>OY288290.1:14816917-16016917 GCA_958450335.1 Hibiscus tridactylites
TCTAAACACTTGAGCAAATTTAACAATGTAAGCTCATAAGTGTTGTCTAAGCAAGAAATAAACAATTAAAGCTCTAGACAAATTTTGACATCATAATGTTGTAACAATTGAAGCATTAACCATTACAAGATGCTTGAAGGTCCCTTTTATACTCCCAATTGAGTTTATAGCCGTTACTAGCCGTTGGGGATGATTTGGAGCCGTTGAGGACTTTATTTCCCTTCATAAATGTTGTTCTGCAGCCATTCGTCTCGGTACGCTTGGATTCGTATCGGTGCGGCCTTCATTAGAAACTAGTCGTTGGGCTCTTGCCAGCCTGGGCGTATCGATACGCTTGAGGGCGTATCGGTACAGTTTCACTTTTAAAAGACCGTTGGGAAATAGCCGTTGGGGTTGTTGGAAAGGGGATCGGTACGCTTACCAGGCGTATCGAAACGATCTCGATCCGTATCGAAACGGCCAAGCCTGTTTCGATACGGGTTTTGACAGTGACCAAACTGAGGCAAAAAGGTATCGGTACGGGTACAACTATATCGATACGTGTAGCTTGAAAAGTCAAGTTTGGCTCTTGAAAAATAGTAAAAACATTGCCAAAAACCCTTTAAAATATCTCAAACATAATTTCAAGTTGTTTAGACTTAAAACCAAGTTTTAAATTCTATTCAAATTAGTCCAAAACATTTTTCAATTATTATATCAAAACACTAGTTCTACAATCTCCCCCTTTTTGATATAATAAAAATAACTTGAAAAATTGTTTGGGATTCTCCCCCGTTAACTTTAAAAATGTGAATAAGAGATTAAAGATATGAAATCAAATAAAGCTCCCCCTTATTCATTTGAAAATTCAATTTTTCAAACCATTTCTCCCCCTTTTTGTTATATCAAAAAGAATTTAAAACATTAAGTTTCAAAATAACAATAGAGGTAAAAAAAATTGACACACTTAAAATTTTGGTTTAAAATTGGCTTCCCCTTACTCAAAGCATCATAAGAATGTTAGTTCAACATATATGATTATCTAGTTGACTTAAATGAAAAATAATCAAATAAAAGCAAAAGCAACTAGATTTTTACCACACTTGAACTCAAGGGAGGATGTGAAGCCTTCCTTCTTAAAGTGTTCTTCCTATGTGTGCATGGAGCTCCCCCTCAATTTTTGACTTGTTGATCACTCTCCATCACACCTAGCAAAAGACAATCAAGTAATTTTTGGTATCCAAATTGCTTTGGATCCATGGACATTAGTAGCACAAAATTTAGTCCCCTTAGGAATCCATTTTTCAATTTCATCCTTTTTAGTTGAAGTGGTTATCCCTTTTGGGACCCAAACACTTCTAAAACATTTACCATTCATAAATCTAGGGGCACTAGATTGTCTTACATAAAAATTTGATTTTCCAAAATTATTTTTCTTTTCAAGTTCATTGGAAATCAAATCTTTTTTTCTTTTTGAACTTTAAGAAGCAAATTTTGTAAATCAAAACATTTTTGTTCAAAATCTTTCAATTTTGCTTCAAGTTCAAGATTTGTTTTGGAAAGCAAATCATTTTCAATTTTTATTTTTGAAATCAACTTTTTGTTCTTGGAAAATGATGCCTTGAATTCCAAAAGCAAATCATCATAGGCATCTTGTAACTCATCAAATGTATAAGGATTTGAAATAGATGAGTTAGAAGTTACCTCCCCCGCATTGAGGGCCATCAAGCATAGGTGGGCTACTTCATCATCGGTGGAGTCTTCATCACTCCATGTGGCCACATATGCTTGTTTTGAAGATGATCCCTTCTTTTTGGATTTGTGGGCGTCCCTCATCTTCTTCATCGATTCATGCTTGGATTTTTCCATTTTGCTCTTCATGAACCGGGAAAATTTGTTGAAGAGATGGGCCATCTCTTCATCTTCACTTTCCTCCTCACTTGAATCTACATGATGGCATGTGGAGGATTTGAGAGCTACGGCACTAGCATTGATACCTAGCTCCATGATCTTCTTCTTCCCCATCGCTCTAATCTCTTCCTTCTTCTTCTCCTCTTCTTTGTTTTTCTTCATTATTTTGTGAGTGAGAAGTGACCCCATTAGTTCATCAAGCTTCAAGGTTTTGAGATTATTGGCTTCAATGATGGCGGTCCTCTTTGAGTCCCATGACTCGGGAAGGGAGTAGATGAGCTTTCGGACAAGCTTCTCTTCCGGGATGGCTTCTCCATAACCTTTAAGACCATTGGTGATAGTGGAGAACCTATCAAACATCTTCTCGATGTTCTCTTTCGGATCCATCTTGAAGTTCTCATACTCTAAGGTTAGGAGCCCAATCTTGGTCTCCTTGACTTCATTGGTTCCCTCGTATGTGACTTCAAGATTGTCCCATACCTCCTTGGCACTCTCACAAGAAGACATCTTCTCATAGATGGTTGGCCAAAAGCACAAAAGATCATGTGCAAGGCTTTGCAATTTAGCTCCATCTTCTTGCAATCGTCGGCACTCCATTCCGCTTTGCTTCCTTGGGGCACGAACGGACCATCTTCAACTATGTCCCATAGCTTGTAATCTCTTGACTTCAAGAATAATTTCATCTTTGTCTTCCAATGGGCATAGTGATTTCCGTCGAAGAAAGGCGGTTTGTTGATTGATTGTGTCATTGAGCCGGTTGGTGAAATGTCGATCGAGCTTGCCAAATCTTCTCAATAGGATGTGAATCCCCTTCGATTGAGCCAAGCTCTGATACCAATTGTTGAGATTTTAGGGGCTCGATTCGATCAACCGTTCTTGCTCGCCAAGTGTGGAGAAGTTGGATAAATGGGTGTTTTAGTGGGAGGTGAAAATTAGGCAATATGACACAAGGATTTATAGTGGTTCAACCTTCTAACCAAGGTCTACATCCACTACCTTAGCTCCCCACTAAGGATTTCCAACAAATTCACTAAGAATTTCGTCCCCTTTTCTAGGACTAGGAGGAAACTGTTACAACCCTCAAAGTTTTCTACCCAAAGCTTGAAGGAACACTCTTTTTACAAAGAAAGACTTAGCAAACTAGAAATCCCTCTAAAAGGTGTTTGTTTGCAATTCTAAGCTCTCACCCAAACCCTAAACACTTGAGCAAATTTAACAATGTAAGCTCACAAGTGTTGTCTAAGTAAGAAATGAACAATCAAAGCTCTAGACAAATTTTGACATCATAATGTTGTAACAATTGAAGCATTAACCATTACAAGATGCTTGGAGGTCCCTTTTATACTCCCAATTGAGTTTATAGCCGTTACTAACCGTTGGGGATGATTTGGAGCCGTTGAGGACTTTATTTCCCTTCATAAATGTTGTTCTACAGCTATTCGTATCGATACGCTTGGATCCGTATCGGTACGACCTTCATTAGAAACTAGCTGTTGGGCTCTTGCCAGCCTGGGCGTATCGATACGCTTGACAGTGTATCAGTACGGTTTCACTTTTAAAAGACCGTTGGGAAATAGCCGTTGGGGTTGTTGGAAAGGGGATCGATACGCTTACCAGGCGTATCGAAATGATCCCGATCCATATCGAAACGGCCAAGCCTGTTTCGATACGGGTTTTGACAGTGACCAAACTGAGGCAAAAAGGTATCGGTACGAGTACAACCGTATCGATACGTGTAGCTTGAAAAGTCAAGTTTGGCTCTTGAAAAATAGTAAAAACATTGCCAAAAACCCTTTAAAATATCTCAAACATAATTTCAAGTTGTTTGGACTTAAAACCAAGTTTTAAATTCTTTTCAAATTAGTCCAAAACAATTTTCAATTATTATATCAAAACACTAGTTCTACAGTTGGGGTTTTGGGTAATATGGTTAGGGATTTATGTTTTAACCTATAAACTCTAACTTTTAACCTTAAATCCCAAATTCTTATTACACCCCTAAATTCAAAAGTCATATACATAAACCCCTAAACATTAAACAAAACCTCCAAACCTTAAAATTAAGGCGTTTGTGAAAACTTTTTTTTTTACATGTGTATGAAATAATTACTCAATTGTTGTGAATAAATAAATAAGAACAATAATAAGAACAAAGAACAATAATGGAAGAACAAAGAAATGAGAGAAAGAAGGAGATTTGTATTATTCTCAAATATAGACTTGTGTACAATGTCTTCATCGAATCATCTTTTTATAGGCATAAGAAGTACATATTACATTGAACTCTAATTAAATGAGATGATATTCCTAATGATAAAGTAAATCAAACTCCTTAGATAAAGTTCTAATCATGATAGACATCCACATAGATAAATATTCATAACACTCCCCCTTGGATGTCTATGTAGATAATGTGCCTCGTTAAAACCTTACTAAGATAAAAACCCAGTGGGAAAAAAATTCTTTAGTGAAGGAAAAAGAGTACACACATCTTTGATACGCATAACATGTTGCCTCATTAAAAACCTTACTAGGAAAACCCATTGGGACATAACCTCGGTTAAGGGATAAAGATTGCAACGCATATTTACTCCCCCTCATGAAAACATCTCAAAAGATCTTTGAATCTTCATAATTCAAACTTGAATATTATTTTTCTAAAGATAGCGGGGGATGAAACTTTAGAGTAATATTTTCCATGATGTATCAACCTTCCATTATCTATACACAAGATAGCATTTGCATCATATCTTGTGAAAGTAAATCACATATCTTCTGGATATGTTGGGTCAATGGTCTTAGCCAAACACATTTTTGGCTTGCCTTGTGCATACCAATTATTTCTACAAGATTTGAGGATGCATCGAAGGATGTTTGAATATCTAAATGTAATGATCTTTGTATATTCATAGATATTTCTTGACCAACTAATATATAGTGCTTCAAGACCAAGAAAAGATAAAATTATCTTTATTCACATCCAACAATCTTACAACTATTGGGATACTCAATAGATATGCTCTATTGATATTGAATCTTCTTTAAGATTCTTTCAGCTTATGTCTATTCATAGACAAAAAGAAATATATAAAAATGCTCAGTCTTCAGGTCGAGATAAACTTGATGTCAAGATTCAAGTACTTGTATTGAAAGTATTTCACGAGTTTCTAATTTGAAGCTCTTTAGGAGTTCTAAAATTATCATAATGGATCTTGATCCAAACTCATTTATAAAATATGTAAGGAAATCTGATCATTCTTATAGTATTTTCTTAATTAGTATTCACTAAGGCGATTATACCAAATGCGCCAAAATATTCATGAGACATGTCTATATAAATTTCCTTAGAAATTTTTAAATGCTTCTAGCATTTTAAATCCTTCAAGGATAAATATGGATCCACAAATAATTAGACGCATGTAAAATTTTTCATAACTGCCAAAGTAATTGCATCCACCATGAAGTAATTAAAACTTTTCATAAATCATAGTTCAAGTCGTATTTACGACTACTTATTTGTGCCTCACTTGCATTATACCTTTAGGTGTTTAGACTGCTGGTCAAAATACTTCTATTTTAGAAGTTCAAAGCGTCCTTCAACATTGGCCAATTCAATATCTATACTTATGGATAGATTTTATACAAGATCATCGATTTCTTTCTTTACTTCTATAGAAGTATTTTATGTAAAATTGTTTGTAAAATCGTTGTCGACAACTTTCTAATTTTCTGGTTCCATTCTCGTAATTACATAACTCATCGAGATCTTAAAGATTTCAATCTTTATTTCACGTACTTGAAACTCTTCAAGAGTTTTATTATTAGTTATGTCTTGGGTCTCTTTAGGAGCACCTACCTCCAATATATGACCATCTCATAATACTTTTCATTTACGAGAATTTTGATCATTGGAACCATTTCAACTATCATGCTTCAAGCATGATTTACATCCACTTGCTCTAACATGTAATTTAAACTTAGAGCATTTCAGCTGGTATATGAGACTTAATTACTCTCATTGGATCAGTAAATATGTCTGGCAGTTGACATGAAATAAGATGAATTATCTTATGAACTTTTAGTTCATATTCGAGGATCTAGATAATGATAATTCATTTTCTTCTTTATCCAGTTGATTATTCTCTCCCCCTGATGTTAAGAATAACCATCTAATAAATGATTCTCCAATTAATGTTTAGAATTTAAACATAAAAGGAGACTCGTACTCAATATATATATATATTCTCAACCCTTTTTACTTGCCCATTTTGTGCGTTATGGTGGAGCAATTCAACTATATATCGCATATTCAAAAATTTAAAAATAGGAAATATGACTTCTGACCAAAAGTCAAATCATAATGGGGAGTTTATTATAACTCGTTGGCTTGATGCGTATAAGTGTTGCTATATGGAAATATCATATAAATAATAAATGTTTTATTCTCACAGTTTAGCTATTAAATAGGAGGCATCCAATTAAAAATTTGCTAAACCGTATTTTTCATAATCAATAGGCCTTGTAACAACCGATATAGCCTAAAATATAAACCCACTAGCTTTTCAAGACGAATAGTCTAACTGCATAATCTGAATCCTTTTATAACCAATCTCACAAACTTCTGGTTGTAAGTTGATAAAACAATGTAGATGCATCTACTAAAATCATATAAAACTTTCCACATTTGTGGATAAATGGGCCCATATTTCATTCAGATATGCAAGACATGAAGTATCAACTTTAGTGCAAGAACTTCAAGTTCTTTTGCTAAGTGGGATCTTAATAATTTCCTTTGAGAACAAGTAACACAAAAACTTTGTGTTCTTTTAGTAAATGGAATTTAATCAATTCCTTTGAGAACAAGCACCACAAGAACTTCCGGTTCTTTTCATAAATGTGCATATAAATCTCAATAGCTTTCGCTTCATTATTGATCAAGATGGTCTAACCGATCATGCCAACTATATACAAGTGTGTATATACATTTCTGAATTTGGTAAACTAGAACATGTGATTCAATCTCACTCGTACACGTCTAGTACAACCATCAAAATTGTTCCTTTGAATAGAAATATTTAGCTCTTTCAAAACTTCAATAGAAATTATCTTTTGGTAGCAATATATAGCTCTTCTAGAGCTTTCAACTGACTTTTTAGCTACAAGAATTTATATCCACATTGGCTTATTTCAAATGCCAATTGATAACATATGTTATCTATAATTCCAAAAAAATATTTTGCGAACTCATATTGCTCTCTTAAAATTTCCACTTCTAGTGGTGACGATATTGTTACCATTAGCGGTAATTATTGCAATATTCGCAATTATGCACTTTTCATGATGTTCTTTCTCTCAAGAACTTATTGCTCTTCTGGAGCATCAATACTTTTAGTACTTTGAGATATAATACTCACATTTTTCCCTTGCATTTAAATGGAAAAATATATCTTATGCTTCTGCTAAGCATAAATCGTCACAATAAATTGTATTTGATAAGTAATCATGTTAAACAAAATAAATAAATATGATAATATATAAATATAAATATTAACATGAATATAAATATAAAATGTAAATAATTAATGTATAAAGTAAATAAACATAAAACAAAATAAATAAAAAGATAATTAGTTCTCTTTAAAGTTATGAGAATAATTAGAAGATGATTTATTCCATTCGAGGGTTATAAGGAAATCAACAGCGTCCAAATGAGTTGGACTAAATATGTCAAAATAAGTTAGACCAATATCATTTTTGTCATTTTTCGCAAACACAATTTGCTTTTATTTTATTTCCTTTATCATTCAATCATTGTTGATTTTTCCAAAGTACGATAAGTACGAGACTAATGGCTTGTAACATCACATTGGTAAAAAAGATTCCACTTTCTTAGAATGATCATTATCGCTCTTGTCATCCTTATAACCTCACTACCAGTGGGTAGAAGTATTCTTAAAAGGATCATAATGTCTATGTCCATGCCTCAACCATAACCACAACTTCTAATGTGGCTTTTATTCTTTCTATAATATAATCTCACATTCACTTCAGGGAATTAAGTGAGCCAGTGGGCCTTTGAAACCTTTTTCATGATATTGTGTCTGAGGGCAATATTATTTGTCGTGTGGAGTATGTTTTTATTAACATATCCTTATCATAGAGAACAAAGATTTAATCCTCGTACGCGACATTGTTAAACCAGTCCACAAGGTCCTTTGAGACCAGTAGCCTCGCAAAAAGGGATGTCTAGCCAATATACTTGGATTATATCAAAATTATGTCTTTAATTGAAAAATGATTTACCATGTTTGTAGTCACTTCAGAGAATGAAACTGTTGAGTTGTGTGGAGCTGGATTCGTTCAACCGATATAGCTCACCAAGTGGTGGAGAGGTGGATTTTTGGGTGGAAGGGTTGTGGAAGCTAAAATAATAATAGACACAATGATTTATAGTGGTTCAACCTTCTAACCAAGGTCTACATCCACTACCTTAGCTCCCCACTAAGGATTTCCAATCAATCCACTATTGATTCGTCCCCTTTTCTAGGCTTAGGAGGTAACCCTTATACACAATCAAGCTTTCTACCCAAAGCCTTGATTGAAACCCTCTCTTACAAAGAGAAACTAGAAGCAAACTTAAAACCCTCTAATAGGAGTTTGTTTGCACAATTAATCACTCACCCAAAACCTAAAAACACTTGAGCGAATTTGACAATTTAGGCTCACTAGTGTTTGTCTATACAAGAATTGACAATTTAAGCACTAAGACAATATTTGATCATTTGTTGTTTGACAATATGAGCATTAGCCTTTACTTGATGCTTGAAGGTCCCTTTTATACTCCCAAATGAGTTTGTAGCCGTTACTAGCCGTTGGGATCAAATTGGAGCCGTTGAGGACTTTAATTCCCATCATAAATGCAGTTCTACAGCTCCCCGTTTCGAAACACTCGAACCCGTTTCGAAACGCTCTTTAAGTAGAAAGAGCCATTGCAATTTGTCAGGGCACCAGTTTCGGAACGCCCCTTGGCCGTTTCGGAACACGTATCGAAACGCTAAGACCCGTATCGAAACGCCCTGCATTTAAATGTTAGTTGGGAAATAGCCGTTGGGGTTTATGACCGTTGTGTTCAATGCCACGTAGGCGTATCGAAACGGCATAGCCCGTTTCGAAACGCTGGGCAAAATCCTCATCCATGAAAAGCCTGTTTCGATACTCGTATCGAAACGTTTTTGCTACTGGAATCCCCTGTTTCGAAACACCTTAGGGCGTTTCGAAACGCCTGGACGGTTTTGTGAAGTTTGGCTTTGAAAAACATGTAAAACCCTTTTAAAAGCTTCCCTAAACATAATTTCAAGTTGTTTGGACTTTGGAAATGTTTTAAATACTTTTTAAATCAGTCCAAAACATTTTTCAATTTTTATATCAAAACATTAGTTCTACAATCTCCCTATTTTTGATATAATAAAACTCACTTGAAAAATTGTTTGGGATTCTCCCCATTTAACTTTAAAAATGTGAATAAGATATTGAAGATATGAAATCAAATAAAGCTCCCCCTTATTAATTTGAAAATTCAATTTTTCAAACCATTTCTCCCGCTTTTTGTTATATCAAAAAGAATTTAAAACATTAAGTTCAAAATAACAATAGAGGTAAAAATTGACAAAAATGAGAATTTGGTTTTAAAAATGGCTCCCCCTTACTCAAAGCATCATCAAAAATGTTAGTCCAACATATATGATCATCTAGTTGAATTTAAACTAAAATAAACAAATGAAATCAAAAACAACTAGAATTTTTACCAACACTTGAACCCAAGGGAGGATGTGAAGCCTTCCTTCTTCAAGTGTTCTTCCTTGTGTGCATGGAGCTCCCCCTCAATGTTTGACTTGTTGAACATCTCCATCACACCTAGCAAAAGACAATCAAGTAATTTTTGGTATCCAAATTGCTTTGGATCCATAAACGTTAGTAGCACAAATTTTACCCCCCTTTGGAATCCATTTTTCAATGTCATCCTTTTTAGTTGAAATGGTTAGTCCTTTTGGGACCCAAACACTTCTAAAACATTTTCCTTTTACAAATCTAGGGGCACTCGATTGTCTAACATAGAAATTTGATTTTCCAAAATTATTTTTCTTTTCAAGCACTTTGGAAATCAAATCCTTTTCTTCTTGAACTTTTTGAAGCAAATTTTGTAAATCAAAACATTTCAATTCAAACTCTTCGAGTTCTGCTTCAAGTTCAAGTTTGGTTTTAGAAATCAAATCATTTTGAATTTTCAACTTTGAAAACAATTTATTGTTTTTCAAAATGCGATTTTTAAACTCTAAAACCAAATCATCATAGGCATCTTGTAATTCATCAAAAGTGTAAGAACATGAAGTAGATGAATTAGAAGTTACCCTTGAATCTTCTTTGATGGCCATAAGGCAAAGGTTGGCTTGTTCATCGTCGGTGGAGTCCTCATCCCTCCAAGTAGCCACGTGTGCCTTCTTCTTATGGCATGAAGTGCTTGTCCTCTCTTTTTTCTTCGAATCTCGTTCAAGCTCTCTCAAGGATTTCTTCATGAACGGGGCACACTTCTTGAAGAGATAGACTATCTCTTATTCTTCATCCTCCTCTTCACTTGAATCAACGTGATGGCAAATGGAGGATTTGAGAGCCATGGCACTTGCATTGATGCCTAGCCCTTTGATTTTCTTCTCTCCCATAGCTCTAATTTCTTCCATATTCTTCTCATCTTCTTTGTTCTTCTTCATGATTTGATGAGTAAGGAGTGACCCCATGAAGTCATCAAGCTTCAAAGTCTTCAAATTCTTGGCTTCGATGATGGCGGTCCTCTTTGAGTCCCAAGACTCGGGAAGTGAGTAGATGAGCTTTCGAACAAGCTTTTCTTCCGGGATGGCTTCTCCATAGCCTTTGAGACCATTGGTGATAGTGGAGAACCTATCAAACATCTTTTCGATGTTCTCTTCTGGATTCATTTTGAAGTTCTCATACTATAAGGTTAGGAGTCCAATCTTGGTCTCCTTGACTTCATCGGTTCCCTCATATGTGACTTCAAGCTTGTCTCATACCTCCTTGGCACTCTCACAAGAAGACATCTTCTCATATATGGTTGGGCCAAAAGCACAAAACAAGATGTGCAAGGCTTTGCAATTAAGCTCCATCTTCTTGCGATCGTCGGCACTCCACTCCGCTTTACTTCTTTGAGGCACGAACAAACCATCTTCAACTATATCTCATAGCTTGTAATCTCTAGATTTTATGAAGAACTTCATCTTTGTCTTCCAATGGGCATAGTGGGTTCCGTCAAAGAAAGGCGGTTTGTCGATTGATTGTGCCATTTGAGCCGGTTGATGAAATAGTGATCGAGCTTGTCGGATCTTCTCAATAGGATGTGAATCCCCTTCGATTGAGCCAAGCTCTGATACCAATTGTTGAGTTGTGTGGAGCTCGATTCGTTCAACCAATATAGCTCACCAAGTGGTGGAGAGGTGGATTTTTGGGTGGAAGGGTTGTGGAAGCTAAAATAATAATAGACACAATGATTTATAGTGATTCAACCTTCTAACCAAGGTCTACATCTACTACCTTAGCTCCCCACTAAGGATTTCCAATCAATCCACTATTGATTCGTCCTCTTTTCTAGGCTTAGGAGGTAACCCTTATACACAATCAAGCTTTCTACCCAAAGCCTTGATTGAAACCCTCTCTTACAAAGAGAAACAAGAAGCAAACTTAAAACCCTCTAATAGGTGTTTGTTTGCACAATTAAGCACTCACTCAAAACCTAAAAACACTTGAGCAAATTTGACAATTTAGGCTCACTAGTGTTTGTCTATACAAGAATTGACAATTTAAGCACTAAGACAATATTTGAACATTTGTTGTTTGACAATATGAGCATTAGCTTTTACTTGATGCTTGGAGGTCCCTTTTATACTCCCAAATGAGTTTGTCGACGTTACTAGCCGTTGGGATCAAATTGGAGCCGTTGAGGACTTTAATTCCCATCATAAATGCAGTTCTATAGCTCCCCATTTCGAAACGCTCGAACTCATTTCGAAACTCTCTTTAAGTAGAAAGAGCCGTTGCAGTCTGTCAGGGCACCCGTTTCGGAACGCCCCCTAGCCGTTTCGGAACACGTATCGAAACGCTAAGACCTGTATCGGAACGCCCTGCATTTAAATGTTAGTTGGGAAATAGTCGTTGGGGTTTATGACCGTTGTGGTCAATGCCACGTAGGCGTATCGAAACGGCATAGCCCGTTTCGATACGCTGGGCAAAATCCTTATCTAGGAAAAGCCCGTTTCGATACTTGTATCGAAACGTTTTTGCTACTGGAATCCCCTGTTTCGAAACACCTTAGGGCGTTTCGAAATGCCTGGACGGTTTTGTGAAGTTTGGCTTTGAAAAACATGTAAAACCCTTTTAAAAGCTTCCATAAACATAATTTCAAGTTGTTTGAACTTTGGAAATGTTTTAAATACTTTTTAAATTAGTCCAAAACATTTTTCAATTTTTATATCAAAACATTAGTTCTACAGAAACAGTTCGAATAATCGCATGGAATAAACATCATGCTTGCATTCACTTCAGAGAATGTCTCATCATTGATAATCGCATGGAATAAACATCATGCTTTGCATTCACTTCTGGGAATGCCTCTCATAAAACTCTTTTTATCAAGACGAATTTTCGTAACTTGAAATTGGGAGAAGTCGATAGTCGAGTTTTTTCTGACGTAGAAGAATTATTGCTTTAGAGCAAAATCACCATGATTATCGCACTTTAAAATCGTAGTTTAAAGAATAAAAATAAAGTTAGAATTTACCAATATTGGCTTTCTCTCAAAGATAATGGAGACATAGTCAATGACCAAGACAACTTCTCATAAGAACCTCGTCTCTTTCCTAGCTATTATATCATGTAAAACTCAAAACACGATTAAAAATATCAACTTTTACCAATATAACATCATAAACAAATATTGATATTTAATTATAAACTAAATAAATAGAGAAATCTCTATAAACTTACATCAATGATGTTCACACACAGTTTTAATTGAAAAATTATTGGTATGACAACATTTAATATAAAACACCAATTGTCCAAGGTTAAAATTGAATTTAAAGTAAATGTAGACAAAACTAAATAAAATAGAAATATGAGGAACCATATACAAGATTATCCCTTTCCATGAAAAAATATGTGCTCATGCGCATAGTTTGACATGTTTTCTTTTACTTTTTAATTTAATATTTATAAGTTAAACGTTATTTAACGAATTTAAAATATATAAAGAATTTAATTTTAAATTGAATATTTTAAAGAAAACGTGAATGTTAAAATGATTGAGTACAATATTTAAACTATTTTTTTATTAATATTTAAACTAAATAATGTGAATGTTATTGCTTTTGATTCAAACACGTCAAAGGTAGATTAATAAAGACAACAATTTAAAATTATGTAATTTATATCAAACATGGTCTTTCCATCTCTGTCAATTTGTCCTTTATTTTGTGAGAAGCCATAAATTCATCTCTGTCCAGTGCTCGAATACAATGAAATATACTCCCAAGCTTTTCAACAAAAAAATTAAAAACTAAGTTAAAATATAAAGAGAAAACAATCGGTAATTTAAAAAATAAGGAAAAACTTATCTTTGGTTCATCTTAGAATCGAGTTCTTTCTAATAACTTCTTCTAGATTCGAACGATGAAGACCTCAGTTGATTAGAGTCTTGTGATGATAACGTGTTGTGAATAAAATAAAGAAGAACAGTAGTAAGAACAAAGAACAAGAATAGAAGAACAAAGAGATGAGAGAAAGATGGAGATTTGTATTATTCTCAAATATAGACTTGTGTACAATGTCTTCATCAAATCATCTATTTATAGGCATAAGAAGTACATATTACATTAAACTCTAATTAAATGAGATAATATTCCTAACGATAAACTAAATCAAACTCTTTACATAAAATTCAAATCATAATAGACATCCACATAGATAAATATTCATAACATTAATATAATATTGTAAATTATAAATCAAAATAATAGTTTGATTTTTCATTTGATGGTTAAGCATTAAGGAGTTTTCTATGATATTAATTCCCGCAATACCAAAATTTTATTTTAATTTGTCTGGGTTTTCATACAATAAGATGATGACAACATAAATAAATTAAGGGTTTAAGTGTATAAGAAGTCTTTGAACTTTTGAAAACAAGTCAATTAAGCTCTCTATATTTTTATACCCAATTAAGCCCTTAAACCAAGAAATTGAATCAATTAAATCATTCATTCAAGAAATTGAATCAATTAAGCCCTTTGACAAATTTTGACCATTATTTTTGACAAATTTTTCTTTAGGTATTACTGGCACATGATAAACTGCAGTTCTATCATGTTGTATTTACAGATTTTTTAATATATATATATATATATATATAAGTTTTTTTAGATTTTTTTAGAAATTTTATAATTTTTTAAATAAAATAACAAATTCTGAAAATGTCAAGTAGAAACAGTGTGACATGACACGCTGCACCAACAGATTCGAAAAAGTGATCAAGATTTAATGGTCAAAATTGGTCAAAGGGCTTAATTGATTCAATTTACTGATTAAATAACTTAATTGATTAAATTTCTTGGTTCAAAGGCTTAATTGGGTGAAAAAAATTAATGGCTTAATTAATTTTTTTTTTAAATTCAAGGGCTTCTTATACCCTTAAGCCCAAATATAATTATCTTAAAAAATAAAAACATTAGTCAACTAATAGTTTCCATCCAAGAATGATTATTTTGATTAAAATTAAAATGTCAAGTACTATATTGCTTAAACAAATAGGGTCAAAACCAAAACTTTTAAAGCGTTAGGGGTATATTTTGACACTGTGTGTGTGTGTTTACAGAGTTTTAATTTCCTGGAGTTTGTGTAAGCTTCATCGCCTCCGACCCTATCTCACGCATTCCACAGCAAATTGAAACAAACACAAAAAATGAGCTCCGACGACCCGACCCAACCCGGACTCGTGATAACTTTGACGGAATCCATTCGCGCGTTTCTCCTCTCCGCCTCCAACGACCAACGTCTCTCTCAACAACATCGAGAACTCGCTCTTACTCTTTCCTCGGCAACCAATGCATCGTACAAGCAGATTCGAAGCATATGGATCGACTCAAATGCTGAGACTAGGCCTGGATTGATTTCTCTTTTCTCCGGATCTAATTTCGTTTTCGCCAGCCCTAAACCCAGAGAGAAGGTAAATTAAACATGATTTAGATTCTAGCGTTCTAGATCTTTTATTTGCATTTTCTTTTTAACCGTGAAGCCCCTTTTTTTTCATTTTTCAAAATTTGAATTTGTAGAGCGAAGAATTGAAGGAGAGGTTAAGGAAGCTCAAAGAACAAGAAGAGAGGAAAGAGTATCAAGAGCTTGTTAAAGATATCACGCCGAAGAAGGATGTATATGAACCTTTCTCTACTTATAAGGATCAAATTGGCTTTGGTTAGTCGTTTTCTTTGATTATGAATATCTTATTGTTTCTTACAAGATTTTAAACTCGAGTAATTAAAGGAACAAGCTGACTGTAGTAAAACTTAGTTCAAATAGTTCTCTTTTTTTTGCTGTTGCTAGATCTTTCTTCTAAGTTACTTCCTGTGATGTATGCTTGAACAGGTTTACATGTTGCGCTGATAATGTTTACTGGGTACTTGGTTGGATATTTTGCATTCAGAGCATTGTTTAACCATAGTCCTATCATGGTACTTTCAGGCTACCAGTCTCAAATCTATAAGTATTTATGCCATGGGTGCCTTGGTTTAGATTATTTAGTAAGAACTTAATGTGCTGATGCTGTGCTTTATATTTCAGAATTCTGCTGGAGGTATTCTTGGATTGGTTTTCGGCATGCTCCTTGAAACACTTTTGTTCATTATTAAGACTTCGGAGCCTAAGTCTAAATCACCCTCCTCAACTTCGAGATTGAAAAAAAATCAATAGACTAACTAAAAAGAGGTTGGTTGTGTTTTCTTTTCTTTACTACCTATTTTCCGTTATAAATCTCAAGTACCTCAGTCTAAGAATGTAAATGTTGTCGCGTTGTGATCATAGGGCATTTTATTTTAATGGTCTTTGTCATGAATAATATTTTCCTCTGTCCGAGGCAAAGGTTGTGCAAGATCTTTTTCTAGCTTTGGTGCGTGCAAATAAATAATATAGGTAGAACCATCTTTAGCCGTGGTGGAATTTAAAAAAAAACAATTGAATTTGGTTCTTCCTATATATGACATATATGTTAATTCCGAATTAATAGATCATTCTCTTTAAGATACATTTTCAGTATCCTAGTTAATTCGGCTTAGGTTGTAATATGTTTCGGATCTGAAACTGCTATTAATATCGTAGTACTGCATATATTAAGAATTGTGAAATGGGTAGGTATTAATAGGCTAAATCAAAGGCAGTAATTTTTTAAAGGGATCGTTTTTTTTTTCATAGGATATACTTTTGTTTTTTTTAATATTATTAAGCTGATTACAATGTAGTATATGTTCATACTTTTTTTAATCATTTGACAACGCACATACCTTCCCGACAAAACTGATTGAACTTGGGTCTCTTAGGATGCACATCATCCTCTCTTGCACTGAGACCACTTGTTGGGTTTTAGGATATATTCTTGTTAAGGATTTGAAAATATGGAAACATATATATGCACTCACACATGCATTGAATGGAAATTTTAATGATGAAATTTAGAGACGGATTTGGTTCAGAGAATTTAAAAAGGATAATCTTTTAGCATTGTAATTCTGAAGATTTCATGAAGAAGTCAAAACTTTTAAAACAAATAGATAAAAGAACTTGTCGCCTAACTAAGATTTGATTGTAATGCAGGAGAGACCCAAATCCCGGATGGACAAGTAAGCTTGAAGGTGATAGGATAGAAATCAATAGTGGAGCTCTTCAAATAAACTCACCCATGTTGTATCCGCTGTCCTTGTAATAGTAATCAGCATGAGTACTATCATCCATGAAATTTATGTGGTTCCTTTCAAAGCCTTTGACCCTCAACTCAGAGAGCAAGAAAGACTGCCCAAACCCAAAAACAAGGAATATTCATCCAAATTTTCTGCTGGAATGCATTTCTTCAGACTGAAATCTATAATGTATATTTCGAACATAGTTGTTCTGTTGCCGATTCTGGTGCGAATTTGATCTTTCCTGCAGTACATAAGTAGTAATTCTCCTCCTATTTCATCAAGATATCTGTCTTCAGTCATGTATTGCTTGTTCAAGGGCTTGCATGGACTGGCTAAGAGCTCTGTCATCTTTGGAGAAGGAGCATTGAGGTGAAAGGTAAATACTTTTCCAGTTACATGCAAGGCATAAACCTGTCCTTTGTGATATATGGCATCCATAAAACCATTACACAGTTTTCCGATTGAATTTGTCGATTTTATAGGTTATGTTGTATCTCCTAGTTTGCAATAGGCCAGGGCACGGGGGCAGTTCTGCTGTGAGGCGGTTAACATACGACTAATATACGGCGTGACCGGTTAAATAGGTGACCGGTTAAACATAACAAAATAGGTAAAATTACCTATTTTGTTGATAAGAGTATCAACATATCCAGTAAAATTACCTATTTTGTTGATAAGAGTATCAACATATCCAGTAAAATTACCTATTTTGTTAATACTTTTGAGTAAATTACTTATTTTGTTGATACTTTCGAAAGTATCTATACTTTTCTAAAAATATCTATACTTTTTTAAAAAGCAATGTAACCGGTTGCAATGTGGCTCGAAAGTATCAATACTTTTAAAAAATATCAACAAAAAGTATCGATACTTTTTTAAAAAGCAATGTAACTGGTTGCAATATAGCTCGAAAGTATCAACAAAATAAGTAATTTACTCAAAAGTATTAACAAAATAAGTAATTTACTCAAAAAATATAGATACTTTTTAAGGCCTCATCAGCTTAAAATAAGTAATTTACTCGATATGTTGATACTCTTATCGTCGGATTTCTAAGGCCCCATCAGTTTAAACTTTAATAACATAATAGGCGCTACCTAATCAGTGTTTAAAAAGGTGCTACTGAGGCGCGCTAAGGCGAGGCGAGGCGAGGGTGAAACGCCTAATTGGGTCTAGGCGAGGCGACTTCAATGAGGCGCAGCAAGGCGCTGAGGCGCAGAAAGGCGCCGCCTGTTCACTTTTTTTTTGTTCTTTTTGGCTTTTTTTTATTTTTTTTATTTTTTACATACTAACTTGGGCCAAAAGTGAGACCACACAAAAATAACATTAATCAAATGAAACTTAAATTAATTTGGTTGAGTTAATGTGTAATTTGAACTTAAAGCATAACACACTATATATATAAAAATTAATTAAATTGGATCAAATTTAAATTCAAATGAATTTGGTTGAGTTTTAAAAAATGAACTAAATTTAATTGAGTTTAGGGGTTTAGAATTTAGGGTTTATGGTTAGAATTTAGGGGTTAGTGTTAAGGTTAGAAATTAGGGTTTAGGTTTTAGGATAATATGGTTAGTGATTTAGATTTTAACCTACAAACCTTAAATTTTAACTCTAAATCTTAAATTCTATCAACAACCCATAAATTCAAAACTACTAAACTTAAACCTCTAAACCCTAAACTCTAAATGAACTCTATAAACCCTAAACTAAGACATTGTGTAAACAAAGTTTCTACAAACGCTTGTGCATGGAATAATTACTCATATTATGTATCCTTTTGAGATTATTATATAACTAGCTTTGTGTATTTACAGTATAAAAGATTTCATATTGCATGATAAAATGCAATGTCATGTGCATTTATACATTCTCCTTGATTTTTCATGTTGAAGTTGAACATTTCAAAGAATCTCATTATTCTTATTACTCAAAATTTTATTGAATGTAAAGAATTTTCAAGTGATGTTTTATGTAACTTGTATATCTTTTATTTCCAAAATGTGCGCCTTACTTCAATAAGGCACGCGCCTCTCGCTTTGCGCCTCGGATATAAAACCCCTATCGCCTTAGTGCGCCTTTTGCCTTTTTTAACACTGTACCTAATATGTTGATATTCTTATCAACAAAATAAGTAATTTTACCAATTTTGTTATCGTGGGATTTCCAAGGCCCATCAGCTTAAATTTTAATAACATAATAGACGCTACCTAATATGTTGATACTCTTATCAACAAAATAAATAATTTTACCTATTTTGTTAGTTTGTGTCGATACCTACCAATAACTTAAGTTTGTCGGTTACGATTTTTTAATATTTTTTCATGTTTTCTACCAGATACATTATTTTAAATCAACATATCCGGTAGCGCTTTACCTATTTTGTTATTTATATTACAATATTTCCGGTAACGCCGTTTTTAGCCGTATATATAGTCCGCCTTTCATTAGAATTTCTCAGGGCACGATGGTGAGTGTATATAACAACGACAAAGCACTTGGAAAAGTAACCGTGGGTAGGACTTGAGCATATGATAGCCTTTTTTTTGTTTCCCAAGATATTCACTGGAGCTAGCCTAGTAACTAATACTTCGTGTTCTGTTGACCCAGTAAACGCTGGCCACAAATTTTAAAGTTGTTCGATGTTTGAGGTAAAAATTGAACTTTCGACCACTAGTTAAGATAAGAGACACTCTTATTAGCTTTTTTAACAGATGATAATGGGCAATATGTAGGAGTCTTTAATATGGCTAACATTTGAGGTATTCGATGGAGTGTTATAACACGGGGAAGTTAATATCAACATCTGAGACCATGTTTAACATGACCATGTCTAGTTTGGGGTTCACCATTATGAGCCTTTACTAGCATGTTCATTATTACGATCATGAAAGGTGTAGGGAGAGCGCGATATGTTCGACTTTTTTCTTTTGTATCACTGATATGAGAGCGGTAAATGAGACGAAACAGTTACTTCGAGTTCGACTCAGTTAATACTAAATTTGATTAGACTCGACTCGAGTTCAAACTTAGTTCGAGTTCTTAACAAGTCGAATTGAATTATTCGATATCCGACTCGAAAAGCTAGCAAGCTACTTGAAAATATAATATACAAATTTTTTTAATTTTTTAAAATCTAAGTGAACTATAATAATAATAATAATAATAATAATAATAATAATAATTATTATTATTATTATTATTATTATTATTATTATTATTATTATTATTATTATTATTATTATTATTATTATTATTATTATTATTATTATGGATGTAAATGAAATGAGACAAATCACGAACTACTCGAGTTCGACACGATCAAAGCTTGTTTAACACTTGACTCGACTGAGCTCGAGTTCTTAATGAGCTGAGTCGAGCTTATTATTATTCATGTTTGACTCGATTTGAGCGAACTCGAACTCGACTTGAATTCTTAACGAACCGAGCTAAGCTTAAGAATACTTCAACTTGAACTAGACTCATTTATATAGGTTTAGCGCAATACTCTCTAGGATTAGGCATCTTTTGTATATTTTGTTTGTTTGTTTTTTTACCAAATGCTTCTTTTGTATCTTATTCCTACCCCAGAAGGAATGTTAATAATAGGGCTAGCCTGATGCACATATTGTCTGGCAAGCTTTAGTACGAACTGTTTTTTGGGATAACCTTCCTTTATCATGTTTTCAATTTAGGTTACGTTTGGTTTTTAAAACTATTCTCTTTTTTATTTTATTTTAAAATATTAATCTCATTTTTTTTTATTTTTTAGTAATATACAATCTATGTTCGAGGTGCGAGGCTGCCCGTCCCAACAATGTCGTATCTAAAGTTTGAACTCGCGTTCTCTTTTTGAGAGAACAATGTGTCTTACCAATGCACCCAACACTTGTTGAAAACATGATAAAGGAAAATGAAATTTTGTTTTCAATAATGAAAACATGTTTAGTTATTTATTTTCCTTTAATAGAAACATGATGAATAAACCTCTAGAGTCCCCATTCCCCTCCACTCTAGATAAGATTAAAATTAGGTTTAAGATTTGTCAAAAAAAAATATATGATGAATAGAATAAAATAAATTGTTATATTTGTATAGATTTTAATCAGGATTAGAGATTTAATATTATTTTTTGATTTTTTTCTACAAATATTTGAACCCGAGTTAATTCATTAGGTAAAAGAATTGTGTTCATCTTTTTCAATTTAGTAAACATTTTTATTAAGAACAAAATTTTTCATTTTTAAAATTTTTAATCAAATATGTTTTTCTTTAGTGTTTTTTATATTAATGAATATGTCCCGAAACAAACATAGCTTTACTTTTGGGCTCTAATTTATTTAAGGAAAAACTACACCGGTGGTACCCTAACTATGCATGTTTTCCTACTTTGGTCCTAAAATTATGTTTTTCGGCAAAAGAGTCCCTTCCGTTACATAGTTCTCCTGTTTTGGTCCCCCGACGTTAAATAACTAACGGTTTTGCTGATGTGGCATTTTTAATATTTTTTAAGGCTGACGTGGCATTTTCAATATTTTTTTTAATCATTTCTCTCTCCTCTTATATATTATTTTTATTTAATTTTATTCACCCAATCATGTTGTGACACGTGTCACTACACTATTAGGTGAAAACCCCCCAAAAATCCTAAAAATCGAACTTGGTGCCGCTGGGATTTAAACCCAGGACACCAGCGCACCAAACATGCGCTTGAACCAACTAGGCTAGGCTGGATACTTGATTCAAATCTACAAACACTTATACTTGAATCAAGTATGCCTCTTTTCTAGGATAGAATCTACCTTCTTTCTATATTCCTTTTTCAAGACTGCAATGTCCGTTTTTGTGTGACGAGGAATCTCCAGTGCTTGATAATGATCTGAGCAGTTCAATATTCTTGTCATTTCATCAGCTGAACTCGTTTCTTCCTTGACAATCGTTTTAGCAGAAAACTCTTTTTGGTTAATAACCGATGTAGTAGCAGATTTGCTGGATGACTTGCATGGCTGCATCTTCTCAGATTCATTGATAGGAATAGAGTATTCACATTCTCCAGACAAATCATCTTTCATAACTGGTTTGGATTCCTTTGGCTCTTCAGATTGCATGTTCTCACTCACATTATCAAAACGTTGGAGCAAATAATTCAATACATCATTTGAGAGAAATGCAAGGTTTATTGATAGAAAAACACCAAGCTAACCAACTCGAACTTTGACAAAATAAATAGAGTACGGATTTGCTATCAAGACTATCAACCGTGCATAACTTAAGGAGAACATATAACCTGCACAGAGAGAAAAGAATTTCAGAGATCTCAAATCAACAGAAGCAGGAAAAGAGATCAGATGCAAATATTATGTCTATCAAACAAGTTTCAGATTAAAGAATCTTCATCTAGAATTAGACATAATTGTTTTCTGCTAAAACGATTTTCAAGGAAGAAACGAGTTCAGCTGATGAAATGACAAGAATATTGAACTGCTCAGATCATTATCAAGCATTGGAGATTCCTCGTCACACAAAAATGGACATTGCAGTCTTAAAAAAGGAATATAGAAAGAAGGTAGTTCAACAAATATAAATGTTTGTAGATTTAAATTAAGTATCCAGCCTAGCCTAGTTGGTTTAAGCGCATGTTTAGTGCACTGGTGTCCTGGGTTCGAATCCCAGCGGCACCAAGTCTGATTTTTAGGATTTTTAGGGGGTTTTCACCTAATAGTGTAGTGACACGTGTCACAACATGATTGGGTGAATAAAATTAAATAAAAATAATATATAAGAGGAGAGAGAAATGATTGAAAAAATATTAAAAAATGCCACGTCAGCCTTAAAAAATATTAAAAAAATGCCACATCAGCAAAACCGTTAGTTATTTAACGTCGGGGGACCAAAACAGGAGAACTATGTAACGGAAGGGACTCTTTTGCCGAAAAACATAGTTTTAGGACCAAAGTAGGAAAACATGCATAGTTAGGGTACCACCGGTGTAGTTTTCCCTTTATTTAATTGAAAATTTTTTATAGGCAGCCAACGTGAACTAACTAAAGTTCATAGTTAAATTTAGGCGGTAGGAATTTAGTTTAGGGATTTAGGCTATAGTGTTTAGAAGTTATGATATAGTGCTAGAGTTTAGGGTTTAGAATTTAAAGTATTAGGGTTTTAGGTTTTTGAGATTTTAAAGAAGAATTGTGTAAAAAAAATTACACGGGTTGTGTATTAAAATATAATATTTTATTTAATTAATAGAAGTTAATGGTCCATTTGGTTCTAGAGAATGAAGTCTATTTTCATTTTTATTTTCTTGGAAAATGGAAAATGATGAAGAAAACATATTTGGTTGTAAAATTAAAAATGATTTTTAGAAAATGAAAACAAAAATAAATGAAATTTGAAAATATAAAAAATATGTTTTATGATTTTCATTGAAGATGTTTTAGGAAAGTAGAAAAGCTTTGGATTCATGTTTCTTGCTTTGAATGGTTTGTTTTTAGGAAGCATGCCTTTAGATTTTCAATTGAAGAGGGACGCCTTGATATGATATTGTTTCTGTGATGTTTTGGTGTGGATCTTTAGAATAGTTGTGTATATGTTGTGGCATATTAAAACATCTTTGAATCCATTTTGTTATGAAAAAACAGCAAAATCAGACATTACAGGTCTAGGCGTATCGATACGTGTGGCCCTGTATCGATATGAGTATGTGTTTTCAGGCTTGGCGTATCAATACATGGGAAGGTGTATCGATACGGATAAGTGTTCTGGCTAGGCGTTTCGGTACACGAGGAACTGTATCGGTACAGTTTTGAGCAACTAGAATCTGGAATTTGTAAGGGTGTACCGATACACTTACTCGTGTATCGATACGGGTTGTTGTTAATTCAATTAATGTGTCTCTTGAAGTTTCTGATTCTTACATTTTAGTCCCTAATATTTGCGAATGCAATTGAATGAGTTTTGATGATCGTTTCGAGCTGAAATTTGGCAAGCAATAATGTAATCAGATTAATTGAGGATTGGTAACCTAAAATTTGGCTAAGTCTTTACAATTTTCCAAATTTGCGATTTGGTCCCTATGTCTTTGTGAATGCAATTGAATGTCATATCAATGTTCGAATTGAATGAGAATTGAACTGATGCTAGCATGTTCACCATAAGTTAATAATTTGCATCTAGACAAGATAAAAAAAATTGTTGTAATTTGTGTTCAATCTTTACGAGTTTGTTTCAGCAAACTCAATATAGCTCGTTCGGTTCGTCTAGGTCGGGTCGAGGGGATTACAATGATGCCACGATTGAAAGAAAGAATCGTTCCACTTGCCAAAATCATCCCTCAGGGGAGTCCTCATCCCCTTAACCCCTTACAATCATGTTTTTCATTTTTTTAGCATGCATTGCATTTGTATGTACGTGTTTTCATGCATTGAGGATAATTCCCACCTTATGTTTGGGGGGTGTTGCCTCGCATTTATTGTCATGACATGTATTTTATGTTTCTGTCTGTATTCTGTTATTGCCATGTAGATTAGGTAGACCCATGCATACCAAATCGTTATATTTTGGTTAGCATAGTTAGAATTTGTATTAGTATACTATGTCTGATGATGAAATTGGAATCTTTGGTTAGCATGAGCCAGCAGATTAGTAATGCTAGGATTGCTTGGCAATTGATCTCTAGTTTAGGAAATTGAAGTCTCGCTTAACATGTAGTATGTATCTAGTTTCCAAAACAATCTTAGGATTCTTGAAACTATATATATATATATATATATAATGATGCTAGGGAAAAAAAGAAAGAATAAGACAACAATGTTTTTCAATGTCAAGAAAAAAAAATGAACTCTTCTCTGCCTTAGAGATAACAAGTAGCTTGGGGCTTTGTGATTTGCTCCCTCTTAGTTCTCAAGTCAAACACTTTAGGGTATGAGTACGATGAGTAAGCCTAGTAATGTCTGGACTAACGTGGGGATTCGTGGTTTGCTCCCTCTTACTTCTCACGCCAAATAGTATTATGACGCAAGCTTGATAATATTGCCAGCAAAAACCCTTGGTGAATAAAAGAAAAAAATAAATTATGAGTTTGGGTTGTAAATTTGACCAATGGAGTTAAAAGGATACATGATGCATATTGCATGCACTTCATGCACACTTCATGACCTTAGACTAGAGTTATATTGTTGCACTTGAATTTGTTGATCTGCTGGGCATTATTGCGCTGGGATAATTGAGGACATAACTAGGACCAGATTCTGCTTGCTAGCATGTGTTGTTAATCTGTAAAAATTTTGCCAAGGTGTTTTGTTTTATTTTCTGTTGTCTTAGTTTTTAGTTGCATTACTTGAGGAAAAGCAATGAGCTAGGTTTGGGGGAGTGTTAACTCCTCAAAAGTACTATTTTCCCTATATATATATATTGTCATGCTTTTGCTTGCCTTTGAGTACATATTCATGCATTTAGCTAGTAGAATCATGCATTTGCATTATGAAGTTGAGGAATGGTTCTTTTGCCAGAGTAAATGTGTATTTCTTTGCTGAGGAGTGCAGGACAGGTTTGGCAGTGCAAAACATGCGTAGTTGGCAGAGTAGATAACGCGCCTATCATATCTTGGTGCACAACAAACTTTCAAATTCAAACCCAATCTAGGGTTTCCACGAATGCCTATTTAAAGAAGAGATCGATCAACTTACTCAAGGGAGGCTGCACTGTGGTGAAGAGGGCAATTTGTGGTTCGACCAGGCTAAGACCGAGTGCTCTGGAACCATTGAAGGACTGCATCGACGGATCCCCTTCTTTACCCATTTCTCTTTTGGTTTAATTATGTTTCTATGATGGTGTTTTTTGAAAACGATATGATGCTGATGATTCCCCCAACCATGAACTAATTTCTTTAATTTGGTTGGGGATGTTTTTGCGATGAACGCTTAGTTGTTTTCCGATTTTTTTAATAACTATACGCTTTGGCATTTTTGTCTATCTTGCTAGTACTTATTTTCTTAAATTGTTTGCCAGACGACAGTTGGCATTGCATGCATATTATCCTTAATATCTTAACAGACTTGGAGGATAACGATTAATTGCCAAGGTACTAAGGTGAGAAATTTCGACAAAAGATGTTCAAGTAGATGAGCTTACTTCGAAAGTGAGTATACCCCTTGGGAGCAAAAGATTAAAACTTTGTCAAGTTAATTATTGAGTAACATCACTATAGACATATAAGGGGTTAATCATAATTAATTTAGGGCATTGCCATCGACAGAGGCAACACTACTTTAATATATGCTCAACAATAAAACCAAAGCTGGAAGTTATTAACCATTGACATAGCTAGTGTGAAACCCAAGCATCCCTTTGCCAACGCTGATCACCATTTGAATACACTTGTTTGCCAAATTGCCTAAACTTTCTTCACATTTTTCTTTAATCATATTTCTTAATCTTAAATCCAAATTTCATATCAAATTCATTTGTCCCAATTCACAAGTAATAGCCATGGCATTTAATTTCCGGTCAATCCTTATGGATACAATACCCAGCTTGTTGTTGTACTACTTGTTGACCGTGTATACTTGCACGCAAAAAGACGTATTTTTGGCATTATTTACTTGCATATTTACATTGAATCCTCAATCTTTTTCCATGCAATATTACGTCAACAATCGTAGTCTCTCACAATGCATCCAAAGTTTTTGAAAGAGTTAGCGCAATACGACGAAGAACATCATCTAAGAAGTGGGATGAAGAAGCATCTTCATCTTCAGCAACTTCTGGGTATTTCTTTCTCAAATGTCCAGGACAATCTCATTCTCGGAATCGATATCCTAAGAGGTTCAACTCTCCATTCAGATCCCACGTCCGTGATCGTAACAATCTTAATGTCCCATTCGACATTTTACAAGGGAAAAGATAAGAAGCACATCAGATTCCCAATCTTGGAAGAGTGCAAACTTAATCTTAGGGGTTTGTATCCACCATACACCTTACGATAACTCCCAAATACCCCGAGGATTTCCTAGAATCGGCTAAACCTAGTCTATGATACCTTTAAATGTAACATCCCGTTCCTACCAGATCTGAGATGCTACATTCAGGATATTCATTAACTCGACCCTCAATATTTTGGTCAATTCAAAACCTCAAGTTTAGCCATAATTAAATTAGAAATCAAGTCATAAAACATGAGTTTTAAAAATAGATCAAATCGAAAATATAAATGGACCTCCGTAAGAATTAATACACCATATTTCAAAATAAAGTAAATTAGAGTTAAAGGCCAACTAAAATAAGGTTCTATGGATACATAGCCTAACTACTAAAATCAAGGTACTATACTGGAGTTGAATCGGTGCTAGGAAATCCTCGTTGATTTGCTCTTCCAAGTGAGTAACATGTCAACCTACACATGGAAACAACAAATCTGACGTTGAGCTTACAAAGCTCAGTAGTACATGTCTACTCTACTATACTTCGCGATGTTTATAAAAGTAAGCATGAAATAAAAGCAATGAGTAACATGACATGAATTACGCAGTCTATTCATGCTAACCCTTAAGGCAGAATGCATGCTACAATCAAGTACTTTACATTGAGTAGTCAAACTTGTTTAGCCCAGAGCCACCTAGACATCAGGCTAGCCACGCATGTACGGACCACCTAGACATCGAGTACTTTACATAGGTATTCGAAACCCCCTAGACATTGAATATCGCACCATGCCACCTACCTAGGGACCACAAAGACATGAGGTGGTACATGCCACATACCCGAGACAACCAAGACATCAGGTAGTGAATGCACACACCCGAGACCACAAAACCATTAGGTAGTGAATGCCACTAGGGACCATCTAGACATCGAGTGCATTGAAGAACACATGTTCTACAGTACCATACTTAGGTATCCAGATCCCATACCATTAAAACATGAAATCAATCCAAGGCTTACAAGGCTCATATACAATACTAGACAAGGAAAGGTCATTCATTAAAGGCATCCAAATTCTTAGTTCAACTAAATGCTTGTCTTTAAAGTATGTCATATTCAAATATGTCTTAATATAGAACCTTCCTAAACCCATACTAAGCCCTTGTAAAAATTCCTCAAAATTTGGGTTGTGGTTTAAGCGACTAAAATTTACCAAGTTGACGCAACCGCCTTTTTACGGGAGGTCTCGACTTTTTTGAAAAACACTTTTAAAAATTAACAGAGTCGCCACCAATATTTTTGGAAAAAAGTGTGATTAGATCACTTTTTAAAAAATAGAGTTATTTTAATAAAACATTTTATTTTTCATAAAACAATGGTTTTGGTATGCGAAAATAAGAAAAAACAGGTTCGGGGGTCGGTTACGCGTGGGGAAGGGTTAGCACCCCCACGACGCCCAAAATTGGTACCAAATTGGTTTTAAAATCGTTTTCAAAATTAGAATTTGCAAGTTCAAAAAGGTTCGACTTTACTTGTCCGTTTAATGAATACTAATCTATTTTAATGGTCTTATCGCCATGAAGATGAACTTTAATCACCTCCAACATCTCTGGTGCTAACCCGCCATTCTCGTTTGATAAGACATCGCATTGATTAGGTTTTCACTTTTCAAATAACAAAGAAATTTAGGTGCGTTGAGCATTTTATTTAAATTCTAAATTTGATTATTTAAAAGCCCTAAAAGCGTCAAAGTCTTTTATTCCTAATTAAGAATTTAAGTATGCTTAAGTGTATTTTATTTTTGTGAAGAACATTTTTCAACAAAGCAAGTCTCTATCTAAGCTTTAGTCCATAATCCTAAGTTTTAACATATTTCTAAAAAAACAAGCAAACAACTTATTATTTTTCTTTTTTGTGTTTTTTCATTTTTTATTATTTCTTTAGAAAAACCTTTATTTCTTTTTTACTTCCTAAAACCAAGACCCTTCTTTTCCTTTTTACATTTTTTTTTTACTTTTTTCCTTTTTTATGTTTTATTTTTTTATAACTTATTTTATTTAAAAGTTTTATTTAAATCTAAAAAAAATCCTTTTCCACCATTTTTCGAATTTCTCAAATCATTTATCATTTTCTAGTTTATTCTTTCAAAAACCTTTATTTTCAAAATCAAAACTTTTGATATTTTTTCATTTTTTTTCAAACTTTATATTGTTCTATCATGTACATAAAAATCCTTTCCTTTCAAAACTTTCAAAATATTTCTATTTATTTTTTTATTTTTTTAAAACCCTTATTTTTTAAAGAAAAAACCTACCTTTATTTTAAAATAAAATTATCAAGAACCCCTAATTCTAAACTTTTTAAAATTTTTAAGAAAAACCTTTTTATTTTTTCTTTAAAAGAAGCACTCATTTTATTCCTAAAAAAACCCTCTTTATTATTAAAACTTTATAACTTTAAACTTAGTTTTTATTTTTTTTCCAATCTAGCCACTAATCTTAAATTCGTAACAACAAACATTTTTTTTTAATTTTCACCTACCTACTCAAATGGATCAAACAACATACATTTCATTTTTTAATTTCACATTTTTCAACAAACAATATTTTATTTTATTTAAGAAATCTAAAGGATTAAAACAAAAATAAAAGAACAAAATAAAGAACGGAAATTTTTACCAATAACCAACTTCGATCCTCTAATCCGAATTGCAACCTAAGAACATGAACAAACAAAAATTCAACCAAGAAAATAAAATTAAAAACAAAGAAAAGGAAAAAGAAATTACCGAAAGTGTAGAAACCTCGAACTTTCTCCACTCGAACCGATTCCAATCGCCACCGAAGAAAAAGCTTGCTTCCAACCCAAAAATTCTAACCAAAGCTATTCCAAGCTTAAACAATTTCCAGCAATTTTCAAAGGATTTTTAGAGGCAATTTTCGGATAATTTGGTGTGATTTGAACAAGTGAAAAAGGGAGGTTTATAGGTGCAAGAATGCTTGATTTCAAAACACAAACCATTGATTTCTTCCCCCCAAATCCATTTTCAAACCCCTAATATCAAGCTAAAACATGAATTCAACCTATTTATGATTTTACAAATAAAAAATGGCTCGAATCTAGAGATTTTTAGAAAATTTCTCCAAATTTGACACCTCTATGTCTCCACAACACCTTGACCAACTCTATGGCATTGCCACGCAATACCTTGCTATCAGAAGCAAGTATCTCAACAGGCTCTTCATTATAAGACAAATCCGGATTCAACTCTATCTCCTCAACAGGCATAACATGAGAAGGATCTGATCTATATCTCCTAAGAATCGACACATGAAAGACATCATGGATCTTCTCTAACTCAGAAGGCAATCTCAAATAGTAAGCTACTGGCCCAATCCGCTCAACTATCTCATACGGACCAATAAACCTCGAACTCAACTTGCCCTTCCGGCCAAATCTCATCACCTTCTTCCACGGAAATACTTTCAGAAACACTTTCTCACCCACGGAGAACTCAATCTCTTTTATCTTCAAATCTGCATAAGACTTTTGACGATCGGAAGCTGCTTTCAAACGGTCACAAATCAACTTCACTTTGTCGGTAGTCCCCTTAAGCAAATCCGGCATAGGTAACAATCTCTGACCCGTTTCAGCCAAACAAATCGGAGTCCTACATCGTCTACCATACAAAGCCTCATAGGGAGCTATCTGAATACTAGACTGATAACTGTTGTTGTAAGCAAACTCAACTAAGGGTAAGTGCTTCTCCCAAGAACCCTGGAAGTCAATCACACAACAACGAAGCATATCTTCTAAAATCTGTATCACTCGCTCTGATTGTCCATCGAACTGTGGATGATAAGAAGTACTGAAGTGCAAACGGCTACCTAAAGCACTATGCAGACAACCCTAGAACCTCGAAGTAAATCTCGGATCTCTGTCTGAAACAATAGACTTCGGAACTCCATGAAGTCTCACAATCTCACGGATGTACAAGTTTGCCAACTTGTCTAGAGAATCTGTAGTGTTCACTGCTAAGAAGTGAGCACACTTAGTGAATCTATCAACAATCACCCAAACAGAATTCTTCTTCGAAGGAGACAACGGTAACCCCGACACAAAGTCCATGGTGATCCTCTCCCATTTCCATTCCGGAACCTTCAAAGGCTGTAACAAACCTGAAGGAACCTGATGTTCTGCCTTTACTCTCTAAAAAAACCATACAACGGCTCACATACTCGGCTACATCCTTCTTCATACAAACCCAGAAGTATTCATTCTTCAAGTCGTGGTACATCTTAGTACTACCCGGATGCATAGAAAAAGGACTCGAATATGCTTTACTCAGAATCAGACGTCTCAATTCAACATCTTCTGGTACAACAACTCTATCTCTAAAGCACAACACATTCTCACCACTGAAGCTATACCCAGTCGGTCTACCTTCGGCTATGTCCTGAACATGAGGAACTAAAGACACATCTTGCAACTGCTTCTCTCTAATCAACTGAATCAAAGAAGGCTTTACTTGTAACTCGGTGATCAAACCACCGTCATCGGATACACTCAATCTAGCAAACTTAGCTCTCAAATCAACGACAACTTTTCTACTTAAAGCATCGGCTACCACATTTTCCTTACCCGGATGGTACTCAATGGTCAAATCATAGTCTTTCAACAACTCAAGCCATCTTCTTTAACTCAAGTTCAACTCTCTCTGTGTCATCAGATACTTCAAGCTCTTATGATCAGTGTAAATTATACACTTCTCACCATACAAGTAATGAGGCCAAATCTTCAACGCAAACACAACTGCGACTAACTCTATGTCATGAGTAGGATAGTTCTTCTCATGAACTTTCAACTGTCTCGAAGCATAAGCAACAACTCTTCTTTCTTGTATCAAAACACAACATAACCCTCTGTAGGAAGCATCGCTATATATCACAAATTCTTTACCTGAAACATGTTGCACTAACCTTGGAGCATTTGTCGAAGCTTCTTTCAATTTCTCAAAGGCCTTCTGTCTTGCATCTGACCATTCAAACTTAACTCCTTTTTGCAACAATTTAGTCAAAGGAGCAGCTACTCTAGAGAAACCATCTACAAATCTCCTATAGCAACTGACTAATCCTAGGAAACTCCTAATCTCAGTCACAGACTTAGGTTGTTTCCACTCAACAATAGCCTCAATCTTTGACGGATCAACACGGATACCTTCGACCGAAACAACATGGCCAAGAAATACAACCTCTCGAATCCAAAACTCACAATTACTAAGCTTCGCATACAACTGATTGCTCAACAACCTCTGTAAAACAAATCTCAAGTGCTTATCATGCTCTTCTTCTATCTTCGAGAACACAAGAATATCATCAATGAAGATAACTACAAAGCGGTCTAGATAGTCTCTAAAAATTCTGTTCATCATATCCATGAATGCTGCAGGTGCATTCGTGAGCCCAAATGGCATCACAAGGAACTCATAGTGACCATATCTAGTCCTAAAAGCTGTCTTCGAAACATCACACTCTTTTACTTTCAAATAATAGTACCCTAATCTCAAATCTATCTTCGAGAACACTGAAGCACCTCTCAACTGATCAAACAAATCATCTATACAAGGCAACGAATACTTGTTCTTCACAGTCAACTGATTCAATTGCCTGTAGTCAATACACATACGCATACTGCCATCTTTCTTCTTTACAAACAACACATGAGCACCCCAAGGAGAATTACTAGGCCTAATGAAACCACGGTCTAATAACTCTTGCAACTGACTCTTCAATTCTTTCAACTCTTTCGGAGCCATACGATATGGAGCTATAGAAACTGGAGTAGACCCTGAAACAGTCTCAATCGCAAACTCAACATCTCTATCAGGAGGCAACCCTGGCAACTCTTCTGGAAACACATCCGGAAAATCACAAACTGTTTTAATATCTTTCGGTCTAGCCTCACTCATATTCAGATTCATCACTTAAGCTAAGTAAGCCCTACATCCGGAATCCATCAACCTATGTGCCTCTAAAGCTGACACAACATTAGACAAGAACTTAATGTTCTCGCCGACTACTACTACCTCGTAATCGTCAGAAAGTTTCAAAGAAAATTTTTTCGTCTCAAAATCCACACTAGCTCGATGCTCAACTAACCAGTCCATACCCAAAATAATATCAAAGCCATAAAAATGAAGCTCCATCATATCAACAGAAAACACATGACCCTGAATATTTAGCGGACATCTCCTATACATACGTCTAACCACAACTGTCTCACCAAATAAACTAGTCACATGCATACCTACATCTAAGATCTCAACATGTATATCTAACTTCCGTGCATGCTCACTCAAAATGTAGGCATGTGTAGAACCCGAATCAACCAAAGAAAGCAAATGCATAGACTGTAACTCAAAATTACCTGCTATCACATCAGTGTCGTTCTCGGACTCTCTCTGAGCATAGACTCTTTCTGGTCCACCTGCCTCTGGCTGTACTGCCACCACATGAGCAAGGTTCCTCTAAGCATCTACCCTAGGTGCATCAGCCCTAGGCTGGAAGTAGCCACGACCGCGCCCACGACCTCTATGAAAATCAGTCGCTCTCGCAGGAGCCTGAGCTATGTTCGGTGCCTGTGCCGCCTGATGCGGGCACTCCCTTCTAAAGTGGTCCCTCGAACCACAATTCCAACAAGCATGGAAGTTACCCCAAAACTCACCAAAATGCTGTCTCCCACAACGTGTACACTCGGGCAAATGCCCTCCTCGTCTATGGCCATGGTGGCCTCTACCATGGTAGCCACCGCCACGTCTATGGTCAAACTGCTGTCCACCGCCTTTATGCCTCTTGGCATCTCCACGGTCAAAGTTGTTGTGTCTCTTTCCAAACTAGAACCACCAAAACGCTTGGTCAGCCCCAAGCTGTGCTCAATGTCCTTGGCTCTAGCAACCAAGACATCAAAATCAGAACAATCTAAAGCTAAGGTATACCTCTTAACTTCCTCATGAAGCCCATATCTGAAATGGTTACATCGGTCCCTCTCAGTAGGAACTAACTCTGGAGCATACTGACTCAAATGAATAAAGCGGACCTCGTAGTCAGTCACAGTAGCATCTCCCTGAACAAGAGCCATAAACTCTCGCTTCTTCTCATCTAGATACCTCGGCCCCAAGTATCTCTTCCGGAAAGCAGACTCAAAGAAATCCCAATCAATCTCTGCCTCTGGAACTCCGGTAGTAATGGTGACCCACCAGGTGTAGGCATCACCCTGAAGCAAGGAGATCACACAGCCCAATCTACGAGCATCCACACAACCCATCTAAGCTAAGATGCGAACGGTCTTCTCTAATCACAACTCAGATCTCTCAGGTGTAGACCCTCTGATCTCTTCGGCCCCTAGGCTACGTAACCTCTCCAACGGTAAACTAGCATTATCGCCCCTAGGCTGAGCTGCAGCTTGAGCTCCGGCAACTGCGGCCTGAAATGCTCCCGCTATAGCTTGCACAAGCGGAGCCATATCTATTCTAGCTGGACCTTGGCCACCCTGGCCACCCTGAGGTCCCTCTCCTTCAGCTCCATCCTCGCCTCCAACTCCAGGCGGAGAAGGTGGTGGTGGTGGTGGAGGTGGTGGAGGAGCTCCAACTCCAGCAGCAGGCTCCAATACATGAGCCTCAACTCCAGGCACTGGCTCATTAACAGGAGTCGCAACACTTGGTTCCTGACGAACCACCCTCGGCCTAGCTCTCGGCCTCGACATCGCGCTCACAAACAACAACTACACACAACAACAAAACACAAAAGAAAGGGTTAGCAAGGCAAGGGCTCCAAGTGGCTCAAGTATGTTCCCTCACTTTAAAAATCCTTTTTCGATGTAATAGTAGCAATGAGACTCTAAACAACATGCTTCAAACAAAACAACCGGCATTCTTGATAAACAAGCAAACATACATTAAGCATACTTGACAAGCAAACAACCACCGTGCATAACAATACCAGAAATTAAACTTACATCACTTACATGCCCAAGGTCTCGGAAACCTTAGGCTCTGATACCAACAAGTGTAACCCACTCGACCCGGTCCAGACGCTTGACCGATCCGAGTGTGCTACACGGGGATAACCGAGATGAAACCCGTTAAGGCTCCACTTCGGTTACCAACCCAAGGAAAAACTTTTTCATTTTATCTTATCTAAATGCATTAATTAAACCTAAGTGGAACCCCAACAGCAAATCGGGCCTGAGCTAAACCCTTGAAACCCTTTAGAGATGTCAAAAAGCCCAAAACAATGCCTGTGTTTTGAAACAATCAAAGCCCGTTTCGAAACACCAGCTCCAATTTAAAAGGTCAGACACCCGTTTCGAAACGCATCCACCCCGTTTCGGAACAAGGTCTCATTTAGCCTTGCTGTTTCGATACCAGTTCCGGAACATGCAATTCCAGTAGCTAAAGTGTTACGAAACTGGTTTCGAAATAGGGGCTCACAGTAGCCAAAACGTATTGAAACGAGTTCTGATACGGGGGCCCTGGAACCATACCCGTTTCGAAATAGGGAAACCCGTTTCAAAACACCTGCTGTCTGCAAATTTCCAAAATCAGTTTTAGACATCTCCAATTGATTCCAAATGTTCGAAACGACTACACGGAGCATGCAAATCATACAAATACATTCTAGAGGCATGCACCCTATAGCAACATACTCATAGATTTCAAGGATACATGGTAGAACATCCATTCAAAGATCATACATGGCATTAAAGATAGCTTGCTTCAACAAGGTCAACACTTAGATATTTAAGATAGACAAAACCCAACATGGTTTACAAGCAAGTCATACATCCAAAAGCCAAATCAACATAATCTATAAAAGGATTCTAGCATGCTCCTAAACAACCAACATCAACATACTTCAAAAGGCATCACACCACAAATACATGTCCCATTTCTTGACCATTACATCATAACTAAAATACCTATACTTGATAGCTAAGCTAGCTCCACAAAGCACACACACTTGGAGGCCCCTTCTTGCTCTAGCAACCCACGGACTAAGGATCTGCATTGTCGAACAAAAGAGAGCGTAAACATAAAGCTTAGTGAGGGTAAGATCTTTAAAAAAACCTCGACAATGCAGAGTCCAAGCACGATCACAACCAAGGTAAATGCATGATCTTACCTTCGGTCCTCCTAAGCCAAAAGTACAAATGATGCATGAACATATATACAATATCATGCCATGCTCAACAAGCTCAAATCCACATCATATGTAAACCCATATAATAATCCAAATAAGTATCACATCACATAACACATTGATACACATATCAACTCATATTGGCACCTAGCTATGACTCGAATACGCGGATAAACATGTTGGAACTCACATCCAACAACAACTTTACCTCACGGTGGGATTACACTCATCACCGTTCTCGCGGAGGGGATTCCACTCATCCTCACGCCCCGTCGATGGGATTACACTAATCATCGACTAATATATATAAGAAGGTTTTCCGGGCGAACCCGTACTCCATCTTGATGACTACCATCATCAAGACCACACGCGCAATTGACTCACGTGTGCACACTAACATCCTAATGATCGATCATTTGTACCCAAGCATACTAGTGCCAACATTTAACTCAATCCACAATATCACTTAATATCAACTTCCGTGCTTAGTACGTACTCACCATGATCACAATCTTGAACAATCCTCTTACATATCACAATGCATCACAACCATGCCTCATCATACATGTATATCACATTATACATAATCATCACAACACAAGTCATCATGAGGCATAACCATCAATCAAAGAGTTCAACCAATGTCTCTACCTAAAGCTTAGGATTAGGCTACCACTCTAATCCTAACTCTAGGTGGGTCTACCAAGCCCAACCTAGTCCACATGCTTGAACCAAATACTCAAAACCATTTTAAAAACATTAAACCACTCACCTTCACTTCCAAGCTCAACACCAAGCAACCAACACCTTCAAGCTTCCGGATTCACTTCCGATGTATCACCAACACAACTCCTTGCCTCTAAACAATCTCAACACAATCCAAACAACCTCAAATCAGCTCAAACACCAAAGTAGCTAACCTAGAATACTAATCAAACATCAAACACAACAATTCAAGCCATGGACAACCCCCAAAATTACCAAACTCGAGAAGCCCATAAACCTCAACCAAAACTCATGTTTTCAACACTTTTAACACTTCCAAATGATTCCAAAATAACCCTTAACTAACATACTAACATTAGCCTTCCATTTCCAACATAAAACAACCCCAAAATCCATTCCAAAACCCTTCAAAAACCCTCATTAAACCCAAATCCGGGAATGTGAATAAAACCAAGTAAAAATCATATATGTTGGACCATTTGATTGACAAACATCATATCTAACATTAATAAATCAAAACCTCAAGGTAAAAACAATAAAGTTACCATTTTAATTCAAACCCTCCAAAAACACAATTTCTAAAACTTGGACCAAAATGAAAACTAATTGTACTTTTAGAGAGAGGAAGATGAGGATAAGTTGGAAATGTATTTACCTTTCAAAACCGAGCTAAAATGAAGAGAGGATGAAATGGAATAGTGTGATTTAGGGAAAAACCCTCCCCTTTGTCGTTCAAATGCAAAATGAGAGAAGGAAGAAGACAATGCTCAATTTTAATGAAAATGGGTTTTAAAAGAAATCCACTTTATTACAAAATTGCCATTAATGAGGATAGTCAAAAGAATTTCCCAAATAAATGGAAATTTGATTCCAATTACATTTTGGTCCCACACGAAAAGTTTGTTTGAAAATTATAAGGACCAAAATATTTCTTTATTATTTTAATTATAAAATCAGACTCAAAAAATTATTTTATTATTATTTTCACCCGACCCCTAAACCTGGGTGTTACAACTCTCCCCCACTTAAGGAATTTCGTCCCTGAAATTACCTGACGGAAACAAGTACGGAAACTGCTCAAGCATATCAGCTTTCCTCTCCCACGTGGCCTCTTCCACACCTCTATGTCTCCACAACACCTTGACCAACTCTATGGTCTTGCCACGCAACACCTTGCTATCAGAAGCAAGTATCTCAACAGGCTCTTCATTATAAGACAAATCCGGATTCAACTCTATCTCCTCAACAGGCATAACATGAGAAGGATCTGATCTATATCTCCTAAGAATCGACATATGAAAGACATCATGGATCTTCTCTAACTCAGAAGGCAATCTCAAACGGTAAGCTACTGGCCCAATCCGCTCAACTATCTCATACGGACCAATAAACCTCGGACTCAACTTGCCCTTCCGGCCAAATCTCATCACCTTCTTCCACGAAGATACTTTCAGAAACACTTTCTCATCCACGGAGAACTCAATCTCTTTTCTCTTTAAATCTGCATAAGAATTTTGACGATCGGAAGCTGCTTTCAAACGGTCACAAATCAACTTCACTTTGTCGGTAGTCCCCTTAAGCAAATTCGGCATAGGTAACAATCTCTGACCTGTTTCAGCCCTACAAATCGGAGTCCTACATTATCTACCATACAAAGCCTCATAGGGAGCCATCTGAATACTAGACTGATAACTATTGTTGTAAGCAAACTCAACTAAGGGTAAGTGCTTCTCCCAAGAACCCTGGAAATCAATCACACAACAACGAAGCATATCTTCTAAAATCTGTATCACTCGCTCTGATTGTCCACCGAACTGCGGATGATAAGAAGTACTGAAGTGCAAACGGCTACCTAAAGCACTATGCAGACAACCCTAGAACCTCGAAGTAAATCTCGGATCTCTGTATGAAACAATAGACTTCAGAACTCCATGAAGTCTCACAATCTCACGGATGTACAAGTTTGCCAACTTGTCTAGAGAATCTGTAGTGTTCACTGCTAAGAAGTGAGCACACTTAGTGAATCTATAAACAATCACCCAAACAGAATTCTTCTTCGAATGAGACAACGGTAACCCCGACACAAAGTCCATGGTGATTCTCTCCCATTTCCATTCCGGAACCTTCAAAGGCTGTAACAAACCTGAAGAAACCTGATGTTCTGCCTTCACTCTCTGACAAACCATACAACGGCTCACATACTCGGCTACATCCTTCATCAAACCAACCCAGAAGTATTCATTCTTCAAGTCGCGATACATCTTAGTACTACCCGGATGCATAGAAAAGGACTCGAATGTGCTTCACTCAGAATCAGACGTCTCAACTCAACATCTTCTGGTACAACAACTCTATCTCTAAAGCACAACACATTCTCACCACTAAAACTATACTCAGTCGGTCTACCTTCGGCTATGTCCTGAACACGAGGAACTAAAGACACATCTTGCAACCGCTTCTCTCTAATCAACTAAATCAAAGAAGTCTTTACTTGCAACTCGGTGATAAAACCACCATCATCGGATATACTCAATCTAGCAAACATAGCTCTCAACTCAACGACAACTTTTCTACTCAAAGCATCGGCTACCACATTTGCCTTACCTGGATGGTACTCAATGGTCAAATCATAGTCTTTCAACAACTCAAGCCATCTTCTTTGACTCAAGCTCAACTCTCTCTGTGTCATCAGATACTTCAAGGTCTTATGATCGGTGTAAACTATACACTTCTCACCATACAAGTAATGAGGCCAAATCTTCAACGCACACACAACTGCGGCTAACTCTATGTCATGAGTAGGATAGTTCTTCTCATGAACTTTCAACTGTCTCGAAGCATAAGCAACAACTCTTCTTTCTTGCATCAAAAAACAACCTAAACCTATGTAGGAAGCATCACTATATATCACAAATTCTTTACCTGAAACAGGTTGCACTAACACTGGAGCATTTGTCAAAGCTTCTTTCAATTTCTCAAAGGCCTTCTGTCTTGCATCTGACCATTCAAACTTAACTCCTTTTTGCAACAGTTTACTCAAAGAAGCAGCTACTCTAGAGAAACCATCTACAAATCTCCTATAGTAACCGGCTAATCCTCGGAAACTCCTAATCTCAGTCACAGACTTAGGTTGTTTCCACTCAACAATAGCCTCAATCTTCGACGGATCAACACGGATACCTTCGGCCGAAACAACATGGCCAAGAAATACAACCTCTCGAATCTAGAACTCACACTTACTAAGCTTCGCATACAACTGATTGCTCAACAACCTCTGTAAAACAAATCTCAAGTGCTCATCATGCTCTTCTTCTGTCTTCGAGTACACAAGAATATCATCAATGAAGACAACTACAAAGCGGTCTAGATAGTCTCTAAAAATTCTGTTCATCATATCCATGAATGCTGCAGGTGCATTCGTGAGCCCAAATGGCATCACAAGGAACTCATAGTGACCATATCTAGTCCTAAAAGCTGTCTTCGGAACATCACACTCTTTTACTTTCAACTCATAGTACCCTGACCTCAAATCTATCTTCGAGAACACTGAAGCACCTCTCAACTGATCAAACAAATCATCTATACGAGGAAACGGATACTTGTTCTTCACAGTCAACTGATTCAATTACCTGTAGTCAATACACAAACGCATACTGCCATCTTTCTTCTTTACAAACAACACAGGAGCACCCCAAGGAGAACTACTAGGCCTAATGAAACCACGGTCTAATAAATATTGCAATTGACTCTTCAATTCTTTCATCTCTTTTGGAGCCATACGATATGGAGCTATAGAAACTGGAGTAGACCCTGAAACAGTCTCAATCACAAACTCAACATCTCTATCAGGAGGCAACCCTGGCAACTCTTATGGAAACACATCCGGAAAATCACAAACTGTTCTAATATCTTTCGGTCTAGCCTCACTCATATTCGGATTCATAACATAAGCTAAGTAAGCCCCACATCCGGAATCCATCAACCTATGTCCTTCTAAAGCTGACACAACATTAGACAAGAACTTAATGTTCTCGCCTACTACTACTACCTCGTAATCGTCAGAAAGTTTCAAAGAAATCTTTTTCGTCTCAAAATCCACACTAGCTCGGTGCTCAACTAACCAGTCCATACCCAAAATAATATCAAAGTCATAAAAAGGAAGCTCCATCATATCAACACAAAACACATGACCCTGAAACTTCAGCGGACAACTCCTATACATACGTCTAACCACAACTGTCTCACCAAATAAACTAGTCACATGCATACCTACATCTAAGATCTCAACAAGTATATCTAACTTCCGTGCATGCTCAGTCAAAATGTAGGAATGTGTAGAACCCGAATCAACCAAAGAAAAAAAAGACATAGATTGTAACTTAAAATTACCTGCTATCACATCAGTGTCGTTCCCGGCCTCTCTCTAAGCATAGACTCTCCCTGGTCCACCTGTCTCTGGCTGTACTGCCACCACATGAGCAAGGTTCCTCTAAGCATCTACCCTAGGTGCATTATTACGTGTAAAATAGGCTATCGCAATTGTAGTGCAAGTGTACACGACACAAGTAGTAAAGTGATACTAAGTATCGGATATCGTCTCCACATGGATTGGGCTAATGACTTCACCTAAATTCACTGCACGAAGTAAAGAAAATATTTAAGAGAATTGTCACGAGAATAATAAAGTAAATGTAAATAAAAAGAGTAGAAATATCAAGGTAGAGAGAATGAGCTGGTATTGAATTGCTCAGTAGTGCAGGTATTGAAGAGTTTAGGAAATCCAGTTCTGTCGTCGCTCCCGTCGCCGACAGCACCTGTCGCGGCGGCTGTCTATTAGCTGTCGCGGCAGCGAATACACCAACTCCGTACTCCAAGTTTGGCAAGAATCCCAGATCTACCTTGGCCTATCCCTAGGTCCAAGTCTGTCGATGATCACGTCTTTGATGATACCTCCCGGTGTGAATCGAAGGATGAACACTGATGTGTATGAATTCTTCCTTAGCCACTTAACCTCGCCCTATCCCTAGGCACGCGATAGTTCAATTATAAACTAGAGAACTCGCTCTGATCTCTTTCGTATACTTAACTCTCCCGATGCTAAGTAAATAGATAACCTCACAATGCTCTCCCGATGCTCTTGCAAGATATTAAAACCGAAATAAGAGAACTTGAAGTTTATTTTATTGAACTTAGAAAATCCTAAAACAAAACAACCCTTGCAACTACTTTACAAAACAACCCGTGGCCCTAGGGGTTTTTAGAACATGTCGATGACGGGTAAACGACGGAGGGGTTTAGGTTATCGGTTATGGGGTATGATGCCTTCTAGGTTAAAGCTATGCCCTTATATAAGCTTTGGGCTCAAGTATTCTAAGTTAACAAGGATTACAACTTTAATGAAAAGTAAGATTCTATTAAATGCTTAATCTCTAAGGATTCCTACTTTTCAACCGCCTCCTTGTTTCATGGGAATTCTTCTCCTCGAGCTTTGGCTTGACATATCTTTCGATCCGGGGCTTGGAAAAATATTTGGCTTTCACACGACAGACGAGCAGATTTTTCTCTATCTATCGAGGTCCACTTGACTTTTCCTCTTCATCAGGCTGCTGTCACCTTGCTGTCACGACAGATCCATGGCAGCTTCGTCCTTGTCGTCTGTTTGTCCAGTTCAGCTCTTCTGCTTCTCTGCCCTGCGCCTGCCGTGCCTTTATTGAATTTGTGATGTTTTACTATAAACTGACCTAAATGCAATGCAATGATGCTTGAATGCAGTAGAAATATGGGTTAAAAAAGGTGTAAATAATAGAACTTTTACACACTCAACACACCCCCAAACTCAAGTTCTTGCTTGCCCTCAAGCAATTAAACCTAAAAGAAGAGAAAATATTTTTGTGTTGGCTTTCAAACAGTGAACTGTCCCTTACCCGTCGCTCATTCTCTGTGGCGGCAACAACCTGTCGGAGGGTTTTAGGATCTGTCCGGAATCTCCCTATAGCTCTCGTGTAGTGTGTGCATTCTTGTGAACAGTTATATGCTAAGACTCTCTTAGTTTCACTAGAATATTCAACTCTTAACTCGAATTTTTATGCCAAAGTTTTATCTTTTGAATGAACTTTTTCATGCTTCTTTGATTTCTTTGTTTTGACTCGATTTTTTTTCTATTTTTCAAGCTAAAGTTTGACTAGAGCCAGTTTTAGGCACCTCTAGTTAACTTCCTAGAGCCAGTTTCGGGCACCTCTAGGGCTGTTGAGTCTCTTTTCTAAACTTCTTTCCTAGAGCCAGTGTTAGGCACCTCTAGGGGCTATTCAAGTGCTAAGATTCCTATTCTAGTTTGGCTAAAAGAAATCTAGGCAATATAACAGTCACAATGGTGTTTAAGTTTTCAGAACTATAGAAATGCTCTAAACTTCTCCTTAAACTGTCCTAAAGATGCTTGCCACGACAGAGCTGTCATGACAGGTAAGTTAACTTCACAGTTTTAAACCAACAGTTTTATTATTATTATTTTTTTTAGAAAACTTTAATAAAATAAAAGACACAACAATAAATAAACAGATGTACTTAAGACTCTATTAATGATGGAGGGTTGCCACCCCCAAACTCGAGGGTTGCATTGCCCTCAATGCAAAATGACAGATAACATGCCAGTAGGTACATCACAAAATAAATATAAGCAGGCAGCAAGAAATAAAAAAGAAAAGACTTAAATTGAATCGCTGTCCTCGCTGCTGCTGCTAACACGGATCTGACGGCGGCGTCTGGACTGTGGAGGAGGCTGGGCAGGTTCAGGGGCAGGTGCAGTGGCAGGTTGCTCCACGAGCTGGATGTCGGAACTGCTACCCCTGTCCCAAGTGCTGCTGGTGGTGGTGCTAGCCTTGGGCATAAGTTTCCTGTCTGCCACGTGTTTTATCCTCTTGACAGGCGTAAACTCCCTCTCCAAATTCCTCCTGATCAAAGGGCTGTCATCGGAGTCTGGTCTCTTTGTTCCTCTGGCAGAGGTTTCGGCCGTTGGACTGCCTGCTTCCGTCGGGGCAGGTGATGGGGTAGAAGCGGTAGAGTGGGAATGTGGGGAGGCAGGTGGTGTGGGTGTGTGGACAGGTGAGGGGATATGGAAATAATGGGCAGGAAAAGTAGGGAAATTAACATCCGGAAAATTTAAAGTGTGGGTAATGAAGTGTACCGTAGAGTTCGTGAAATCCCGGATGAAAGTCATGAGTCCCATTTGTCTTTCTTCCACCCTTTGTAACGCAGCAAGGATGAGGGCAGACTGGTCTGTCGGGGCGGCGGCGGCGGCAGGTTCAGTGGCAGGCTCCTCATCTGAGTGTGTGGGTGAGGCAGCTGGGTTGAAGGAAGAGATAGGTGTAGCCACTACCAGCTCCATGAGGCTGTTGATGTTGTTATCTGTCCAGCCTCCGCCCTTGATTAGTTTGTCGGAGGGCTCCTCGGGGACAGTAGCACAGCGGTAGAGGAGGATGATCGTGAACGGTAGGCAAAGACGGGAGGAGGAGCGGAATGTGCAGTCCAAGATGCTTTCCCTCATATAGCGGCCCACGTTGATAGGCCGGTCGTGCATGATCGAGTGAATGAGAGCGAGCCGCTGCTGGTTCACCGTCGTGTGATGGGAAGACGGCAGGATACGCTTCTTGATGAAAGCGTTCCATAGCTTAGCTTCTGGGAGCAGCTGCCCCCTTTTGACAGAGTTGGGGTTCTTTTTGCTCGTTGTCCATATTGTTCCTTCCTCCGTCACCTCCGCCATGACAGCACCGTAGGCGGCATAATCGAGGGTCTCTAAAAATTTCTGGTGAGCATCATCATCGGGGCCAAAGTAGAGGCCAAACATGTGGTTGATGCTGTCAACTGTAAATGGCACTTCTACCCCTCGGACGGTGACTGACGTTGCTGTTCTGCTGTCGATGGTAGCATAAAACTCCCTCACCAACGTGTCGTTTAGTTCTGCCGGTTGTTCGGCGAATTGCTCCCATAGCAAATTCCTTATCGCCTTCGCGATAAATGGTCGGAGCCCCATGTTCGGTGCTTTGCGGATGTAGATGAAGCCTCTTTCCTCCCATAATTCCTTGGTTTCGAAGGGCGTTGCTGCTGCTGAAGAAGAGGCTGAGGCAGCACTGCGGCGGGTCTGTGTAGACGACATATTAGTTGCAAGGGTTGTGAAAATAAAGAAAGCAAATAAAAATGAGAGGAGAAAGCAAGAAAGAATAAGAAGAAGTGAGGAAAAATGAAAGGGAAGATGGGGTTTTATAGCGGTCGAGGGTCTGCCCATTTAATGCCGTAACGGCAGGCATGAATAACGGGGCGACTGTTGTGATTTAGCGTGTCTGGCGCGTCTGACACGCATTTATGCGTCTGTTATGCGTCTGCCGCACGCTTCTGCGTCTGCCGCGTCAGTCTGTTGATAGCCTGTCTTATCCGTCTGCGGCAGCAGCCGAAACGACAGGCTTCAATAAATGGGCTCTGCTGGGCTAATGGATAGATGGTGGGCTTGGGTCACTTCTTCTTTTCTTCTTGACTCCTTTATTTCCTAAAGACAGAAAAATAAAAACATTATTCAGATAAAATAAACCTAATTTCCTAATAAATAAATAGTAAATAATAAATAATAATAATAATAATAAAAAAATAAATTAGGTTAAATTAGGGCTGCCTTGTGGGGCATCTCCTAAGATAACTACTTCCTGTATTCCTGGGGCTTCAGTCCCCTGATAATGCTTGAGGCGTTGTCCGTTGACTTTGAATTGGTGCCCGTCTTTTAATGATTGAATCGTGATGGCACCATGGGGAAAAACTTGGACCACTTGGAACGGGCCGGACCATCTAGATTTTAGCTTTCCTGGGAAGAGTTTCAGTCTAGAATTGAACAACAACACAAGCTGCCCTGGGCAGAACTGTCGTGGCAGCAACTTCCTATCGTGCCACTTCTTAGTCTTTTCCTTGTAGATTCTTGCATTGTCGTAGGCCATTGTCCGTATTTCATCGATCTCGTTCAAATCTAACAGCCTTTTCTGGCCTGCCTTGTCCAAGTCCATATTCACTGCCTTGATTGCCCAGTATGCTTTGTGCTCGATCTCGACAGGCAAGTGACAGGTTTTCCCATAAATCAAACGGTATGGAGACATGACCAATGGAGTTTTAAAAGCTGTCCTATATGCCCATAATGCATCATTTAGAAGTAAAGTGTAACCCCCGTAGCCCGGCCTGGACGGTTGACCCGAACTACGAAGATTACACGGGGAAAACCAAAGTCAACCCGAAAGTCAACCTTGATTAACGACCCTTTTTTTTCTTTTTAAACTTGTCTAGATGCACATTAACCTTACATGTGATCACACAAACACCATGCTCAAGGATCACAAACATCAGAGATCAAACAGGGACCCAATTGAACAAATTACAACCTTAGGGACCAAATTGTAATTTCTGAAAACTTTAAGGACTTAACCAGATTTTAAGTTACCAACTTGAAATTAGTCATGTTTCATGCTTCTGTGTCAAATTTCAGCTCAAACGGACATCCCGAACTCATACAATTGCACAAACAAGATTCAAGACCAAAATGCAAACATTTTGAAACATTTAACCGCCCATGTCAGCCCCCAACGGTCACCCGTTCCGAAACAGGCCAAGGCCGTTCCGAAACACGGGCCGTTCCGCAACGCGTTCCGCAACGGGGGTCTGGCAGAATGCCTTCCGTTTCGGAACGGTGACACCTGTTTCGGACGCCTGGGTTTATGCAGGGCACCCGTTCCGAAACGGTGTTGCCTGTTCCGAAACACCTAGCCCAGAATGTTGCATTTTGCTCATTCAAACACACAATTGATCATTCAAACATGCTCCAAAAGCCACCAAACTTTGCCAACATGCAATTCAACATAAAAGAGACATACTTGCATCAACAATTCAACATATGATCAACACATATGAAAAGCCCCAATTCTATAGGCATGCTTCCTACTCAAGCAACCATTTAAACACAAACCTTTCAATTCAAACACAATCAAACCAATTCATGATTCAACATCATTAACAACAGTACTTAAACATTCTTGATCAACACATACGATCACAATAACAACAATCCGAGAGATTCTACCCCATTGCCCTTATTAACTATAGCTATTCACCAAGACATACATCTCCATTGGAGTCCACCTTGAATCCCTTGCTCCTTGCTGCCCAAACTTCAAGAATCTGCATTGATGGACAAAGAGGAGCGTAAGCACATAATGCTTAGTGAGGAATGCTCAAAACCAAAACACCATCAATGCAGCGGGTCTTTAAAACACATTAAAACCAACCCGATTTGCTTTCCAAAACCACATTTGAAAACTCTTTTCAACATCAAGCTCAAATCATGCATAAACACCATATGCCAAGCTTAAACAAAACCATGGAAAACACTTCCCTTTAGCAACATACCTTTCTTAAACTTGGAAACCACATCAAGCAAGAAACCACTTAAAACCATAATTCAATTAAACCATTTCATGCATTTAACCAAGGCATCAAAAACCATAACATCATATTCACATGCCTTAACAACAAGTCATACAAGACTCCAATGCAACATAGGCAACTCATGCTCTCATACATCATTTATCAAATGACAACCAACACTTGTTCAACATACAAGTAACATGCTTCCACTAGCATTATACACATTTCATGCAACAATGCATCTTACCAAGCATCTCATGCTTCTCATGCAAACATGCATCAACTCAAGCATCTCATGCTTCACATGCAACCATGCATCATTTCAAGCAATCCCATGCTTCACATGCAACCATGCATCATTTCAAGCAATCCCATGCTTCACATGCAACCATGCATCATTTCAAGCAATCCCATGCTTCACATGCAACCATGCATCATTTCAAGCAATCCCATGCTTAACATGATCAAGAACATTATATTGGCTTCCAAGAGATCAACCATATTCACTTTCCAACTTTCAACCCGATCGGATACGCGGATCACAAGCGTGTCCCAACGCTTCCTACACACTACCCAATCCAAGGTCTTCCCGTGGGCAACAACCTCCACTGACCTCAATCTCCTAAGGTTCCCATGTATGGACTTTTAAACACCATACAACCTTAGCTTTTCCTCAAGGTTACCATGTATAGACATACACCCTTGACATGCACAAGGTCTTCCCGTATGGACTTTCAACCACCATACAACCTTTGCATAACCGATTGGTAGTTGTAGACATCATCTAACGAGATCCGGGACATCACACACAAGATCCACACATGGACTTAACCATAGCCATTGTGATCTTAACAAGTACAAGGTTCTCACATAAGGACTTTAAACCACCTTATAACCTTTACTCAACCAAGGTCTACCGTGGGCAACAACCTCCACTACGACCTTAAACAACCGAGGTCCTCCCGTGGGCACACCCTCCACTGACCTCATCTCGTTAGGAAAACTTGAGGGGAGTTTATCCGGTCCACACTTGACCACTCCACCATCAAGGCGACTTTATTCACGGTGCACCCAATCCTATAGCCGGCTAATTATACCCGATCAACGAACCAAGAACCATTCACATCTCTTGCCAACATAACCATCTTACCATAACATCCAATGTTCCACATGCATAAACATAATGCAAGGCCAACACATCATTAGCTCAATGATTCACATGCATACACATAATGCAACACTATCACATCATTAGCTCAATGATTCACATGCATAAACAATATGCAAAAGGGTACAATTATCATCATTAATCATCATCAACTCACTGTTTTTAAGCATCATACTAAGCCAATGAACAACATGCATCACTATGCATTAAAATCACAATTTCCATAAACATAACCAAGGATCTCTTACCTTGAGCATCCTTTTCAATTGACTTTCCAAAACCAGCATTAAACCATGCTAAAACATGCTTACAAAACAGAATTAAACCATGCAATAACACATGCACATCAATCATCAACCACAATTGATTTTAAAACCAAATCATACACAATCCAAGAGCAAAAACCTCTTCACTTACTCTTGAGCTTAGCAAAGTTGTTTAGACTTAAACTAAGCTCCCAAAAACCTTCAAACCTTGTTTCAAAAGCTGAAATCCCAACTTCACTCACCGATTACCAAACAAGCTAGCCAACAAACTTTCCAAGCTTCTGAAACCTTCCGAAAACACCTCCAAAACTCAAGGATCAACCTCCCCTGTTTCAAGCACATAAAAACAGAACATTAATGCATCCATATGCATTAAAACACCAGCAACATCAACACAACTCGCTGCTCATCACAAAACTAGCAATTTGGCTACCAAACACAACCGAAATCATCTCCAAACACTTCCAAAACTTAACCCAGCCAAGATCCATCACTTCTAACCATTTTTATACATCAAATATCATGCAAAATGATCACAACCACGTCCTTATACCTCCAGGTATAACAGATCACCAAAAACACTCCAAAAACAACCAAAAACTCAAGCCAAACTTAGGAAATTCAACCTATCCGGGATTGCATTGATTAAACCTCAACTTCTAATCAATTTAACATTCATTTAACATCAATTTAACACCTCAAAACCCTGCTTAAACAGATCACACGAAATTTTCACCAAAATCACCAAATCTTGCATTTTAGCCAAAAATCAAGATCTCAATTGAAAAGCCTTTAATAAAACATGAATCAAGGATTGAGAACTTAGGAATTTCAGTAAAGAACTGATAGTTTAGAGGAGAAGGACGTTCTTACCTCCAAACTTGAATTTCTCCATTTTAGAGCCAAAATGCTTGATGAAACAATTTGCAATTTGAGAGGTTTTGATGATGAGATGATTAGGAATCAAATGAGAGTTGAAATGAGAGATTAAGAAGTCAAAATCAGAGAAAGAAATCTGAGGAAATCTTGTTTGGGTAGAGAGAAAATGAGAGAAAAGAGAATTTGAGAGAAAATAGAAAAATTAGTTAAGAATTGGTTAAAATGATTTCCCTCCTTTTCATAACCTTTAAAATCAGATTTTTGACTTAAAATATCTTAGAAAAATCTGGAGAAATCCTTTTTGGAATAATAGCTCCTTAAAGATTCAAAGTTTCAATCCTTTATAAAACTGTCCCGCAACTTTCAAAAATTACATTTTGGTCACTAGCCAAAATGTCAACCTTCCGAACCTCATTTTCCAAAATTGATTTCACAGTTCACTTTTATATATTAAAAGATGATTTTAGAACATTTTCCATATTTTTAATGCAACCCGAACTAGGCTTTCCTAAATTCCCTCTTTTATATTCGATCAGCACTTTGACCGAACCGGTCAACACCCAAAACTTCTGAGCCCAAAACCGGGGCGTTACAACTCTCCCCCCCTTAGGAAATTTCGTCCTCGAAATTTCAACCGGCAAAAGAGAACAACAACCTTCTCAAGTAACACACAAGGCAACACAAAAGCCTTAACCAACACCACTGATCACTTTCCACACAAAACTTCCACCACTCACTGTTCATAAATCTACACTCTCAAGGGTAACCACAACCCAAACTTCCACACAACCAGATTATGCACAATCCCAACATCAATCCTGAAAAACTTCAGCTCTTACAGCAAACAACACTGTAACACACAACTCCCAAGACTTGTCTACACAAAGACAACAACCAAACCAACTTGACCACTAGGCAACCTCTCAGCCTCTAAAACTCTTGCGATTCCCAAACCTTTTCCAAAGATTTTCCCAACAAGCAGAAATCTTTAAACATCAACTGTTCACACAAACTCTCTAACGAAGCTGACAATCCTTCACATCCGCCAAAGGTATTACCATAACAGCTCATCAGCACCAAAACCAAAAATTACATCTCAAATCCAACTTGAAACCATCAGCCATACCACAAACCATCAACAGACTTCAAACAAAACTTCTTAACCACAACTAGCCAACCACTGCTCACAAGAACTCAAACAACCAACGAAAACCTTCAATCCTTCACTGCCCCTTCACTACATACTCAACCAGAACACTTGCACTACCAGAACATCACTGAACCAAAACACACATAACAGCTTCAGAACTCTTCAAAGGTTACTAAGAACCAACTCAACCCTTTCACAACAACTTAAAGGCTAAACAACCTCAGCACCCGGAAACACAACCTCAAACTACAACATCACTTAGCACCAAGGAACTACCACCTCCTTTTAGCTAAACAAACCACTTAGCCGATACTAGCCTCAACTGATACCCTTCACCACCAATCCACCAAACTCTCAGAGCAACAAACACTATCCTTCTACCAACAGGCTATTCCATTCTCACTATCACTAACAACCAGCTTACCAAACTCCAACACCTCTAGCTCCCACTTAGCACCAAACAACCTCTAAAAACCCATCATCCCACTTAACCCAACCACAACACTAACAGATTCGATTAGTCATTAGTGAGCGTGAACATCGTATGCATGATCACCTACATGCCCTATCAATGTCTGATGTACATGTATGCAAAACCTCTAATGTCATGCCACATGTATGCATGGACCAACATATATATAATATAGTATATATCAATGCTTTTAACTGTGCATGAATGCCAGTTCACACCCTCCAATAACGTCCTCAAAATCTGTCTAAGAACAACCTCCTACCCACCTTTAACCTATCTAACCCCATCATACCAACAACCATTAACCACAAGATACTTACCAAGCCTTCTTCACACCCAAGATATTACCAAACCACAACTACCATTACTCCAAACATGCTAGCAACAAGACTAAACTTACCACGCAAGGAAAACCAACAAAAACCAAACTAAGGCAACTAAAGCAAAGATCGCTTAACAAGGTTACCTGAAAACACAACACCACCCTGAAGCTTCATCGAACGAGCTCTCTTCCTTGCGGAGCCAACAACCTCTGGTCGCACCCTTGCAGCACCAGCTAACACACCTGGGTCACCACCAACTCCTTGCGATAAGAAACCTTGGCTATTCCGCGCCAACATCAAGCAATCACGCCTCATGTGTCCAGCAGACCCACGCTTCCAGCAAACTTCATTTCCCACACTTTTCACAACCTTCTGCTTTTTCTGCCACTTCTGAACCTCGCCTCGGTCGCGCCCACGACCTTTCTGAGATCCTTTTGCCAACATCAAAGCTGACTTCACTCCAAGAGGACAATCACGCTTAACATGCAACTTGGAACCACAATTCCAACAAACACCTGCACCCCAACAATTTCCAACATGTTGCCTTTTACAACGGTCACAAACAGATGACTGAGCTTCCACTCCTTGCTCAGGCAACACTTGCTCACCAACAGCATCAGCCGCACCTTGCTCAACCCTTGGAAATTCCCTTCCAAGATACCTTTCATAGAAAGCAGATACGAAGAAATCCCAATCAATATCAGGAATATGTGACGCCACAGCCACAGATGTCCACCAAGAACAAACATCCTCCAGCATCAGAGAAACAACACTCCCCAGCTTACAGGCATAATCACAGCCTTCCTGATCCAAAATCAGAACTACATTGGCCAACCAGGCCTCAAACATCTCCGGGGAAGAACCATGGTACTCCTCAGCACCCAAATCAAACAAATACTGTTTCGGCAAACCCACACATTTAGCCAGCACATCCACTGATCCCACCTCAACCATAGCCTGAGATGTTCCCAACACCTCCTGAACAACAGACAAAGAATTTTCCATCCCGGAACCAGCTTCTTTCCCTTGCCTTACCAACTCAACTTCAGTCACAGAAGACTGAGACAAAACACCTCTACAAAAGGGTGAATTCCTTGCCTTAACAACCTGCCCCAAGGCAGCAACCATCTCATTCATCCTCCATTCCTTCATCAACTTTGCCATACCACTAACAATAAACAACATACAATCACAACAAACAAACAAAACCTGTTAGACCAACATTAAGCAAGGATTCAAACTCCAACTCCAAAATAACACAATAGCTATATTAATAAGGCAATGGGTATCCCGAATCCTCCCCCCTTTACATGACATAACAGTCAACACAACATAATTATCACAACATCAAGCATATCAACAACATACCTTGATCATGCTTACACCAAACAACATCCAACAGCACCAGCACATTAACAACATAACATGATCAAAACACATTCATCATGCATAGCATCAGCTCATAACATCAACACATATCCACCTGAACTCAACCAAGATTCATAACCACAAATCATGCTTGCATACATCAGCAACATGCTCAAAAACATCAACAGCATACTCAGAAACACATGCTTCAACCAGCTTTCCACCATACAACAAGGTAAACATCAAGCACACTTATCACAACAACTTACCATTTTCCCCAACCTTCGCAACTCAGCTCTGATACCACCAAATGTAACCCCCGTAGCCCGGCCTGGACGGTTGACCCGAACTACGAAGATTACAAGGGAAAACCAAAGTCAACCCGAAAGTCAACCTTGATTAACGACCCTTTTTTTTCTTTTTAAACTTGTCTAGATGCACATTAACCTTACATGTGATCACACAAACACCATGCTCAAGGATCACAAACATCAGAGATCAAACAGGGACCCAATTGAACAAATTACAACCTTAGGGACCAAATTGTAATTTCTGAAAACTTTAAGGACTTAACCAGATTTTAAGTTACCAACTTGAAATTAGTCATGTTTCATGCTTCTGTGTCAAATTTCAGCTCAAACGGACATCCCGAACTCATACAATTGCACAAACAAGATTCAGGACCAAAATGCAAACATTTTGAAACATTTAACCGCCCATGTCAGCCCCCAACGGTCACCCGTTCCGAAACAGGCCAATGTCGTTCCGAAACACGGGCCATTCCGCAACGCGTTCCGCAACGGGGGTCTGGCAGAATGCCTTCCGTTTCGGAACGGTGACACCTGTTTCGGACGCCTGGGTTTATGCAGGGCACCCGTTCCGAAACGGTGTTGCCTGTTCCGAAACACCTAGCCCAGAATGTTGCATTTTGCTCATTCAAACACACAATTGATCATTCAAACATGCTCCAAAAGCCACCAAACTTTGCCAACATGCAATTCAACATAAAAGAGACATACTTGCATCAACAATTCAACATATGATCAACACATATGAAAAGCCCCAATTCTATAGGCATGCTTCCTACTCAAGCAACCATTTAAACACAAACCTTTCAATTCAAACACAATCAAACCAATTCATGATTCAACATCATTAACAACAGTACTTAAACATTCTTGATCAACACATACGATCACAATAACAACAATCCGAGAGATTCTACCCCATTGCCCTTATTAACTATAGCTATTCACCGAGACATACATCTCCATTGGAGTCCACCTTGAATCCCTTGCTCCTTGCTGCCCAAACTTCAAGAATCTGCATTGATGGACAAAGAGGAGCGTAAGCACATAATAGTTAGTGAGGAATGCTCAAAACCAAAACACCATCAATGCAGCGGGTCTTTAAAACACATTAAAACCAACCCGATTTGCTTTCCAAAACCACATTTGAAAACTCTTTTCAACATCAAGCTCAAATCATGCATAAACACCATATGCCAAGCTTAAACAAAACCATGGAAAACACTTCCCTTTAGCAACATACCTTTCTTAAACTTGGAAACCACATCAAGCAAGAAACCACTTAAAACCATAATTCAATTAAACCATTTCATGCATTTAACCAAGGCATCAAAAACCATAACATCATATTCACATGCCTTAACAACAAGTCATACAAGACTCCAATGCAACATAGGCAACTCATGCTCTCATACATCATTTATCAAATGACAACCAACACTTGTTCAACATACAAGTAACATGCTTCCACTAGCATTATACACATTTCATGCAACAATGCATCTTACCAAGCATCTCATGCTTCTCATGCAAACATGCATCAACTCAAGCATCTCATGCTTCACATGCAACCATGCATCATTTCAAGCAATCCCATGCTTCACATGCAACCATGCATCATTTCAAGCAATCCCATGCTTCACATGCAACCATGCATCATTTCAAGCAATCCCATGCTTCACATGCAACCATGCATCATTTCAAGCAATCCCATGCTTAACATGATCAAGAACATTATATTGGCTTCCAAGAGATCAACCATATTCACTTTCCAACTTTCAACCCGATCGGATACGCGGATCACAAGCGTGTCCCAACGCTTCCTACACACTACCCAATCCAAGGTCTTCCCGTGGGCAACAACCTCCACTGACCTCAATCTCCTAAGGTTCCCATGTATGGACTTTTAAACACCATACAACCTTAGCTTTTCCTCAAGGTTACCATGTATAGACATACACCCTTGACATGCACAAGGTCTTCCCGTATGGACTTTCAACCACCATACAACCTTTGCATAACCGATTGGTAGTTGTAGACATCATCTAACGAGATCCGGGACATCACACACAAGATCCACACATGGACTTAACCATAGCCATTGTGATCTTAACAAGTACAAGGTTCTCACATAAGGACTTTAAACCACCTTATAACCTTTACTCAACCAAGGTCTACCGTGGGCAACAACCTCCACTACGACCTTAAACAACCGAGGTCCTCCCGTGGGCACACCCTCCACTGACCTCATCTCGTTAGGAAAACTTGAGGGGAGTTTATCCGGTCCACACTTGACCACTCCACCATCAAGGCGACTTTATTCACGGTGCACCCAATCCTATAGCCGGCTAATTATACCCGATCAACGAACCAAGAACCATTCACATCTCTTGCCAACATAACCATCTTACCATAACATCCAATGTTCCACATGCATAAACATAATGCAAGGCCAACACATCATTAGCTCAATGATTCACATGCATACACATAATGCAACACTATCACATCATTAGCTCAATGATTCACATGCATAAACAATATGCAAAAGGGTACAATTATCATCATTAATCATCATCAACTCACTGTTTTTAAGCATCATACTAAGCCAATGAACAACATGCATCACTATGCATCAAAATCACAATTTCCATAAACATAACCAAGGATCTCTTACCTTGAGCATCCTTTTCAATTGACTTTCCAAAACCAGCATTAAACCATGCTAAAACATGCTTACAAAACAGAATTAAACCATGCAATAACACATGCACATCAATCATCAACCACAATTGATTTTAAAACCAAATCATACACAATCCAAGAGCAAAAACCTCTTCACTTACTCTTGAGCTTAGCAAAGTTGTTTAGACTTAAACTAAGCTCCCAAAAACCTTCAAACCTTGTTTCAAAAGCTGAAATCCCAACTTCACTCACCGATTACCAAACAAGCTAGCCAACAAACTTTCCAAGCTTCCGAAACCTTCCGAAAACACCTCCAAAACTCAAGGATCAACCTCCCCTGTTTCAAGCACATAAAAACAGAACATTAATGCATCCATATGCATTAAAACACCAGCAACATCAACACAACTCGCTGCTCATCACAAAACTAGCAATTTGGCTACCAAACACAACCGAAATCATCTCCAAACACTTCCAAAACTTAACCCAGCCAAGATCCATCACTTCTAACCATTTTTATACATCAAATATCATGCAAAATGATCACAACCACGTCCTTATACCTCCAGGTATAACAGATCACCAAAAACACTCCAAAAACAACCAAAAACTCAAGCCAAACTTAGGAAATTCAACCTATCCGGGATTGCATTGATTAAACCTCAACTTCTAATCAATTTAACATTCATTTAACATCAATTTAACACCTCAAAACCCTGCTTAAACAGATCACACGAAATTTTCACCAAAATCACCAAATCTTGCATTTTAGCCAAAAATCAAGATCTCAATTGAAAAGCCTTTAATAAAACATGAATCAAGGATTGAGAACTTAGGAATTTCAGTAAAGAACTGATAGTTTAGAGGAGAAGGACGTTCTTACCTCCAAACTTGAATTTCTCCATTTTAGAGCCAAAATGCTTGATGAAACAATTTGCAATTTGAGAGGTTTTGATGATGAGATGATTAGGAATCAAATGAGAGTTGAAATGAGAGATTAAGAAGTCAAAATCAGAGAAAGAAATCTGAGGAAATCTTGTTTGGGTAGAGAGAAAATGAGAGAAAAGAGAATTTGAGAGAAAATAGAAAAATTAGTTAAGAATTGGTTAAAATGATTTCCCTCCTTTTCATAACCTTTAAAATCAGATTTTTGACTTAAAATATCTTAGAAAAATCTGGAGAAATCCTTTTTGGAATAATAGCTCCTTAAAGATTCAAAGTTTCAATCCTTTATAAAACTGTCCCGCAACTTTCAAAAATTACATTTTGGTCACTAGCCAAAATGTCAACCTTCCGAACCTCATTTTCCAAAATTGATTTCACAGTTCACTTTTATATATTAAAAGATGATTTTAGAACATTTTTCCATATTTTTAATGCAACCCGAACTAGGCTTTCCTAAATTCCCTCTTTTATATTCGATCAGCACTTTGACCGAACCGGTCAACACCCAAAACTTCTGAGCCCAAAACCGGGGCGTTACATAAAGACCAATCTTTCCTAGTTGGCTTAACCATCTTCTCAAGAATGTTCTTCACTTCCCTATTGGATATCTCAGCCTGTCCATTGGTCTGCGGGTGGTATGCTGTCGCGATCCTGTGCTTGACACCATATTTCTTCAAGGCGGCAGCAATAACCCTATTGTCAAAATGTCTCCCTTCATCACTGATAATCGCCTTAGGGATGCCAAATCTAGAAAAAATGTTTTTGTGTAAAAACTTTTGGACCGTTTTGGCATCATTCTTTTGAGTTGCGATTGCTTCTACCCACTTGGAGACATAGTCCACTGCTAGGAGGATGTATAGATTTCCACATGAAGATGGAAAAGGTCCCATAAAATCGATCCCCCAAACATCGAAAATCTCGACTTCTAGAATGTTCTGCAGTTGCATCTCGTTTCTCCTCGAGATGTTACCTGTCCGCTGGCACCTGTCACAGTTCTTGTAGAAGTCCTGTGTATCTTTATACAGTGTCGGCCAGTAGAACCCTGACTGCAGCACCTTGGCAGCAGTTTTATTGCCTCCTAAGTGACCTCCATATTGTGAAGCATGGCAGTGATGGAGAATGTCTTCTTGCTCTTCTTGTGGTACACATCTCCTTATAATCTGATCTGCACACATTTTGAAAAGGAGAGGTTCGTCCCAATAATAATGCTTAACATCATTTTGGAACCTCTTCCTGGCTTGATAATTAAGATCAGAGGGCAATATGCCACTAACTATAAAATTAACGAAATCAGCGTACCAGGGGATTTCAGAAGACTTACCTGCCGCCATGGCTGTCGCGGCAGCGATTGCGGCAGCAAAGAGCTGCTCATCTGGGAAGGTTTCCAATATGTGTGTCTCATCAATGGGTAGACGCTGTCCCGTCTCCAGTCTTGACAAGTGCTCTGCCACCTGATTCTCTGTCCCCTTTTTGTCCTTGATCTCAAGGTCGAACTCTTGTAGTAGCAAGATCCACCGTATCAATCTAGGTTTAGCATATTTCTTTGCAAATAAATACTTAAGGGCAGAATGGTCTGTGTGCACTATTACTTTCGTCCAAAGTATGTAAGAACGAAACTTGTCAATGGAGAACACCACAGCTAACAACTCCTTTTCTGTGGTGGTATAGTTCACTTGGGCGTCATTCAATGTTTTGCTGGCATAATATATGACATGAAACAACCCGTCTTTGCGCTGCCCAAGTGCTGCCCCGACATCATAGTCACTAGCATCACACATAATCTCAAACGGCTGCGTCCAGTCTGGTGGCTGTACTATGGGGGCTGTTACTAGCTTTTCCTTAAGAACCTTGAATGCTTCAGTACATTCATCATTAAAGTCAAAGGGTCGGTTCTGCTCCAAAAGATGACATAGGGGCTTCATGATTTTTGAGAAATTAGCAATAAATCTCCGATAAAACCCAGCATGCCCTAGAAAACTCCTTATGCCCTTGACTGTGGTTGGCGGCGGCAGCTTCTCAATTACCTCTATTTTTGCCCTGTCGACTTCTATCCCACGGCAGCTAATCTTATGGCCTAGGACTATTCCCTCATCCACCATAAAGTGGCATTTTTCCCAATTTAGGACCAAGTTTGCTTTTTCACATCTTTCAAGAACCTTTTGTAAATTGCCTAAACAACTCTCAAAATCGTCTCCAAAGACGGAAAAGTCATCCATAAAAATTTCCAGGAAGTCCTCCACCATGTCGGAGAATATGGCCATCATGCACCTCTGGAAGGTGGCGGGTGCATTACATAATCCGAATGGCATTCTCCTAAATGCGTACGTTCCGTAGGGGCATGTAAAAGTCGTCTTCTCTTGATCCTCCGGTGCAATAGCAATTTGATTGTAACCTGAGTAACCATCAAGAAAACAATAGTAAGGTTTACCCGCTAATCTATCAAGCATTTGATCAATAAAGGGTAAAGGAAAGTGGTCCTTTCGGGTAGCTTTGTTAAGCTTCTGATAGTCCATACAAACCCTCCAACCGGTCACAGTCCTGGTTGGGATTAACTCATTGTTCTCATTGGTTACCACGGACATTCCTCCTTTCTTGGGAACGCATTGCACCGGGCTCACCCATTTGTTGTCGGAGATGGCGTAAATAATTCCAGCATCTAACCATTTGATTATCTCTTTACGCACTACCTCCTTCATCGCATGGTTTAGCCGTCTTTGGGCATCTATAGTCGGCTTATGATCTTCCTCTAAAAGGATTTTGTGCATGCATAACGCCGGACTAATGCCTTGTATATAAGCAATCGTCCATCCAATCGCCTTCTTGTGCTGCCTCAACATGTCGATTAGCTGTCGTTCCTGTTCCTGTGGCAGCTTAGAAGAGATGATTACGGGCAACGTATCATTCGAACCAAGAAAAGCATATTTAAGCTGCCCTGGTAGGGGCTTCAATTCTAAGGCAGGTGGTTCAACAATAGATGGCTTTTGGATTAAATGGTTATTCGAAGTATATTCCAAAGGTTCGAATAACTTACCTGGGCGATTGCTTATCCAGTTTACCTCCTCCTGATCTGCAGTATCAGATGAATCGGATTTAGAGGAGTTGTTGTCGTCATCGCTGTCGTCATCGCTGTCGTGACAGGCCTGTAGGTGGCTGCCGTGGCAGTGACCGAATTGAATATCGTGACAGCCCGACCTGATGCAGGGTTGATCAAGGGTAACATCAGTGATAGCCTTGCATTCCTCGTCCACATCAGCGTGTTTCATTGCTTGGAGAACATTCAACTTAATCTCTTGATCGTTTACTCGCATGGTGAGTTCTCTTTTCTCCACATCAATCAGTGATCTTCCCGTGGCTAAGAAGGGTCGCCCAAGGATGATTGGTGCGTTCTCGTCTGCTTCACAATCTAAAACAAGAAAGTCAGCAGGAAAAATAAACTTATCCACTCTTACCAAAATATCTTCGATTTTTCCCTCTGGATGAACGTAAGAGCGGTCTGCCAGCTGCAGAGTGACTGTCGTGGGCCGCGCCTTCCCAATACCTAATTTCTGAAAAACCGATTTGGGCATTAGATTAACACTAGCACCAAGATCACAAAGTGCCTTACCCACGAATTTATTTCCGATTACGCAAGGTATGATGAAGCTCCCCGGATCCTTCTTTTTCTGGGGTGGCTGCCGATGAAGAATGCTCATGCAACCTTCTGTCATCTTTACCGTTTCAAACTCCCCAAGTTTAGATTTTTTTGACATAACATCCTTGAGAAATTTAGCATAACCGGGCATCTCCCTAACGGCATCTAACAGCGGAATATTAATATGAACCTGCTTAAAAATATCATAAATCTTTTTAAGTTGAGATTCATGCTTAGCTTGCTGTATTCGTTGAGGGAAGGGTGGTGGTGGACGGTAATCAACAACGCGTCCTTCCCACTGCATGCGAATCTGAGGACGATAATCACCTTTTTTCTCCTTTGTCGCTTCTACTGTCGTGACAAGCTCATCGGCAGCAGTCTGTTTATCACCTGTCGGGGCAGCTTCCTCGGCAGGTTTATCTAAGGTAGGTTCCTTTACTGATTCAGCTTCCTTTTCCGGCCCTGGTAGTTTCTTCCCACTCCTCGTAGTAATCGCCTTACATTGCTCATGTGTGGGTGATCTAGCATTTTCAGTATTGCTAGGAAATCCTCCATTCTGCCTTGGCTTAATGTGTTGCGACACCTGACCCATTTGTGTCTCTAGAGATTTCAAAGTAGCTTCATGGTTTGTCATCCTCATCTCCGTTTTATCCATGAAGTTCTCTGTCTTCTTGACAAACTGATTCATATTCTCAATGTAAGTACCGGTTTGAGACATGAAAGTGGCCAGAGTCTGTTCCAATATACTAGTCGTGGCAGCTGGTGGCTGCTGTTGCTGCGGCGGCGGCGGCAGGTTCTGCGGCAGCTGCTGTCGCGTCAACAGTCTAGGACCTCCCTGATTCTGATTATGTGCTTGAGGATTCAGGGCATTGTTGGGATTACTCCAGGAGAACTTAGGATCCTTCCTCCAATTGGGATTATAGTTGTTGGAATTATAATTTGGCTTGTAGTTTCCAACATATTTTCCCTCTTCTACATTTATTGGGCACTCATCCCTACTGTGGTTTCCCTCACAGATATCGCATACTTCCTCAACAGCAAATCCTTGTAAACTATCATCATTCAATAACCTTTTCATTGCTTTAGTAAGGAATGCTACCTGTGATTTCATCGTGCTGTCGGCTTCGTAGTCCTTGACAGCAAGTACCCGTTTACCCCCTCTTCTTGCAGTCGAAAACTGCTCCTCATTCTTGGCCAGATTTTTCAAAACTTGCAAGGCCTCGTCTGGATCCTTATCTAATAGTAACCCATTTGCTGCAGAATCAATTCGGATGCGAGTTTGTAGGTTGGCAGCATTATAGAACTTTGTAACCTGATTCCAGACGGGGAATCCATGCATTGGGCAGTTTCGAAGAAGAGTAGTAAATCTGTCCCAGGCCTCGTGCATCGGCTCGTCATTTTCCTGTTGAAAAGTAGCAATTTCGTTACGTAATCGCTCAGATAAATGTGAAGGATTAAAATGAGATAAAAATTCACGAGATAAATCTGCCCAAGTTACGATTGAACCCGGTGTTAGTTTATTCCACCAAGTTTTAGCTCTGTCCCTCAATGAATGAGGAAATAACCGAAGCCTCAGTATCTCTGGACTAACTCCTGGTAGCCTAAACGAACCACAGATCTCCTGGAACGTTTTGAGATGCTCTCTAGCATCCTCTGTTGCAGCACCACTAAACTGCCCGACATTGTTGATCATACTAAACATGACAGGCTTAAGTTCGAAGTTATCAACATCAATATCCGGCAGCGTGGTCTCCAGCTCTACATGATCGTTCATCATGTAGTCACGACATGACCGTCGTCCGGCTACTGCAGGCGGATCACCGACAGGCGACATACCATCGCTAGCGGGCGGATTACGGGCCATCTTCTCTAGCCGTTCCTCAAGGTATTCGTTTCTGTCTAAAAGGCGGCGAAGTTGTTTCTTGAGATTGAAGGAACGTTCAACTTCTGGATCTAATGGATACTCAGGATCTTCACCTCTTTTAGATCTGCGCATAAACCAGAAAACCTCGTGAAAAGCAAGAGTTGAAAGTACTAAAGAAAAAATAAATAGAAGAAATAAAAAGAAAAGTAAAAACAAAAACGAAAAGTGCAATAAAAGAAAGGTGTAGTTATGTTGCCAATCCCTGGCAACGACGCCAAAAACTTGTTGCGTGTAAAATAGGCTATCGCAATTGTAGTGCAAGTGTACACGACGCAAGTAGTAAAGTGATACTAAGTATCGGATATCGTCTCCACAGGGATTGGGCTAATGACTTCACCTAAATTCACTGCACGAAGTAAAGAAAATATTTAAGAGAATTGTCACGAGAATAATAAAGTAAATGTAAATAAAAAGAGTAGAAATACCAAGGTAGAGAGAATGGGCTGGTATTGAATTGTTCAGTAGTGCAGGTATTGAAGAGTTTAGGAAATCCAGTTCTGTCGTCGCTCCCGTCACTGACAGCACCTGTCGCGGCGGCTGTTCGTTAGCTGTCGCGGCAGCGAATACACCAACTCCGTACTCCAAGTTTGGCAAGAATCCCAGATCTGCCTTGGCCTATCCCTAGGTCCAAGTCTGTCGATGATCACGTCTTTGATGATACCTCCCGGCGTGAATCGAAGGATGAACACCGATGTGTATGAATTCTTCCTTAGCCACTTAACCTCGCCCTATCCCTAGGCACGAGATAGTTCAACTATAAACTAGAGAACTCGCTCTTATCTCTTTCGTATACTTAACTCTCCCGATGCTAAGTAAACAGATAACCTCACAATGCTCTCCCGATGCTCTTGCAAGATATTAAAACCGAAATAAGAGAACTTGAAGTTTATTTTATTGAACTTAGAAAATCCTAAAACAAAACAACCCTTGCAACTACTTTACAAAACAACCCGTGGCCCTAGGGGGTTTTTAGAACATGTCGACGACGGGTAAACGACAGATGGGTTTAGGTTATCGATTATGGGGTATGATGCCTCCTAGGTTAAAGCTATGCCCTTATATAAGCTTTGGGCTCAAGTATTCTAAGTTAACAAGGATTACAACTTTAATGAAAAGTAAGATTCTATTAAATGCTTAATCTCTAAGGATTCCTACTTTTCAGCCGCCTCCTTGTTTCATGGGAATTCTTCTCCTCGAGCTTTGGCTTGACATATCTTTCGATCCGGGGCTTGGAAAAATATTTGGCTTTCACACGACAGACGAGCAGATTTTTCTCTATCTATCGAGGTCCACTTGACTTTTCCTCTTCATCAGGCTGCTGTCACCTTGCTGTCACGACAGGTCCATGGCAGCTTCGTCCTTGTCGTTTGTTTGTCCAGTTCAGCTCTTCTGCTTCTCTGCCCTGCGCCTGCCTTCTTCGTCAACTATGGCAGTAACCTGCAAAATTAGCCATCTTTTAGTAGAATCCGTGCCTTTATTGAATTTGTGATGTTTTACTGTAAACTGACCTAAATGCAATGCAATGATGCTTGAATGCAGCAGAAATATGGGTTAAAAAAGGTCTAAATAATAGAACTTTTACACACTCAACATGCATCAGCCCTAGGCTGGAAGTAGCCACGACCGCGCCTACGGCCTCTCCGAAAATCAGTCACTCTCGCAGGAGCCTGAGCTATGTTCGGTGCCTGTGCCGCCTGATGCGAGCACTCCCTCCTAAAGTGGTCCCTCGAACCACAGTTCCAACAAGCATGGAAGTTACCCCAACACTAACCAGAATGCTGTCTCCCACAATGTGTACACTCGGGCAAACGCCCTCATCCTCTATGGCCATGGTGGCCTCTACCATGGTGGCCACCGCCACGTCTATGGTCAAACTGCTGTCCACCACCTTTATGCCTCTTGGCATCTCCACGGTTAAAGTTGTTGTGTCTCTTTCCAGAACTAGAACCACCAGAACGCTTGGTCAGCCCCAAGCTGTGCTCAATGTCCTTGGCTCTAGCAACCAAGACATCAAAATCAGAATAATCTGAAGCTAAGGTATACCTCTTAACTTCCTCATGAAGCCCATATCTGAAACGGTTACATCGGTCCCTCTCAGTAGGAACTAACTCTGGAGCATACTGACTCAAATGAATAAAGTGGACCTCGTAGTCAGTCACAGTAGCATCTCCCTGAACAAGAGCCATAAACTCTCGCTTCTTCTCATCTAGATACCTCGGCCCCAAGTATCTCTTCCGGAAAGCAGACTCAAAGAAATCCCAATCAATCTCTGCCTCTGGAATTCCGGTAGTAATGGTGACCCACCAGGTGTAGGCATCACCCTGAAGCAAGGAGATCACACAGCTCAATCTGCGAGCACCCACACAACCCATCTAAACTAAGATGCGAACTGTCTTCTCTAACCACAACTCGGATCTCTCAGGTGTAGACCCTCTGAACTCTTCGGCCCCTAGGCTACGGAGCCTCTCCAACGGTAAACTAGCATCATCGCCCTTAGGCCGAGCTGCAGCCTGAGCTCCGGCAACTGCGGCCTGAAATGCTCCCGCTATGGCTTGCACAAGCGGAGCCATATCTATTCCAGCCGGACCTTGGCCACCCTAGCCACCCTGAGGTCCCTCTCCTTCAGCTCCATCCTCGCCTCCAACTCCAGGCGGAGGAGGTGGTGGAGGAGCTCCAACTCCAGCAGCAGGCTCCAATACATGAGCCTCAACTCCAGCCACCGACTCATTAACAGGAGTCGCAACACGTGGTTCCTGACGAACCACCCTCAGCCTACCTCTCGGCCTCGACATCGCGCTCACAAACAACAACTACACACAACAACAAAGCACAAAAAGAAAGGGTTAGCGAGGCAAGGGCTCCAAGTGGCTCAAGTATGTTCACTCACTTTAAAAATCCTTTTCCGATGTCATAGTAGCAAAGAGACTCTAAACAACATGCTTCAAACAAAACAACCAGCATTCTTGATAAACAAGCAAACATATATTAAGCATACTTGACAAGCAAGCAACCACCGTGCATAACAATACCAGAAATTAAACTTACATCACTTACCTGCCCAAGGTCTCGGAAACCTTAGGCTCTGATACCAACAAGTGTAACCCCCTCGACCCGATCCGGATGCTTGACCGATCCGAGTGGGCTACACGGGGATAACCGAGATGAAACCCGTTAAGGCTCCACTTCGGTTACCGACCCAAAGAAAAACTTTTTCATTTTATCTTATCTAAATGCATTAATTAAACCTAAGCGGAAACCCAACAGCAAACTGGGCCTGAGCCCAACCCTTGAAACCCTTTAGAGATGTCAAAAAGCCCAAAAACATGTATGTGTTTCGAAACAGTCAAAGCCTGTTTCGAAACACTAGCTCCAATTTAAAAGGTCAGACACCCGTTTCGAAACGCATCCACCCCGTTTCGGAACATGGTCTCATTTAGCCTTGCCATTTCGATACCAGTTCCGAAACATGCAATTCCAGTAGCCAAAGTGTTTCGAAACTGGTTTCGAAATATGGGCTCACAGTGGCCAAAACGTATCGAAATGAGTTCCGATACGGGGGCCTTGAAACCATACCCGTTTCGAAACAGGGAAACCCGTTTCAAAACACCTGCTTTCTGCAAATTTCCAAAATCAGTTTTAGACATCTCTAATTGATTCTAAACGTCCAAAACGACTACACGGAGCATGCAAATCATACAAATACATTCTAGAGGCATGCACCCTATAGCAACATACTCATATATCTCAAGGATACATGGTAGAACATCCATTCAAAGATCATACATGGCATTAAAGATAGCTTGCTTCAACAAGGTCAACACTTAGATATTTAAGATAGACAAAACCTAACATGGTTTACAAGCAAGTCATACATCCAAAAGCCAAATCAATATAACCTATAAAAGGAGTCTAGCATGCTCCTAAACAACCAACATCAACAAACTTCAAAAGGAATCACACCACAAATACATGTCACATTGCTTGACCATTACATCATAACTAAAATACCCATACTTGATAGCTAAGCTAGCTCCACAAAGCACACACACTTGGAGGCCTCTTCTTGCTCTAGCAAGCCACGAACTAAGGATCTGCATTGTCGAACAAAAGAGAGCGTAAGCATAAAGCTTAGTGAAGGTAAGCTCTTTAAAAACAAACCTCGACAATGCAGAGTCCAAACACGATCACAACCAAGGTAAATGCATGATCTTACCTTTGGTCCTTCTAAGCCAAAAGTACAAATGATGCATGAACATATATACAATATCATGCCATGCTCAACAAGCTCAAATCCACATCATAAGTAAACCCATATAATAATCCAAATAGGAATCACATCACATAACACATTGATACACATATCAACTCATATTGGAACCTAGCTATGACTCGAATACGCGAATAAACACATTGGAACTCACATCCAACAGCAACTTTACCTCACGGTGGGATTACACTCATCACCGTTCTCGCGGAGGGGATTCCACCCATCCTCACGCCCCGTAGATGGGATTACACTCATCATCGACTAATATATATAAGAAGGTTTTCCGGGCGAACCCGTACTCCATCTTGATGACTACCATCATCAAGACCACGCGCGCATTTGACTCACGTGTGCACACTAACATCCTAAAGATCGATCATTTGTACCCAAGCATACTAGTGCCAACATTTAACTCAATCCACAATATCATTTAATATCAATTTCCGTGCTTAGCACGTACTCACCATGATCACAATAATGAACAATCCACTTGCATATCACAATGCATCACAACCAAGCCTCATCATACATGTATATCACATTATACATAATCATCATAACACAAGTCATCATGAGGCATAACCATCAATCAAAGAGTTCAACCAATGTCTCTACCTAAAGCTTAGGATTAGGCTACCACTCTAATCCTAACTCTAGGTGGGTCTACCAAGCCCAACCTAGTCCACATGCTTGAACCAAATACTCAAAACCATTTTAAAAACATTAAACCACTCACCTTCACTTCCAAGCTCAACACCAAGCAACCAACAGCTTCAAGCTTTCGGATTCACTTCTGATGTATCACCAACACAAGTCCTTGCCTCTAAACAATCTCAACACAATCCAAACAACCTCAAATCAGCTCAAACACCAAAGTAGCTAACCTAGAATACTAATCAAACATCAAACACAACAATTCAAGCCATGGACAACCCCCAAAATTACCAAACTCGAGAAGCCCATAAACCTCAACCAAAACTCATGTTTTCAACACTTTTAACACTTCCAAATGATTCCAAAACAACCCTTAACTAACATACTAACATTAGCCTTCCATTTCCAACATAAAACAACCCCAAAATCCATTCCAAAACCCTCATTAAACCCAAATCCGGGAATGTGAATAAAACCAAGTAAAAATCATATATGTTGGACCATTTGATTGACAAACATCATATCTAACATTAATAAATCAAAACCTCAAGGTAAAAACAATAAAGTTACCATTTTTATTCAAATCCTCCAAAAACACAATTTCTAAAACTTGGACCAAAATGAAAACTAATTGTACTTTTAAAGAGAGAAAGATGAGGACAAGTTGGAAATGTATTTACCTTTCAAAACCGAGCTAAAATGAAGAGAGGATGAAATAGAATAGTGATTTAGGGAAAACCCTCCCCTTTGTCGTTCAAATGCAAAATGAGAGAAGGAAGAAGACAATGCTCTATTTTAATGAAAATGGGTTTTAAAAGAAATCCACTTTATTACAAAATTGCCATTAATGAGGATAGTCAAAAGAATTTCCGAAATCTATGGAAATTTGATTCCAATTACATTTTGGTCCCACGTGAAAAGTTTGTATGAAAATTAGAAGGACCAAAATATTTCTTTATTATTTTAATTATAAAATCGGACTCAAAATATTATTTTATTATTATTTTCACCCGACCCCTAAACCCGAGTGTTACATTAATTAAAATTCAAATTTCAAACACAATCTAGAATTCCCAATGCATGCCTATTTAAAGGAAGAGAAGAGATCGATCAACAACGAACTTGGAGAGAGCATCATGTTGAAAGAGGAAGCTAGATGTTGTGTGGTTTGACCATCTTAGACTGAGAGCTCTGGAGCATTTGAAGGGCTGCATCAACGGACCTCCTTCTTGCTCATTCTCTTAGTGTTATTTTTATTTAAATTATGATGTTGAGGTACGATTATATTTTATGGATGGAAACCCCAACCATGAACTAAACTTTTACAATTGGTTGGAGATGTTTGTGTTTAACGCTTAGTTTATGTTTGGTTTTTAACAATTTGATTGCCTTGGCATTATTTTCTATTTGGCTAGCACTCCATTTCCCTAAATTCTTTGTCATATGATAGTTGGCATTGTTTGCTTATTATGCCTTAATATCTTAACATACTTAAGGGGTAACGATTAGTTACCAGTTACTAAGGAGAGAAGCTTCGACAAAAGATGTTCAAGTAGATGAGCTTACTTCAGAAGTGAATCTATCCCTTAGGAATATAGATTGAAACTTAATCAAGTTAATTTATAAAAAATTGCATTATAGACATATATAGGTTTTATTGTGCTTAACTTAGGGTATTGCCATCGACAGAGGCAATACTACTCTTGAAATCTGCTCAGAAATAAACCCAAGGCAAGACACTATTAATAGCGGGCATAACTAGCGTAAAAACCAAGCATCCCTTGCCAACGCTTATCACCCAATTGAATACTTCTTCTTGCCAAATTGTTTTCACTTTCATTGCATTTCTTTAACTATTTTCTAAAATAAAACTTCAAATCATTTGCCAAGTTTTAGCAAAAACTTAAAATCACTTGCCATCGATAGACCCATTCTTGCATGCAAAAGACTCATTATTGGTATTATCTCTTACATATTTACATTGTGTTTCCAATTATTTGCCAAGTTTTAGAAAAGTCGACAAGTTTTTGGCGCCGTTACCGAGGATTGCAATGGAGTTTATTGTTTTGATTTACTTATTTTGTTTTATTTATTTGTTTTGTTTGGTGTATGAACAAGAACCGTCCTGCGACGGAAGATTGGCCATACGACCCATAAATTGAATAAACCTTACGTAGATTGAAAATGAAAGTTTGAGAAATGGCTCTTAATATGTCTATCATCTCTACGTTGAAAGTTACCACGACCGCACCCACATCTTCTTTGTGGCTCAGCAGCTCGCACCGGAGCTTGTCCATCTCTAACCGGCCGTGGACAATCACGCTTCATATGTCCCCGTGATCCACCACGTACCCAAGTTACCCCAACATTCTCCTCTGTGCCTCCTACCGCATCGGTTACAATATAGAGTACGAATGAAATCATTCTGGCCTTGATGACCACGACCAGGGTTACCACCACCCCGCCTAGGATCCGGTTGATACCTTCGATCCTTAGGCCGCTTATAGCGATCTTTTCCACCATCATACTTAGCAGCCCTCTTTCCAGAGTTAGAACCACCTAAATGAGTAGCCATACCTAAATTCTATTCGATGTCCTTAGCTCGAGTGACTAAGACATCAAAATTGGTGTAGTCCGAAGCCAACATGTAGGTCTTAACATCCTTCACCAGTCCATAGAAAAAACGACTGCATCTCTTCTGTTCATCGAGAACCAGCTTAGGAGCATACTGGCTCAACCAAACAAACTGAACTTCGTACTCAGACACAATCATATTTCCTTACACCAATGACATGAATTCTTTCTTCTTCTCATCTAGATAACGAACACCCACATACTTTTTTCTTGAAAGCATTTACAAAGAATGCCCAAGTAACCTCGATAGGTTCTATACCAGCAGTGATGGTTATCCACCACGTATAAGCATCTTCATGAAGCACGGAGACAACACAACCCAACTTCTACACATCATTGCAATTCATCTAACCCATAACCCTTTTGGTACTCTCAAACCAAGCCTCAGAACTCTCAGGAGATAGGCCTCTAAACTCAGTTCCACCAAGCGTTCCAAAGGTAAGCCAAGATTAGCACCGGGCTCAGGTGCAGCCACATGCATTCCCGCTATCGCTGCCTGAAAAGCCCCAACAATAGCCTGAATCAAGGGTGTCATATCAGCAGCAGCTTGTCCTTACGTTGCTTGAGGTCTAACACCCGCTCCCACTCCAGCTCCATCACCACTAGGAAAAGGAGGCGGAAAATTCTCATCATTCTCATGAATTTCATTCTCAACCACGTTGCATACATTGCCTCTAAGCTCTCGTCTCGGTCCCATTATCAAAACAGTGTAGCTATAAAGAATGCAACAATAAAAACAATCAGGCTAGCCAAAGCAAGAATCAAAGGTGCTCAAGTTTTACTTTTCAAAACCAAAATTCTCTTGACATTAGTAATAATATGGCAATGGGTACCCTTAACCTCTCCCCCAACAGCACATAACAATAAAAAAACTATCAAACAACGTGTATCTCACATAGATCAAACAATGACCAAAACATAGCATATTCAATCACCGTGCATAACATTCATCAAGGATTCAACCAAACAACAATATCACATCAATCTTACCTCCCAATTCTTTCGAAACCTGGCTCTGATACCACCAAATATAACCCCCTCGACTTGGTCTGGACGATAGACCAAACCTAACAGGTCACACGGGGAATATTGAAGTAAACCGAGAGGTTTACCTCCATAAACAACCTTAATTTTTTTTCATTTTATCTTGTCTAGATGCTCATTATAGTCCTAAGTGATTAACTTCACAGCGGAACAAATAACAACTTGATCAAACATTGATTTGAGACTCGATTGCATTCAATTACAATTTAGGGACCATTTTGTAAATTTAATAAAGTACATGAACTTATCCACTTTTATAGTTACCAACCTTTAATTAAACATATTTCATGCTTCTCTGGCAAAACTCAGCTCAAAATAATCATCCATGCTCATTTAATTGCATCCACAAAATTCAGGGACTAAAACGTAAGAAAACAGAACTTTAGAATATTCCATCAACTAGCATAACAGCCAGCTATTTCGGTACAGGCTAGCCCTATATCGAAATAGGTGTACCAGAACAAGTTCTCACGGTTCGGAACATAGGCCTGTATCGAAACACCCTTGAGGTGTTACGAAATAGAAGCTTCAAGTGACAAAATGTACCGGAACAGTCCCTCTTGTTTTGAAACCCTTAGGCTATTTCAGGCTCACTTTTTCGGTACAGACTAGAGTGTACCGAAACACCTAGGCCTGTAATGACACTTTTTGCTGGTTTTTCACAATGTAATCCATACTAAATCATTCTAACATGCTTCCAACATGCATACAACATATTTAGAACATCAAACCACAACATACATGGTAGAAACAACATCATAGCAAGTCCATAGGCATCAAAGGAATCTATAGGCATGCAACCTAAGAAAAATAGCCACTTAAGAGTCAAAACACAAACCAAATCATAAACCAAACATTAATGACCATTTACAAGTCATCAAGGGCATTACAAACATGCCTCAAAACAGGGAGTTCCAAAACACAGTCTTTCAAACACAAAGCATCCTCCTCATTGCCAACTATTATTACTAATACACAAATTTAAAATCATACTTAAGCTTAATCCAAATCCTTGGAAATCTTCTTTCCTCTTTGCTACCCACACAAGCTAATTCTCTACATTGTTGGAAAAAGAGAGCGCAAGCACGATTGCTTAGTGAGGAATGCTCAAAACAAACCAACACAACAATGTATTCTAAAACCATTTCTCATTTAGAAATCTTTATCTCATCATGCTCTTTCAATCTCATGCTTGAAATCATTTTCATAGCAAAGCCGCATCATTTAAAACACATGTACCATCTATCTCATGCATTCATCAAATACAAAGTCTCAAGGCATAGCCTTACATGCTTAAATCTCATAAAGCATTACTCAAATCATATTCTCATATGCAAAACATCATGCATAAAATCATTTAAAACAAGGTATATGTGAATCTCATAATCAATCTCATATATTGGCATTTTAGCAACATTACTCGAATATGCAGATAGCTTGACTAAATGTCAACTCCTACCCTGGTGTAATCTCACATCACTGGACTCTCATGACGGCATCTCTCATCACCACAAAGCTTGGGTGTTTCACCAAGACCTACCCTGATGAAATCTCACATCACCGGACTCTCACTTTGGAATGGGATGGCACTACCCCCATTGCCCGAACCAAAGAGCACGTACAATTTTTTTATTTTATAGTGCACTTCTCATCTTATTGGTCGACCAATTATATTTAGAAACAATAATCTCATATCATGCAAATATATTCATTTTAAACATCATTTACATACTTTTTTCAATGCATCAATCTAAAACATTCTCATACCATTTCAAAAGCATGTACAATGCATAACTTTTTCACAAAAGTTCTATCTCATGGGATCATTAAAATCATCATTTGATTTCTCAAAACATGCATAAAACAATAGGTATAAATCTATCTTCAAAACAAGAGCATGATCATAAAACCAATGGGACAATAACCGAGAAACGAGAGAGAAATATCTCAAACTTACTTCTGGGCTTATATTAGTGTTTCAAACTCAATCTAAACCCCCAAACCTTTCTTTAAAGTCATTCAAAGACTTTTAAAGCCATTACCACTCACCGATCATGCCTCGCTTGCTTTGCCGAAGCGAAATAAAGCTTCCAAAGCTTCCAAAACTTCACCAAACGTGTTCGATACGAACTCCCCTGTTTATACCATACAAAAACAGAGAATTAATGCATCTCAATGCAATAAAAACACCAACAACCACTGACATCTCGCTGTTCCACCCAAAACACCAAATTGCTCATCCGAAACAACCGAAAACACTTTCGATTACACTCCAAACCTTACCCAGCCAAAATCTAACACTTCTAAACACTTTTAATCATCAAATATCATCCAAACACTATCTAATCAAGTCCTTATACCTCCAGCAACTCAGTTTTCACACAAACACTTCAAAAACCCCAAATCTAACAATATAACAACTAAAGATCCAAACCAATTCGGGACTATAATGATAAAACCCTTATTTTAACATCATTTAACATCAAAACCATAACTGAAATCAACCTCAAATCATACAAAACAATAGCAAAACGACAAATCCTTAGAAATCACTTTTTTAAAGCTTGATTCATTAATTTTCATCAATCAAATCACAAAACATTGTTAATAACTATATTTAGAGAGCCAAAGACTTGGAAATTTCATTAAATAACCTTGATTAGAGGATTTAAACGAAATTTACCTCTAAACTTTACCTTTTCCTTCAAATGACAAGATTTTATAGAAATCCTTCAAGCTTGCTTTGAGAATAATGACAGAGAAACTTAGAAAATCATTTGTGAAACAAAAGAAGTCAAAAGATGAAGATCTCTGGAACTTTAGAGAGAAAATAAAGTGTTTGGCTGATTGGAAAATGAGAGAATGAAAGTTACGTCAATTATCTTTTTAGGTAATTAAAATCCCTTTTTATTAAAATCTAATTTTTATTAATTCATTTAAAATGGTAAAATTAAAGGAAAATGCTCATTAATTAAATGGTAGCTCCCTTAAGATTCTAAGTTTTAGCCCTCTTTCAAAATAGTCCTTAAAAACCGATTTTGTACTTTTTACTAAATAGTCACTAAACTGAAATCTCAATCTTCCAAAAGCCATTTTTTCAAATTGACTTTACCAAAACTTTCTACATATTTTTAGAAGATTTTAGAAAATTTTCCCATAATTTTATCATATCTCGAACTATGTTTTCCCTAAACTGTTCCCGAAAACTCGGACTTATATATATATATATATATATATACACGAGATTATCTATAACTACAATAATTATAATAATTTCGGCTTTAATAATTATTACGTGTACAACAAGTTTGTACACATGGTATCTAGTCGATATTTATTCGTTTCAATCATAGGGTGTGACCCTTGTAGGTTCATGTAACGTTAGTAGTAATATCTAGAACAATTCTAATATTACAAACAATGAGTGACATCTAGCAATACATCATTGCTACCTAAGTTACATGAAGTCGTGGTTTGACTTTACCTTTTTCCGTGATTAACTTCTTTTATGTATTACACCATTTTGTCCTTATATCTAGATCGAACAGAAGTCATGGATTAGTCACACTTGTATAGTCCATCTAATATTTCTTGATATCTAGACTAGACTATGATAAACGAATAATTATGATATCTCATATCAATTTATTCAAGCATGACCATGCATTTTCTAGTCTCACTCAATCAAGTGGCCTACGATATTACTCCTATTATGTAGGAGGGACAAATCCTATCTTGATCAACCATATTTTGATATATAGTGTGTGACATATCTAATATTATTCTTTTAGTGTAGTATGTTACAAAACACGTTTGACTGCATCAAAATATGTCACTCGATATTGAAATAATGATGATCTCAAGTCTGAGGATCATACACTTAGTTATCACCATGAGCAATGTTGTTACGTCACATAATAATCCAAGAAACATGCTCATAGCGGGTTAATCTAGTATGACGTTCTCTAACACATACTTATATATTGATTTTGACATCTCTATGTCAATAAAACACTATGTTATCAATCAACTACATATTAGTCTTAATATATTGTTGTTGTCCACGCCCATAATAATTCTCTACTAAGGACATTCAAGAATAACTATATTATTCTAAGGACTTTATTATAATTAAGTTTATTTATAGATGCACAAAATAAGACTGAAATAATAATAATGACTTCATTAATAAACAAGATAAAACAAGTATGTCTTTTACAATAATCTCATGATTGGTCTTTGGGCATACTCCAATAGAATCGCCCTGCGACGGAAGATTGGCCATATGACCCAAAAATTGAATGAACCTTACGCAGATTGAAAAAGAAAGTTTGAGAAATGGCTCTTAACGGACAAGGAGAAGTATATGGTGTCTCAAATAACCAGAATCCACCAATTCACAATAGGATACTGACCGCTCTTGTTGCCCTTGCTTTTGATCTAGATGATGAAAGACTTATTAGAGAACACTTGGCACCAAATATGGACAATCTGATGTTAGGTCTAGTTGGTCTAGAGGTAAACACATCTAATTTCGAACTTAAACGGTAACAATTCATACTCTTTTGAATGTAAGACAATTTGATGGATCACCTACTGGAGACCTAAGGCAACACTTGAAGAAATTCATGGAAGTTTGCCAACTATTTCAGCAACATAGAGATCCTGAGTATACAGTGAAGCTGAAATTATTCACATTTTCCATGAGAGATAGAGAAAAATCGTGACTAAGTTCTTTGCCACCTGGTTTAGCCACTACATGGGTAGATTTATGCCAGAAGTTTCTCTTGAGATTCCAACCACCTAAACTTAATGCCAAGCTGATGAATGAGATCACAACATTTAGGCAAGCTGATGACGAGACCTTATATGATGCTTGAGAGAGATTCAACGACTTGTTGAGGAGGTGTCCTATGAATAGATTCCCTAATTGGACCCAAATAGATACCTTTTACAACGAACTCAGTGCTCATACCAGGACTGTGGTTGATGCTTCAACAAATGGTTCACTGCTAGACAAGAATTATACAGAGGCAGTTGCGTCCTTCAAAGGATTGCTACCAATAATTTTCAGTATCATACTGCCAAACTAGGAACGGAGATAAAAACCGCTGGAAAATTGGAGCTTGATGCACTAAAATCCATCAATGCTCAAATTTTCAATCTCACTAGCATTGTGAAAACTTTTCAAAAGAGTAATGAATCCCAAGAAGTCAAGGCATTAGACTCATTCTGCACTATTTATGGAGAGGATCATCATGTGGATGATTGCCCAACAAACCTTGAATCGATAAATTATGTTGGCAATTTGAATCGTAATTTTAACCAAACTTTAATACTTATAATGCAGGTTGCAAACATCACCAAAATTTTGCTTGGGCAAACCAAGGCGGTAACCAATTCAATGTCCAGTAGTAGAACAATAATGCATTATTAGGATTCAACCAGAATGCCATGCCACAGAGAGCCCGAAACAATTTCGAACAAGGGCAAAGATCTAACCAAGGGAACACTTTAACTGATTACATGGATAGAAATGATGCAACTGTTCAGAGTTTGGCGGCGTCAATGTGAAACTTGGAAGTTCAGCTAGGGCATATTGCCAATGCACTTAACAATCGACCCCATGGAACTTTTCCAAGTGATACGGAAGATGTTCGACATAAGGGCAATGAACAATGCAAAGTAGTAACTCTTAGGAGTGGCAAACAATACAAGACTGATACACATGTCAAGGAGTCAGATAATTGCCAAGTTGAAAAGCTAATGCCAGCAGATGACCCCAAAGAAGCAGGGAAAGAACAAGCAAAAACTGATGATGCCAAACCATTATTTGATGCGAGCACCACCTTGACAAATCTAGTTGAGCCAACATTTGTTTATCCACCGCCACCTTTTCCACAAAGGCTCCAAAAGCATAATATAGGACCAGTAATTTAAGCGCTTCTTAGAAGTTCTTACAAAATTGCAAATCAACATACCATTAGTGGAAGCTCTTGAGCAAATGCCCAACTATGTCAAATTCATGTAGGACATCTTGTCCAAAAAGAGGAAATTGTGTGACTTCGAGACTGTAGCTCTTACTGAGGGATGCAGTGCCATGATACTCAATCGATTGCCACCAAAGCTGAATGATCAAGGAAGGGTTACTATTCCTTGTACCATTGACAATAGATTCATGCGCAAGGTACTGTGTGACTTGGGAGTTAGCATCAATTTGATGCCAATTCCAGTCTTTAGAAAGCTTGGAATTGAAGCAAGGCCTACCACGGTAACACTTTAGCTGGCATACCGATCTTTTACACATCCTAAGGGTGTGATTGAGGATGTGTTGGTGAAGGTAGATAAATTTATATTTTCAGTTGATTTTATCATTTTAGATTATGACGTAAATGTTAATGTCTCAATTATCTCGGGTAGACCTTTCCTTGCCACATGTAAGGCCTTGATTGATGTTCACAAGGGTGAACTTACAATGCGCAAGATTGATCAACATGTTACATTTAATATGTTTCAAGCTCCTAAATGCGCAGATGAACCTGAGGAATGCCAAACTAACGAGATGATGGAGTCCATTTTCACTATGGACGTGGCACAGAGTTTCCAAGACCTAGATTGTGATACTATGGAACAAGATGATGAAGAGGAGATGAGTGAAGAACCTGAAAGACCAACCTTGGAAATTGAAGATGTGAGTTATTTTGAGGAACCAGAGCCACTAGAGTTGGCTGGCAGAGAAATCAAGGCACCCAAACTGTCAATTGAGGAGCCACCGAAATTGGAGCTAAAACCATTGCCAGACCACCTCAAGTATGCTTATTTACGTAATAACTCAAATTTGACAGCAATCATTGTTGCTGATCTCACTACTGATAAGGTGGAAAGATTATTTGAAATATTAAGCAATTATAAGCAAGCTTTGGGATGGACCTTGGCTGATATCCGAGGAATAAGCCCAACTATTTGCATGCACAAAATCATTTTAGAGGAGTTCTATGGTAAAACTATTGAAGGCCAAAGAAGACTGAGCCCGAGTATGAAAGAGTTAGTGAAAAAAATAAATTATAAAATGGCTAGATGCCGGGATAATCTATCCCATTTCTGATAGGTCATGGATCAACCTGGTGCAATGTGTGCCAAAGAAGGGTTGCATGACTGTGGTACAAAATAACAAGGATGAGTTGATCCCCTCCAAGACTATCACAGGTTGGAGAGTGTGCATGGACTACAGAAGGCTAAAAATGCCACACGGAAGGACCACTTTACATTGCCCTTCATCGATCAAATGTTGGACAAGTTGGCAAGTATGGCATTTTATTGCTTCTTGGAAGACTACTCAAGTTACAACCAAATTTCCATCGCCCCAAATGATCAAAAGAAAACCACGTTCACTTGTCCATATGGGACATTCACTTTTAGAAGATGCTCTTTGGATTGTGTAATGCCCCAACAACATTTTAGCATTATATGATGTCTATTTTTTCTGACATGATAGAAAACAACTTGGAAGTTTTCATGGATGATTTCTCGGTGTTTGGAAAACCACTCGAGGAATGAATTCAGAGTTTGGAACTTGTTTTGTGGAGATGTATTGGGACTAACCTGGTCTTGAACTGGGAAAAATGCCACTTCATGGTGAAGGAGGACATAGTTCTCGGACACAAAGTGACCAAGAGAGGACTGGAAGTTGACAAGGCAAAATTTGAGGTAATAAACCTTTATGTTTGCTTTTGGAACAAAATACCGCTTTTGCATTTGTTGATTCTTATTTAAGAGTGTTTTAGGAACTTAAATAAAGATTAATTAATGCCATTCGAGCTCATATGCGATGCCAAACAACTATCCCATTAAAGCATTGTTGGGACAAAGGCGTGGCAAAGTTTTCCATACCATCTATTATGCCAGTCAGACGCTAAATGGAGCTCGGCTTAATTACTCCGCAATCGAGAAGGAATTTCTCGCGGTTGTTTTTGCATTTGACAAGTTCAAATCTTACTTGGTAGGTAACAAGGTTCTGGTGTACATAGACCATTCGACACTAAAATATCTCTTGGAAAAAAAGGATGCCAAGCCCAGACTGATCCGATGGACGCTATTGATGCAAGAATTCGATCTCAAGATCCGAGACAAGAAGGGAAGTGAGAACTTGGTAGCTAACCATTTATCACGATTAGAGCATCACCTTGAGGACGACAAGACCACTACCATAAGGGATGAATTCCCCGATGAGTATTTACTTGCAATAAGTTCCATGCCATGGTATGCTAACATAGTCAACTACCTGGTAAGCAATATTTTGCCACAAGATCTGGCGAGCAATACCAAGAAACGATTTCTGCGATATGTTCGGTAATATTATTGGGATAAGCCAATTTTGTTTAAGTAGCATGTCAATCAAGTGATACGTGGGAATTGATAGTTAAAAGAAGGTTTCTTTGCACCCGTATGTAGGGACTTGCTGCGTGAGATGAGAGCAAGGTTCATAGTGTTTTATCTCCCTGAGGATGTTGCGCAGTCATGCATGTGACTATTACACAATCTCCAGGGGATGTCATCATATGGGACTGTAACCCCCTTGACCCAGTTTAACCATTCCACCGAATCGAGCGAGTTACACAAGGATTATCAAAGAAAACCCGTGAAGATTTTCCTCAATAACCGACCATTTTTTCTTTTTTATCTTATTTAGATGCATTTAATATTACCTGAGGTGATCATACATACAACGAAAGTAGATACAACGAAATTCAACTTCAATTCGATTAACTAAAGCTCGATAATTAGGATTAAGGACCATTTTATATGTAACACCCCAAATTTGGGCCTAGATGTTTAGAGTCTGAACCGGACCGATTTGAAAAACGGTTCAAATCTAAAAGTGGAGTTTTAGGGAACACCTAGTTCGAGATGCTTTAAAAATATAGAAAAATATCTAAAAATCCTTATTTAATATAATAAAGAATATGGTGGAATCAATTTTTCAAAATGAGGTTTGGAAATACTACATTTCGATGTAGTGACCAAATCGCAGTTTTTGCAAAGTTAAGTAGTGACTATTTTGTAAAGGATTGAAACTTTGAATCTTTAAGGATCTAATTTTACCAAAATGTTTTCATCAGGTTTTCCTTAATTTGGGTGATTTAATTAATGTTTTAATTAAAGAAAATGAAGGGTGATTAAATTAGAAAACCACCTTTGACTTTTCATAACTACTTTTCACAAATTTTCCCTCATTTTATTTTATCTCAAATTCCTTTCAACCAAACACATTCTCTCCAGCAAATTTACTTTGATTTTCACTTCATTTGATGAGATTTCAATATCTCTTTGATTCTTAATCAATTCCTCATCAAATCCACTTGATTTTTTTACATTGAATTTTCAAGAAAACTTGCCCAAATGAAGGAGAAATCATCCATTAGAGGTAAACTTCGTCCTTCTCCTCTAGTGATCAGTTCTTTACTGAAATTCCCAAGTTATCAATCCTTTATTAATGATTTTAAGTGGTTTTAATGTTAGAAACAAGAAATTGTCTTAAAACTCAAGATTTTGGAAGAGATCTTGAAGATTTTCGTGGTGAATGATTGGGCTCTGTTTTGAGATGGTTTTCTAATGTATTTTGGATGTTAAATGATGTTACAAATGAGGTTTTATCAATCAAATCCCGAATAGGATTGTTTTCCTAAGTTTTTCTTGTTAGAATGATGGTTTTTAGGGTGATTTTGGTGTTCTATCATAGCTAGAGGTATAAGGATGAGTTGGTGGTGGTTTTTGATGTTAATTGATGTTTAGAAATGATTAGAAGTGATGGATCTTGGCTGGGTTTGGTTTTGAAAGAGTTTGGAGATGTTTTCGGTAGTGTTTGGTAGCCGAAATGTGGTGTTTGTGTAGAGCAGCGAGTTTAGGTGTGTGGCTGATGATTTCAATGCACGATGATGCATTAATCCTCTGCTCTTATGTGTTTAAAACAGGGGAGATCTCTTCGGACACCTTTGGAGTTGATCCAGAAGCTTAGATTGTGTTTCGGCGAGCAAGCGAAACATAATCGGTGAGTGCGTATGGTTTTAGAAGTTCTTGATGGACAATGTATCAAGGTTTGGGGATTTAGGAAAGGTTTGAAACACCTTCCTAAGTCCGGAAGTAAGTATTGGCTAGATTGGTCTCTTGAATGTGGTGTTTGCCCCTAAAATGCTTTTACATGCTCATGGTTTGAGATAGATAAATTCCTACTGTTTTTATGCATGTTTTATAGCATGAGATGATGCTTGAAATGATTTCATGAAGTAACATGTTGCACAGTTGAGATTTGAGCTTTTATGGTAAAGCATAGCAAATGTTATGGTTTTGAAATGAGGTGAGAATGTTGAGATTTGTTGCATGAAAAACAGTAGGAGATGATGTTTTAACATAATATATTGGCATAGATGTTGAGATACTTACCGGATATAATTGATCGATCAATAGGATGAGAGTGCACTATAAACTAAAAATTCGTACGTGCTCTTTGGTTAAGCCAAAGGGAGAGAACCGATGATGGGCATTCCATCGGGTAGGACTTGGTGAAATACCCAAGCTTTGTGGCGATGAGAGATTCCGCCATGTGAGTACGGTGATGTGAGATTCCACCGGAAACTATGTTGCTAGACGAGTGAGTACGGTGATGAGAGGTGCCACCGGAAGTGTCTAGTGAGATGTCTGCATATCCGAGTAATAATGAGATGTGAAATGTCAATATAAAAATATGAAATGGTTTTTGATTCACATGTACCTTTGAGAAATGATTTATGCTATGAGAAATGCATATGTGATTTGTATATGAAATGCTTAGTGTAGAAGCATGAGTATAGTTTTGCATTGGTTTAAATGCATGAGATAGAGTGAAGGTACATGTCTTTTCATGGAGAAGTTGCTTTGAATGGTTTCAAGCATGAGATAGAATGAACATGTTGTTTAAAAGCTTTTGAGAAAATGTTTTCAAGAAATGCATTATTGTGTTGGTTTTCCTTAGAGAATGCCTCACTAAGCATTTGTGCTTACGCTCTCTCTTTTACCAATAATGCAGATAATTGAGGTGTTTCCGAGCATCAAAGAGGTTAAGGTCATCCAAAGAAGTTCAAGCTCATGTATGGTGAAGTTTTCACACACTTTAGTTTTGATATAATGGCAATGGGAAACCAAGGATTGTATTTGGGAGATATGTTTGAACTCCCTAAGGTTGTGGCATGTTTGTGTTGGCTTGTATGAGTTGTAATTGGCCTTGAATATTTTGATTGAGGTTGGATTGCTTATTTTGGTTTTGTGATTAGGAAGCATGCCTCTAGACAATGTGAATTTGTGTTTGATGCTATGTTCGTGTTAGAATGTCTTAAATATGTCCCTTATATGTATGTTGGGTTGCTGGTATGATTTTGGAGTCTTTGAGGCATGTTTGAGTGTGCTAAAGAATGAAAAACCAGCATTTGCTGCTGTTTCTGGCAAGGTGTATCGCAACACCCTCTAGTGTTTCGAAACGGGGGCCTGAAATGGTCTTCGTGTTTCGAAACGCCTGCGGCTGTTTTGAAACAGTTTGGCTACTGGAATGTCACGTTTCGGTACTGGTCTCGGAACATACTCGCGTACCAAAACGGTCAACACCATTTCGATACAACATTTCGATACAATGTGGATTTGTGTTTGATGCTATGTTCGTGTTAGAATGTCTTAAATATGTCCCTTATATGTATGTTGGGTTGCTGGTATGATTTTGGAGTCTTTGAGGCATGTTTGAGTGTGCTAAAGAATGAAAAACCAGCATTTACTGCTGTTTCTGGCAAGGTGTATCGCAACACCCTCTAGTGTTTCGAAACGGGGGCCTGAAATGGTCTTCGTGTTTCGAAACGCCTGCGGCTGTTTTGAAACAGTTTGGCTACTGGAATGTCACGTTTCGGTACTGGTCTCGGAACATACTCGCGTACCAAAACGGTCAACACCATTTCGATACAACGTTTCGGTACGGTAGGTTGGTGTTCCGAAACGAGTGACCGTTGGACATAGATTTGAATTGTTTTGAGTTTGCATGCTTTACATTTTAGTCCTAAATGTTGTGTTTGCAATTGCTTGAGCTTGAGATGTCCTTTTAAGCTGAAATTTGGCAGAGAAGCATGCAACATGATTAATTTCATATTGGTAATCCTAAACTCTATGAAGTCCCTCTATCTTACAAAAATTAATTTTTAGTCCCTAAACTTGTATAATGTGCAATTGAGTCCCTAAATGATATCTGATTGTTGTGCCTTTCTCAATCATGATTTGTGAGTACTCACTTAGTTTTAAAATGTATTTAGACAAGATTAAAATGAAAAAGGGTCGTTAATCAAGGTTGACTCTCGGGTTGACTTTGGTTTTCCCCGTGTAATCCTAGTAGTTCGGGTCAAGCATCTAGGCCAGGCTAAGGGGGTTACATTTGTTGGTATTAGAGCCAGGTTATCGAATAGTTGGGGTTTGGTAATTGGTGGCTATGTGTGTATGCATGATTGTGCCTTCTAGGTGAAAGTTTGATGTATGAACAGTGATGTGTGGTCAATATGAGATGATTTTGCGGTGCTAAGCTATGTTGTTGTGTGGTTGGGGATCCCATTGCCATATCAAAACTAATGAGGATAATTGTTTTCAAAAATGAGCTTGAGTACTTGGATTACTTACCTTATTGTGCCTAATTGTGTTTATTGCATTTTTGTCAGTGCATTGTTTTTATAATGGGGCCACGTAGAGAGCTGAGAATCAGTACTAGATCGATGGCTTATAATGAGAATGTCGAGAATGCTAAGGATTTACTTCCTCCTCCTCCTGGCGGACCACCCGGTGGTGGTGGAGCTGGTGCTGGGGTTGCTGGACCCGAGGGTGTGCAGGGGCAAGCTACTCCTGACATGACCATGTTGATTTAGGCTATTGTTGGAGCTTTCCAAGCAGTAGTAGCTGGAGCTCATGGAGTTGCGCATCAGGATGATGCTAATGTGAGGTTGCCTTTGGAACGCCTCTGCAGTCTAGGAGGGACTGAGTTCAGAGGCTTATCTCCGGAAGGATCTGAATCTTGGTTGGAGAGCACCAAGAGGATTATGGGTCAGATGAACTGCAACAATGTGCAGAAGCTGGGTTGTGTTGTGTCACTGCTACATGGTGATGCCTATACGTGGTGGACGACCACTACCTCTGGGATGGAGGATGATGAGGTGACTTGGACGTTCTTCTTGAATGCGTTCAAGCGGAAGTACCTATGAGTACGTTACCTCGCTGAAAAGAAAAAAGAGTTTGTCTCTCGTGCAAGGCAACATGTCAGTAGTTGAATATGAAGTTCAGTTTGTTCGCCTCAGTCAGTATGCACCTGAGCTAATCCCTAGTGAGCGGAAGAGGTGCGAACGATTCTGTTATGGGCTTGTAGCGGATGTCAAGACCTATATACTTGCGGTTGACTACACAGATTTTGATGTCTTGGTCACTAGAGCCAAGGACATTGAATCGAATCTTGGTTTGGCAAGTTGAGCTGGTGGCTCTAGCTCAAAAAAATGAGCTGCGGAACGTGATTATGGTAGAGATCGCAACAAGAGGCATAAGGATAGGAAGCCGCATTATGATGCTAGGCGTGGGGGTGGTAACCCTGGTAGAGGTCAGCAAGGACCTAATGCTGTTCTGAGGACTCCTGAATGTAACCATTGTGGTAGAAGACATGACGGTGAGTGTTGGGGTAACCTTGGGACATGCTGGAATTGTGGAAAACGAGGGAATTTGAAGAAAGATTGTCCACAGCCGCTGAGAGAGGGACAAGCTCCGGTGAGAGCAGTAGAGCCATAGAGAGGTTGTGGGCGCGGCCGTGGTAATTTTTAGCTTAGGGATGATGGTGGCAGGAGCGTAGCACATGTTGTGGCCGTTCAACCTGAGGGTGGCAGTCAAGCTCGAGTGTATGCCCATCGTGAGGGAAGGAATGATACGGATGTGATCACATGTACCTTTACTTTGCAATCCTTGTCATTACATTCTTTGATTGATTCTGGATCTACACACTCGTACATATTGCGTGAACATGCTCAAATGCTTGGTTTACCTGTTGAGTCTTTGGATGTTGGTATGTGTGTGACTAGTTCCTTTGGTGAGACGATTGTAACAAGGAAGTTGTATAGGAGATGTCCCTTGAAAGTGCAAAATCATGTTTTTCTTGTTGATCTCATGGAATTGCCATTCTGTGGCTTTGATGTAATATTTGCCATGGATTGGCTAGTTGAGCATAGGGTTGTGGTGGATTTCGAAAGCATGTGAGTTTCGTTGAAACTTGCGGATGATTATGAAGTGGTAGTAGTGGGCGAGAATGTGAAGTTTCTTGCCAATGTGGTGTCTACATTGGAAGCAAGTCGGATGTTGCGGCAGGGTTGCGAGGCTTACCTAGCCTTTGTTATGAATCCTAGTTCAAAGGAGGTACGCGTTCAGGATATAAGAACTGTATGTGAGTTCCTTGGAGTGTTTCCGGAGGAATTACCTAGATTGTCGCCTAGTCGAGAGGTGGAGTTTGGGATTGAGCTGTATGAGAACACAACTCCGGTGTCCATTGCTCCCTATCGCATGGCACCCAAAGAGCTGAAGGAGTTGAAGACGCAACTTCAGGAGTTGCTTGATCGTGGCTTCATTCGGCCTAGTGTGTCACCTTGGGGTGCACCGATCTTGTTTGTGAAGAAGAAAGATGGCACGATGAGAATGTGCATCGATTATCGTCAGCTGAACAAGTTGACCATCAAAAGTAGGTATCCTATGCCGAGGATTGATGATCTTTTTGATCAGTTTCAGGGAGCGACTGTGTTTTCAAAGATTGACTTGAGGTCAGGGTACTATCAGCTAAAGGTGAAAGATGTGGATGTGCCGAAAACAACCTTTAGAACGAGGTATGGGCATTATGAGTTCCTTGTAATGCCGTTTGGCTTGACGAATGCTCCTGCTGCTTTCATGGACATGATGAATAGAGTGTTCCATGAATATTTGCACAAGTTCGTTGTGGTGTTCATCGATGATGTCCTTGTGTACTCTCGTACTGAGGATGAGCATGAGGGTCATTTGAGAATTGTCTTGCAAGCGCTGTTGGAAAATTAGCTTTATGCTAAGCTGAGCAAGTGTGAGTTCTGGCTTAAGGAAGTTGTTTTCCTTGGTCATGTGGTTTCGGCTGAAGGGATTCGAGTTGATCCTCAGAAGGTTGAGGCGGTGATGAATTGGAAGCCTCCTAAGTCTATTCATGAAGTTCGTAGTTTCCTTGGGTTGGTAGGATACTACCAAAGGTTTGTGGATGGATTTTTCTAAGATTGCTGCTCCTTTAACAAAGTTGTTGCAAAAAGATGTTAAGTATGAGTTGACGGAAGCGAGACAACAAGCTTTTGAGAAGCTTAAGGTAGCTCTGACGCAAGCTCATATCTTGGTTGAACCTGAATTAGGAAAAGAGTTTGTGGTGTACAGTGACACATCCTACGTTGGTTTAGGGTGTGTGCTAATGCAAGGGGGTAAGGTGGTGGCTTATGCATCGCGTCAGTTGAAGGTGCATGAGCGCAATTATCCTACACATGATATTGAGTTAGCTGTGGTGGTTTTTGCTTTGAAGATTTGGTGACATTATCTTTATGGTGAGAAGTGTACTGTGTACACGGATCACAAGAGTTTGAAGTATTTGATGTCTCAGAAAGAGTTGAATCTTAGGCAACGGTGATGGGTGGAGTTGCTTAAGGATAACGATCTAACGATCGAGTATCACCCGGGAAAGGCCAATGTTATGGCTGACGCCTTGAGCATAAAGGTGGCAGTTGAGTTAAGGGCGATGTTTGCAGGCTTGAGCATATCGCGAGATGGGGTTCTTGTTGCTGAATTGCAAGTGAAACCATCTCTAGTTCAGTTGATAAAGGATAAGCAGTTGTTGGATGATTCTTTGGTGCCACATGTTCAGGATATTGCTGAGGATAGACCATCTGACTTTTGTTGTAATGATGATGGAGTTCTATGTTTAAGAAGTCGGATAGTAGTGCCGAATGATGTGGAGTTGAGGCGTACTATTCTGACCGAAGCTCATAGTAGTCCTTTTGCTATGCACCCTGGTAGTACAAAGATGTACCGTGATTTGAAGGATGAGTACTATTGGGTGGGTTTGAAGAAGGATGTTGCGGAATATGTGAGCAAGTGCATGGTTTGTCAGCGGGTTAAGGCTAAGAATCAGTTTCCTTCAGGGTTGTTGCAACTGTTGAGGATTCCTGAATGGAAATGGGAGAGGATAACCATGGACTTTGTGTCTGGTTTGCCTTTGTCGCCATTAAAGAAGAATTCTATGTGGGTGATTGTGGATCACCTTACGAAGTGTGCGCATTTCTTACATGTGCATACTATGTATACCTTGGATAAGCTTGCAGAGCTGTACATTGCTGAAATTGTACGTCTGCATAGTGTACCAAAATCTATAGTGTCGGATAGAGATCCGAGGTTCACGGCAAGGTCTTGGGAGTGTTTACATCAGGCATTGGGTACGCGGCTGAATTTCAGTACTTCTTATCATCCGCAAACGAATGGACAGTCTGAGCGTGTTATCCAAGTGCTTGAGGATATGTTGAGGTGCTGTGTGATTGAGTTTCAAGGCTCTTGGCAGAAGCACTTGCCTTTGGTGGAGTTTGCTTATAATAATAGCTACCAGACAAGTATTCAAATGGCACCCTATGAAGCCTTGTATGGGAGGAAGTGTAGAACTCCTCTTTGTTGGGCTGAAACGGGAAAAAAGTTGGTCTCGATGCCGGTTTTGTTGAAAGGAACCACCGAGAAGGTGAAGCTCATTTGTGAACGGTTGAAGGCAGCATCAGATCGACAAAAGTCTTACACGAAGTTGAAGCGTAAGGAGATGGAGTTTACGGTGGGTGACCGTGTGTTCTTAAAGGTTTCTCCTTGGAAGAAGGTGATGAGGTTTGGCCGGAAGGGCAAGTTGAGCCCTAGATATATTGGACCATACGAGGTGATAGAACGTGTGGGTCCTATTGCTTATAAGCTGAGGCTACCACAAGAGCTAGAGAAGATACATAGTGTGTTTCATGTGTCCATGCTTCGGAGGTATAGATCGGATCCTTCGCATGTTATGCCTATGGAGGAAGTTGAGTTGAATCCAGATTTGACTTATGATGAGGAGCCAGTCGAGATTTTGGATTCGGACAGTATGGTTCTCCGGGGTAAGACCATTGAGCTGGTTAAGGTGTTGTGGAGGCATCGTGGTGTTGAAGAAGCCACGTGGGAAAGAAAGGAAGATATGAAGAAGCAGTTTCCTTACCTTTTTCCTCTAGGTAAATTTCGAGGACGAAATTTCTTAAGAGGGGGAGAGTTGTAACACCCCAAATTTGGGCCTAGATGTTTAGAGTCTGAACCGGACCGGTCTGAAAAACGGTTCGAATCTAAAAGGGGAGTTTTAGGGAACACCTAGTTCGGGATGCTTTAAAAATATAGAAAAATATCTAAAAATCTTTATTTAATATAAGAAAGACAATGGTGGAATGAATTTTGCAAAATGAGGTTTGGAAATACTACATTTTGGTGTAGTGACCATATCGTAGTTTTTGCAAAGTTAAGTAGTGACTGTTTTGTAAAGGATTGAAACTTTGAATCTTTAAGGAGCTAATTTTACCAAAATGTTTTCATCAGGTTTTTCCTTAATTTTGGGTGATTTAATTAATGTTTTAATTAAATAAAATGAAGGGTGATTAAATTAGAAAACCACCTTTGACTTTTCATAACTACTTTTATTAATGATTTTTAAGTGGTTTTAATGTTAGAAACAAGAAATTGTCTTAAAACTCAAGATTTTAGAAAAGATCTTGAAGATTTTCGTGGTGAATGATTGGGCTCTGTTTTGAGATGGTTTTCTAATGTATTTTGGATGTTAAATAATGTTACAAATGAGGTTTTATCAATCAAATCCCGAATAGGATTGTTTTCCTAAGTTTTTCTTGTTAGAATGATGGTTTTTGGGGTGATTTTGGTGTTCTGTCATAGCTGGAGGTATAAGGACGAGTTGGTGGTGGTTTTTGATATTAATTGATGTTTAGAAATGATTAGAAGTGATGGATCTTGGCTGGGTTTTGTTTTGGAAGAGTTTTGAGGTGTTTTCGGTAGTGTTTGGTAGCCGAAATGTGGTGTTTGTGTAGAGCAGCGAGTTTAGGTGTGTGGCTGATGATTTCAATGCATGATGATGCATTAATCCTCTGCTCTTATGTGTTTAAAACAGGGGAGACATCTTCGGACACCTTTGGAGGTGATCCGAAGGCTTAGATTGTGTTTCGGCGAGCAAGCAAAACGTAATCGGTGAGTGCGTATGGTTTTAGAAGTCCTTGAGGGACAAAGTATTAAGGTTTGAGGATTTGGGAAAGGTTTGAAACGCCTTCCTAAGTCCGGAAGTAAGTATTGGCTAGATTGCTCTCTTGAATGTGGTGTTTGCCCTTAAAATTCTTTTACATGCTCATGGTTTGAGATAGATAAATTCATACTGTTTTATGCATGTTTTATAGCATGAGATGATGCTTGAAATGATTTCATGAAGTAACATGTTGCATAGTTGAGATTTGAGCTTTTATGGTAAAGCATAGCAAATGTTATGGTTTTGAAATGAGATGAGAATGTTGAGATTTGTTGTATGAAAAACAGTAGGTGAGATGATGTTTTAACATAATATATTGGTATAGATGTTGAGATACTTACCGGATATAATTGATCTTTCAATAGGATGAGAGTGCACTATAAACTAAAAATTCGTACGTGCTCTTTGGTTAAGCCAAAGGGAGATAACCGATGATGGGCATTCCGCCATGTGAGTACGGTGATGTGAGATTCCACCGGAAACTATGTTGCTAGACGAGTGAGTACGGTGATGAGAGATGCCATCGGAAGTGTCTAGTGAGATGTCCGCATATCTGAGTAATAATGAGATGTGAAATGCCAATATAAAAATATGAAATGGTTTTTGATTCACATGTACCTTTGAGAAATGATTTATGCTATGAGAAATGCATATGTGATTTGTATATGAATTGCTTAGTGTAGAAGCATGAGTATGGCTTTGCCATGAGTTTTGCATTGGTTTAAATGCATGAGATAGAGTGAAGGTACATGTGTTTTCATGGAAAGTTGCTTTGAATGGTTTCAAGCATGAGATAGAATGAGCATGCTGTTTAAAAGCTTTTGAGAAAATGTTTTCAAGAAATGCATTATTGTGTTGGTTTTCCTTAGAGCATGCCTCACAAAGCATTTGTGTTTACGCTCTCTCTTTTACCAATAATGCAGATAATTGAGGTGTTTCCAGGAATCAAAGAGGTTAAGGTCATCCAAAGAAGTTCAAGCTCATGTATGGTGAAGTTTTCACACACTTTAGTTTTGATATAATGGCAATGGGAAACCAAGGATTGTATTTGTGAGATATGTTTGAACTCCCTAAGGTTGTGGCATGTTTGTGTTGGCTTGTATGAGTTGTAATTGGCCTTGAATATTTTGATTGAGGTTGGATTGCTTATTTTGGTTTTGTAATTAAGAAGCATGCCTCTAGACATTGTGAATTTGTGTTTGATGCTATGTTCGTGTCAAAATGATTTAAATATATCCCTTATATGTATGTTGGGTTGCTGGTATGATTTTGGAGTCTTTGAGGCATGTTTGAGTGTGCTAAAGAATGAAAAACCAGAATTTGCTACTGTTTCTGGGCAAGGTGCATTGCAACACCCTCTAGTGTTTTGAAACAGCGGCCTGAAATGGTTTTTGTGTTTCGAAACGCTTGAGGCTCTTTCGAAATAGTTTGGCTACTGGAATGTCACGTTTCGGTACTAGTCTCGGAACATACCCGTGTACCGAAACGGTCAACATCGTTTCAATACAGATTCAGTACGGTAGGTAGGTGTTCCGAAACGGGTGACCTTTGGACACAGATTTGAATTGTTTTGAGTTTGCATGCTTTACATTTTAGTCCTAAATGTTGTGTTTGCAATTGCTTGAGCTTGAGATGTCCTTTTAAGCTGAAATTTGGCAGAGAAGCATGTAACATGATTAATTTCATATTGGTGATCCTAAAATCTATGAAGTCCCTCTTTTTTACAAAATTACTTTTTAGTCCCTAAACTTGTATAATGTGCAATTGAGTCCCTAAATGATATCCGATTGTTGTGCCTTTCTCAATCATGATTCGTGAGTACTCACTTAGTTTTAAAATTTATTTAGACAAGATTAAAATGAAAAAAGGGTCGTTAATCAAGGTTGACTTTCGGGTTGACTTTGGTTTTCCCCGTGTAATCCTCGTAGTTCGGGTCAAGCGTCTAGGCCGGGCTAAGGGGGTTACATTATAATTGTCTTAAATTACAATCCAACTTCCCAATTAACCTTACCAATCTGTAATTAAGTCCATTTAAAACATTCATGTGAAGTTTCGTCTCAAACAAAATTCATTTGCATCATCAATTAAACATCACCATCATTTAGGGACCAAAATGTAAATATGCAAAAATATATACACTTACATGAAATTAGATTTACCAATCCTCAGTTAGTCATATTCCATGCATACATATCAAATTTTAGCTTAAGAAGATCATCCGAACTCATTTAATTGCATACATAACAACCAAGGACCAAAATATAACTTTAGAAACTATTTTTCAACTCTACAGATGAGTCCTCGCGATAGGTTTCGAAACCCAAACATGACATATGGCTCAAACACCAATAACACAACAATCATACGTCAACATATCAACTAACAACCACCTCAATATGAATGTGTAAGCAATGCGGCAACAAGGGAAAACCTATAGGCATGATTTCATAGAACATCATCATAAGGTTGTTTAAACAAAACAAATTTATAACCAGTCATAAATTTAAAAACAAGACTTAATTCTTCCTTAGTGACTTAACTCATAATTGTAAGCATTCACTTACATATTATGAGATTTCAAGTTTAATTTACAAAGCGTCATCAATTTGTTTTCTATTTACTAAACACATGTGCGAGGATACGCTTATACTTTGATTTAAGTTCTTATAACATGATACATGTAAAATCAAAGTTAAAAGTATTCTCAATGTCACTATGGTTACTAACTTAAAATGATTATTTCTTACTACTTAACAATCATACTTCAGGCATTCATTTAATAAATTAGAGCTTATCCGATGTTTTGATGAACATGAATCAACAATGCATATCGTTAACTAACCTTGCCATTGTATAGGCCGTGACAACTACAACATTTGATCACTAGGTCGCATAATATTTTTAGTCTTGAAGCTATGAAGTCATGGATAATCATCAAATATAACATTTCTACCTATCAGTACTTTATTAAAAACGTATAATCAAAGAAATTCCATATACACATTCAGAACTTAAAAGCATGCTTAGACATTCATTGTTAGGTGATTTAAATTCCTACAATCCAATTCATACTAAGGCAAAAATCAACCAAAATCTTTACTCATACTTTCGTATGAACAACAACATATGTGATTTATATATTATCCATTCAAACATCTTAACTAACATAACTTAGTCACCAAGAAAACATTCGAGTACTTCTTTATCATGGTTTATCTATCAAGAAACTATTCAATTGCCATATTAAACAATTGCTTAGCCAATAAGAAATCAAAAGCATAATAGGCCAATTACAATTCAGAGTCCACAAAACAAATAAATTCAACGTAAGCTATATAGGAATTCCACCATTCTAGGAATTCCGAGGTAAAACTTAGACAACCTACAAGGATTTTACGATGTGACTTGCAACATTTCGACACGCTCAACTCAAGGATTATCATGTAACCTGCATATGTATGGAAATAAACGTGTCAGGCTTATATAGCCTAAGTGACGTAGTGACCTTTACGAAACAAAGTACAATATTAAAGATAATAAAATGTAAAATTCAAAGAATACAAGCATAAAATATTAATTGATATTTATGACTAAATCTTAACTTAAAACAAGGCTTTGTTTATTGGAATCTTTATTAGAGTTTATAGTCTTTTAAAACTTAGTCGAATATCCTTCGAGGCTTGTCTAAGCACTTATCAAAGTTTGTAGAGTTCATAACTGAGCTTATTTGAGTTCATAACAATTTTTATCGAAGTTTCTTTTCGAAGCTTAGTATCTAAGTTCATAACTTTAAAACGTTTGCCCCGGATCACCTTTGGACATGGTTAGCATTGGTCCGTGTTTGACCGTATTGGTTCGTGTTACACATAGCTCAAAGCACATAGCAATGGCTAGTGTTAGAATATAACAAACATAACTTCTCATCTATCCAACCAACTGTCGCCAATCTCCTAACATCTCCCCTGTTACCTCCTACTGTCGCCAATATATCACATATATAGGGTCGTCACCCTGAGCCGTAGCTCATGGACCGTAGTCCCGAAATATACCTTTGCACCATGCAAAAGTGTCTAAGGACTTCCATTGTTTAGGCAACTTAAATATCTTATGTTTTGAATTAGGATAGATATCTTATGACACAAGTAATCTTAATTGTTTCTTTTATTAATATCTTATAACTTGAGTTGAGCTTTTAGCTCCTTAGGGTTTTAATAATTCATGATTTATAAAGTCGGGATTGAATTCCTTTATTAGTATCTTATGGAATTATAAGTCAGAAGTTAGCTTCAAAATTTTATAACAAAGTATACAAATTCTTCCATTACTAACATAGCATAGCAAGGCACCAAAATGAATATGTAATGCAAACATAACCAAAAGACTTATCAAAGATGCCACATTATGAATGTGTTCATACATTGTGCTCTATGTAAGCCATATGCATATGTTCATGAATTGATAAATATATATCACATAAACAAGGATTAGAGTGACACTGTGTCACCTGAGACAAAAACAACTACTCTCACCTGATACCCCGAAGTTACGAGATACATGAATCGATAATAACCTCTACCTCCCAATAACATATTTCTTCTACTCTTCCTTATCATAAGATGTACCTCAAACAGAATAACACATCATTAAATCCAATTTAATTTATTTACCATCAGTCCAATTGCACACATATACATACAAATCAGTCCACATGCTTTCTTATGTACTCAAAACAGTCCACATTTTCACATATACACACATATGTATTCAAAACAGTCCACATTTTCACATACACACATATGTATTCAAAACAGTTCACATGCTTTCTTATGTACTCAAAACAGTCCACATTTTCACATAAACACGCATATGTATTCAAAACAGTCCACATGATTTCTTATGTACTCAAAATAGTCCACATTTTCACATATACACACATATGTATTCCAAACAGCCCACGAGAGAGGGACCCGAGGGAGCACTTCCACCGCACCCAAAGGGGCCCAGTCGATCACCTCCATGTTGCCCAAGCCATTGAGCCCGAGTAAGCACCCGTTGTGCACACCAGGGAGCCTAAACGAGCCCTATCCGAGTTACCTACATGCCTAGGGACTGATTTAACACCGAGCATGATACCGAGGGGGTTTTGGACAAGCAAATGGGGCCCATCAATGCCCAATCCGCCCAAGACTCCAAGACCCATTGAGAATGGTCATATTTGGACCAACACACATGGAAGGAGATCATATTTGACCAACACTTTGGGAAAGTATCCTTTGCCACCTAAGTGTGATATCATAGAGTGATTCTTGGCCTTTGTAATTTAGGCAACATTGTATTTGTGTGATAATCTTTTCGTATGTAGGAGATATGCACCTTGAGGATTAATCTTTAGCCATTGGGTCAAATCCTCCTAGACCATTAGATCATAGTAGGTGAGCCTATAAATAGAGGCTTTACCCACCATTGTAAATTATCTTTCACTTCTTTGAGTTTCTTGAGTAAAGAGTTTAGCATTTCTCTTCACCTCTTATTCTTCCTTTCTTGTTGCCTTGCTTTAACCAAATTTCCCTAAAGCTTCCGCAGTTCTAAACACTCTTGATTAGTGATTGTGAAGGCTGACTTAGTTTTCGACTAAGATCGTCGAATAAGGCCGCACGGACAAGCTAGACAGACTCTAGCCCCGTGACAAGTTGTATCAGAGCCATTTTCCGCATCTAAACCAAGTAAGCAATGGTAGGAAATGGATCCGATGTCGAGCATGAGGGTTGTCGTATGACACGACAGACAGACAAAGTCAAGCGAGCTAGTTCCAAGGACCGAATCACTACACTTGAGGACAAGGTCACCCGCCTTGAGACTGCCACGAGCAATGCGAGAGAGAGGCTCGACGTGGATGATGTACGCTAATGGGAGCTAGACGAGAATGGTGACAAACTCAAGTAGGAGTTCCAAAAAGCGTTTGATGATGTCGTGGAACACATTGATCAACAAGACAGATCCCTCAAGGACGAGGTGACAACACTCAAGAAGATCATGGAAGATCTTGCCAAACAAGCTGATGTAGCATCACTAAAAAAGATTGGAGATCTTAAGAATGAGGTACTTATTTACATAGATGTCGTGACGAATGGCGTGGTGTCTAGCCCAGCGAGGGTGCTAGTCGATGTCTCGAAGCCACGACAGTTCAAGGGGACAAGATCAACCCAAGAAGTTGAGAACTTCTTGTGGGGACTCGAGCAGTATTTCAAAGCCATGGGTATCGCAAAAGATGTCAACAAGGCAAGTAATGCATCGATTTATTTGATTGACACTGCTTTACTTTGGTGGCGACGCAAGTGTTCTGATGAAAGGTGTGGAGGCACTGTTGTTCAAACATGGGATAAGTTCCAAGTAGAGTTCAAGCAGTAGTTCTATCCCGGAGATGCCGATAAAGAGGCACGGATAAAGCTTAGAAAGCTTTAGCAAGACAGATCAATCTGAGACTATGTTCAAGGGTTTAGCGAGATACAACTCCAATTCCCCAACTTGAGCGAGAAAGATGCCGTGTTCCATTTCATGATGGATTGAAGTTGTGGGTAAACACCGAGCTAGAAAATAGAGACGTGAAGGAACTCTCCAAGGTAATAGCGGTTGCAGAACCATTGAGAGATCACAGTGCTGATCGAAACAACTCCTTCAAGTCAAAGCCAAGATCTAATGGCAACGGTTGGAGAAACTAAGACAGAGCAAACGAAGGTGGAAATGAGGAGTCTTCGAATGGCAGTGGTAAACCATCAAATGACAAATCCACCAGGTTCACGAGATCTTGGGAGAGAAAGGACCGAGGTCCAGTGAAGTGTTTCCATTTCGATAGACCACATTACATCAAGGATTGCTTGAAAAAGATAAGCCTTTCTGTCATCTAAGGAGACATTGGAGCAGAACATGAGTTTGCCCAACTTGGCTCCATTGTAAGCTCGCTTCAAGCCAAGAGTGGCCGCAAGAAGAAGGGGCTTATGTTCGTGGACGTGATAGTTATTGGCAAGAAGTTAAGTTCACTTTTCGACACCGGTGCATCCGAGTTGTTCGTATCCGAGCAAGAAGCCAAACATTTAAACCTTCGAATTAAGAAGGAAAGTATGTAGATCAAGACTGTCAATTCCAAGGAAGGACCAATTGCTAGAGTTGCAAATAGAGTGGATCTTCAGATTGGAGATTGGCACAATAAAGCATCCATCAAGGTAATACCTTTAGACGATTATGATTTCGTTCTTGGTTTATCTTTTCTTGAGCGAAATAACGCACTTGTCTTGCCCAAAGAGGATGTTTTCTGTATCCTAGTTCTTCACCAACAATGTGTTGTGCCAGTGAAGCGAGAGGCGGGCAAAGAGACTAAGGCATTCTCAACAATCCGATTTGCAAAAAAGAGTGCAAACAAAAAAGATGGTCGACGATGACGAGACCATGGTAAAGACCATGGAAATCCCCGAGGCATTGAGAGGAATCATTGAAGAGTCCAAGGACGTGAAGCCTTTGGAGATATCAAAGGCAATACCACCAAGGAGTGAGGTGGTTTGTGAGTTTGAGTCACATCCAAGTGTTGTGCCACCACTCAAAGTCCCACATCGGATATCATCAACAAGGTTTGAAGAGTTGAATCAAGCCAACGATAGAGAGCCAAATGAGGTGCTGCCAGATTCTACCAAACCGTTTGAGGCCAATGTCGAGGGACGAGCCCTTTTCATTAGATATTTTCTAGCACAAATGACTAGATGGAAACAGCCCATGGATGAGTTTGATGAGCCCATAGAACCTAAGTCAAGAGAGGCGAGCACCATGGCGATTGGGGCAAGCTGAGAGTCTCCAACCGAAATCATCATCCAACCCGAGCAAGGACTACTTGATAAAACCAAAGTGGGGCTATCCCACGACCCTTTTGCCAACAACACTTGTCTTGAGCATCGACAAGACATGGTGGACCAATCTGACAATGACATTTTGTCCAAGGTAAGCAAAACCAACATTCAAAAAATTAAGTCTAATTCGTTGTTGTTTTGTCCACATGTCATTAGCAAGACCAAATGATGGACCATACTAAGTCATGAAGCAAGTAAACGATGAGGTCTACAAAGTGGCAACGTGCAAGCAGACCATGCCAATACGCCCAAGCCGTTGGACGAGGAAGCCAATGGCCAAGAGCAGAGCATGCTAAGACAAGCACCACGAGGAGTGACGGTCTCCTATGAGAAGGAGACACCAACTAACCCCCTCGACCCGGCCTAGCCGATAGACCGAACCGAACAGGTCACACGGGGAATATTGAAGTAAATCGGGGAGGTTTACCTCACTAAACAACCCTAATTTTTTTCCTTTTATCTTATCTAAATGCAAATTAGAATCCTATGTGTTGAACATCATAGCAAAACATTCGTAACTCGATCAAACATCGATTGCATTCAATTATGACTTTTAGGGACTAATTTGTAATTTTAATGATTTATAGGGACTTATGCCATTTTTATGTTACCATCCTTTAATTAGTTACATTACATGCCCATTTAATTGCATCCACAACATTCAAGGACCAAAACGCAAAGAAACAGAACTTCAGAATATTCCATCAACTAACATAACAACCAGTTGTTTCGGTACAGGCAAGCCTTGTATTGAAACAGGCGTATCGAAACAGTACTTCATGGCTCGGAACACGGGCTCATATAGAAACACTGTGGTTTCCAGTAGCAAAACGTACCAGAACAGACCTACCATATTTCGAAACCCCAAGTCCATTTCAGGCTCACTGTTTCGATACAAGCACGAGTGTACCGAAACACATGGGCCTCTAATGACACTTTTGCTTGTTTTTCGACTATTAAATCAATCCTAAATCATTCCAACATGCTTCTAACTTGCATACATCATACATAAACATTAATCCACTAACATTCATAGCTTACTTAGCATCAAATCATGGCAAAAATGCATCAATGGAAAACTAAAGGCATGCAACCTAACAAATAAGCCCACTCAAGAGGCAAATCTCAAACCAATGCACAATCCAACAAATATAGGCCTTTTACAAGTATAAAAGCATAAAGAAAACATGCTCAACTAGGGTGTCCATATACATCATCCAATAAACCATAGAATCTCCCATTGCCTTTATTACTCTAGTCCATAACTGAAACATACTTTCAAAGTGAAGTCTTTTACGACCCCCTTGCAGGTTGCTGCCTCCAAACACTTAGTTATCTGCATTGATGGACAAAAGAGAGCATAAGCATACAAGCTTAGTGAGGAGAGCTCAAAAACCCAAAACACCATCAATGCATAAAAACCATTTTCACATAAAAACCATTTCTATGTTATGCATCCATAAACATTTCATCACAACTTATCAATTATATTAGCTCACAAGTGATCATCAACATACTCATTGCTCAAAACATATCGGATACACAGATTCCCAAGTGTTGTCCTAACACTTCATACATTCTCACCAGCATCTCAAGGTTCAAACACGAAAGCTACCCTCCACCGTTTTAACACTCGTGGTGGAGTATTCGGTGCCTTACAACCCCTCAACACCACTCATTGGTATATGTATAACCCCACTAATGAGAGACGGGACACAACTCAATTTCCTCAATCGTTAGGGTACTTGGATAGAGTTTTCGGTACATTCACAACCCCTCAACATCCAAGGCGACTTGTTTATAGTGCACTCAATCCTATAGCCGGCTAACTATATTCGATTTCATTTATAAAACACTTTTCACAACATCACTTGCCAATATAATTCTCTTTTAGCACAAACCTTATTGTTTTCACAAGCATCATCAACATGCCACATTCCAAGCATTAAACCATGCTTCATTAAACATGTATAAGCGCATACATACAAGGACCACTTACCATGTGCATTCTTCAATGATATGGCATCATAAACAATAAATCTATTACTTAGAATCATGCTTAAAATAGTAGGTAAATACATAAAAAACCAAGTGCATCAACAAGCTCATAATAGCACAATCTGAGTGAGAAAAATCATTTTACTTACTTCCAAACTTAGCAAAGCGTTTCACACTTATAATAAGTTCCTAAAACCACTTTAAAAGTGTTTCAAAGCTGGAAATCCCATTTCCACTCACTAACACGCGAAACCTCAACGCCGACGCAAAAATCAAGCGTCCAAAGCCCCCGAATCTTCACCGATTGCTTCCAAAGTATTCTCCCTTTTTTATACCACACAAGAACAAAGGATCAATGCATCATAATGCATTAAAACCACCAGCAACATAAACAATCTCGTTGCTCTACCCTAAAGCACCAAAATACCCACCTAAAACAACCGAAATCACCTTCAATTGTGCACTAAATTCAGCCCAGCCATCAACAAACACTTCCATCACATTTTAACCATAATTCAACATCCAAAAACCTCATAATATCATCATTATACCTCCAGCAACTCAGATTTCACATTAACATCCCAAAAACCCAAAATCCAACAATCTAACAATTAGAGATCCAACTCAATTCGGGATTACATTCATAAAACCATTATTTCCTCACCATTTAACATCCAAAATATAATTAAAATCATTCACAAATCAACCAAAACAGTGCCCAAACAAAAATCTTAAAAATCCATCTTCAAAGTTTTAATTAGCAATTTCCATCAATTCATATACAAATCTTGTTAATAAACAAAAATAGAGAGCCAAAGACTTGGGAATTTCAATAAAGAACCTTGATTAGAGGAGAGAAAAGAAAGTTCACCTCTAACACAAGCTTTCCCCTTGATTTGTAATGATTTTGGTGAAATCCTTCAAGAAATCTCTAACTATTTGAAGTAGAAATCCATGGGCATCATTTAGGAATCAAAAACAAATGAAATAGGAAAATTCTCTGAAGATTTTAGTTATGAAAAGAGAGTTTGGCTGCTAGGAAAGTTGAGGAATAGAAGTTACGTGAAAAAGTGATTTGACTAATAATATCTCTTTTTATTTAAACTTTTTTAATTAAAACTTTTAATTAAATAATTAAAAACACCAAATCAAGGGAGATAGCTGCTACCAACTTGGTGCAATAGCTCCCTAAGGATTCTAAGTTTTGGATCCCTTCAATTTAGCAATTAAAATAGAATTTTCAATTTTTACATTTTAGTCACCAATCCAAAATGTCGACTTTCCAAAACTTATTTTTCAAAATTGGTTTCACTTTCCTTCACTACATATTTAATTAGGATTTTATAAATTTTTCATATGATTTTATCACATCCCGAACTAAGATTTCCCTGAACCGACCCGGATCTCTGATCTAGATTCGCTAATCTATAAACCGCTTTTAAAACCTCTAGGCCCAAAATCGGGGCGTTACAACTCTCCCCCACTTAGGAAATTTTACCTGAAGGAAAAAAAGCAGAAACTGGTTCATCATGTCCGTCTTACTTTCCCACATGGCCTCCTCAACTCCTCGGTGTCGCCACAACACCTTCACAAGTTCAATCGTCTTACCACGAAGAACTTTGCTACTAGATTCAAGGACCCCATTGGTTTCTCATCATAAGACAAATCCGAATTCAACTCAATCTCCTCAAAAGGCATCATATGAGATGGATCCGATCTATACCTTCGCAATATTGAAACGTGAAACACATCATGAATTTTCTCCAATTCGGGAGGCAACCTCAACCGATATGCAACAGGACCAACACGCTCCACAACCTCATAAGGTCCAATAAACCTTCGACTAAGCTTACCCTTACATCCAAATATCATCACCTTCTTCCAAGGCGATACCTTCAAGAACACGCAATCTCCAACTGCAAACTCAATCTCCTAACGCTTTAAATTCGCATAAGACTTTTGATGATCCGATGCAGCCTTCAAACGCTCACATATGAGCTTCACTTTCTCATTTGTTGCCTTAAGAAAATCCGGCAAGGAAACCAACTTTTGTCCCGCCTCCGCCCGACAAAGAGGTGTTCTACAATTTCTTCCATACAAAGCTTCATACGAAGCCATTTGTATGCTTGCCTAGAAACTATTATTATAGAAAAATTCCACTAAGGGAAACTGCTTTTCCCAAGAACCTTTGAAATCTATGACACAACATCTCAACATATCCTCCAGCACCTGAATAACTCACTACGATTGTTCATCCGTCTGAGGATAATACGAGGTACTGAAATTAAGCCTTGTACCCAACGCTTGGTGTAGGCACTCCCAAAACCTCGTTGTAAACCTCAGATCTCTATCTGACACTGTAGATTTAGGCACACTATGCAAACACACAATCTCATCAATATACAACTCCGGTAGCTTATCCAACGTATACGTAGTATGCACAGCCATGAAATGTGCACACTTCGTAAGACGATCTACAATCACCCAAATAAAGTTCGTCTTTGATGGTGTCAAAGGCAAGCCAGACACAAAATCCATTGTAATTCTTTCCCATTTCTATTCTGGTATCCTCAAAGGCTGCAACAAACCAGAAGGAAACTGGTGCTCATCTTTCACACGTTGACAAACCATACACTTGCTCATAAAATCAGCAACATCCTTTTTCAACCCCACCCAATAGTAATCATTTCTCAAACCACGATACATCTTTGTACTACCAGGATGCATAAAAAAAGGACTGCTATGTGCTTTAGTCAAAATAGTACGCCTCAACTCAACATCTTCCGGCAAAACTATTCGACTCTTAAAGCATAAAACACCATCATCATTGAAACAGAAATCTGTGGCATTACCTTCAACTATATCCTGAACACGAGGCATCAAAGAATCATCAAGCAAATACTTCTCCTTAATCAACTGAATTAAGGAAGGTTTCAATTGTAACTCGACTACCAACCCACCATCTCATGATATACTCAACCAAGCAAACATCGCTCTCATCTCAACAGCCACCTTCCTACTCAAAGAATCTGCCACAATGTTGGCCTTTCCCAGATGATACTCTATCGTAAGATCATAATCCTTAAGCAACTCCAACCATCTTTGTTTCCTAAGATTCAACTCTCTTTGGGACATTAGATAATTCAAACTCTTGTGATCCGTGTAAACCACGCACTTCTCACTGTAAAGGTAATGCCTCTAAATCTTCAAGGAAAACACGACTGCAGCAAGCTCCAGATCATGAGTAGGATAGTTGCGCTCATGCACCTTCAATTGTCTAGACGCATATGACACAACCTTCTCATCTAGCATCAACACACAACCTAGGCCAACATATGACGCATCACTATAAACTACAAACTCGTTACCCGATTCTGGTTGAATCAAGACAGGAGCTTGCGTCAAAACTTCCTTCAACCTCTCGAAAGCTTGTTGTCTAACATTCGTCCATTCATAGTGAACATTCTTTTGTAACAACTTAGTCAACGGTGCAAAAATCTTAGAGAAACCCTCAACAAACCTTCGATAATACCCAGCCAAACCTAGGAAACTACGCACTTCCGTCACCGATTTTGGCGTTTTCCAATTCATCACCACCTCAATCTTGTGTGGGTCAACTCGGATACCCTCGGCCGACACTACATGTCCAAGGAAGACAACTTCCCTGAGCCAAAACTCACACTTGCTCAATTTAGCATAAAGCTGATTCTCTAACAACACTTGCAACACAATTCGCAAATGCTTGTCATGATCCTCCTCGGTATGAGAGTACACGAGAATGTCATCAATAAAAACTACCACGAACTAATCCAAAAAATCATGGAACACACGATTCATCATGTCTATGAATGCAGCTGGTGCATTTGTCAAATCGAACGGCATCACTAAGAACTCATAATGCCCGTACCTTATCCGAAACGCTGTCTTAGGTACATTTACATCCTTGACCTTCAGTTGATAATACACAGACCTCAAATCAATCTTGGAAAACATGGAAGCACCTCGGAACTGGTCAAATAAATCATCAATCATTGGCAAAGGGTACTTATTCATAATCATCAACTTGTTCAGTTGTCGATAGTCTATACACATATGCATTGTGCCATCCTTCTTCTTTATAAACAAGACTGGTGCACCCCAAGGTGAAATACTTGGCCTTATGAACCCTCGATCAAGTAACTCCTGAAGTTGCGTTTTCAACTCCTTCAACTCCTTAGCTTCCATCCGATAAGGAGCAATAGACACTAGAGTTATATTTTCATACAACTCAATGACAAACTCAACTTCTCTGTTCGGTGGCAAACCAGGCAACTCTTCAAGAAATACACCCGGAAACTCACAAACCATTCGTACGTCTTGTATTCGCACCCCCTTTATACCAGGGTTCATCACATAAGCTAGGAAAGCGTCACAACCCAATTCTATCATACAACTCGCTTCAAGAGCTGAAATTGCATTGGACAAGAATTTCACATTCTCGCCCACGATTACCACCTTGTAATCATCAGCAAGTTACAAGGTAACTCGCTTAACATCAAATTCAACCACAACTCTATACTCGATCAACCAATCCATCCCAAGGACTACATCAAAACCATAGAAAGGTAACTCGATCAAATCAACTGAAAACACATGGCCTTGAAAAAATAAAGGACATCTCCTATATAATTTTCCCGTAACAACAATTTCACCAAAAGAGCTAGTTACTTGCATTCCCACATCTAACATCTCAACAGGGATATCAAGTAAAAGTGCACGCTCACTCAAGATGTATCAATGCGTAGATCCAGAATCAATTAAAGCTAACAATGACAAGGATTGAAAAGTGAAAGTACCTGGAATCACATCAGTGTCATTACGTCCCTCGCGATGTGCATATACCCTCGCAAGACCACCGCCCTCAGGTTGAACAGCAACAACATGTGCTACACCTCGATGTCCATCCTCCCTCCGTTGGAAATTACCACGACCACGCCCATGGCCTCTCTGTGGTGGAACAACAGGTGCTCGTCCTTGACCATCTCCAGCTAGCAAAGGACACTCATGCCTCATATGATCAGCCGACCCACAGTTCCAACAAGAATTGGCTGCCTCAGCCACGGGAGCCTGCGCTTCTCGAGCCACACAAGGACAATCTCGCCTCAAATGCTTTCGTGATCCACAAGTCCAACAAGAATTCTTTTCAGAACTCACTCTATTACCCTGAGCTAGCGCACCTCACCCATAATTACCTCGCCTCTTCTCAGGCCGATATCTATGATCACAGTTTCTCTTATATTGTCCACCCCTAGGACCAGAATCTGCAACTCTTTTACCCGAGCTAGAGCCACCCACACGTGAAGACAAGCCCAAACTCTGTTCAATATCCTTGGCTCGCGTCACCAACACATCAAAGTCTGTATAATTGGAGGCTAGCATGAAAGTATTCACTTTCTGCAGTAAGCCATAACGGAAGCGGTCACATCGATGTCTATCACTCGGCACCAATTCCGGAGCATACTGGCTCAAACGTACGAACTGAACCTCGTACTCAACCACTGTCATGTTTCCTTGAACCAAGGACATGAACTCACGCTTCTTGTCATCCAAGTATCCAACTCCTAGATACTTCTTTTTAAAGGCAGGTTGGAAAAACTCCCAATCCACCTTATTGGGCTCCATAGCCGTAGTCGTAGTCGTCCACCAAATGTATGCATCACCATGCAACAAGGAAACATTACATCCTAGCTTGCGTACATCATTACACCCCATCTGATCCAAAATCCGGATCGTACTAGCCATCCAAGCCTCGGATGAATCAGGGACAGTCCACGATTCTCAACGCCTCCTAAACTTCGCAAGCGTTCCAACGGCAAACTCAATTTCCCAGCTACAGGAGCTTGCACTTGCGCTCTAGCAACATTAGACTGGAATGCTCCAGTCATCGCCTGTACCAAAGGCACCAAATCACCCAACACCGGACCAGCCTGCCCGTGTTGTACTTGCTTCTCACCCCCAGGTGGTGGTTGTGGAAGAGGTAAATTTGCACCAGGCAGAACCTCATTCTCTCGATTCCCTTGCTCACCAGCAGGAGCAACTATTCATGAACGTAGCTCTCTCCTCGATCCCATTGTGCTATTATAATGAAGGCATGAATATAAAACAAAACAAGAAATCAGGCCAGCTTCAAGCAAGGATCTAAGACTTCAAATTCAATTTAAAAACACTTCACTACAGTAATAAGGCAATGGGCATCCCAATTTCCCCCAACATAGCATAAAGCACTCAACGTACTTATCACACAATCATCGTGCATCACAACCAATAAGATTCAGCCCACAACATCATCATATATAACAGCTTATACTTACATCACAATCATCATACATAGCATCACCATTATTTGGCCAACAATAACATGTTTAAAACATTCACCGTGCAAAGTAAACATCACCAATTACATGAAATCACATCATATCGACTTGCCATCAACTTACCATCATCCCATTCTTTCAAAACCTGGCTCTGATACCACCAAATGCAACCCCCTCAACAGGGCCTAGCCGATACACCGAACCGAATGGGTCACACGAGGAATATTGAAGTAAATCGGGGAGGTTTACCTCAATAAACAACCCTAATTTGTTTATTTTTATCTTATCTAGATGCAAATTAGAATCCTATGTGTTGAACATCGTAGCGAAACATTCGTAACTTGATCAAACATCGATTGCATTAAATTACGGCTTTTTTGGACCAATTTCTAATTTTAACGATTTATAGGGACATGCCATTTTTATGTTACCATCCTTTAATTAGTTACATTACATGCATCTCAGTCAAATTTTAGCTCAAAATAATCATTGATGCCTATTTAATTGCATCCACAACATTCAAGGACCAAAACGCAAAGAAACAGAACTTCAGAATATTCCATCAACTAACATAACAGCCAGCTGTTTCGGTACAAGCTAGCACTGTATCGAAACGGGCGTATCGAAACAGTACTTCATGGCTCAGAACACGGGCCCGTATCGAAACACCCTTAAGGTGTTTCGAAACTGTAGTTTCCAGTAGCGAAACGTACCAGAAAAGACCTACCTTGTTTCAAAACCCTAATGCCATTTCAGGCTCATTGTTTCGGTACAGGCTCGATTGTACCGAAACACCTGGGCATGTAATGACACTTTTTGCTGGTTTTTCACTCTTAAATCCATCATAAATCATTCCAACATGCTTCTAACTTGCATATTTCATACATAAACATTAATCCACTAACATCTATAGCATACTTAGCATCAAATCATGGCAAAATGCATCAATGGAAAACTAAAGGCATGCAACCTATCAAATAAGCCCACTCAAGAGGCAAATCTCAAACCAATGCACAAACCAACAAATATAGGCCTTTTACAAGTATAAAAGCATATAGAAAACATGCTCAACTAGGGTGTCCATATACATCACCCAATAAACCATAGAATCCGCCATTGCCCTTATTACTCTAGTCCATAACCGAAACATACTTTCAAAGTGAAGTATTTTACGATCCCCTTGCATATTGTTGCCTCCAAACACTTCGTTATCTGCATTGATGGACAAAAGAGAGCGTAAGCATACAAGCTTAGTGAGGAGTTCTCGAAAACCCAAAACACCATCAATGCATAAAAACCATTTTCACATTATTTGGAAACCATCATGCCCTCTTTGAAAACCATGCACTTCCTTGACAAAATTAGCTTGTTTAACATCATGCAACAAGTACCAAATACTCAATAACAAATCAATTTGCTAACACTAACTTAAGCCTTTCAATGCATAGCTACCATAAGCCAGCTTAAAGAGTAAAACATGCATTTCCATGTTATGCATCCATAAACATTTCATAACAATTTATCAATTATATTGTCTCACAAGTGATCATCAACATACTCATTTATCAAAATATATTGGATACACGGATTCTCAAATGTTGTCCCAACACTTCATACATTCTCACTGGTATCTCAAGGTTCACACATGGGAGCTACCCTCCACCGTTGTGACACCCATGGTGGAGTATTCGGTACCTTACAACCCTCAACACCACTCATCAGTAGATGTATAACCCCACTAACAAGAGACGGGACACAACTGAATTTCCTCAATCGTTAGGGTACTTGGATGGAGTTTTCGGTACATTCACAACCCCTCAACATCCAAGGCGACTTGTTTATAGTGCACTCAATCCTATAGTCAGCTAATTATATCCGATTTCATTTATAAAACGCTTTTCATAACATCACTTGCCAATATAATTCTCATTTAGCACAAACTTCATTTTTTTTCCGAGCATCATCAATATGCCACATTCCAAGAATTAAACCATGTTTCATTAAACATGTATAAGCACATACATGCAAGGACCACTTACCATGCGCATCCTTCAACGATATGGCATCATCAACAATAATCTCTTACTTAAAACAGTAGGTAAACACATAAAAAATCAAGTGCATCAACAAGCTCATAATAACACAATCCGAGGGAGAAAAATCATTTTACTTACTTACGGACATAGCAAAGCGTTTGAAGTTTACATTAAGTTCCCCAAACCATTTTAAAAGTGTTTCAAAGCTAGAAATCCCATTTCCACTCAACGACACGCGAAACCTCAATCGCCAACGCAAAAATCAAGCGTCTGAAGCCCTCGGATCTTCACTGATTGCTTCCAAAGTATTGTCCCATGTTTATACCACACAAGAACAGAGGATCAATGTATCATAATGAATTAAAGCCACCAAAAACTTAAACAATCTCGTTGCTCTGCCCTAAAGCACCAAAATACCCAACTAAAAAACCAAAATAAACTTCAATTGTGCACTAAACTCAACCCAACCATCAACAAACACTTCCATCACATTTTAACCATAATTCAACATCCAAAAACATCCTAATATCATCCTTATACCTCCAGCAACTAAGATTTCACATTAACATCCCAAAACCCAAAATCTAACAATCTAACAATTAGAGATCCAACTCAATTCGGGATTTCAGTCATAAAACCATTATTTCCTCACCATTTAACATCCAAAATATAATTAAAATCATTCACAAATCAACCAAAACAGTGCCCAAACAATAATCTTGAAAATCCATCTTTCAAAGCTTTAATTAGCAATTTCCATCAATTCATTTACAAAGTTTTTCAATTTCTTGAGCTTTTCAATTTCCACCAATTATCATTACTAAAGTAAACGTAAAACATCACCATACTTGAGCTTTTCAATTTCTTGGAAATCTTAAGTCTCTTTGCTGCCCAAAAGTGTCTCAATTATCTGCATTGTTGGTAAAAGAGAGCGTAATGTCACGCCCCGCCTGGTCGCGACCCTGCCATCCGAGGGGCACACCCGCCCGGGTGCACCGAGCAGCACCGAGGTGTGCCACCCAGGTGCGCAGTGCGCGCCCGATCCGCCCCACCTAGGTGCGCTGCGCGCGCCCAAGGTGCACCACCTAGGTGCTCACGGGCTAACTTGGAGAAAATGAGGAGTAATGAGCCTTTTAAGGCCAAGGAAGACCCATGGAAGACTCTAGAACGGCCTAGAGGGCCCCAAACGTCTCCACACTATTCCGAGGGGTTCCAGAGGCTTCCACAAGCATCTAGGCTCACCCGGAGGAACCTAGAAGGCTCGGGAAAAGTCAAGAAGACTCAAGACAAGTCAAGACATCTCCGAAATACTCTAGAAACCTATAGATATATGTAGAACTATAGAGTACTCTAGAATATTAGAGATGTATATGGATAAGCATGAAGTTCTCTAGAAGTATCTAGGTCCCTTAGATATTTTGGGAGGCAAACTCTCCACCGTTGGATTAAGTAAATCCTAGCCGTCCGTTGAGGGGGTTGGTGCCTATAAATAGCCCACCCCTCTCATTTGTAAATCATCCAAGAGTTGTGTACTCAAATACTTGTAAAACTTCCGTTGCTTTAATACAAGGTAGTTTCCTTGTAAACCCGTTTGCTCCTTGTGTTTGCCATAGCGTTGCGACTTTAAGGCTTACTAGCATCGTGCCGAGAGTGCTAGTGCCGTACGGATTCGAGCTTGAAGAATTAAGTCCGTGACAGTTGGTATCAGAGCAAGTTCCGATCGCTCGGGAGAATGGCCAAGACCGCCAAAACTCAAGCCGCTAGCCCGTCCGAGACCGAGGTCACACACGACCAAGGTGGGCAAGAAGTAAGGGTTGACCCTATCGAGACAAAGCCTCGTGCCAAGTCTAAGGACATACTCTCTAGCTTGGAGTCCCGCTTGACTCGCATGGAGGAAGGCATGTCGAGCATGGGTGCCCTAGTGGACGACCTTCAAGAGCGGATTGAAGGCCTCGAGGTAGAAGATGACGAGATCCACACAGCCGTGAGGGCCATGAAGATCAAGCTAGAAGAGACCCTGCGCGCGGAAATGGGAGAAGTACGCGACGCACTCGTGGCCGAACTCACAAAGGTACGTGAGTCATTCCAACATGAACTTACCAGCATGTATGATCAACTAGAAGCATTGCAAGGCGACCTTGCCTTGTGCAAACGTGCTATGGCAGCCGGGCCAAGCACCACCGTGGAGGCAAGAAGGGTCGAGGTGCCCAAGCCTCAAACCTTTTCAGGGACGCGCAACGCCAAAGAAGTCGACAACTTCTTATATGGCTTGGAGCAATATTTAGAAGCCGTTGGCATCAGGGAAGATGCCTCCAAGATCCAGACCGCAACCCTATACCTCACCGACACCGCCATGCTTTGGTGGAGGAGAAGGCGTCTCGATGTCGAGAGAGGTACGTGCACCATCACTACCTTTACTGATTTTAAAAGAGAACTCAAACGACAATTCTACCCGGAGAATGCCGAGGAAGAAGCAAGGGCACGATTACGAAGGCTCAAGCAAATGGGGAGCATCCAAGACTATGTCAAGGAGTTCACTAGCTTGGTGCTCGAGATCCCCGATCTCTCAGAGAAGGACTCACTCTTCAACTTCACCGATGGACTTCAACCATGGGCCAAGACCGAGTTACGACGAAGGGGAGTACAAACCCTCGCCGACGCCATTGCCGTGGCCGAGAGCCTTATTGACTATCCCACTCCCAAGGAGTCCACCCACGAGCCGAGGGACAAGAAGAGCGGTCACTTTAATGGTGGAAGAGATAGGAGCCCTCGTAAAGAGAGTCACAAGGACGAGGACACACCGAAGCACAAAGGCTCGTCCTCATGGAAGGACAAGGACCGAGGCAGGTCTAGAGACTCTCAAGGTGCCAAGAGATCACCGCCTAGTAGTTGCTACATCTGCGATGGCAACCATTGGGTTCGGGAGTGCCCACAACGCCGAGCCCTTAGTGCCATCCTAGCCAAGCATCAAGAAGAAAGTGATGCCGACGAAGGTAGTGATGCCGAGAGGGACCAAGGTGCACAAATGAGATCGTTACAGCTCTTGAATGGAATTCAATCCGCCCCAAAGACCCAAGCCAAGGGATTGCTATTCGTGGACGTCACCATCAATGGAAAGGCCTCAAGAGCCATGCTCGACACAGGTGCGTCCCATAACTTTGTCTCTTTACATGAAGCAAAGAGGCTTGGTCTTAGCATCGTGAAAGGGGGAGGATCCGTCAAGGCCGTAAACTCTGCCGCTCAACCCATCCATGGGTTCGTTCGAGGAGTCAAGACCAACATAGGGACATGGTCAGGCCACATGGACTTCTCGATTGTGCCGCTAGATGACTACCCGATCATCCTAGGGCTCGAGATCTTTGAACAAGCCAAGGCAATACCGATGCCGTTTGCCAACAGTCTATGCATCACCGAGGGTGCACCATCATGTGTGGTACCAACCATAAGGGCCCCCAAGCCAGGGACAAAAGTAGTCTCAGCACTTCAGCTCAACAAGGCCGTCCGAAGGGCCAAACCATCCAAGGGATGCAATCGAGACAAAGGGGTGTCCGAGTCCGGGAAGGCCACCAAGCATGTTCGAGGAGAGAACATAGCTCCTAAGACCACCGAGGGTCCAGGTTCGAAGCCAAGGTCTTCCATCAATGCCGACAAGCCAAGGGCAAAGGCAAGGCGAGCTAGGAGTCGAGGGAAGCACTCCAGCAACACCCCTGCTCCACGAAGACGCGACGAGGGCGTCGCGAGATCGGGTGGGGGAGGATGTCACGCCCCGCCTGGTCGCGACCCTGCCATCCGAGGGGCACACCCGCCCGGGTGCACCGAGCAGCACCGAGGTGTGCCACCCAAGTGCGCAGTGCGCGCCCAAGGTGCACCACCTAGGTGCTCACGGGCTAACTTGGAGAAAATGAGGAGTAATGAGCCTTTTAAGGCCAAGGAAGACCCATGGAAGACTCTAGAACGGCCTAGAGGGCCCCAAACGTCTCCACACTATTCCGAGGGGTTCCAGAGGCTTCCACAAGCATCTAGGCTCACCCGGAGGAACCTAGAAGGCTCGGGAAAAGTCAAGAAGACTCAAGACAAGTCAAGACATCTCCGGAATACTCTAGAAACCTATAGATATATGTAGAACTATAGAGTACTCTAGAATATTAGAGATGTATATGGATAAGCATGAAGTTCTCTAGAAGTATCTAGGTCCCTATGATATTTTGGGAGGCAAACTCTCCACCGTTGGATTAAGTAAATCCTAGCCGTCCGTTGAGGGGGTTGGTGCCTATAAATAGCCCACCCCTCTCATTTGTAAATCATCCAAGAGTTGTGTACTCAAATACTTGTAAAGCTTCCGTTGCTTTAATACAAGGTAGTTTCCTTGTAAACCCGTTTGCTCCTTGTGTTTGCCATAGCGTTGCGACTTTAAGGCTTACTAGCATCGTGCCGAGAGTGCTAGTGCCGCACGGATTCGAGCTTGAAGAATTAAGTCCGTGACAGTAAGCACAATTCTTAGTGAGGCATGCTCTAAAACACAAACACAACAATGCAACTTTAAAACTCATTCTCAAAAACCATTTTCTACAACATGCTCTTTCTAATTCATGCTTGAAAACCTTTCAAAGCAAATCTTCATTTGAAAAGCACATGTACCATCAATCTAACTCATGCATTCAACCAATGCAAATCCCATGGCAAAGCCATTTACATGCTTAATGCTATTAAAGCATTTCATAAACCTCGAATCTCATATGCATTTCTCATAGCATAAAACATCTCAACATTTGGTACATGTGAATCAAATACAATCTCATATATTGGCATCACATATTATATCTTTACTCGGATATGCGGATTAGCTTGACTTAAAGCCAAGTCCTACCCCGGTGGAATCTCACATCATTGGACTCTCATGGCGGTATCTCTCTTCGCCACAAAACTTGGATGTTTCACCAAGACCTACCCCGATGGTATCTCTCATATCGGATTCTCACTTTAGATCGGGATGGCACTACCCCTATTGCCCGACTTCAAAGTGCACATACAAATTTTTGGTTTATAATGCACTTTTATCCTATTGGTTGACCAATTATATCCGGTAATTATCTCATCATTTATGCCAATATATTACATTAAAATCATTATCTCACCTATTGTTTTGATGCAACATTTCTCAAATCTAACTCATCCCGTTTCAAAACCATAATTCATGCATAGCATTTAATCAAAATCTTAAAACCCTTTACATAGCCATGCTATCTCATGGGATCATCACATAAAATCTTTTCATGTTATAAATCATGCATAAAACAGTAATAATTTGTCTAACACAAATCAAGAGCATGTTAAAAGCATTTAGGGCATCAACCACATATTGAGAGCAAATCTAGTCATACTTACTTCCGGACTTAGGATGGTGTTTCAAACCAATCCTAAATCCCCAAATCTTGTTTTCTTGTCCCTCGAGGACTTCTAAAAACCATTCGCACTCACCGATTACATTTCACTTGCTTACTGAAATGATTCCTAGGCTTCCGGCACTTCCGGATCAACACCAAAAGCGTCTGAAGATGTCTCTCATGTTCATTACACATAGGAGCAGGGGATTAATGCATCATCATGCATTGAAATCACCAGCCACTCATTCAAACTCGATGCACTACCCAAAAACACCATTTTGACTATCCAAAATAATTGAAATCACCTCTAAACTTTCTCAAATCAAAGCCCATCCAAGATCTATCAATTCTAATCACTTCTAAACCTCAACCAACATCAAAAATCATCACCAACACGTCCTTATATCTCTAGCAATAGCAGATCACCAAAAACACTCCAAAAACCACAAATCTAACATGTAAAACTTAGGAACCCAAGCCTATTCGGGATTTACTTGATAAAACTTCAATCGTAACATCAAATATCATCCAAAACATGTTACAAATCAACCTCAAAATAGAGTTTAACTCAGAAATACGAAAATCATAAAAATCGCCTCAAGAACCATGAATTTAACAACCATTTCTTGATTATAACATTAAAACAACTTAAAGATCATTAACAAAGGATTGATTACTTGGGAATTTCAGTAAAGAACTGATCATTAGAGGAGAATGACGAAGCTTACCTCTAATGGTTGATTTCTCCTCAATTTGGGCAAGATTTCATGAAAATCCAAAAGTGAAAACAAAAGAATTTGATGAAGTAAAGGTTGAAAATCCTTAGGAAATGAAATCTCAGCAAAAGAGAAAGAAAATCAGAGATTAAATTGATGAGGGAAATGTGTTTGGCTGAGTGAAAGTTGAGAGAAAATGAAAAGAGGGAAAAGTACCGTAAAGTAGTTATGAAAAGTCAACATAAGATTTTTTTAATTCCTTTAATTAAATCATTATTAAAACTTCCAAATTAAAGAGAAATCTGATGAAAAACAATTTGATAAAATTAGTTCCTTAAAGATTCAAAGTTTCAATCCTTTACAAAATAGTCACTAGTTAACTTTTGCAAAAACTGCAATTTGGTCACTACACCAAAATGTAATATTTTTAAATCACATTTTGTAAAATTATTTTCACCATAAACATTTATATAATAAATGAAGATTTTTTAAATATTTTCCATATTTTTAAAGCATTCCGAACTAGGTGTTCCCTAAACCAACCTTAAAGGGTTCGAACTGTTCCTGGCCGGCCCGATTCAACCTTTAAACATCTAGGCCCAAAACTAGGGCATTACACTTAGCCCTTGGATCGAATCCTCCTAGACCTTTAGATCGTAGGTGGTGAGCCTGTAAATAGAGGCTTCACCACCATTGTAAATCATCTTTCACTTCTTTGAGTTTCTTGAGTAAAGAGTTTAACATTTCTCTTCACCTCTTATTCTTCCTTTCTTGTTGCCTTGCCTTAACCAAACTTCCCTCAAGCTCCCATAGTTCTAAGCACTCTTGCTTAATGATTGTGAAGTATGGCTTAGTCTTCGACTAAGATCGTCAACTAAGGCCGCACGGACCAACTAGTCAGACTCTAGCCCTGTGACAATATGCATAAGTTAATTTAAGAAATAGATCATATAAAGTAAAGCTATTAAAGTGGTTCGGGTGGTTTCAATTCTATCTCGAGACTTTAAATTGCACTTACAGTTCGTTCCGAGCTAACTTTACTCCCGAATCACAATTCCTTTTTGTTTATCTACAATTGAATCTACTTTGGTCCTTATTGCTTCCACTCCTTCTTGGTTTAACATAACCAAAGTATAATCATGTGTTACACCAATTCTTTACTTACAAGATAATTTATTATTCAAGCTTATTCATGACCTTACACAAACATTCCAAACATTTTTAATTGTCTAAAACAATTCCTATTGAACACTAACAACCATTTATATGCAAAACAACTCACAATTCATGAATATACATAGGTTTAATCAAAACAGTCCCATTTTGTGATACACACAAGTACATACTCAAAACAATCCTCTAATCCTTTTAACATATAAAACAGCCCATTACCATCATGTACTTATTTATATGCATCAAACAGTCCCGTAAACATACATACATATACATATATATATATAAACTTTAAAATAGTACCGAATACTTTTACATGGATGCAAAGTAGACCTTTACTCATAATCATTCAATTTCATGCTTCAAAACAGTCCCTTAAGGTTCCTATAATTTGCGAATCCTGCCCTGTTTCATTTTTGCACAATTACTTACTTCAAAACAGTCCCAAATATGCATGTTCTCACACAAAACAGTCCCCTTAATAGCAAAACAGAATTCCCGTGTTTTTAACTCTCTAAAACAGTCATCAACAATCTATGTACACAAAGCAGGGTATTTTAAAAGTATACACACACATATATATTCATCAAGGCAGCCCCCTAATGGAAATAATAGCAACAATAATTCCTAATTCAAATTCAAGCATTATGTGCATACACAATTAAGAACATATTCGAACATTTTACACTCAACTACCTTAAATTTCACTATTAAACAACATAACCAATTCGAAACATGTTACAAAGATTACAACACATTTGAATTCATCACTTATTTCATTCGAATAGTTTATCATAAAATTGATATCAACATTTCCTTCAACAAACTGTATACTAAACATGGTCACTCTAGCATAAAATCAATTAATAGTTCATCCATATATACATATCGAATCATCAAGCATAATTTTCACATGAATAGACAAGAGAACAAGTTAGTTACCTTCCTATCAAGAATCTATGCGCATAAGTTCCACAAATTTGAGCTAAATCAATCCAAAATTAAACTTTCTCTCACTACACTCTCAGCTTTCGGGTTTGGCCATGTAAGGAAAGAAGATGAAATTTTTGTATGATCTTCTCCCTCCAAATGCCAGCTCATTTCTTTCCCCCTCCCACATGCCATCAACACCTCATGACAAGTGTACATACCCTCCAATATTTAGAATTTTTGCATGCAACCACTAAGCCTTATAATGAATTCTTTTGAGTCCTTTTAATATGGCTCTCTAATTGTTTACAATTCCTATTGAGTCCTAAAACTCTTAATTGGTTATTCTAAGAAAACATTTCAATCAAATCGGGCCACAATCGAATCACACCAAAAATTTTAAGTCATAATTTGGGGTATTACAGCGACACAGTTGCCTATGACCAAGTGGCGGTCGACCTACGCTCAACTCCTTACAGTCGAGACGTGGCCAGACACTCATCGAAGCAACAAATGATAAAGAGCGATTCGAAAATTCAGAAAATTTTTCGCACTCTTTGCCTCCCCCGGTTTAAGATCAAAGAAGATTGATTTTGCTAGATTTATTGCACTAAACACAAAATTAAACAGTTAGACAAACAACGAAACTTTTCTATGGAGGGTGGCGCGTCAGGAAGAAGAAACACTGGAGGCAAAAAGGATTCACAAAGATCGGAGGTAAGGCAGTCTGAAGCTGAAGCTATTGTATTTGTCAACAACGTCAGTAAAAGGATCCCTTGGTCCGCTCTCAAAGAAGCCTTTGAAGCCTACGGGAAAGTGGTTCACGTCTATATTGCATACAACAATGCCAGAAGAAGAACTTCAAACAAAACTTTCGCGTTTGTAAGATTTGCATCAGCGATAGAAGCGGAAACAGTGATTAGAGAAGGCAATGGAAGAAGAATTGATGGCAGTATCATCACCGTTCAGTTAGCGAAGAAGCTAAAAGTCACTCCCTCAAAGAAGAAGGATAATCTTAAACCTATACGTAATCATAGTGGTTATATGCGTAAAAATCCAAGCAGTGTAATCAAGGGCAGATCTTATAAGGATGCCTTGTTGGATGTTGGCCTAGAACGTATCGTCGAAAATAATATAGGAGATAAAGATGACAATGAAAACCCTCCGTTGAAGAATCTAAAATCGGATGTCCTAAATATCACTGTGAGCTTAGAAGCTGATGAGATGAAATGGCTAAATAAGTGTTTTGTGGGACATGTGAAGAGGATGTATGATTCTGAATTAGTACAACAGGCTCTCACTTCAGAAGGATTCAAGATTAGAGTCTATCCATGGTCAGGTTTCTACGTGGTAATACAGTGTCTAGAGAAAGAACAAGTTCCCATTTTTTGGGATCTTCGAAGCTCTCTGATGGAGACGTGGTTCGACGATATTGATACGCTTCCAAATTTCACAGGAGAAAAAAAAACTAAAGGTATGGGCAATCTTAGAAGGTCTCCCGATCTATGCTTGGTATCCGAAAGTAATTGAAGCGATCATAAGTAAGTGGGGAAGGTTTATCAAAATGGAGAAAGATACTAGTGAGAGAAACATATTTGATATTGCCAAAGTCTTAATTGGGGTAAGCTCGGTGGCGGACATCCCTACAAATTCGAAAGTAGTTGTTAACGGGGAACATTTCCAGCTAAGAGTTTCAACGTCGGCTTTTGACGATGACCGGCAATGGATCGACGAATCTCCGGTAGGGAAGATGGATTCTAGATGCGATTCTGAGGACGAAGGGCGACACTTCGAACCAGATGATTTTATTATTAATAAGCCGCTAGGCTCTACCAGTCCCAAGGTATCGGGGAACTCATCCTCCATAAAAATCGGAGACAACTCATTTATGGTTTCAAGGGGACTGAACGTATCTGCTGCATCCCTAGTGGAGGTGGGGCCTTCAATCCTCTCTCCCACTAGACAAGAAGGTTTGGTGGATATACCTATTCTAAAAGAAATTGGGCCCTCCAGATCCACTTCAGAGACAAGTCTCTCCCCGGAACCCATCTTCGATAAAAGGTCGGGCCTTTATTCTATTAAGCCCAGACTCATCAAAACCCCTCTACTGATGAATGGTGGGGGCCCTTTGAAACTAAATCGGGTTTGGAAACGCACTATCACATTCGATCATGCAAGAAATTCAGCTTTCATTGTGAGAAATCAAGCCAATGGCTCTTCATCCCCAAATTCGGCCCCTCCATCATTAGCTTACAACGGCAAAACAACTGTTGAAAAAGTGGGTAATCTATATTCGGCAACTGAATCTATCATGGAGCTGGAACCCAGAGGAATTTCCTCTATCCCAAAAGATGTTGTTCTGCCAAACGTTGAGGAAGCTGAAAAAACACTGGAAGTAGCTGAAAATCTGGGCTTTTTCTTCATCGAACACAGAGACAAGGTTTTACAGAAATTTCAAACTATGGACGAGGCGGTTTAAACAACATTCAACTCGATCGAGGTAACATCTCCATTTTTTCTTCCAACTTCCATGCCCGATTTTAAATTTATATCTTGGAACATAAGAGGATGTTGTAATCCTCTGAAACAAAGAGTTGTCCGAAAGATTTGTATCAACAAGGAGGTTAAAATTGCCCTCATTCAAGAAACTAAGATGGTAAAATCCAGAAATATTCCACAGAGATGCATTTGGGGAACTAAGAGGGGTGAATTAGCGTTTAGTGCTGCTGAGGGTCTCTCGGGGGGGCTTGATATCAGTATGGGATCAGGATTTTCTCAGAGTCGAAGCTAAAATTGTGGAACAGAGATACATTGTGCTGGTGAGAAATTTGTGTAAATGGAAATGTAAGGTGTGTGTTGTAAACATCTACGCGCCTAATGATGGAATAGAGCACAAATCTTTATTTGATCAATTAGAAAGTCTGCTATGTAGTTATGAATTACCCATAATTATGGGAGGTGACCTCAACTCCGTTACCTCAGCGGATGAGAAATTGGGAACGTGCTTTTATAAAAAGTCGGCGGAAAAGCCTATATCTTTCATGGATAGCTTAAAGCTTATAAATCTACCATTGAAGGGGGCAAGTTTCACTTGGTTTGGTAGCAAGAATCCGCCTCAAGCGAGTAGATTGGACAGATTTTGTATCTCGCCCGAACTATTATCTCTTTGGCCTAATGTAATTCAAAATGTGTTACCCAAGAGTATTTCAGACCATCGCCCAATCATTCTAGAAAACAAGGAAAATTCTCGTGGAAACAAACCGTTCAAATGGTTTATATCGTGGACTAAAATGGAGGGCTATTAGAACGTAATAAAAGAGGCAGTGGCTACTTCAGAAAAGTGGGGTGTTAGTAAGGTACTAGCAGAATGCAAAGTTCAATCGAAAGTGTGGCTTAGCAAAGTGGGGAAAATTAATGTTGATGAGATCAAAAAGCTTGAAGAAAGTCTGCAGGTTTTGGAGGATAATATATATAATGAAAGCACTCAACCCAATCTTATTCAAGAAGTAGTGGAAAAAAGATCACTTCTATGGAGACTTTACAGGAGAGAAGAGTTAGATGGTTTACAGAAATCCAGAATTAGATGGTTCCGTGAAGGTGACAGGAACACGCGGTTCTTTCACTTATCAGCTTCGGTTCGCAAAGCTAAAAATCAGATATCTTACATCAAATCTGGGGATGCAACCTTTAGTGACCAAGGCAATATTCTGAAGCTGTTTGAACTACAGTAAAAGAATTTCTATTTTATTAGCAATGCTCTTAAAATAAGAAGCTGGACCACTCCTTTAAATTCCATCTCCAAAGAAACTGATGATTGGATGGAAAGACCTTTCTCATTGGAGGAAGTTTGGGAGGCGATAGATACAGCCGATGGAAATAGGGCTTCGGGCCCCGACGGTTTCAATCTGGTATTCTACAAGAAATATTGGGGCATTCTGAAAACTCTGTAATGAAAATTTTCAAAGAATTTCACTCGGGAAAGAGTATTCAACCAGAACTAAACTCGACTTTCGTGGTGCTCATACCTGAAGTGAAATCTCCAGAAACGACAAATGACTACAGACCAATCAGTCTTGTTGGTAGTCTCTACAAAATATTAGCTCGAGTCTTGGCTAAAAGATTGGCGACTCAAATGAATGAGCTAGTCAGTGAACACCAATTCGCCTTTATCAAAGGGCGTCAAATCACATATTGTTCTTTAGTGGCAAATGAAATTGTGGATCTAGCCAAGAAGAGAGGAGACGAAGTAGTGGTCTTCAAAGCTGACTTTAAAAAATCCTACGACTCAATCGAATGGTCTTTTCTTTTCCTCATCCTAAAAAAGATGGGTTTTGGACAGAAGTGGTGTAAGTGGATTCGAACTTGTGTGACAACACTCTCTCTTTCAATTCTGGTCAATGGTACACCATCTCCATTTTTCCGAATCAAAAAGGGGTTAGGGCAAGGCTGCCCACTCTCCCCTTTTCTTTTTAATTTGGTGGCAGAAGGTCTAAGTGCAACTTTGTCTAAAGCAACCAATATGGGTCTCTTCAAAGGAGTCGATATAGCAAACGGACGCATCAACATTACTCATCTGCAATTTGCAGATGACCTTATTCTGTTCTCGGAGTCAAAGTTAGAGCAAATTCAGTGCTTAAAAAGAATCTTGAGGGTATTTGAAGCAGTATCCGGGTTACAGTTGAACTTGAGAAAAACAGAGTTATTTGGTATTAATGTGGATTCGGGCACACTTCAACATTTTGTTGCTGCAATAAAGTGTTCATGCAGCTCGCTTCCCACTAAATATTTGGGCTTACCACTGGGAGTAACAAAGAATTGTGCTACAATCTGGAAACCAGTTCTAGAAAAATTTCTATCACATATGTCGGGTTGGAAAGGTGCTAATTTATCTCCAGCAGGGCGGTTAACACTGGTTAAATCAGTTCTGTATAGCCTCCCTATCTATTTCATGACTCTTTAAAATGCCTGCATCGATAAGTTCGCAACTGAATAGCATCATTTCAAAATTCATATGGGAAAATGTGGACTGCATAGCTATTCATTGGGTTCAATGGGAAGAAATTCACTGTCCAAAAGAGGTTGGTGGATTGGGAATTGTTGATACTAAAATCAGGAACCGCGGTCTATTGAATAAATGGATTTGGAAATTCAGCTCGGATCGTGAGGGTTTGTGGCGTAAGGTTCTGGATGCTAAATACTATGAGAATTCAAACTCACTTCTACCTCCGACCATAAAACAAAAGAAGTTATCTTGGATGTGGAGAGACATTACATCACCGCTATATTTCCAGTCTCACTTATTTATTGAAAACCTACGCCCAGTCCTTGGCGATGGTAAACTTATTGATTTTTGGTTTGACTGTTGGGTAGGAAACATTCCTCTTGTGTATCAATTTCCAAAGATCTTTTCTTTAGCAGTGTTGAAAAAGGGAAAGGTAATGGAGTTTGGCACTAAAGTTCAGTATGGTTGGAAATGGCAAATTGCATTTCGTAGACAACTATTTGATTAGGAACTGGGAGTGTGGGAACAGTTCCTACTTACCATCAACAAAAATTCAGGCCACTCTATTCCTACAGATAGCTTATGTTGGATTGGTGATAGTAGTGGTTGGTATACTCCCAAAAAATTTCGTGTTCTTTCTTCTTCCGTGGACAAAACTAGAGATGATAAGTAGAAATTGATATGGGATAGATGCATTCCACCAAAAATCCAGTTCTTCATATGGAGACTCTTACGAGGGAGAATCTCTACTAAAGTTAACCTTCTCAAAAGAGGTTCTTCTCTTATAAGCAATGATCGCTGTCCCTTGTGTGGTCTCGAGGAGGAAACCGAACATCACCTCTTTTTTGCTTGTCAGGTAAGTTGGAGATGCTGGATGAAATGGTGTTCTAAATGGAGATTATTTTTTATTTTTCCGGGTTCATTATCTTGTATCCTAGTAGCTTGGTATGACTGTTATGTCGGTAAATCTTCCAGAGCAGTTTGGTGTATATCATTCTTTGCTTTTTGTTGGACCATTTGGCTGCACCGGAATGAGATAGTTTTTAATTCCAAAAGACAATCCGAAGACCAATTGTTTGCAGGGTTCAGATCAGAACTTATCATTGGTGTCAAAATAACTGGCCAGAGATCTTCATATCCGAAAGTTATTTCTTAGCTAATCCGGCTGGGATCAATTGCTCTATTGTGAAACAAAGAAAAAATTTATCTGACTGCTCACTCTTATCTGAATCTGAACTCATTTTCCATGTGGATGGAGCAGTCAAGGGCAGCTTCGGTGAAGCAGGTATCAGGGGATGCTTAAAGACTCCTCAGGAAAACAGTAGGCGGTATTCTCAAAATCAGCTGGGATTATAGATGCGACAACAGCAGAGTTATTAGCAATCAGAAATGCATGTACTTTGTGTAAATCGGTTTCCAGATTCGCAGGTAAAAAATTTTTATTTGTATCAGATAGTTCCTTAGCGATTTCTTGGATTCAGAAACCAGGCGAAACTCCTCCCAACTTCAAACCACTTGTCGCCGAGATCAGCAAAGAGGTTTCATGCTTAACTGAAAATTCGAGTACATTAATAGGGAAGAAAATTCTGAAGCTGGTCGTTTAGCTAAATCGGGGATTGGAAGAATTTCAGCACATGAATGGATATTCGCTGGTTAAAATGTCAAACTTAGCAAGGCTAGCACTGTCCTGTTTGAAAACTACTCTTTTTGAAGATGAGGGTTCCTTGAGTCTGATGGTTCATGGCTTTTTGTAGTTACAATTTGTATTGGTCCCCTGTCTACATGCTTTTTCTTTTTATGAATATGTATCAAATTGGTGGCATTCGTATAATAATAAAATAATAGGACACTCTTTTCCTCCTTCTAATGCTAATATTTTTTGAATATTGGTATGAAGAAGATTTTTAACGAGGTCTGAATTTCTTTAAAAAAAATTAAACAGTTAGAGTAACGATTTCAATAATCTTTCGCGTTAGAGCCGTGTACGCGCGTGAAATCCTTGGGATTGGATTGGCAATCGATTTATATATTCACATTTGACCGGATAGATAGAATTAAAAAAAAAAACTATAAAACTGTTCGTTAATATCAATGAGTGTTAGGTGTAATTGTAACTTGTAAGGTACGTTGTTTTCGTAATAGCTTGAAAATTCAAGTTCAAACCACGTCTTTGGAAATATATTATTGAGAGGTTTAGCCATAAATTATTATAGACTAGACTTTTTCATCTGTAAAATGGACATGGATGATATAAACTCCTTCATCCCTGAGAATGAGCTCAGTTATTATGTTTTAACTTAATTTTACTTTCTGTAAGATTAAATTGTCAAATTACATCCATTTATATTTTCAAAACCAAATATTTACCAACCCTTTAAACCGTAGATTGTGCTCTTTAATCAACTTTTTTTAAAGCAATTCCTTCCGTTGAAAACAAGAAAATAATTTAGTTGTTTTTAATAATCTAAAGGTGATTACAAGGTAGTATTTGTTAATACATGTTCTTAATTTTTTTACAATGGGCATACACCTTCTAGACATAACGATTTGAACTTGTGTCTTCCAGGATGAAGACCATCTGCTTTTCTACTGTTCAAAATCGGCCCAATGAGTACTCAGTGGCCCAATAAGCTTATAATACAAATTAAAAAAGTGGAAGGATAATAAAACATAATAATAATATAGTAGTGATTTTAGAATTATTGGACTGATGGATAACTATTGGGCCAATTTTAAACACCCCTAAATAAAATACTTGTTAGGTTCAAAAGAATAATTTAATTTATTTCAATATTATAAGTAAATATGCATTGTCACGACACGAATTGATTTAGCCCATGAAACGTTAGTCTATAAAAATATAAGTTAAAATCGTCATCTTTGAACTCTCATAGGTCTTGTAACTGCGTGGTCCACTCTCACAGTCATTCTTTTATTTATTTGGTACTTGTAGAATTTTAAATTATTATTTATTCTACTTGTTTTAATGTTATAGAGTGGATGTTATCCTAGTGGTAAAGTGTGTATAGGAAATTAAGTTTGTTTTACTTGAAGTTAGTGAATTGAATCCTATTGGTGACGTTTTTCAATCTTTATTAACCTCTTGAACCAAGAAATTGAATTAATTAAGCCATTTGACCATTAAATATTGCTATTTTTTTTCTTCAAATATTACTACACATGGATCATTACAGTTCTATCTCGTTGCATTTATAGATTTCTTCAAAAAAAATATTTTTAAATTTTTAAATAAAATGTTTTTTAATGTCAAGTTGAGACATTGTGACACAACGCACTGCACCAACAAATAAAAAAACTATCAAGATTTGACGGTCAAAATTGGTTCAAGAGCTTAATTGATTCAATTTCTTGGTTTAAGGACTTAATTGGGAGCAAAAATTTAGGGACTTAGTTGATTTTTTTCAAAAGTTCAAAGACTTTTATACATTTTAATTATTTTTACTTTCGACCCCCTTAACTTTTAATTTCTAGCTTGGCCCAAGGTTGTCACACTCACTTTACGATCCTAAAACTTTGATCTCACATTACTCCGTGTATAATGGATATCAATCGATCCATACAACATGTTGGGTTTTATGGTGCTCGATTTTCTTCAACCGTATTGCTTGCCAAGTGGTGGAGAAGTGAAATTTTGGGTGATAGTGGTGGAAGCAAAAAGATAGAAATTATGCACAATGATTTAGAGTGGTTCGACTTTCTAACCAAAGCCTACATCCACTACATTAGCTTCCTACCAAGGATTTCAAACAAATTCACTATGAATTTTGTCCCATTTTCTAGGTTAAGGAGTCAACCTTTACAACCCTCAAAGCTTTCTACCCAAAGCTTGAGTAAACACTCTTTACAATAGAAATTCAAAGCAAACAAGAAATCTCTCTAATAGGTATACGTTTGCAAATCTAAGCACTGACCCAAAACCTAGAACACTTGAGCAAATATGACAATTTTGGCTCACTAGTATTTGTCTATACAAGAAATTGACAATTGGGCACTAAGACATATTTTTGATCATATGATGTTTGACAATTGAAGCATTAGCACTCTTTTGATGCTTGGATGTCACTTTTATACTCCTAACTTAGTTTGTAGCTGTTGAGGACCGTTGGCGTTGAATTGGAGCCGTTGGAGACTTTATTTCCCACCATAAATGCAGTTCTGCTACCTACTGTATCGGTACACGGGGACCTGTATCGGTACGCCCTTCTTCAAAACTACATGTTGGGCTCTTGCCAGCCTAAGCGTATCGATACGCTAGGAAGCATATCGGTACGGTCTACATTTTGAAAGACAATTGGGAAATAGCCGTTAGGGTTTGTTAAAACAGGGATCAGTACGTTTTAAAGGCGTATCAGTACGACCCCTATCCATATCAATACGGGCAAGCCTGTATTGGTACGGGTTTTGGCAGAATCAAAACTGGAGTAAAAGGTATCGATACAGGGTATACCGTATCGGTACGGTAGAGCTGAAAAGTCAGTTTTAAGTATTTTGAAATGTTCGAAACTTTTCCAAAAACCTTTTTAAATACCTCAAACTTATTTTCAAGTTGTTTGGACTTAAAAAACATGTTTTAAATTATTTTCAAATTAGTCCAAAATATTTTTCAATTATTATATCAAAACACTAGTTCTACAATCCCTCCTTTTTGATATAATAAAACCAACTTGAAAAATTGTTTGGGATTTTCCCCCCTTCAAGTTTAAAATTTTGAATAAGAGATAAAAATTTTAAAAGTAAGTAAAGTTCCCCTTATTCATTTGAAAATGCAATTTTTCAAAATTAATTCTCCCCTTTTTTTATATAAAAAAGAATTTAAATGACTTTAAGTTCAAAATAACTTAGGAGGTTACTAAAAATTGACACAAATAAGAATTTTAATTTTAAAATGGCTCTCTCCTACTCATAGCATCAAGCAATGATAGTTCAACAAACATATATGATTATCTAGTTGTAAATAAAAATAATCTAAATAAAAAAACAACTAGAAATTTTACCACACTTGAATCCAAGGGAGGATGTGAAGCCTTCCTTCTTCAAGTGTTCTTCCTTGTGTATGGAGCTCCCCCTCAAAATTAGACTTGTTGAGCAATCTCCATCACACCTTGCAAAAGACAATCAAGTTATTTTTTATATCCAAATTACTTTGGATCTATAGGCATTAGTAGCACAGAGTTTAGTCCTCTTAGGAATCCATTTTTCAATTTCATCCTTTTTAGTTGAAGTACTTAGTTTTTTTGGAACTCAAACACTTCTAAAACATTTTCCATTTAAAAATATATGGACACTAGATTGTCTTACATAAAAAATTGATTTTTCAAAATTATTTTCTTTTCAAGCTCTTTGAAAATCAAATCTTTTTCTTCTTGAACTTTATGAAGCAAATTTTGTAAATCAAAACATTTTTGTTCAAACTCATTGAGTTTTGCTTCAAGTTCAATTTTGGTTTTAGAAATCAAGTCATTTTGAATTTTCAAATTTGAAATCACTTTCTTGTTTTTCAAAATGTGAGTTTTAAATTCTAAAACCAACTTATCATAGGTATCTTGTAATTCATCAAATGAATATGAACAAGAAATAGATGAATTAGAAGTTACCCTTGAATCTTCTTCGATGGCCATAAGGCAAAGGTTGGCTTGTTCATCGTCGGTGGAGTCTTCATCACTCCATGTAGCCACATATGCCTTTTTCTTATGGCTTGAAGTACTTGCCCTCTTTTTCTTCATGAATTCTTGCCTGAGTTCTTTTATGGCTTTTTTCATGAAAGGGGCACACTTCTTGAAGAGATGAACTATCTCTTCTTCTTCATCCTCCTCCTCTCTTGTATTAACATGGTTGCACTTGGAGGATTTGAGAGCAAAGGCATTTGCATGGATGCCTAGCTCCTTGACTTTCTTTGTAACACCCCAATTTTGGGCTTAGAAGTTTAGGTTCTGAACCGGACCAGTCTAATTTTTTATTCGAGTAAAAAGAGAGGTTTTAGGGAAAACCTAGTTCGGGATGCTTTAAAAATTTAGAAAAATATCTAAAAATCCTCTTTTAATATATATAAGAGAGTGGTGAAATCAATTTTACAAAATAAGGTTTGGAGATATTACATTTCGGTGTAGTGACTAAAATGTGATTTTTGAAAAGTTTAGTGGTGACTGTTTTGTAAGGATTGAAACTTTGAATCTTTAAGGAGCTAATTTACCCAAAAATGATTTCTCCAGATTTTTTTCCTTGATTTAATTAATGTTTTAATTAATCAAAAGAAAAGGGAAACTACTTTTTAGATTTTCATAACTACCTTTTTTCTAGATTTCTCTCATTCCTTTTTCTCTCATAATTCCATCATCCAAACATTCTTTCTCCAACAACTTTTGCATTGATCTTCACTTCAATTGATGAGATTTCTATCATCAATTAATTCCTAATCAATCTTGCATCAAATCCTTTGGATTTCCTCTTTGAATTTTCAAGGAATTGGCTCAAATCAAGGAGAAATCACTATTTAGAGGTAAGATTATTCTTCTCCTCTAAATACTCAGTTCTGTACTGAAATTCCTAAGTTTTCAATCCTTAATTTAAGTTTTGTAAATGGTTTTAATGTTAGAAACATGATTTTGGCTTAAAACTCAAGATTTGGAAGAAATCTTGAAGAATTTCATTGTGATTGTTTGGGCTCTATTTTGAGATGATTCTTTAATTTATTTTGGATGTCTATTGATGTGGGAATGAGGTTTTATCAATGCAATCCCGAATAGGTTGTATTTCCTAAGTTTTTGCTTATGAAAATGGTGGTTTTTGAGGTGATCTTGGTGTTCTGTTATATTTGGAGGTATAAGGACGAGTTTAGGTTTATTTTGGATGTTAATTGATGTTTAGAAATGGTTAGAAGTGATGGATCTTGGCTGGGTTAAGTTTTGGAAGAGTTTGGAGATGATTTCGGTTGTGTTTGGTAGCAAAAATGTTGGTTTTAAGTAGAGCAGCGAGTTTTGGTGTGTTGGCTGAAGATTTCAATGCATGATGATGCATTAATCCTCTACTTTGATGTGTTTAAAACAGGGGAGACATCTTCGGACACTTTTGGAGTTGATCCGGAGGCTTAAACGACGTTTCGGCAAGCTAGCGAAACGTAATTGGTGAGTGGAGTTGGGTTTCCAGCTTTGAAACTATTATTTGAAGGTTTTGGCAGCTTAGTTTAAGTCTAAGCAACTTAGCTAAGCTCAAGAGTAAGTTTTCGGGAAAAACTCCCTTGGATGAGCCATGAAGTGGTTTGATGCATTGGTTATAATTTGCATGTTTAAATTCTGTTTTGAAAGCATGTTTTAGCATGGTTAATGCTGGTTTTGAAAGCCATGTATTGAAGGATGCTCAAGGTAAGAGATCCTTGGTTTGACATATTGTTAATATGGTTTTGATGCATAGTGATGCATGATGTTAAATGGCTTTTATTAATGCTTTAAAACAATGAATTGTTGATGGTAAATGATGTATATTGGCAAGTGATGTAATGGTTTTAAGGTACTTTAATCGGATATAGTTAGCCGGCTATAGGATTGGGTGCACCGTGAATAAAGTCGCATTGGATGTTGAGGGGTTGTGATTGTACCGTAAACTCCATCCAAGTACCCTAACGAGTGAGGTAAGATCACAACGGTGGTTAAAAATTCGTGTATGGATCTTGTGTTATGTGTCCTTTGCACTCGTTAGTGGAATTATAAAACTACCGATGAGTGATGTGGAGGGGTTGTGATTGAACTGTTAAAATCCATCACGGGTTTTGAGGGGTTGTGATTGTACCGATAAACTCCACCTTATGTTGTTCGGTAGTGTGTATGAAGCATATGGGACAACGCTTGTAATCCGCGTATCCGATTGTGTTTTGTGTTGTAAACGGTTGAGATTTATCACTTGAAAGCCAATATGATACGTTGAGTGTAATGAAGCATGAGATGCTTGTAAAGTATGCAAGGTTGCATGAAAAGTGATGAGCATGAGTTTAAAAAGCTAGTTGAAAGTGTTTTCTAAATGCATTATTGTGTTGTTTTCTTTAGAGCATGCCTCACTAAGCGATTGTGCTTACGCTCTCTCTTTCGTACAATTAATGCAGATAATTGAAGTGTCCAAGGGCAACAAGGAAGTTAGAGTGTCCAAGGGAAACCAAGCTCATGTATGGTGATGTTTTCATACACTATTAGTTTTGGTAATTTGGCAATGAGAACCTAAGATATGTTTTGGGAGATGTGTTGAACTCCCTAGTGTAATCACCCATTTTGTCCGGGGTGTCAAAACCCGTTTTCTTTTCTTTTTATTAATAATGGGCTTTATATATATATATTGATAAAAATATAAAAATTAAAAAACAATATATATACTATCTATTATTACTATTATTATACTTATCTATCATATTATGAGTAGTATATTATTATCATATCCTATTCTCATTATACCATATATCATTATTAGTATTATTTACCTATTTTTATCGTCTATTAATATTTATTATTATTATCACCATTATTATCCATCCATTACTACTACTTATTATTATCATCTACTATTTCCACCATTATATTTGTTATCACCGTATTATTATTAGTGTCATATTAGTATTATTATTTATTATTATTATTATTATTATTATTAAATCTGAAAACACAAAAATATTAAATAATATAAGCCCAATATTTAATATAATAAAAGCCAAACATTATTATTTAAAGTCCAGATACAAACCAAAAAATATTATACATGGCCCAATTCAGGCCCAACTTAAATAAAGAAAAACCCTAATGCCCTATGTTTTGTCTTGCAGCCGCACAACACCACCGTCAGATCTAGGTGAAGATCTGACGGTCCAAATCAAGACTCGGCAAGAAGCCCTAGCTGCCCCCAGGAAACCCTAGCGCCGCGCAGCCTTAGCCATTGGATCGAGATCTCATCGGACGGCTGAGATCAAACTGGGGAAGTCTCCATAACCTCCACGCGCCGCACGCTCGACTCCCCAGCAGCCCACGCGCGGCGATCCGATTCCCACACGCGCGCGTGTAGACCACAATCGACCCCTCAGCTTCTCTTGTGCACCGCTTGATCAATCCGAGCCCGTCAGGATCCCATCAACGGTGCGCACGACCGGCCACGTCTCGAGCCCTCTGGTCCCCCCTCCAGCAGTCACATGCAAACAAAGGACCATAACCGAAATGTCAGAAACAAATTCGCAACAAATTACAGAGGCAAAAATCAGAAATGCAACAGAGCTGCAGCGTGAATACAAACAAACGACAACAACAATTTACAGCATTTCATGTATTTAGAGAAAAAAGAAAAATGAAATTTTCGGGCTATTTAAACCCGAGTGAAATGTAATGAGAGAGAGGAGTTTTTGGAGAGCATTATTAGAGGATTTTTTTTGTTTTTTCAGAGGAGAGTTTTCAGAGAGAGGCATTAGAGGTTTTTCTTGTATTCGAAAGCAAAGTTGTAATCAGAAATTCCAGAGAGCAATTCAAAGAGAAATTTACAGAGGTATATCAGTATCTTCATCTTCATTTCAGTTTCAAAACAAAAAAATATAAAATAAAAATAGAAAGCTGCTTTTTACCTTTGTTCGAGCCTCCCCCCTTTCATCCTTCACTCACCCCCGCCGGCGATAAGCTCTGTGGCCCTTCCTGAGGCCATGCATGTGAGCCGGTGAGGGAGTTTTGTGTTTCTTTTCGGTTTCGGTATTTAGGTTTTAAAACAAAAAAACAATCGAAAGATTTTCTTTGTTTTGGTTTGGTTTCGAGAAGAGAAAGGCTTTTTGGTTCCGAGGAAGAAAAAAAGAAACCTTTTTAGGGTTCTGGCGCCGGAAACGGCGACCAGAACCCTTGCGGCGCCGGAGGGAAAAACAGAGAAGATGGGGGGAGCTCTCTGGTTTTAGGGTTTGTAAAATAAACAAGGGGGCTGATATTTTTTAATGTGGGTTTTATAATGTTTTAGGTTTTTGAAAAAGGGTTTAATCATGTTTTAACCCCTCCGTGTCCTTGTAATTATGCGAGCGGGGCTTCCGTTTTTTAAAATCACGGCAGCAGTCCCCCTGTGTTTTCAAACGTTCCCAATTTCGGCCCGGTTTCGTTTCAATCCGTTTTTTTAGTGGTCGAATTACTTTTGTGGTCCCTGTGGGTTTCCGTACATTTTCAATTGAGTCATGTTTCGTGTCTTAATTGGGTTTTTTTCAAATGGTTTTATTACAGTTGAGGCCCCCTGACAGTTTGCCTTCCTTTGGCCTTGCATTTTATTTTCTATTGCTCACGCATTTGCTTTTATATATATATATATATATATATATATATATATATATATATATATATATATATATATATATATATATATATATCGAATATATGTCATTTGTATTTTTGCTCATATTTGTTAAGTGTATCATATTCTTATTATGTGACATGTTTTTATGTGGTTCGAATATATGTATATATGTGGCATGCATTCTAATTGCCATTCATGCGACCCTTTAATTTTGTTCGATAATTAATTAAAATATATCCAAGGAGAGGTATTTATTAACCCCGGTATTCGCGATATGACAGTCCTAGCTTAATGGATGTCGATCGAATATTTGGGTTAATTCTCACCGTCTCCAGGTAAGCGGAGGCGTAAAAATGAAAATGTCATGCATCATCCTTTAATTGCTTGCATTATGCATAAAGATGACGTACGAGATTCGAACCCTAAACTAACACGGCAGTCAATCTTATATGATGTCGGTTTAGTCTTTGGTCCGGTGTATCATCATCCTTTTTAATTAAATGGTAAATTAATTCGATACCACCAATTTGAAAGAGTTCGTACGATTAAAGTTCGATTTTCAATCAAGAACCCCTAATTAAAGTCTTTTTAAATTCAGATAATTTCCATCAATTAAAGGCAACAATTGTTTTGGTACCGATTTCCGGGCGTGATGGGGGTGCTAACCCTTCCCCACACGTAACCAACTCCCGAACCCTTTCAAACGAATCTCTGGTTTTGTTTTTACGGTGACTGGCCTACCATAGTGGCCAGTGGCGACTCCAACCGAAAAAAAAGATTTTTTTAAAAGGTTTTTCTTCCAAAACCCGAACCGAATTAATTTTTAAATCCCCCCTTTTTTTAAAATCATATTGAATATTTTTCAAAAGTAACGGGAACTTGATTTGCGAAAAAACCCCGTTACAGCATGGCGACTCCGCTGGGGACAAATTTTGTTTTTCAAAACAAAAAGAGAGTTAGGCCAAGAAAATAATTGTTGCTTTTAATGATGGAAATTTTTGAGATTTAATTTGACTTTAGCGAGATGGTTCTTCCTTGAAAATAGAACTTTAATTACATGAGCTTTGATAATTGGTGGTCTTGAATTAATTCTTCATTTAATTTCAAAGGAAACACCGACATGTGTTGCATCACGCATTAGGCTCTATACCCAAGCTTCGTCCCTTAAGTGGGAGTGAAACGCCCATACCCACGTGAGTCTCCCTCCACGGGTCGGTAATTCACTTCCGGAATCCACACCTTTGACATGTGAGCAGCCCTCCACGTCATTAGGTCGTGCTTTCCCCCGAACCGAAACCAATTCGCAAGCTTGTAATGGGCCAGAACTGGGGTTCTTATTACCTTAGTAGGTGATAAGATAGGTTCGGGTACCCTTATTAGAACCGAACCACATGAGTGAGAATTTAAGAAGCCTACCCCGGTTTGAGCCATGCGGATAACTGTAGAATTAGAATTCATGCTATTAGGTCTTGCATCGTTAATTTACCTTGATGTGTTTCCTCTAGTTTGTTTTATTCAGTATTCATTATTGGTGTTACTAACCCAGTTCCCTTCTTGTCTTGTTTTGCTTATTTTTGCATACTCATCGCATTCTCATACGAGGTGTTGATTCGAGAACAGTCTAAAGTTGAAAACTTTCACAACGGGAGAAAAGAGTCCATAGCAACGAAGCTCCCGGAGCGCGCTAATTTAGAAGGAATGGACGAGAAATTTGTTGAAAATCGTACCCTATGTATTTCTTACCTCGTTGCAACAAGACTTGATCTCCGTTGTGGAAAGTTGTTTAATGAGGATGTTCGTCGAATCAGCATTTCCTTGCATTCGATTTTGTGTTTTTTAATTTGTTGCCTTCATTCATTTGTTTCAGTTATGCATACACATTTCATGCATTACATCATTAAATCATGGAATTAATTGTTCGGGGTCATGGCAGCATTTGTGACTACCGAAGATTCCGCACCCACACTTTACTCGCCACCAAAGGAGGCAAATGGAGGAAAGTTTTGCTAAGTTAGAAGCCGACTTGGGAAGGGTCCAAATGGGGGCATATGATGGCCATGGATCATTTTGCGAGTACCACCAGACTGCGGGGAATGAAATTTAGAGTTGCTTTGAATTTAAGCAATTGGTCCAGGAATTGATGGACAATCGGAAGGTTGAGTTCCACGAAGAAGTTTGAAGGGTGGAATGGATGGTCAGCTCCGTAGTATTTAAGAGCTTTATGTATCCAAGACCGCTTGTCTTCATTTCATTGCATTTTAATCTTTTCCTTGAAGTGATGTGTGAAATCAACCTTTGCTATCCTTTGCCCGAAGGTAGCAAAGATTTTTTGTAAGGGCCTCAGACTGCATGTTTCTAAATTTCAATGAAAGGATGCATTATGTTTCAATTGCCTTTTCATTTTGTGTGTATATATTTGCCTATTGAGTCCCCGTATATCAATTGCACAAGGGACATTGACTTTGACCCCAAAGGTTGACTTCGAGCCGCCTTTGTCTAGTGGAAATCGAAAGCTTTGAAGATGATGAATATGTGGCTTACACTCCAAGTTAATTTGGTCACCTAATTAAATACACATAGAATTAGGGCATTCGGGAGAATAACCAGAAATTTTCCACGCTAAAAGAAAAAGAAAGAAAAGAGGAAAAAACAAAAAGAAAAGAAATAAGAGAAAGAGAAAAAAAAGAAAAAAAGAAAAAAAGAGAAGACAAGAGAGAGAGAATGATAAAAGCGTAACAAAAGCACTCCAATGTTCGAAGCCTGGTAATAGGCATCTTCGGATATGAGTGTGGAATTTTTTGGGGCACTCCGCTGTAGCAAAAGACCAATAAGGTTGCTATGCACCATTCACCTTAGCTACATGAGTGATGGTAATATTTTCAAATCATGACAATGCCGAGTAGCTCGGGGTTTTGTTGTTTGCTCCATCATTTATTTCGAGCCAAAGGAATGTGATGAGTTGACTTCCCCAAAATTGTAAAGAAATGATAAAGGCGAAGCCTACAGAAGATAAGCCTAATTGATTAAAAGCCGAAATAACTTGGAGTGTATGTCACATTTTCAGACATCAGCTCAGCTTTCGAGGTCTCCTAAACACATGATGCTTGAGGCAATCCGTGGTGAGCCATAATAGTGTCGTTCGTGCACTTGATATTCGGGGATTTAATTTGACTTGATATATCCCTGATTTGAAAAGAAAGTATAGTTTTCGAAAATGCATCCCATGTTGAAATTAGAAGATGCAATCTAAATATTTTTTGAACACAAATTAATTTCCCATTGCTCCGGGGATAAAGTTTAGAATGCAATGCCATGAATACAAATGGTAGGTCATCAGTGGCCATAGTGAGGACGGTAGTAGATTCCTACATACTACAGTTCAGAGACTTGAAGTGAATTTTTGTCGAAATGTTTCAATCGCTTCAGAAGATGAGAAGTTGGCCTTAATGAACTTGAGAGAAAAGTTCAGAGGCTTGGGGGCATGTGCTTCGCCTAATGTTGAGAAGAGAAGAAATCGTCACGTAGAGTAAAGACAAAGAGAATGGTTGAGCACCCAGTTTGAGAAGGGGGCAATGTTTTGAGAACGAGCACTACGAGAAGTGCTATGTCCAGTTTGACCAGCGAAAGTCAACAATCATCTTTCGAGAAGTGATCAAAAGATTGGGATTTGGCAAGGATGAGAAGGCCAAAAGAGATTGAGAAGAAGAAGAGACCAAGAGATCGAGATTTGGCAAAGATGAGAAAGCCAAAAGAAGAAGAGACAAGAAGAAGGTCGAGATTGACCAATCTGAAGAGTGGAAGCGTCCGAGCACTCCTTAATGAACTTAAGAGAAAAGTTCAGAGACTTGGGGGCATGTGTTCCCCCGATGTTAAGAAAAGATAAAATTCGTCACATTCAGTAAAGACGAAGAGAACGGTTGAGCACCAGTTTAAATATGGGGCAATGCTTTGAGTATGTGCACTACGAGAAGTGTTACGTCCAGTCTGACAAGTGAAAGTCAGTAGTCGTCTTCGAGAAGAGATCAAAAGATTGGGATTTGGCAAAGATGAGAATGCCAAGAGGAAGAAGAAGAAGAAGAGACAAGAAGAAGGTCGAGATAGACCAACTCGGAGAGTAGAAGCATCCGAGCATTTTGATTTCATAATCCATGCATCATTTGTAGTTAGGCATCCCTAGGATTAGGGGCATGCTAACTCACATCAGCATATCATTTTTACCTATTTTCGACAGGTATTTTAAAGCTTTCCCCGTAAAAGGAAACCAGCCTATCCGTTCAGGCTCTTGGAGAATGGAACCAGCCTATCCGTTCAGGCTCTTGGAGAATGGAACCCGCCTATCCGTTCGGGCTCTTGGAGAATAGAACCTGCCTATCTGTTCGGGCTTTCGGAGAATAGAATCTGCCTATCCGTTCGGGCTTTCGGAGAATGGAACCTGCCTATCTGTTCGGGCTTTCGGAGAATAGAACCCGCCTATTCGTTCAGGCTCTTGGAGAATGGAACACGCCTATCTGTTCAGGCTCTTGGAGAATGGAACCTGCCTATCTGTTCGGGCTTTCGGAGAATAGAATCTGCCTATCCGTTCGGGCTTTCGGAGAATGGAACCTGCCTATCTGTTCGGGCTTTCAGAGAATAGAACCTGCCTATCTGTTCGGGCTTTCGGAGAATAGAATCTGCCTATCCGTTCGGGCTTTCGGAGAATGGAACCTGCCTATCTGTTCGGGCTTTCGGAGAATAGAACCTGCCTATCCGTTCGGGCTTTCGGAGAGTGGAATTCGCCTATCTGTTCGGGATTTCAGAGAATAGAACCCGCCTATCCGTTCGGGCACTTTGAGAATGGAGCTTTTGATAATTGTCTATATGTTCGAACCTCGAAGGGTTGAATTGAGAAAGACAGCTTCAGGCCTCCAGGACCGTTGCTTTTTCCATACCGCCTTTCGAGCCGCCGATAGTTCAAGTGCATGGTGACTCGGGATCAAAAAAGGGAAGTCGGACAAAATTGGTGTTTATAGCCTTTGCTTTATCCTTGTTCCACAAGTACAAGCAAAGGGGGGCAACTGTAATCACCCATTTTGTCCGGGGTGTCAAAACCTGTTTTCTTTTCTTTTTATTAATAATGGGCTTTATATATATTGATAAAAATATAAAAATTAAAAAACAATATATATACTATCTATTATTACTATTATTATACTTATCTATCATATTATGAGTAGTATATTCTTATCATATCCTATCCTCATTATACCATATATCATTATTAATATTATTTACCTATTTTTATCGTCTATTAATATTTATTATTATTATCACCATTATTATCCATCCATTACTACTACTTATTATTATCATCTACTATTTCCACCATTATATTTATTATCACCGTATTATTTTTAGTGTCATATTAGTATTATTTATTATTATTATTATTATTATTATTATTATTAAATCTGAAAACACAAAAATATTAAATAATATAAGCCCAATATTTAATATAATAAAAGCCCAACAGTATTATTTAAAGTCCAGATACAAAACCAAAAAATATTATACATGGCTCAATTCAGGCCCAACTTAAATAAAGAAAAACCCTAATGCCCTATGTTTTGTCTTGCAGCCGCACAACACCACCGTCAGATCTAGGTGAAGATCTGACGGTCCAGATCAAGACTCGGCAAGAAGCCCTAGCTGCCCCCCAGGAAACCCTAGCGCCGCGCAGCCTTAGCCATTGGATCGAGATCTCATCGGACGGCTGAGATCGAACCAGGGAAGTCTCCAGAACCTCCACGCGCCGCACGCTCGACTCCCCAGCAGCCCACACGCGGCGATCCGATTCCCACACGCGCGCGTGTAGACCACAACCGACCCCTCAGCTTCTCTCGTGCACCGCTTGATCAATCCGAGCCCGTCCGGATCCCATCAACGGCGCGCACTACCGGCCACATCTCGAGCCCTCTGGTCCCCCCCTCCAGCAATCACATGCAAACAAAGGACCATAACCGAAATGTCAGAAACAAATTCGCAACAAATTACAGAGGCAAAAATCAGAAATGCAACAGAGCTGCAGCGTGAATACAAACAAACGACAACAACAATTTACAGCATTTCATGTATTTAGAGAAAAAAGAAAAATGAAATTTTCGGGCTATTTAAACCCGAGCGAAATGTAATGAGAGAGAGGAGTTTTTGGAGAGCATTATTAGAGGATTTTTTTTGTTTTTTCAGAGGAGAGTTTTCAGAGAGAGGCATTAGAGGTTTTTCTTGTATTCGAAAGCAAAGTTGTAATCAGAAATTCCAGAGAGCAATCCAAAGAGAAATTTACAGAGGTATATCAGTATCTTCATCTTCATTTCAGTTTCAAAAAAAATATATAAAATAAAAATAGAAATCTGCTTTTTACCTTTGTTCGAGCCTCCCCCTTTCATCCTTCACTCACCCCCGCCGGCGATAAGCTCTGTGGCCCTTCCCGAGGCCATGCATGTGAGCCGGTGAGGGAGTTTTGTGTTTCTTTTCTGTTTCGGTATTTAGGTTTTAAAACAAAAAAACAATCGAAAGATTTTCTTTGTTTTGGTTTGGTTTCGAGAAGAGAAAGGCTTTTTGGTTCTGAGGAAGAAAAAAAGAAACCTTTTTAGGGTTCCGACGTCAGAAACAGCGACCGAAACCCTTGCGGCGCCGGAGGGAAAAACGGAGAAGATGGGGGGGGGAGCTCTCTGGTTTTAGGGTTTGTAAAATAAAAAAGTAGGCTGATATTTTTAATGTGGGTTTTATAATGTTTTAGGATTTTGAAAAAGGGTTTAATCATGTTTTAACCCCTCCGTGTCCTTGTAATTATGCGAGCGGGGCTTCCGTTTTTTAAAATCACGGCAGCAGTCCCCCTGTGTTTTCAAACGTTCCCAATTTCGGCCCGATTTCGTTTCAATCCGTTTTTTTAGTGGTCGAATTACTTTTGTGGTCCCTGTGGGTTTCCGTACATTTTTAATTGAGTCATGTTTCGTGTCTTAATTGGGTTTTTTTCAAATGGTTTTATTACAGTTGAGGCCCCCTGACAGTTTGCCTTCCTTTGGCCTTGCATTTTATTTTCTATTGCTCACGCATTTGCTTTTATATATATATATATATATATATATATATATATATATATATATATATATCGAATATATGTCATTTGTATTTTTGCTCATATTTGTTAAGTGTATCATATTCTTATTATGTGACATGTTTTTATGTGGTTCGAGTATATGTATATATGTGGCATGCATTCTAATTGCCATTCATGCGACCCTTTAATTTTGTTCGATAATTAATTAAAATATATCCAAGGAGAGGTATTTATTAACCCCGGTTTCGTTTCAATCCGTTTTTTTAGTGGTCGAATTACTTTTGTGGTCCCTGTGGGTTTCCGTACATTTTCAATTGAGTCATGTTTCGTGTCTTAATTGGGTTTTTTTCAAATGGTTTTATTACAGTTAAGGCCCCCTGACAGTTTGCCTTCCTTTGGCCTTGCATTTTATTTTCTATTGCTCACGCATTTGCTTTTATATATATATATATATATATATATCGAATATATGTCATTTGTATTTTTGCTCATATTTGTTAAGTGTATCATATTCTTATTATGTGACATGTTTTTATGTGATTCGAATATAAGTATATATGTGGCATGCATTCTAATTGCCATTCATGCGACCCTTTAATTTTGTTCGATAATTAATTAAAATATATCCAAGGAGAGGTATTTATTAACCCCGATATTCGCGATATGACAGTCCTAGCTTAACGGATGTCGATCGAATATTTGGGTTAATTCTCACCGTCTCCAGGTAAGCGGAGGCGTAAAAATGAAAATGTCATGCATCATCCTTTAATTGCTTGCATCATGCATAAAGGTGACGTACGGGATCCGAACCCTAAACTAACACGGCAGTCAGTCTTATATGATGTCGGTTTAGTCTTTGGTCCGGTGTATCGTCATCCTTTTTAATTAAATGGTAAATTAATTCGATACCACCAATTTGAAAGAGCTCGTACGATTAAAGTTCGATGTTCAATCAAGAACCGTAATTAAAGTCTTTTTAAATTCAGATAATTTCTATCAATTAAAGGCAACAATTGTTTTGGTACCGATTTTCGGGCGTGATGGGGGTGCTAACCCTTCCCCACACGTAACCAACTCCCGAACCCTTTCAAACGAATCTCTGGTTTTGTTTTTACGGTGCCTGGCCTACCATAGTGGCCGGTGGCGACTCCAACCGAAAAAAAAAAGATTTTTTTAAAAGGTTTTTCTTCCAAAACCCGAACCGAATTAATTTTTAAATCCCCCCTTTTTTTAAAATCATATTGAATATTTTTCAAAAGTAACGGGAACTTGATTTGCGAAAAAACCCCGTTACACCTAGGTTGTGGCATGTTGTTTTTGATGGGTTGAACTTGTAAATGGCCTTTAAATGCTTGTCTTGGAGTTTGGTTGATTGCTTGGTTTGGATATTAGGATGCATGCCTATAGACAAGTGAAATTTCATGTTTGATGCTATGAATGTGTTTAGGAGATACAAATATGCTCCATGTATGTATGATGACTTGTAGGTATAATTAGGAAGTCATTAAGAAGTGTTTGATTGTATTTATGTATGAAAAACCAGCAAAATCTACAGCTTCTGGGCAAACCGTATCGGAACACCCACTGGCGTTTCGAAACGGGGGCCTGTAATTGCCTTCTTGTTTCGAAACGGCTGGAGGTTGTTCCAAAATGATTTGGCTACTGGAAGGCCCTGTTTCGGAACCAGTCTCGGAACCAACCCGTGTTTCGGAACGGTCAATGCCGTTTCGAAACAGGTGACCGTTGGGCACTGATTTGAATGGTGTTGAAGTTTGCAATCTTTACGATTTAGTCCTGAAAGTTGTATTTGCAATTGTATGAGTTCGAGATGTCCAATTAAGGTGAAATTTGACAGGGAAGCATGTAATATGACTAATTTCATATTGGTAACTTTAAAATCAATTATGACCTTCTAACTTACATAATTTACATTTTGGTCCCTAATAGTTGTATATTGTGCAATTGAGTCCCTTTCTGAATCCGATCGCTATGCTTAACACATATATGTTTCTAAAGTGTTCTCTTAGGGTTAACATGCATTTAGACAAGATTAAAAAGAAAAAAAAGGTCGCTAATCAAGGTTGACTTTTGTTTTCCCCGTGTAATCTTCGTAGTTCGGGTCAACCGTCTAGGCCGGGCTAAGGGGGTTACATTCTTCTCCCCCATCTTCTTAATCTCTTTCTTCTTCTTCTCCTCTTCTCTTCCTTTCTTCATGATTTCGTGCGTGAGGAGAGATCCCATGAGTTCATCGAGCTTTAAGGATTTTAGATCTTTAGCTTCGATGATGGTCGTCTTCTTGGAGTCCTAAGACTCAGGAAGAGAGTAGATGAGTCTGCGAACAAGTTTGTCTTCCAGAATGATTTCTCTATATCTTTTGAGTCCATTGGTGATGGTGGAGAATCTATTGAACATCATCGTGATGTCCTCATCCGGTTCCATCTTGAAGTTCTCATACTCGTGGTTGAAGAGTCTGATCTTGGTCTCCTTTACTTAATGGTTCCTTTGTATGTGACTTCAAGCTTGTCTCATACCTCCTTGGCATCTTCACAAGAAGACATCTTCTCGTAGATGTTGGGGCTCAATGCACAAAATATGATGTGAAAGGCTTTGTAATTGAGCTCAATCTTCTTGCGATCATTCGCGCTCCAATCCGCCTTCCTTCGTTGTGGCACGAACGGACCGTCTTCTACTATGTCCCAAAGCTTGTAGTCCTTGGACTTTATGAAATACATCATTCTTGTCTTCCAATGGGCATAGTGTGTTCCGTCAAAGAATAATGGTTTGTCGATAGATTGCGTCATTTGATCGGTTGGTTGATATGTTGTATCTAGCTTCCCGAATCACCTCAATAGGATGTTAATCCTCTTCGATTGAGCCTCGCTTTGATACCAATTGTTGGGTTTTATAGTGCTCCATTTTCTTCAACCGAATTGCTCGCCAAGTGGTGGAGAAGTGGAATTTTGGGTGACGGTGGTGGAAGCAAAAAGATAGAAATTATGCACAATGATTTAGAGTGGTTCAGCTTTCTAACCAAAGCCTACATCCACTACCTTAGCTTCCTACCAAGGATTTCAAAAAAATTCACTATGAATTTTGTCTCCTTTTCTAGGCTAAGGAGGCAACCTTTACAACCCTCAAAGCTTTCTACCCAAAGCTTGAGTAAACACTCATTACAAGAGAAATTCAAAGCAAACAAGAAATCCCTCTAATAGGTGTGTGTTTGCAAATCTAAGCACTCACCCAAAACTTAGAACATTTGAGCAAATATGACAATTTTGGCTCACTAGTGTTTGTCTATACAAGAAATTGACAATTAGGCACTAAGACATATTTTTGATCATATGATGTTTGACAATTGAAGCATTAGCCTTCTCTTGATGCTTGGAGGTTACTTTATACTCCTAACTGAGTTTGTAGCCGTTGAGGACCGTTGGGGTTGAATTGGAGCTGTTGGAGACTTTATTTCCCACCATAAATGCAGTTCTGCTGCCTACCATATCAGTACACGGGGACCCGTATCGGTACGCCCTTCTTTAGAACTACATGTTGGGCTCTTGCCAGCCTAAGCGTATCAATACACTATGAAGCATATCGGTACGGTCTGCATTTTGAAAGACCGTTGGGAAATAACCATTGGGGTTTGTTTAAACATGGATCGGTACGCTTTAAAGGCGTATCATTATGATCCCTATCTGTATCGATACGTGCAAGCCTATATCGGTACGGGTTTTGGCAGAATCAAAACTGGAGTAAAAGGTATCGATACAAGGGTATACCGTATCGGTACGGTAGAGCTGAAAAGTCAGTTTTGAGTATTTTAAAACGTTCCAAACTTTGCCAAAAACTTTTTTAAATTCCTCAAACTCTTTTTCAAGTTGTTTGGACTTAAAAACATGTTTTAAATTCTTTTCAAATTAGTCCAAAACATTTTTCAATTATTATATCAAAACACTAGTTTTACACAACAATTCCTTAAAATCACGCATTTTGATAGGGATGTAAAAAAGTTGATATGACCTGCAAAACTGACTGAAATCGACTTGAGTCAGAACTGCTTGTGACATGAGGTGGTGGTGATCTGAAATCGATTCGAGTCTGAACTGGTGTTGACCTGAACCCGAGTTGGAGCTGGAACTTTTAGATTTGAACCCGACATGTTATCAACTTGACTTGTTTTGAACCTTATTTGTAATTACTCAATCTGTAAATGACCTGACTTGTTATTGAACTAATCTAATATTTATCTGACTTGTAATAACTAATAAGTTACAATTGATGGATTTGTGAGATTATGAATTTATTATATTATAGTGTGACAAAATGCATCTTCACAATTTAAGGTACATGATTAACTATGATCATTAAATTAATATGTTTATTTTTTTATATTTATAAATTATAGTATATAAAAATATTTAAAAGTTTTATTAAATATCTAAATGTTGTCAACATAATTCCTTAAGCTTTATGATTTATGGTTTAGTTTAGTGTTATTGGTTTATGAGATTAATTCTAATTCTTTAAGATTTATTGTTTAGTTTTGTGTTATTGGTTTATGTGATTAAGTTGGATTCCTTAAAATTTAGGGTTTAGTATCAATGATTTATGATTTAGCTTATGGTTATTGGTTTATGAGATTAATTTTGATTCCTTAAGTTTTATGGTTTTGTGTTAGTATTAATGGCTTATGATTTAGTATAGGGTTATTGATTTACGAGATTAATTCCGATTCAACTTACTAATTTATGCATTTGAATTTGACTAAATATTTAAATCAAAGCTTTTATGTGTACAATTGAACTAAATTAAAATTTCAACTTTCATGTGTACAATTACATATTTACATCCAAATAAAAAATTTGTGTATAATTATATTAAATCAAAATTTATATGGTATAATAATAATGTTCGAATTGAATTAACTTATTAAACTTAGGATCTAATTGAGCTAAATTATATCTTAGAAGCATAAATCACAGACATAATTAAAAGAATTCTAAAACTAAATGTGGAATTTCAATTAAATTAATTTAAATTTGGACTCAATTGAATTAAATTAAAACCTAAAAGTGAAAATTTGGGACTTAAATGAAAGTCAACTAAAGTTGGAATGGCTAAAAAAATAAGTTATCCTAACCTAAAAACTCACGCGGGTATGAAACTTTCCCTCCCACCGTTTCGCTTTAATTAAAATCGTGAAAAAAATAATTGGTAGGGGAAGGACAAAAATTTGGAGGGAATTAAGCCCCTTAATTTTTAGGTTTTTCCCCTCCAAAATCCAAATGAAATCTTTTAAATTTGATTCAATAATTAATTGTCCATTTGGCATTTGCCTCCTAATTTTTTTGCTTAGTGATTAATTACCTTTTAGGTCCTCACATGTTTAAAATTTTCATTTTAGTCCTAACATTCACTTTTAAATTTTAGTTTAATTCAATTTAGTCATAATTATATATATTTTTTAAATCGTGAAATATTTCGGCATCCTAAGAGATATTTCGGTTCATATTAATTCCTAAAATTTTATTTTTATCTGAAAATTACCCATAATTACCATATTGAAGTCTATTTGTACACGGTAAGACCCAACTTGAACTTCAACCGAAATCGATATTCCCCGACCTGAATTTTATCCGTCAACGACGTGACCCGACTTGAAGTCCATCCAAACCTGAATTAACTCGCTAATTAACTGATTCGGACCCGAACCGTTTTAGCCTAAACTGAAACTTACCCGACCCAAACCCGAACTCAATTTAATTTGAAATCAACCAGATAATGACTTGAATCTGAGTTGACCCGAACTCGACCTGATCCGAGTCAAACCATTAAATTGACTGACATAACTCGTATTTAATTTAATCTGACCTGACATGACTTAACCTAAAACCTGAAACCTGAACGATTACCTGATTTCACATCTCTACGTTTTGATACCAATTCCTTCCGTTAGTGAAAAGATGAATAATTTAGTATATACGTCTCACCTACTGTAATGATTCCTTAAAAACACACATTTATGAAGTATGTATGATGGTAGAAAAAAGATTACCGTCATCGATGAAGAATAACAAAATTAGTCGATAGGAAAATTATATCATATGCATGACTTATCGTATAAATTATGTTCCAAACTAGTGAATAGAACTCTTTCGTCCTTTTTAATGAGTCTATTTATGCCCTAACATTAAAAATTAGGTTATGGTTTAGAATTAAGGTTTAGGGTTAGAGTGTAGGAAATTATGGATATGATGTATTTTTTGGGTTTAATAAGATTTAAAATTTAAGATCATGGCTTCGAATTTATCTTTTTAGTGTTGAGGCGTAGAAAGAGGCAACATATTTTATCTTTGATAAAAACCACCTATTTCACCGTTTTTTTCGACTAATGAATCTTCACTAATTTATTTTAAATGTCGTTTAAAAAATATTTTTTTAGTTTTTTTATATAATTGAGTTGTTGACATGAAAAAAAAACGATAAATTAAATAATTTTTATTAGACGAAATTATGACTAATGTAATAAGTCATACTCATAATATAATTTTTCGGTAATATCACTGCTTAATTAAGGATGTATGAGTGATATTTTGACACGTTGGTTAGTTGCAAAAAGATGAATAGTTAATAGGATTCACTCATTTTTTCGGTTAGTTGGACATTGACTTGGTAATCTTAAATAACTTTTTACTTTTTCTTAAAAAAATAGCTATTGACTTTGCTATTATAGTTGGTTAGATGTGTAGGTATTATTTTATACAAATCAAAAGGTTGATACAGTAGCAAAGGTCAACGGGAAGATATGGGAAGTAGGATTTGCTGGGTTTTATTTCTCATTTTCTTACCTCATATCCTTGTTTGACAAGTCTGTTAGTTAAGAAAAGTAAAGTCAAAGTGAGAGTGAGAGTAAAATTGTAGGAATTAACGAATAATCACTACACTACCATTACTTGCTTATATTTACCTTGCAAATCGACCATTGACTCCAATGATTAAACGACATGAAGAAATAAACAGTACAATAGAAACTTCAAACTGGAAACAGTCGAGTAAAACGATGTTGTGTGGTGGTTGCTCACCTCATTTTTTAATCATAAGGTCAGGCAGGGATGGAACTAAGATTGAACATTGAGAGGGATTAAATTATTGAATTTAAACAATACAGTGACTTATTAAGTATTTAAACTCAAAATTTATGAGACAAGTCATAACTTGTCTAATATTTAAACTTATAAGGGCCTAAATTGTTACTAGACCAAAAAATTTGAGAACACATGTTCATCCTTATTTAATTAACTCTAGTTTAAATATTTAATAAATTATTGTAATTTCTTAAAACTTAAATAGTTATTTTTACCAGGGCCAAAATATTATTAGACCAGCTTCAATAAATAATATATAATTAGTAATTTAAATGTTTTTGTTAGGATATATAGAAAATTTAGCACTTTTTCCTTTAAAATTATTTAAATAAAATGTTTCAGAAAATTCTGATAGGAAATTATTGAAATTATTAATTAAACGTTTTTTGATAATGATTGGTGACATGTGAAATATATGTTAAGTAAAAGTGTCAATTTTAATTTTATTGCTAAAATTATTTAACGGTATTAACATAAGTAACTTAGGGGTCCAGACCCATTTGCGCCCCAACAAAGCTTTGTTTCTAAGGTCAGGGAGATTAGAATACATCTATGGAAATAGAATACATCTCATGGTCAACTGTTTACCTCCTAGTGAGAACACCTGCAGTGAAAGGCATGGGTGGAACCTTTAAGAGACTAGGGGGCCCTAATTCCCAAAATTTTGAGAATTTTGAATTTTACCCCTAAAATTCTTAAAAATTTCATTTGACCTCTTCAAGATTTTTTAAAATTCATATTAAGATTTAAAATTTTAAATATTTTAAATTAAACCCTCTCACAATTTTTTTTAAAAAAAATTCTAATTAAATCCCTCAAAATTATTAAAAATTTTAATTAAAATCTCAATATTTTTCTGAAAATTTTCTTTTTAAGCCTCCATTTTTAAAAAAATAAAATTTAAGTTGACCCCTAAACTTTTACTCCAAATTTCGCTACTGATGAGAGGGTTAGTCACTACAATTGAGAGTGAATACCTTAGTTCAAACAAAAAAAAATTAGAATAAAAACAATCTAAAAAACATCAACATGAATATAACAATTTACCTATTGGAGGTGGCTTTTAATCAGAATATCGCTGAAATAAAATTTGTAGCAATTTAATTGAAGACATGGATGGAGGAGGGGGTTGGGGGTGGCATCCTCCAAAAGAAATTTGAAGTTGTTTATGATTTAAAACTTTTAATTATTTTTATTAAAAGTTTATTTTGTTTTTTATAATTTTATAGGTTTACCCTTAATTTAATATAAAGTTACTTCTATCGGAGATTTTTTTTTTTCGTTTGGGAGGTAGGATGAATCATACCGCAGGCCTGCAGGGGAACCATTAACAGCTAGTTGGAATTAAATGCATTTTTCTAATACCCTTAGCAGCCCAACAAGTGCTGACGCATTAGTTATTTATCGATGGAAATATATATTATGTTGCAAGGAATGTAGGGTTCCTATTCCATTGTTGATATCGGATGTGGATTCAGTATATAATATATGCATGTTAACCTAACCTCACTCGTATCTACCGAATTACACAATATATATATATATATATGCCTAAACTAAAGTATGAATAACATGATCGTCTCGAACATTTTTGAGACTATAGACGAAAACTAAAATGGATCTCTATAGAACGAAAACGTATCCATTTTTTTTAACCGGCGGCGGCCTTTGGCCGTTTTGCTGGATCTGTACATAAATAAAATTTATCTTTTCTGATGAATGTTTCGTTTTTTTTCAAGTTTGTTTCTTGTTTTTCTTCTACTTTGTCGAATTCTTATTCAAATATGCTTTTATGGCAGTTCTTTTGTCTGCTTGGTGACAGTTCTTTCGTCTGTTTTTTAGCAGTTCTTGTCTGTCTTCATGACAGTTGTCTTTTGACAGTTACGCGTTCGAGTGACGAGTATCAACGAGTGCTTTTCAATGAAAGAGGTCGTTCTATACATGTTATGATTCCCTTTGGTGGTTGTGCCGACATGCCAAGATCAAGTAGCGGACAAATTTTTGCTATACTCAAAGAGCACTCAAGGCAAAGTATAGTTTTTCTTGATTTTTATTTTAAAAGATTTCTTCTGACAGTGTTAGGTTTGGTATGTTCAACGTCGTTCACAACTTTATATTTTTGTTGTTTTGTTCAGCACTGTATTTCTATTGTAAAAGGTGAGTCCTTTATATTCCTTTCGCTGTTGAATATAATTCAGATTCAAAAAAAATAACAAGGGATAACTACATATTTAGTATCCATCTATTCTTGCGTTCCTATTTTAGTACCCCACTTATTTTTTTGGCAAAATGGTACCTAATGTTACGTTTTTTTCTATTTTGATACCCGATTTAATTGGGATAATCACAGTTTTAGTTCGTAAAACTTATACATTTCTATCAATTTGGTCCAAACTCCATTAATTTAATAATCATCTTAAATATTTGAATTAAAATTGTAAATCTCCTATTTTATTTCTTTCTTCCCCGAAACCTCAGCCCCATTTTTGACGCAAAAGATGGTAGCAACAATTAGCTTTCAAGAGACGATAGTTGACCCATTTTTAATCTTCTGTTGGGCTCTGCAGAAGAATGTTTTGATTTTCATACGGTGCGGATTGAAAAAAAAAAGACTTTCCGGCAATGGAGGTATACGGCAATTCCATGGTTGTTGCCCCTGCAAATGTTATTTATTTGTCTACTATTATGATTGTGATTGTCCTTTTCCTGTTCACAAATGCGATTGGAAATGTCAAAATGAACATGTTTGTGCCAACATGTATAGCTGCAAACTAACAGTACACTGGCAAGGGTAAGATACATATTGGTGATGGCTCTTCTCTCCCTATTTCTCACATTGGCCATTCTACTATTCAATCTCAGTCACATACACTGCTTCTTGATCAGCTTATGCACGTTCCTCACATCACTCGTAACCTGATGTTTGTATCTAAATTCACTCATGACAATCATGTTTTCTTCGAATTTCACTCCTCTTATTGTTGTATTAAGGATGCTCAGACAGGTGAAGAGTTATTACGAGGTTCTCAGAATAATGGCTTATACGAGCTACCTACTCCTCCTTCAGTTCAACCTTTTGCTTATTCCTGCACTGTTTCTTCTTCTGAGTTTTTGCTGTGGCACAATCGTCTTGGGCACCCCTCTTCATCAGTTGTGAGTACTGTTCTTGGAAAGTCAGTTCGTGAGGACAACAATCACCTGTGTCATGCGTGTCAACTTGGGAAGAGCCACAACCTACCATTTGCAGCATCTTCCACTATCTACACCAAACCTTTCCAGCTAATTGAGTTAGACATTTGGGGACCAACATCTGTTTCCTCTGCTGGCTATAGATACTACATGTCTTGTGTTGACTTGTACTCTCGACACACTTGGATTTACTTATTGAAAAACAAATCCGATGCATGTACTTCTTTTCAGCTACTTTACTCGTTAATTGAAACACAATTTGATTCCAAGTTGTTAGTTGTTCAAGTCGATGGGGGTGGAGAATTTAAGTTTCTTGAGCAACAATTATCTCGTCTTGGGATTCAATTACGTGTCACTTGTCCACATACTTCCCAACAAAATGGGGTCATTGAACGTAAACACAGGCACATCCTGGAAACAGCTCTCTCTCTACTTGCCCAAGCTGACTTACCCTTCACCTACTGGTCTTATGTTGTTGTCAGTGCTACCTTCATTATCAATCGTCTTCCATCCAAAACTCTAAATAACACATCTCCACACCAACTTTTATTCAATAAGCTACCTGACTACAAATTCCTTAAGGTATTTGGCTGCCTTTGTTACCCACATCTTCGACCCTACAACACTCACAAGCTAGCCTATCGATCCAAACCATGTGTTTTCCTTGGCTACACAACTCGACATCATGGCTACCTTTGCCTTGATCCTCCTACTGGCAGAATATATACCTCTCGCCATGTTCGTTTTGATGAATCAACCTTTCCTTACACCAAACTGTGTATTGTTCCCTCTTCACTCACCTTACCCCCTTTATCCTCTCCTCTTCATGTTCCTGACTCATCTTCAGTCTCCCATAATTCATGTCCCCTTCCTGCTAACACACCTATAATTGACAGTGTCCCAAGTGACCCTTCACCATCCACTTCATCTATTCCTACTACCCCTACAACCTTGGATCCTGTTGAGCCCAATTCCTCTATGTGCACCTCACCTCCTGGTCCAACATATTCAGCACCATCTGTCCCTTCAAACCCACCCCTGGACTCCAACTCTTCACCTATCGTTTGTGATGTTGCTCAGGACACTTCAGATGTGTCTCATATGCCTCGAGCTGCAACTCCTACTAATGTTCACTCCATGGTTACTCGAGGAAAAGCAGGAATCTTCAAGCCCAAGGCATATCATACTCACTTTGATGAAGTTCCCTCCAATGTGCATGATGCTCTTCAAGATACTGAATGGTGCAAGGCTGTTAATGCTGAGTACACTGCACTTATTGATAATAACACCTGGCAGCTTGTTCCTCTCCCTCCCAATCGAAAAGCCATCGGGTGTAAATGGCTTTTCAAAGTCAAACGCCATGATGATGGCACTATTGATAGACTAAAAGCTCGTCTCGTAGCCAAGGGCTACTCTCAATTTGCTGGTACAGACTTTCGAGAAACGTTCAGTCTAGTTGTGAAATTCTTCACTGTGAATCTTATTCTATCTATTGTTGTCACTAATGGTTGGTTCATTCACCAAGTGGATGTGAATAATGCATTCCTCAAGGGTGATTTACTTGAGGATGTCTACATGAAACAACCAGCAGGGTTTGTTCAACATGCTATTGATGGAACTTTGCTTGTATGCAAGCTTCGAAAGGCTCTTTATGGCCTCAAACAGACCCCTCGTAACTGGTTTGAGAAACTCAGGGCCTTTCTTGAAGAACTTGGTTTTAAATCTTCCTCAGCTGACACTTCCCTATTTGTCTTTCACAAAGATGGTGATACCACTTACATGGTAATTTATGTTGATGATATACTGCTTACAGGGAGTTCTCCATCACATGTGCAACATGTGATACATATGTTGGATCAGAAATTTTCACTCAAAGACCTTGGCTCACTTAGCTTTTTCCTGGGAATCGAAGTTCAACACCTACACGGTGGCTTGTTTCTGTCTCAAAGAAAGTTCATTACTGAACTCCTTGTTACAACAGACATGCGTGATGTCAATGCAGCCAGCTCTCCTATGGTAATTTCTCCCAAACTACGCAAAGATGATGGCATTCCTCTGTATGATCCACATGAGTATCGGCGTGTTGTAGGCTCTCTACAATACATCTGCCATACCAGGCCAGACATTGCTGTCTCTGTTAACAAAGTAGCACAATTTATGCATCAACCCACTGATCTTCATTGGATAGCAGTGAAACGGATCCTCAGGTATCTCAAGGGCACTCTTGATTTTGGTCTCTACTTCTCTCCTCAGCAAACATTGCTTCTTGAACTGCATTCCTTCTCCGATGCTGACTGGGGAAGTGACCCTGAAGACCGCCGTTCCATCTCTGGCCACTACTCCTATCTTGGCATGCATTTAATAACCTGGTGTTCCCGCAAACAACGAGTTGTTTCCAGATCCACTGCTGAATCTGAGTTTCGCTGTAACACCCGTGTTTTGGGGCTAGGAGTTAGCCGGGTTATAGTTCGAGTCAAATAAAATCTAACTAAAATAAATCAACTATAAATAATGACCAAATTGAGCTTTAATAAGGAGGGAGGGACCAATGTTGTAATTTGCCCAAATTTTTAAATAAAGCAAGACAACTTTTAGCAAAAAGTTGTCATCTTCCTCCCAACACCCATTTCCCATGTCAAACCCCTCTTCCATGTTTTCAAACTCTCCTAAAACCTTAGCTACTATTCCATTTTATTGCCATTCGATTTCAACACCAAATTAAGAGGTAAATATATTTTCTTAACCTCCTCTCTATCCTCTATTTATTTATAGTCTTAGATTTCGAAAATATTGAGTTTTGGGAATTAGGGTTCATATGGAAATTTGGGTTTTTAATGGGGTTTTTCAATTTGTTTTGATAAATTGTATTGGGGTTTTGTTTAATCATGTCAAAATACACATTATATGTTGATTTGGTTGAATTTTGATGAATTTCCGAAATGGGTCCTTAAACCCATTTTTGAGGTGTCAAAAAGTTAATTTTTGGTGGGTTTTAGGGTGTAATTAGAGGGCTGATGGTATATGTATGCTAAGGGGATGATTTAGGACCATTTAGATGTCATTTGGGTGTTTAAAAACATGATTTTCTGCTGGGTAAAATATTAGTACGAAAATGGTGTTTTGGAGGGTTTTGGGTGAGTTTTGGGGGTTGTTTAAGGTGGGGTTTGATAGCCCAATGGCAGTACTATGGTTAGGGATTGATTTGGGATCATTTGTGGGTGCAATGGATGTTGGAAACAATGTTTTTGGAGGAGGTATTAGGGCTGTCCGAAATTGCTAAGTATGAGGTTTGGTCATGACTAGAAATGTTGGGTTTGATATTTGAATTTGTATTCCGGGTTGATATTTTGATGTTGGGCTGATTTGAGGATTATTTGAATTGTATTGAGGTTATTTAGAAGCGAGAGTTTGCGTTGGAGGAGCTTCGGGAAGAAATCCGGAAACTTGAAGGTGATGCTTGCTTGGTAGTTGAGCTTGGAGTAGAGGTGAGTGGTTATTGTTTTTAATTGGTTTTAAACATTGGTTCAAGCATGTGGACCTAGGTTGGGCTTGGTAAACCCACCTAGAGTTGAGGTTAGGGTGGTAGCCTAATCTCAAGCTTAAGTTTAGGGAACTTTGGTTGAACTTCTAATTGTTTGTTATGCCTCTTAATTATATGTGTTTACGGTAGTTATGTATATTGTGTTATACATGTTGTTGAGGCATGTCTTGATGCATTGCTATGCATGTGGATTGGATTGTGAATTATGCATGATGATGATCATGGTGAGTACATGCTAGGCGTGGTATTGGGTTGTGAAATACATGTATGTGAGACATGATATTTGATGCTTTGTCATATGCATGTAGCTATGAAAAATGGATTGCGTTTAATGTTGGCACTAGTATGCTTGGGTACAATGATCGATCATTAGGATGAGTGTGCACACAAATTGAGTCAAAACGTACGTGGCCTTGGTGGCGTTAAGGCACCAAGGAGGAGTACGGTGATGTAATATTCCACCGGAAGCTTTTATATTTCTACGTGATGATGAGTGGAATCCCATCCGTAGGGCATGTGGCGATGAGTGGAATCCCGCACATGCAAGGACCGGTGATGAGTGGAATCCCATCGAGGTAATGTTGTTGTTGGAAATGCGTTCCAACGGGTTATCCGCGTATTCGGGTCATAGCTAGGTGCCAATATGAGATTGTATGTATATACCAATGTGGGATTATGCTTATGTGCTTGTATGACATGAAATGTGATGTCCTTATGAATTGATATATGATGTGGCTAATGCTTTGGATTATGTATCATGCTAAGTTGAGCTTATGGTTGTTGAGCATGGCATAATGTTGACTATATGTTCATGCATCATGTTCATTTTGGCTTATGCGGATCGGAGGTAAGAACATGCATTTCATTATGGAAATTGCTCGTCCTTGGACCCTGCATTGTCGAAGGTTTGTTTTATGAGCTTACCCTCACTAAGCTTTTATGCTTACGCTCTCTTTTGTTCGACAATGCAGATAAATAGCTTGTGGGTGGCAAGGGCAAGGAAAGGTCTCCAAGTGTTGCTTTTGGTGAGCTCAATGTATGAGTTTTAAGTAATAGATTGTAATAGTTAAGCAATGGGATAGGTGTTATTGATTTGAGCTTTGATGTATATCGTTGTTGGCTTGGTTAGTGGATGCCTTGTCTGTTTGTAAATATTGCTTATGTTACATGCCATGAATGTCTACGTGTTTTGGTTGCTAAGGCATGAAATCTTAAATGCTTGTATGCCCATATATGCATGAATTGCTCTTTGTATGAATGCTATGTATGGATGCCTTGTTAATTGCTTGGTTGCTATCTATGGTTCATGTATGGTTGTTTAAATGATAGTATGTGCAAGTCTTATGAGTGTTAATTCATGCCTTTGGTCCTTTTTAAGCTTTTATTTGTGTCTATGCATGATCTTAGTGTTCTTCATAGTTAGGAAGTCATTAGAGTTAAGCAGTAAGTGCTCCCCTGCACCTAGGTCTCGAAACTATGGGTAAAGTTTCGAAACCTTTGCAAATCTTGGGATTTCTGGACATTCTGCCAACCAAAGTTTCGAAACCTTTGGGGAAGGTTTCGAAACTATGGTCAAAGGTTTCGAAACCTTACCCAAGGTTTCGAAACTTTTGGTGAAAATTGAGTTTCATAGGTCACTGCCAGCCAAAGTTTCGAAACCTTGACCCAAAACTGCACTGTTTGACCCTTGTTGGCCTGTTTGAAGAGAAAAACACATAGGTACTAAGATGCCTTTAGTCAAGATTAAAATTGGGATGTTTGAATGTGGTTTAAGGGTTTGAATGTTGTCTCGTGTGGTATGTTCCGCTGTTTGATCACTTGGAATTTAATACTCGAACGTGACAAGATTAAAATAGAAAAAATAGGGTTGCTAACCGAGGGGGAACCTTAACGGGTTTCGCTTCGGTTTTCCCCGTGTGACCCACTCGGACCGGTCATCCGGCTAGACCGGGACGAGGGGGTTACATTTGTTGGTATCAGAGCCTAAGGTTTCCGAGACCTTGGGCAGGTAAGTGAGGTAAATTTAAGTTTTGAATTGATATGCACGGTGTTTGCTTGCTTTGTAAGTATGATTGCTTGTATGACAAGTATGTTGATTGTTCGTTTAAAAGCATGTTGCTCGTTACCCGTTTATGATGTGATGTGTGATTGTTTGATTGAGAACGTATGTTGTTTGATCGTACGCATATGTTTACTTGTTTAGCAAGTACGCCTTGTTATACGCTTGGTTGAGCATGTATGTGTGTTGATTTGTTTGAAACGTGTTTAGTAGAGTCTCATTGCTACTATTACATCGAAAAAGAGATTTTTAAGTGAGGGAAACATACTTGAGCCACTTGGAAGCCTTGCCTTGCTAACCCAATCTTGTATGTCTTACTGTTGATATTGTTGTTGATTTAATTGCTTTTCGGTAAGTAGAAGTCGTAGTTTCTGAAAGGGTGGACTAGGTTGAGGGAGTCCATTACCTCAGTTAGAGAGGTATGGTTGTACCAGAATTGAGGTACAATTCGTCCGTTTGAGACAGTGTGTATATGGGTTGATTCTTGTGGATGAGGGACGGTGTGATCAACTCTGGCATTAGTTAGTAAGAAGAAGTGAAGGCCTATGGGCGGGGGTCAGAGTGGTGTCAATGTTTTATCGAATGAGCCCTTAGTACAGTATCAAGTTGTTTCCTCCAGTTGATTCTGAATCCGTATCTCTGTACATTGTTAGCAAGTATGCAAGTTGAACATGCCTGGTGAGGTGTTAGTTGGTGACCGTTGGGGTTGGCCTATGATTTTAATGCAAGACAGCCGGTCAGTGTCCGTGAGTGGGAGCTAGTTTGTGTGATTGAGTCAGTGTACGTTGAGTTGTTTTCCAGCAAGCGAAAGAGATGAAGTCACTTCCGATATAGTTGAGCCGAGAAGGGAGCCTTGAGCTTTGACTTCAGGATTGTTTGGTAGGGGTAGAACAAGTCCAGCAAGACTGTTTGTGTGCGATCAGAATTGAGTCTTGAAGTTACGAGATGCTCTAAGAACAGTTTAGAAGAGTCAGATTCTGTTGAAGAACCAGTCTGAAAACAAGAGGACCGAAGACTATCAGTTGTGTACATGTGAAGTTGCAATTTCTGCGAATACCTCCTTTTGCGTGAGCATGTAAGAAATTGGATATACTTGTTGAGATCTTAGATGTAGGGACGCATGTGACTAGCCCTCTTTGGGAGACAGTAGTGATCAGAAAGATGTACAGAAGATGTTTGTTGGTGGTTTAGAGTTACTAGTTTCTAGTAGGTGTGAAGCGATCGTCTTCCTACGGTTTTGATGTAACTTTTGACAAGGTTCGGCTTGAAGAGCACGGAGTTAGTGTGTACGTTGAGACAAAGAGAGAGTTGCCTTGAAATTGCAGGTTTTTGTGTGACTGTAGTGGTAGGTGAGGATGTGAGCTTCTTATTGAATGTTGATCCAGTTTTAGAGATCAAAGGTTGATTGAGTTTAGTTGACAGACTTGCTGAGCAATTGTGATGGATTTGATTTTTGAACGAAGATTAGACCGCAGAATGTTAAAATAGTTTGTGATTCTTCCTAGAAGTGTTTAGAAGAAACGCCCAGTTTGTCTCCTAACAGCGAAGAAGAGTTTATTATTGATGTCGTCTCCGAGTTTGCTCGTGTTTTAGTTTGCTCTGTATCTTATGGTTTCCGACAGAATTGAGAATGTTGAAGAATTAGCTTCGAGACTTGTTAGACCTTAGATTCATTAGGCCTAGTGCATCATCTCAGAGTTCTACAGTGTAATTTGTGAAGAAGAAAGAGTGACAGTACGAGAATGTGTTCAGTTTACATACAGTCGAAACAAGTGTCAGTGATTTGTTGATCAGTTAGTGTGTGCTTCAGTCTATTTGAAGATTAATTTGAGATCCGTTTCTACCAGATGAAGGTGAGAAATTTGAAGTACCAAAGACAGCTTTAGGGGCAAGATGTAATCGCCTTGAGCTCTGAGTTATGTCGCTTTGTTTGACTAGTGTATTAGTTACCTTCATAGAGATGTTGAGCAAAATAATTTTCTGAGTTTCATGATCAGCGGTAGTAGCTCTTCTAGATGTCACGTGAGTATATTCAAGTACCGAGGAAGATCATGGCAAGTTTTGAAGTTAGTGTGGTAGATTCTATTAGAGAATTAATTGTATACCAAGTTATACAACGTGAACTTCGGGTTAATGAAGATGTTCTCTTAGAACATAAAAATTAGCAGAGTGTATTAGAACAAATCTTGAACAGACAAAGGAAGATGTGAGTTGGAAGAAATTGAAGACTGTGACAGATATCCATAGTTCTAGGTCTAGCATTGTTACTTTCAGAGAATTGTAAATAGTGTTTGAAGATAGTTGCTCCATTGATAGATTGCTACAGAAGAATGTTCAGTTGTGTGGTTAGATGCGAGACAATGAGCCCTTGAGAAACTGAAAGAAACTTTGAAGAGAGCTTCGACCTTGAATCAACTTATGTTAGAGAAAGAGTTGTGAACCACAGTGATGCATTACATGTAGAGTTAGGTTGTGTGCTTATGCAAGACAGAAGATTGTGGCTTGTTCATCAAGACAGTTGGAAGACCGTGAGAAGAGTTATTCGATATGAGACATAGAGTTAACTACAGTTGTAATTGCTTTGAAGACTGGGAGACAAGCTTGTGTAGTAAGAAATGTGCAGTGTATATGTACGTATCATTAGAGCTTGAAATATTTGAAGACTTGGGAATGGTTGGAACTTGAACAACATGAGTAGTTAGAATTGCTTGAAGACTGTGATCTCAAGATTGAGTACTATCTGAAGAGAGTCTACGTAGCGACCGAGTTCCGAGTTGTATTTGCTGTTAGATTAGTAGTTGAGTTACGAGTTGCAATTGCCGAATTTCGTATATCAAATGATAGTAGTTTTGTGGCCGAGTTTCGGGTTGAGACTACTTTGAGTCAGAATGTTTGATGAGAAACAGTTGCAAGACAGATTCTTGGCACCTCACGTGCAAGACATAGTGGAAAGAAGACCTTTAGAATACAGTCCAGAGATGATAGAGTTTTGCATTTCAGAGACAGAATAGTTGTACCGACTGACCTAGTGTTTTGAGATGTATTGTTTTGGCCGAAGCGCACGGTGGTTCATTTGTATTGCATCTGAGTAGTATGAAGACGTATTGTGGGTTGAAGATGAGTACTTCCGAAATGAGTGGATGAATAATGTGGTTCAGTATGAGAGTAAGTATGTAAATTGCCAGCGTGTCAAGACTGAGCTTCAGTTTTCTTCTAGTTTGTTACATCCGTGGAAGATTCGCAGTAAAAGTGAGTAATAAAGATCCGAGATTTCAACTAGAATAATTTTGAATACGTTTGCGTAGTGTTTGGTTAATTGATGAAGACAGAGGATCAGTCAGAGAAAGTTGTGAGTCAAGTGTTCAAGCAGTATTGTATGAGTTTGTGAATCGGGCTAGTTCTGTTGTTATCTGTTGCGGTTACCACCAGAGTTAGAAAGGGGTTTGAGATGTGTTACGTGTATCTATGATTCAGAAATGTGAGTCAGATCTGTTCCGTGCTGTATTTGTTGAAGAGATTGAGTTGAGTTTGAAATTGGCATGCCTTGAAGAATCAGTTGAGATCTTAGTGTAAGATAGCAAGTGTTGTGTGGTAAGTCTTTCGAGTTGGTTAGTACGTTGTGGTGAGAGAGGAAAGCGTGGAGGTGCATGTTTCAGTGGCCCTCCGTGATCGATAAATTTTGGGGACGAAATTTCCTTAAGTGGGGGAGAGTTGTAACACCCGTGTTTTGGGGCTAGGAGTTAGCCGGGTTATAGTTCGAGTCAAATAAAATCTAACTAAAATAAATCAACTATAAATAATGACCAAATTGAGCTTTAATAAGGAGGGAGGGACCAATGTTGTAATTTGCCCAAATTTTTAAATAAAGCAAGACAACTTTTAGCAAAAAGTTGTCATCTTCCTCCCAACACCCATTTCCCATGTCAAACCCCTCTTGCATGTTTTCAAACTCTCCTAAAACCTTAGCTACTATTCCATTTTATTGCCATTCGATTTCAACACCAAATTAAGAGGTAAATATATTTTCTTAACCTCCTCTCTATCCTCTATTTATCTATAGTCTTAGATTTCGAAAATATTGAGTTTTGGGAATTAGGGTTCATATGGAAATTTGGGTTTTTAATGGGGTTTTTCAATTTGTTTTGATAAATTGTATTGGGGTTTTGTTTAATCATGTCAAAATACACATTATATGTTGATTTGGTTGAATTTTGATGAATTTCCGAAATGGGTCCTTAAACCCATTTTTGAGGTGTCAAAAAGTTGATTTTTGGTGGGTTTTAGGGTGTAATTAGAGGGCTGATGGTATATGTATGCTAAGGGGATGATTTGGGACCATTTAGATGTCATTTGGGTGTTTAAAAACATGATTTTCTGCTGGGTAAAATATTAGTACGAAAATGGTGTTTTGGAGGGTTTTGGGTGAGTTTTGGGGGTTGTTTAAGGTGGGGTTTGATAGCCCAATGGCAGTACTATGGTTAGAGATTGATTTGGGATCATTTGTGGGTGCAATGGATGTTGGAAACAATGTTTTTGGAAGAGGTATCAGGGCTGTCCGAAATTGCTAAGTATGAGGTTTGGTCATGACTTGAAATGTTGGGTTTGATATTTGAATTTGTATTCCGGGTTGATATTTTGATGTTGGGCTGATTTGAGGATTATTTGAATTGTATTGAGGTTGTTTAGAAGCGAGAGTTTGCGTTGGAGGAGCTTCGGGAAGAAATCCGGAAACTTGAAGGTGATGCTTGCTTGGTAGTTGAGCTTGGAGTAGAGGTGAGTGGTTATTGTTTTTAATTGGTTTTAAACATTGGTTCAAGCATGTGGACCTAGGTTGGGCTTGGTAAACCCACCTAGAGTTGAGGTTAGGGTGGTAGCCTAATCTCAAGCTTAAGTTTAGGGAACTTTGGTTGAACTTCTAATTGTTTGTTATGCCTCTTAATTATATGTGTTTACGGTAGTTATGTATATTGTGTTATACATGTTGTTGAGGCATGTCTTGATGCATTGCTATGCATGTGGATTGGATTGTGAATTATGCATGATGATGATCATGGTGAGTACATGCTAGACGTGGTATTGGGTTGTGAAATACATGTATGTGAGACATGATATTTGATGCTTTGTCATATGCATGTAGCTATGAAAAATGGATTGCGTTTAATGTTGGCACTAGTATGCTTGGGTACAATGATCGATCATTAGGATGAGTGTGCACACAAATTGAGTCAAAACGTACGTGGCCTTGGTGGCGTTAAGGCACCAAGGAGGAGTACGGTGATGTAATATTCCACCGGAAGCTTTTATATTTCTACGTGATGATGAGTGGAATCCCATCCGTAGGGCATGTGGCGATGAGTGGAATCCCGCACATGCAAGGACCGGTGATGAGTGGAATCCCACCGAGGTAATGTTGTTGTTGGAAATGCGTTCCAACGGGTTATCCGCGTATTCGGGTCATAGCTAGGTGCCAATATGAGATTGTATGTATATACCAATGTGGGATTATGCTTATGTGCTTGTATGACATGAAATGTGATGTCCTTATGAATTGATATATGATGTGGCTAATGCTTTGGATTATGTATCATGCTAAGTTGAGCTTATGGTTGTTGAGCATGGCATAATGTTGACTATATGTTCACGCATCATGTTCATTTTGGCTTATGCGGATCGGAGGTAAGAACATGCATTTCATTATGGAAATTGCTCGTGCTTGGACCCTGCATTGTCGAAGGTTTGTTTTATGAGCTTACCCTCACTAAGCTTTTATGCTTACGCTCTCTTTTGTTCGACAATGCAGATAAATAGCTTGTGGGTGGCAAGGGCAAGGAAAGGTCTCCAAGTGTTGCTTTTGGTGAGCTCAATGTATGAGTTTTAAGTAATAGATTGTAATAGTTAAGCAATGGGATAGGTGTTATTGATTTGAGCTTTGATGTATATCGTTGTTGGCTTGGTTAGTGGATGCCTTATCTGTTTGTAAATATTGCTTATGTTACATGCCATGAATGTCTACGTGTTTTGGTTGCTAAGGCATGAAATCTTAAATGCTTGTATGTCCATATATGCATGAATTGCTCTTTGTATGAATGCTATGTATGGATGCCTTGTTAATTGCTTGGTTGCTATCTATGGTTCATGTATGGTTGTTTAAATGATAGTATGTGCAAGTCTTATGAGTGTTAATTCATGCCTTTGGTCCTTTTTAAGCTTTTATTTGTGTCTATGCATGATCTTAGTGTTCTTCATAGTTAGGAAGTCATTAGAGTTAAGCAGTAAGTGCTCCCCTGCACCTAGGTCTCGAAACTATGGGTAAAGTTTCGAAACCTTTGCAAATCTTGGGATTTCTGGACATTCTGTCAACCAAAGTTTCGAAACCTTTGGGGAAGGTTTCGAAACTATGGTCAAAGGTTTCGAAACCTTACCCAAGGTTTCGAAACTTTTGGTGAAAATTGAGTTTCATAGGTCACTGCCAGCCAAAGTTTCGAAACCGTCCCCAAAGGTTTCGAAACCTTGACCCAAAACTGCACTGTTTGACCCTTGTTGGCCTGTTTGAAGAGAAAAACACATAGGTACTAAGATGCCTTTAGTCAAGATTAAAATTGGGATGTTTGAATGTGGTTTAAGGGTTTAAATGTTGTCTCGTGTGGTATGTTCCGCTGTTTGATCACTTGGAATTTAATGCTCGAACGTGACAAGATTAAAATGGAAAAAAATAGGGTTGCTAACCGAGGGGGAACCTTAACGGGTTTCGCTTCGGTTTTCCCCGTGTGACCCACTCGGACCGGTCATCCGGCTAGACCGGGATGAGGGGTTACATTCGCAGCATAGCAGACGCTGCCTCTGATGTTCTCTGGCTTCAAGCAGTTCTTCATGACATGCACATCTCCCTTGATACTACTCCGATTATCTGGAGTGACAACACAAGTGCCGTGGCCATGGCATCAAACCCTGTTATGCATGCCAAAACCAAACATGTGGACCTCGATTTATTCTTTGTTCGAGAAAAGGTCTCTTCTCAGCAACTGCAGGTTCGTTATGTTCCCGCCTCAAGTCAAGTGGCCGATGCTCTTACAAAGCCTATCTCCCTTGCTCAATTTCAGCTCTTTCGCACACAGTTATGTGTTCGAAACTTCTCATAAATTGAAGAAGCATGGGAAATATTAGAGGAACAATCATCCAGCAAAAATTCTGTTACAACTTCACCAACAAATTCAGCTGTACACAGCTGTAAACCGAGCTGCACAACTGCTTCCCATGCAGTTACGAGATGAGCAATCTTCAGCTGCAGCAGCAGTCTTGCTGCACCCTAGCTCACTCAATACTTCCTATATATACCTTGTATTATCAAGTGTAAAGCAGCTAAGTTTGATGAAATGAAATGAGTTTTCACTCTAATATTCCTTTAGCTCAATTAGGGTTTATGTTCAATGCTTAACACAGGGATCACACACATTTGTGACAAGAACGGTAACCAGAGGATTTTGTATGATAACCATAGTTCCCTTTGTCAGGTGAGCGGTCAGGTTTTCCCCCTCAATCAGGTCGAGGAACAGGCGATCAGAGGCGTCAGGGGGAAGTTCAATGCTGACAATTCTCCGTCTTCTAATAGCCGCGGTTTTATAATTCTAACTCAAATATTTAAAATAATTATTAAATTAGTAGAGTTTGGACCAATTGATAGAAATTATAAATTTTAGGGACTAAAATTGTGATTATCCCAATAAAAAAGTATCCATTTGTTTTTAACGGTCGAGTATTAAAACAGAACAAAAATGTAATGTTAGATACTATTTTGCTAAAAGAATAGGTGGGGTACTAAAATACGAATGTGTAAATAGGTAGGGTGCTAAATATGTTGTTATCCCTAATAACAATGGTTCTGAACCTAACAGCGGGATGATGTTTCGTTACTAAACTTTAGTAGCGTATAAATATGTCAAAAAAAATTAATGCTTTACAGTTACTTCTTATTTTCTGAATAAGGAACAAAAAAACATAGAAAAAGGTTTACCAGGACTTCAAGGGTCTCGTCTCCTACAACGTATAGCTGGTAGCTAAATCAAGGTTTCTCCAAATGAATAGAGTAATGAATGAAGAAATCCACAAAAAGAATATTAAAGAAAAAATGAATGAAATATTCATCTTCAATCTTCATCTTGTTGTGTTGATGTTGTCTAGCATGTGATATAAGGAGCTCTGGAGGCACTATCATTCTATGGGTGATGACGACGACGATGTCAAACTGCAAAAATGAATCATATATATTAGTGTTAAATAATTAGATTAAAGCAGTCAGGAAATAAAGCAAAGCTTATGAAAAAGAAGACCTACTCTAGAATATCTTTCCAGCAGGAGCTCTCAGTTTCGTCCGGTGACATGTCTGAGCAGTGATCGGTGTTGGTGTCTGATAAGAAAGACCGAGCATTCTACTACAACACGTGAGGAAGTGTCTGGCATAATCAAAAGTATGAAACCCAATGAGGTCAGAGTTGAGTAGTGCTCCTATATATTTCAGATGATGGAAATGGACTATGGAGGAAAAACCCAATCTTGTTCGCAGAAACATAAGCTTGTCAAAGGGAGCGATTAACCGACCACCAAGATCATGTGATGGAGGAAGCATGTAGTGAAATAAAGGACACAGAATCCATGATACAACTTAGTAAAAAGCTCGGGAGGGAGGAATGCTTTGGGCCACATCATCTTGTTCGTTTGGAGCATCCTCCTCTTTAAGACAACCTACATCCCTGAGTTGCAAAAGAAGTGAATCTTCATCCCAGCTAAAGCACCATCAGTATTTCGATGTGATCAAAGTGGAAGCTGGTTTCCCACGATAATAATCCCTTCTTGTGTAATGGAAGAAGGAGCATCAGAACCAACATTTTTGCAGTTATCATCTTCTACCTCAGACAAGAGCCCAGGGACAGTAGCCACCTAAGTTGCACTGATACGGGGATACAGATATCGGCAGGGGTGGAGCCATGATCGAATATTGACAGGGCCAAAATATTGAATTTTAAAAAAATTAAGGGTTTATTACGTATTTTAACTCAAAATTCATGGGGCAAGTCCTAATTAGTCTAATATTTAAATTTATAAGGACCTAAATTATTATTGGACCAAAAAATTTGAGGATATATGCTTATTCTTCTTTAGTTCAATCTAGATGTGTAAATGAATAGAGTGTTCGACGAATTGTTAGTGAACCGTTCGTATATCGTCCGTTTATTAAGCTAAATAAACAAGTATAAACAAATTTTTATGTTCGTTTAATAAACAAACGAACACAAACATAGGTGTATTCTATTCGTTTATGTTCATGAACAAGTTCGTTTATAAGCTCATTTACTTGATTTTCCTTTTCCTTTTATTTATTTTTTTACATTTTAAATATTGGTGAATGTACGAACCAACTTGAACACGTGGTAAACTTATGCGTTCAAACCGTGAAGCCTAATGAGCATAAAGACTAGTGGTGTAATTCTACCATTTTTGACGCACATATAAATAAAGGTAAAGTACACAGACGATCACTAAACTATACTCAAAAATAAAATGGTAACCAAACTTTCAAAAATGACAAAATGACAACTAAACTTTATGTTTTGTTATAAAATGGTAACTGTGTCGTTAACCTCCATTAAAGAAGTGACATGACTGTTAAATTTTTTTGTATAATAGCACATTTAGTCCTTCATAGTTACACATTCAATCAATTTAGTTATAATTCGAAGAAATTTAATAAATTTAACCCTCAATTTTTACATTGTTATAATTGAGTCCTAATTCTAAAAAAATTATAGCTAAGAACACACGGGCATATGTGTAATTAGAACTAAATTTAACCCTCAATTTTTACACTTTGTTATAAATTTAACATTATTCTTAGTTATAAATTTTGTAGAATTAGGACTAAATTATAATAATGTGTAAAAACTGAGGGTTAAATTTAGGCTTAAATGAAAAATAGGTGCCTAAACTATACCACTTTTGAATTTTAGGTGCCTAAAGTATTTTTTTTGTAAAAATAGTTGCCCAAAGTTTTAACCGTTTACAATTTTAGGTGCCTCGTGTTAACTACCGTTAACTTTCTAAAAAATATTTTTTTAATTTTATTTCATTTTTAATTTCTTTTATTTTTTAAACTTATTTTTTAAATTTTTTTCTAAATTTCCAAAATTCACAAAATAGCCCCAAATTTGAAATTCCTAACTCACTAAAATTCAAATCGGGATTTGAATCAATTCCGTCGTCGATGGCCACGCCGGCGCTCGCCACATCCGTCGTTGGACCACCACGGTCGTTTACCCTACCACCCCGTCGCCGGAAATAGACCGAAGTCGTGCAAAACACTGGACTAAGGCCGAAATATTCGAAAAATTCATTCGAACGATTTGCGACGAGCGGCGGCTGAACGACGACGATTGGTGCATGGGTGCTTGGGAGAGGGGAGTACGCTCCATTTTGTCTCCGGAATCGTGGCCAACGACGACGGGAGTGGCCAGATTGAGGGTTTTAGGTATTTCGGGATTTAGGAATTTATGAAATTGAGGCTTTTCTGGAATTTCTAGAAATTTAGGGGATTTTTTTTTGAAAATTTCAATTTTTTAATTTTTTAAAACTAATTTAAAATTAAAAAAATAAAAACCTGCCACATGTCACATTATAATTGACTAACAAGTTTTTTTAACGACCATTAACATCGAGGCACCTAAAATTGTAATGGTTAAAACTTTAGACACCTATTTTTACAAAAAAAAATTACTTTAGACACCTAAAGTTCAAAAAAGGTATATTTAGGCACTTATTTTTCATTTAAGCCTTAAATTTATTGAATTTCTTTGAATTGTGACTAGATTAATTGAATGTGTAACTATTGAGGACTAAATGTGCTATTATAAAAGAAATTAACAGCCATGTCACTATTTTAACGGAGGTTAATGACACAGTTACTATTTTGTAAAAAACATAAAGTTTAATTGCTGTTTTGTCATTTTTGAAAGTTTGGTTACCATTTTGTTTTTTCTGGTATAGTTTAGTAACCGTCTGTGTACTTTACCCTATAAATAAACATGAACGTTAAACAAACATGTTCATGAACGTTAAACAAATGAACATGAACACCATCAAAAATAAATAAACGAACACAAACATGATATTAGAAATTTAAAAGAACCGAACATAAACATCTTCAAATATAAATAAACGAACAAAAACAAAATCTTATTCGTTCAAGCTCGGTTCATTTACACCCATTGTTCAACTTCTACTTATTTATGTATTTAATAAACTTTTATATATTTTAATATGAATAGTTATTTTTTACAGGGGCCTAATTGTTATTAAACCAAAATTATCAAATAATTAAATTTTATAACAGGGGTCGGGGCCCCTTGAGCCCCAAGGGAGCTCCACCCCTTGATACGGGGGCGAGTACAGAAACATGAATGAGAAACGACAATTTCTAAAGTTACATGGTACATGTACGTTAAGGGTATATCAAATATAAAATAAATGGTATATTCTAAGAAAATGTAAAAATATAAATTAGTAAAAAAAATCATGTGAGCATGACATCACACATACTTATGTGTATATAGCTAAATCATGTGAGCAAGAGAAATAAAAAAAACAAAAAAGGTGTAGGGGAATAAAAGACTAAGAAAAAATAAAGAGATGAAATATTGGGGAGTACTCAAACCGTGCCCAATATTTCAAGTACAGAACGTATCGGATACATAATATAACATTAGATTAAAATACTCGTGCTTCATAGTTAGCCTACTACTAAATCAGCCTACCAAATTCAACAAGCAATAGTATAAGATTCCACTGAAAACAACAATTGAAAGCCAAAAGTGAAATATAATTCACAAGATCATAAGTTGTGCCTGGGAGCTTTGGCACCCCAAAAGTTTGGGGAAATTTAAATTACACTCCTCAGAGGTTTTAGAAATTTTAATTATGCCCCTCAATTTGTTAGAAAATTTCAATTAAGTCTTACTTTTTCCGTCTCACAATCTTATTCCTTGTTGATTTTTCACGTAGTTTTAGAAAGAAAAAATTTGTCTAAAAAATGTATTGTTAGAAGATTCGAGTAATTTATCGGAATCGGGTTAATTTTTTTTGTTAGGCTTTAGCTAATTAATTAATTCCGGAAAATAATTTGAGTTGATTGATTTGGTTTCTGATATATTTATCGTGACATATGTTTGTAGAAATATATCTAATGAGTTTAATCAAGGAAGAAATTGAGTTCGGATAATTTTAAATGGGTTGATTTGATATTAAATTAAATAGTGATTATATTACAAGAAATGTAAAATTTTATTAATAGCAATATTGTAAAAAAGTATTAAAGTGGTATTTTTATTGAAATTATTAAACCAATTATTAATATATCTTTTCCCTCTTATTTTTTTCAAAAGAAGATGACAATTATTGTTTTTTCAAAGATAAAAAAATATATCTAAGTTTTTTTTTCATTTTCTCTCTTGAATTTGTCAAACACAATTTAAAGAACATGTATTTTTCTTCTTGATTTTCATCTCTTTTATATCCTAAATAGTTTCATATTAACAATCTAGCAAGAGCTAGTAGTCTTCGTTAAAATTTCTTGGTAATCGCGTTCCAATAGTGGATGGTGTTTTCAACTTTCATTTTTCTTATCAATTGGGTAAATTTTTTATTTTTAAAGGTTCTCTAATTATTTTTTATTGATTATCTATATTTTTATTGGATTTTATGAATTAAGACGAATTTACTTTGATTTATTTGGTTTCTTGGATAATGAAGGAGTGATTGTAATTTGATAGATAAAATCAAGATGTTTTAACTGAATTAAAAATTATTTTAATGGGCTAGATAAAATTTAATATCAATTTTATGAAATTGATTTCGAAATTAATTTAATTAGTTAAGTATAGATTTGAGTTCTTGAATGAGGTGATTAGTAGAATAGTTGATTTAATTATTGGATCATATATTAGTGTACATTTGGAGTGGTCGATGAAATGTTTGTAAGGAATTAAAGGGGAAAATGTTCCGCGAAAGCAGGGGATGGTGGCGCACTGCTTTGTGCGAACATATAGCAGGGGGTGTATTGCTGCCATTCCATTATGGGTAAAAAAGGGTAAACTACAACTAATGTCACTCTATTATGGGTAAGGCTACATTTAGGTCACTCAATTATTAAAAGTTACATTTGAGTCACTTAATTTTGGGTAAGGTTACATTTGAATCACCCAATTATTAAAGGTTACATTTGAGTCACTCAATTATGGGTAAATTTACGTTTAGGTCACCCTTCATATTTCAAAAAGTACATCAATTTAGTCATTTTTTCTTCCAAATCACTTGTATACCCTCGTTAACATTAGAGTACTTCATTTGAAATCATTAATTAATCTAATACACAAATTGATATACTTTTTTTAAATATGAAGGGTGACCCAAATGTAACCTTACCCATAATTGAGTGATTCAAATGTAACATTTAATAATTGGGTGACACAAATATAACTTTACCCATAATTGAGTAACCCAAATGTAACTTTTAATAATTGAATAACCCAAATGTAATTTTATCCATAATTGAGTGACATCCGTTGTAGTTTACCCTTAAAAAAAGAAAAGAATTTTTAAAAAAGGGAAATTTAATGGAGAGCAGGGATGTGCGGGGTAATTTAGAGAAAATGGAAAACGGTTTCAGACGTGAATTGGCTGCTGCCATTTCTTTCATCGCGTGAATCGCAAATTGAAAAAAAAAATAGAAAGCTTTGTTGTTTTTCCGTAAAGGTAATGGTTATTCGAAGTAAGTTGTGCAAAAGGGTATTTTAATAAAATGGTTGTCTTGGTGTGGTCCTATTGGTATTAATTTTTATATTTTTTTATGGAGGTTGGCAAATGTTTGGATAATTTCTGATGATTTTTTGATTAAACGTCGAGGCATTAGCATCGAGACGGTAGCAAGTTAGTAAGTACATATGTGTTTTGGTACTATAAAGAAGTTTGAAATATTACTTTGGGGGTTTAGTTAAAGCCTAGCAAGTTTAGCTAAGCTCGGAAGTAAGTTTTTCTTATTTTCCCCTTTTAAATATCGGTTTGATATGTTGTTTGATTTGGATGTTTTGGTTAAAAAGCATGAAATGATTTACTTACTATTTAATGCGTCATTTAAAAGATATACAATGTTTAAACATGTTTATGGATGGCTAAGAGCATTGAAGAATAGTTCTTAAGGGAATGTGGTTGTTGCCTATGGCAATGTGATTTTATATAAATGGTTCTTGAATGGAATGTGTTGTTGCCTTTGGCTATGTGGTTTTGCATATGAAACGGTCTTGTGGAATGCATTGTAAAACAATAAGTACATGTATTTGAAAATGATATATTGCCTATGTGACATAAATGAGAATTGTTTAGTCATTCACGTTGCATGCATTTGGTTGATTTTTTGTATGTATTTGTGGTGTGTATAAACCTAAATGTGGATTGTTATGTATGGACCTAGTATGTAAATAGGTACTTTTGGCAATATGATCATTTTGACTTGTACATATATAAGGCTTAGTGTTTTGTATGTAATAGTAAACTAAGCGTGTCATCAAATATGTAAGATTCTCTTTTGTTATGTATATAAATATGGTTGATGTTTTGCTAACTCTTTTCGAATGCTATGCCTTGTTCATGTATTTATGAAGTTCATAATGTTTTCTATATGTGTGATGTAATTTTCGAATATCCTTATAGGAAGAGTGTTATTTACATGACTCATAAATTTGTAATCTGCATTTAAATTTCTTGTATGTAAACCTACTTCAATCGAATGAGATGAAATATGAATGCTCATGCTTAGTTCGAATGTCATATGATTATTCGAATAGGACTTTATGTTCAAATGGTAGAACAAAGTTTTGGTTTTGGAAGCATGATTATATGAAGTTTTCTAATATGTTTGATATACTTGATTGTTGTTTAAATGAAGAGCATGAATGATCACCTTGTTGTGATAGCTTATGTGATTGGTTCTAGTTAGGTAATCTTGTTTATTTGAATGAAAGTATATTTGATTGATTATGTTAGTAACATGTATGTGTCACGGGACTAGATTTTCGAACCAGCGAACCGTGCGGCCTTAGGCGAATTTCACCACACAAACGCCTAAGTAAGCCTAAATTCCAACTCCGGAAGATCAAACTTCCAAGGCACTCAAGAACGCAAGATCGTTCTAAGCGGAAGCAAACTATAATGAATGGACTTTGAATCTGAAAGAAGAAAACCAAGAACACGAAGAACAACACAGAGGATATAGAGTGAATGCCTTGATTACTCTGAAGATAGAAAACTGAGTGATTTACAAATGAGCCGGGGAGTCTCTATTTATAGTTGAACTCCCCCAGATCTGATGGTCAAAACTGATTTACATCGACGGACGAGATTTACATAATATCTTTACAAAATCTCTAAATATCACAACATTATCTAAATAAAATCAATTTAAATGGATAATGTTGACTAAATCTTCCAGGATCTTCTAGAACATTCTGGAACCTTCCAGAATCTCTCACGGACCGAGCTATGTCTGGTGGTCTTTTCGAGGTCAAAGTCTGTGTCTGAACCCCTTCTATCGGCAAATGCGCATATGGCACGGGCTCGAATTGGCGGCCCGTGACAATCTCCCCCACCAAACTTGGCGACGCCCTCGTCGCGCCTTCAGGATGAAGCTTGACTCGGTGATCCTGGATTCGCTTCCGCACCTTGGCTCGCCTCTTACTCAGAATCGAGCTTGGTTGTCCCCCCATAAGGACCGCTCTCCCCATAAAGAGCACTCGACTCTGACTCAGTCGTCCCCTATAAGGACTGCTCGCTTCGGCACTCTCCGCCATGTAACATATTCGTCGATCCACCACGTACATCTCGATCGTAGGAACCCTTTCCCTACCAGTCGCAACTTGCCTCTACTCGGATCCCCTCGATCCTTGCTTGAGTACTCGGACCCCATCACATTGAACACCGAACGGACCCTCAGAACTCTGAAAGGTGGCTTAGGTTCTCGCCAACTCTTGGCAACTCCATCTGTTGGGTTAGGTTTTCCACTTCCTACACCCAACAAACCAGGCAAATTAAACTATAAAACACCATAACTGTTTTCGAGATATACCTCTTTCGGACTACTCCGACTGGCATTCACTCTAACTCGCATCACCACTCCCTTCCTCGCGAAGTCTGATGCACCATCGCCTATCGGCAACTCGTCGCTCAACGACAACATCGACACTTCTTCAATCTGGAAGTCCGACACCTCAGCTCGCACTGACGCTTCTTTGCCCACGAAGCTCAATGCCCCATCCACCTTACTCACTGGTGGACACTCGACGGATCCCACGTCGTCCAAAGACTTCGGCTCCACTAGCCCTTCCAAGGTCGTTTCCTCAGTGGCAGCAACCAATTCAGCATCCTTGGTTAGCTCAACAACATTCAGAACCCTGTTCTCAGTCCTCACAACCCGACGAATCGGCACGACACATTGTTTGCGAGGTTCCAAAATGCAAACACAATCGGCAAAAGTGGCAAGGAGCGCATTAACCCGGTCAAGGAAACTTAAACCAATGACAAAATCATAGTCATCACAGTGAATTACCTCAAAATTTTCCTTGCCTTTCCATTCTCCAATTTCCAGCTCCACGCCTCGTGCCATTCCCACTGTCGGAACACCTCTGGAATTGACGATATTGATCACCCTGGTTGAATCTTCAACCTTCAAACCAATCTCGTCGGCAGCTTTCTTTGACACAAACAAATGAGATGCTCCCGTGTCTACAAGAGCGCTTCTCTTTTAACCCGCCACGTTGATGTCTACATACATCAACCCTTTCTGCTTCCGATTCTTACTCGCCTTGGCAGAACTCAACAACATCGAACCAAGCTTTAAAGCCTCACTGTCTTTGGGCTTGTCATCCCCCTTGGACGGCTTGACTCGATCCGGGCACTCTTTCACAGTATGAGGCCCCTTGCACCGGTAACATTTCACCTGCTTTCCTTCTACACTTGGTTTGATTACCTTGAACTGGCAATCGCACCAAGTCGACATTCCTCGTTTTCTGTTTTGTCGTCCTCATTGACGATGGCATTGAGGCGGCCTTTCTTGGGACAGTTCTTCACCATGTGCGGACCACCACAACGGTTGCACCTTATGGGCCCTCGTTCCCTCTTCTCCAATGGTTTGACGAAATCGTTGGGATTTTCATCACTATCACTGCAACAGTAATCATCCTCATCTCCCCACAATTGTCCTTGCCTCGGGGCTTATAAGATTTGGATTTCCCAACTTCAAATTCTGCAATAGCTTCAGCTGCGATCAAGGCATTGAAGAGATCCTTGACTCCCCTCCGCACTAACTCCATTTGGGCCCATCGTGGAAGTCCATGTGTGAAAGTAAAGAAGCCCTCGGCTTCACTCAAATTCGGAATCTGGAGTTTGAGCTCAATGAACTCCCTAACATACTCTGGGATGGAACCCTCATGTTTCAGTTCCCGCAACTTCTTTCGAGCCTCGTGTTGAGCATTGGTCGGACAAAACTGATCTTTGAGCTCAACTTGAAACTCCTTCCAAGTCTCAATAGGAATGTCCTTGCTCTTCTCCTCAGAGCATCTGCGTCGCCACCACAAAAGAGTGATGTCAATTAAATACATAGAAGCAACAGTTACCTTTTCCGTATCGTCCTTGATACCCATGACCCGAAAATACTGCTCCATGCCCCAAACGAAGTTCTCAACATCTTGGGCCGATCTGTTCCCCTTGAACTCCTTCGGCTTTGGGATGTCCTTCCTCAGCAAGGATGTAGTTGGCTCGGCCACATTTTTCAAGGCAACTTTGAACATCGCCATGCCTACCTTTATCTCATCCAACTCTATCTTCACAGCCTTTAACTCGGCCTCAAGCACATCACCTCTGTTACCCAACTTCTCGAATATATCCATCAGAAGTTCCTCCATCTCTCCCTTGAGATGGTCCCTCTTGTTGTCTTGATCCTTAAAGCGTGAATCGACCATGTCGAGTCGCTCACCCAACTCTTTCACCGATTCCTCAAGTTGGGTTACCTTCCCATCTAACGACGTGAGGATATCTCTCGAGCTCGCTCGCTTTCCCTCAGTAGCCTGGGTCTCCGCACCCTTTTGCGCTGCAACATTCTCTCCTTTTTTCGGTGCCATCACGATCAGTGCCTTCCTCGAACACTCGCTCTGATACCAACTGTCACGGGACTAGATTTTCGAACCAGCGAACCGTGCGGTCTTAGGCGAATTTCACCACACAAACGCCTAAGTAAGCCTAAATTCCAACTCCGGAAGATCAAACTTCCAAGGCACTCAAGAACGCAAGATCGTTCTAAGCGGAAGCAAACTATAATGAATGGACTTTGAATTTGAAAGAAGAAAACCAAGAACACGAAGAACAACACAGAGGATATAGAGTGAATGACTTGATTACTCTGAAGATAGAAAACTAAGTGATTTACAAATGAGCTGGGGAGTCTCTATTTATAGTTGAACTCCCCCAGATCTGATGGTCAAAACTAATTTACATCGACGAACGAGATTTACATAATATCTTTACAAAATCTCTAAATATCACAACATTATCTAAATAAAATCAATTTAAATGGATAATGTTGACTAAATATTCCAGGATCTTCCAGAACATTCCGGAACCTTCCAAAATCTCTCACGGACCGGACTATGTCTGGTGGTCTTTTCGAGGTCAAAGTCTGTGTCTGAACCCCTTCTATCGGCAAATTCGCATATGGCACGGGCTCGAACTGGCGGCCCGTGACATATGTCATGATTGTATAAATATTTTTTTTGTTAGCCCACCGTTTTGTTAAGTAATATTAAAAGATAGAATGGTTTACATGGTTTATATCCTGATTATGTCCGCTACGCGTCGTAACGCTCTTCGCTCCTAACCCGGGAGAAGGGTGTGTTGAGTGGATCGATCGAATGGAAAATGCCAAGAGGGGGGTGAATTGGAATTTTAAGAGTTGTGGGTGAAATTAGAAAATTGAAAAATCAAGACAAGATGATTTATAGTGGTTCAAGCTTGGAACAAGCTCTACATCCACTACCTTAGTCACCACTAAGGATTTTCAACCAATTTCACTATGAAATCTTCCCCTTTTATAGGCTTAGTATGAAACCTTTTATGAAGACCAATCTTTCTACCCAAATATTGATCTTGAGACCCTCACAAGAACAAATTTTTACAAAGGCAATAAAATGTATCTCTCAATAGACAAATATGCCCAAAATACACTCAACCACACACCCAATTTGAGAATAAATGGTTTATAATAAAGAGATTACAAATTGGGGTACAAGATAGGAAATTTGAGCACAAGGGTTTGAATTAATTGCTTGGATGTTGCTTTGATGATCAATAGTTGTTGCTGGTGCTTAAAATGCTTCCTTTCATACCTTCTCATTGATTTCTAACCGTTTCGGTGGTTGACATCATAATTATAGCTGTTGAGACTTCATCTTCCCACCATAAATGTAGTTCTGCAACTACTTGTATCGAAACGGTACCTACCTGTTTCGAAACATGACTAAAAAAGAAAGAGTCATTATGTGCATTAAAGAGGTGTATAGAAAGTGTTTCGAAACACTAGGTGGTCGTTTCGAGACTTGTATCGAAATGGTTGAGCTCATAAAATTTCAGTAGCAAAATGTTTCGAGACCAAGCTAGGCTGTATCGAAACGAGTACTTTACCTTTAAAATTTTGGTTCTAACAAGCAACGGTCGAAAATATTAAATGCCCAATTTGAAAAAAAATTAACCCTCATATCGAAATGGACAACTGTCGTTTCAAAACAAAGTCAAAGTTTGACTTGCCCAGATGAAGGTCGTATCAAAACGAGATGAGGTCATTTTGAGACCTATTCGATATGAAAATTTCTAGTAGCAAAGCGTTTCGAAACAAGCCTAAGCCGTATCGAAACTCCTGGGCAAAATCTACAGATTTAGCTTGAAAACACTTAGAAAAATTTATGGGGATTATTTTTAAACCTTAAAACATTTTGGGTTAAACTTTTACTTGTCAATTTTTGAGCTTTTTGAGAACTTAAAAATTTATTTACTTTCCAAAGTAGTCCTTAAAGTATTTGTTATATCAAAATCAAGTTAATTCAAATTAAGGGTTTTACAATCTCTCTATTTTTGATATAACAAAATCAAAGGAATTTTTTTAAGTGAGCTCCCCCTTAGTTTAAGCTAGGTTTTGAAAACTTTAAAAATTTGCTTAAACGCTTTTCTCGCCGTTTTCGTTAGATCAAAATCATAACAAGCATAATTCAATGAGAAATAAAGAGATAGACAAAATTAAACCAAACAACATAAATCATAATTCATAAAGCATAAATTCCAAAAGCAAAATAACATCAATCCAAACTTAAATCCTAAAAAGCATAATCCAAAATAATAAAATAAAGCATAGGTCCAAAATCATAAAAGGTGCATAATAATAAAGTCCTAGATGATAATGAATGCAAGCTAGACTAGGGCTCATCATCGTCTTCGTCTTCATCCATGTCATCTTCATCTTTTTCTTGATTCGTTTTAAAGTGTTTCCATTCACTATAGAAGGCGGTGAAGGAGAGATTCGATGAGGGTTATTGATTCTCGATAGCGACAACGCGATTTTCTATACCATCAAAGCGGTCTTCCAATGCTTTGAAATGATTGTCCATGTGAGTACGCAAGCCGGTGACTTGCTCGGTGAGGAAAACCATCATCGCATCATTGTTAGGAGCTTGTGGAACAACTTGATCTTGAGGAGGAGTTTGAGCTTGAGCACGTTCACCTCGAGGCACAGGAACCCAATCATCACCATTGAAACGAAAGCCACTCTTCATGAGTGTAGTCTCATTTAGCTTCTCCTTGAGAGGCTCCTCAATATCAAAAGTGCAATCAATTCCACTAAGAACAAAGATACGACTGAGGATGGTACCATATGTGAAGGAGGAGACGTTGTTGCGATTCTTGACTAAGTGTACCATCTCCGCAAACATGATCTTCACAAGGTTCGGTTGTTGTTCTTGTCAGAAGCACTTGAGCCAAAAATCATCAACTTCTCGAATGTGCGAAAACTTCCCACCGGATGGACGGAACCACCATGAGATCATAAGATGAAGAAATCGATCATGGATATCCAAGGTAGTAACTTGGCCAATATGGGGATCAAGGGAGCTCTCATCATTAATACCCTCATCTTTGAGACCAAGGAGATTGACTAAGGTAGAGGGCTCAATACGAATTTTCTTCCCCAAAAGGTAAGACTCAAGGGCGACAACTTGGGAACAGTCATAACTAAGGTTACATTTGGAATTGGAGTAGAATAACAAAACGAGGTTTCGGTACATGATCCCAGGAATGCCTAAAAAGGTCATGAAATTCCAACGGGTTAAAAGGTCATAGTATCTAAAGTGAAATCAGTCGGAATCAAGGAAATCAACATCAACTACACGCTCAAGTCGAATTTTGATGGTTTGGTAGTATTTAAATGCTTGTTGAGCGGTAGCGGTTAGAAAACTCTTTTTTAAAAAGATAGGCGAGATTTGGTCTAAGGAGGTTTTTCTCAGACGATTCAGACCCTTGACCCTCTTCAAAAACACGAGCTCTCTTCTTGGTAGACATCCTAAAAACATTAAGCAAGCAAAAAAGATATGTATGCATAAGAAATCCACATTCAATCCAATAGTTAATCCTATAATCAAGGTTTGATAATATATAATATAGGTTTAAAGAATATACAAAAAGGTTCAAAAACAAGTTTTTTACAATAGAATCACTGAAAAACAATTTTTAAAAAATACGGTTAAATAAATTTATATTCGAATAAAAAAATTTAGATTTTCAGAAATTTTTTTGCAAAAACATCAAAACCCAGAGTATATACAAGTAATATATGAAAAAAAACAATAATTTTAAACTATAGAAATCAAACGAAAATGAAAAGAAAAAGAAAATAGGAAAATACCTTGAATTTGGGATTTAGGAAGAATGGATGGATGATAGTGCACAAAGTTGTTGAAGCTTGCTTAGGATTGTTGTTTAGAGAAAAAAACCCTAAAAATTGTGTGTAAAATTGTTTAGGTTTAGTGGGAATTTATAGGAAAAGTTAGATTAGGGTTTGAGTGGAGTTTGGGTGCTTAAAAAGTCCTTTTTAAAGATGGAAAGGCATCAAATAGTCTTTACATCAAGTAACCGTATCGAAACGGTTATGAGCGTTTTGGAACACGCGTTCCGAAACCAAAAGACGATCGTTTTGAAGCTCAAGGTCGTATCGAAATACCACTTACATGTTTCAATCTCAATGATTCCAGAGACGTCCCTTTCAAGAGCCCGTTTCGAAACATTTCTTACTGTTTCGAAACCCTTGAGGGCAAAAACCCTTCAGAAGTTAGCCTGTATCAAAACAGGGGATCCCGTTTCGATACACCTATGCCAGAATTTGTAGATTTGGCACAAAATGGCAGAAAAGTTGATTTTAAATCAACTCTAAATACATGAACATGATATATGAGCAAGTTTTATAGCCGAAAACATGTGCATACTCCCTCTAACTATAAGCATAGAAGCAATTAACATAAAAAACACATAAGCATGCAAATCAAAATGGATTCAAGAAAGTTTGCATAAAAATGCCCCTAAAAGGTCAAGAAAGGCTGGTTAAACCTAACTCTCTCCTAAGGGTCCAAAAACGCTATTTGTCTAGAGGTTTGGTAAAGATTTCTGCTATTTGGTTCAAGGTGTCTATATATTCTAGAACAACATCATTCTTTTAAGACATGATCTCTAATGAAATGGTGTCTTATCTCTATGTGTTTTGTTCTAGAGTGTTGGATGGGATTTTTAGAGAGACATGTGACACTAGTGTTGTCACACTTAAGGGGTATGGTACCTACCTCAATTCCATAATCTAAAAGTTGTTGCTTCATCCAAAGGAATTGAGCACAACAACTTATAGCCGATATGTATTCCGCTTCGGTGGTAGATAAGGCTACACTATTTTATTTCTTAGAGAACCAAGATATGAGCATACTACCTAGGAATTGAAATGTTCTGGAGGCACTCTTTCTATCCATCTTACAAATCTCATAATCCGCATCCGGATAAGCATGAAGGTTAAAGGTGGAATCTATAGGGTACCAAAGGCATAAACAAATAGTATCTCTAAGGTACCTAAAAATTCTCTTAACGGCTTATAAGGTGCGATTCTCTAGGACTAGCTTGAAACCTAGCACACAAGCAAACACTAAACATGATATTCGGTCTACTTGTGGTAAGGTAAATCAATGATCCAATCATAGAACGATAAAGCTTGGAATCGACACACTTACCTCATTCATCTTTGTCAAGCTTTATGGATGAGCTCATTGGTGTAGCTTGAGGCTTTACATGCTCCAAGACAAACTTCTTAATCATGTCCTTTATGTACTTACTTTGATTGATGAATATGTCATCCTTCATTTGTTTGATTTGGAGTCCCAAGAAGAATGAGAGCTCCCCCATCATGCTCATTTCAAACTCACCTTGCATTAACTTAGAAAAATCTTGACAAATAAGTTCATTAGTAGATCCAAAAATAATATCATCAACATATATTTGCACTACTAATATATCTTTGCCATTGCTTTTAATGAATAGTGTTGTGTCCACCTTTTCTTTTTCAAAACCCTTTTTAATAAGAAAATTTGAAAGCTTTTCATACCAAGCTCTTGGAGCTTGTTTTAAACCATGTAAAGTTTTTGTTAATTTAAAAACATGTTTGGAAATTTTGGATCTTCAAAGCCCGGTGGTTGTTCCACATACACTTCTTCATTTATAAAACCATTTAAAAATGAACTTTTGACATCTATTTGAAAAAGCTTGAAATCATTGTAACATGCAAATGCAAGTAGCGTCCTAATTGCTTCCATTCTAGCTATGAGTGCATAGGTTTCATCAAAATCAATTCCCCCTTCTTGAGTGTAACCTTGAGCAACAAGCCTAACCTTGTTCCTCACTATGTTACCACTCTCATCTAGTTTGTTTCTAAAAACCCATTTTGTCCCTATAATAGATTTATTTCTAGGCCTATCAACTAATGTCCATACTTTACTTCTCTCAAATTGATTTAATTCTTCTTGCATGGCCAATATCCAAAAATCATCATTTAATGCTTCTTTTATATTCTTAGGCTCGATGCATGAAATAAATGCAACATTACTAAGGAGTCTGAGAGAGGATTGAGTGGTTACCCCCTTGGATGGATCACTCAAGATTTCACCATCTTTGACATAGTTGTACTCCCTTGGGTAGCTCAATTCCTTTTCCTTAAGAGCCATGTCTTGCAAAGCTTCTAGAGGTGGTTCTTGTGCTTCTTCCTCTTTGGTTGGAACCTCATTCACCTTTGATGATTGGCCACCATCATTGGCTTCAGTGATTTCTACATCATCATCACAAGAATCCTTCCTTGGAAAGCGGTTATCATCGAAAACCACCTGTATTGACTCTTATAAAACTAAGGTTCTCTTGTTAAGAACTCGATAGGCTTTAGAGTTTAAAGAATAGCCTAGAAAAATAGCTTCATCATTTTTGCATCAAATTTACCTAAATTATCTTTTCCAATGTTTAAAACAAAACACTTGCAACCAAAAGGGTGAAAATAACTAATGTTAGACTTTTTAGATTTTAAAATCTCATAAGGTGTTTTCTTTAAAATTTGCCTAATCATTACTCGATTTATAATGTAGCAAGCGGTATTTTTGGCTTCCGCCCAAAAATATTTTGGTAAATTATTTTCACAAGGTATGGTCCTAGCCATTTCTTCTAAAGTTCGATTTTTCCTCTCAACTACCTCGTTTTGTTGAGGAGTGTGAGGTGCGGAAAAATTATGGCTAATCCCATTTGAGTTACAAAAATCCTCAAAACCTAGATTTTGAAATTCGGTTCCATGGTCACTTCTGATTTGGGAAATATTTTGACCAAGATCATTTTGAGTTATTTTTTAAACGTGATGATTTTTTCTAAAGCCTCATCCTTAGTGCTTAAAAATATAACCCAAGTATATCTAGAATAATCATCAACAAGAACAAGTGCATATGATTTTCCACCCAAGCTAGTTGTCTTAATAGGTCCAAATAGATCCATGTGGATTAGTTGTAATGTTCTACTTGTTCAGACATCATTAATGGGTTTAAATGAAACACGTTTTTGTTCAAACATCATTAATGGGTTTAAATGAAACACGTTTTTGTTTGCCCTTAGCACATGCATCACAAATTTTATCTAATGAGAACTTAAGCTTAGGCAAACCTCTTACTAGATTTTGGGAAACTAATTTTTCTAAAACACTAATGCTAGCATGCCCTAGTTTCCTATGCCACAACCATTCATCATTTTCGTCATGAGCAACCAAACATGCATGGGACGTATGAATGTCATCTAAATGCACCATGTAGATATTTCTTATACGATGACCTATGAGCATTATCTTATTTGTTTTAATGTCCACTATTTTACACCCATTAACATAAAAAAGGACATTAAACCCTTTATCACATAATTGATTAATGCTCACTAAATTATGCTTAAGATCGTTGACACATAACATATTTTCAATAAAAATAGAAGAGTGATTACCAATGGAGCCAATTCCTTCAATGTGGCCTTTGGAGTTGTCACTGAAGGTTAATACTCCACCATTCTTTGGCTTGAGTTCCATGAATCTACTCTTGTCACTGGTCATGAGTTTTGACTTGATGTTTTTGCCTTGTAGCAATGCTACCCCTACAAACAAAGGATTAAACTTTAATTTTTGGTACCCAAATCATTTTTGCGTCCATGTGTGTTAGCTCCCAAAACCTTGGTTCCTTTAGGAATCCAAGGAGACATGGCAACATAATTTTTAGAAGTTACAAGTTCCTTAGGAACCCATACACTACTAACACTTTTAGCTCTAGTATGCCTTTGAGAGCTACTTTGCTTGTAGTGAAATGACTTTCTCTTTACATATTGGGTAACCCCCTTAGCCCAGCCTAGACGCCCGACCCGAACTAAGAAGATTACACGGGGAAAACCGAAGTCAACTCGTTAAAGTTAACGTCGAATAACGACCCTCTTTTTCTTTTTATCTTCTATAGTTGTACATTAAGATCCTATGTGATCAGCAAGACACTTAGAAGAAAACGACACATCGATTAGAGTTCTTTTAGGGGTTTAATTGCTTAAAATACAACTTTAAAGACTAAACTATAATTTCTAGAAAATACATGGACTTTTCATATTTCTAAAGTTACCAAACTTCAATTAGTCATGTAACATGCCAACATGCCAAATTTCAGCTCAAACGGATCATCCAAACTCATCCAATTCAACATACAACATTCAGAGACCAAAATGCAACATTTCAGAACTTAAAAGATTCTTTTAACTAAGATTAATGAACCCGTATCGGTACACCTTAACCTGTATCGATCCACAAAATGGCAATAGCCAAAGTGGGCAAGAGGGTATCGATACGCTCAAGCCCGTATCGATACGACCTTCAAACTTTTGCCTAGGCGTATCGATACGCGGGCAATTCGTATCGGTACACCTAAGCCAAAAAGGCTGAATTTAGCCTTAGTGTATCGATACTCTTCCTCGAGTATCGATACACATACCAGATTTTCATATTCAACAGTCATTTAAACACATTTAACAACACCTAAACATGCTTAAAACATACATACATGATATAACCAACTCATCAAACACATAAGCACCAACAACTAGTATAACATAATCAACAAGCATATCAAATCTGGTATAGTGTTGGGTTATTCGGTGCTCGATTCCTTCAACCGTTCTTGCTCGCCAAGTGGTGGAGAAGTGGGATTTTGGGTGTAAGAGGTGTGGAAGCTAAAAAGATTAAGGACACAATGATTTATAGTGGTTCAACCTTCTAACCAAGGTCTACATCCACTACCTTAGCTTCCCACTAAGGATTTACAATCAATCCACTATTGATTTGTCCCCTTTTCTAGGCTCAGGAGGAAACCCTTACAAACCGATCAAACTTTCTACCCAAAGCCTTGATCAAACCCTCTTTACAAAAGAGATAAAAAATATGCAAACTCAAATCCCTCTAATAGGTATTTGTTTGCACAATAAAACTCTCACCCAATCCTAAAATACTTGAGCAAATATAACAAATTTGGCTCACTAGTGTTTGTCTATACAAGGAAATGACAATTAAGCACTAAGAAAATTTCTTGATCATATGTTGTATTACAATTGAAGCATTAACCATTACTAGATGCTTGGAGGTCCCTCTTATACTCCTTAATGAGTTTGTAGCCGTTACTAGCCGTTGGGGTTGAATTGGAGCCGTTGGAGACTTTATTTCCCATCTTTAATGTTGTTCTGCAGCCTTCCGTATCGATATGCGTGGACACATATCGGTACGACCTTCATCAAAAACTAGCCGTTGGGCTCTTGCCAGCCTAGGCGTATCGATACAACTGAGGGCGTATCGGTACGGTATGACATTTAAAAGGCCGTTGGGAAACTAGTCGTTGGGGTTGTTAAAACAGGGATCGATACGCTTACCAGGCGTATCGAAACGATCCCTCACCGTATCGAAACGACAAAGACTGTTTCAATACGGGTTTTGGCAGTGACCAAACCTGGGAAAAAAGGTATCGATACGGGTTAGACCGTATCGGTACGGGCAACCTAAAAATACAAGTTTGGCTGTTTTAAATCATGAAAAACTTTGCCAATGACCTTTTAAGATCCCTCAAACATAAATTTAAGTTATTTGGACTTAAAGACAAGTTTTGAATTCTTTTCAAATTAGTCCAAAACATTTTTCAGTTATTATATCAAAACATTATTTCTACATATAACATAGCCAAAACACTTTCAACAAGACCATAAACCAATTAGAGACCATTTACAAGTCCAAAAACATAAACCAAACATGCTCAAGGTGTTTAACATCACCAACAAAACCATGAGTAGAAATCCCTCCCATTGCCTCTTATTACACTAAAGTAAAACCATATACATTGCTTAGCCAAATACTTGGATTTCCCCTTGCTTTCTTGTTGCCTCTAATGCTCAATTCTCTGCATTGATGAAACAAATGAGCCCAAGCACAAAGCTTAGTGAGGACCGCTAAAAACCAAGAATTCATCAATGCATTTTGAAAACCATATCATCAACATTTTGAAAACATATTGTTACCGACTCACTTTTTGAGATCGAGTCTTCCGCACCCATAGGTGCTAAACACCGCGCACCACGCGCACCACCCGACCGAGGGACACAAAGTGCTGTTGTTTCCATGCACCAAGGGGCCATGCACAACGCCCTTGGTGGTGTCCGCGCCCAAGAGATACGACCTGGGCCAGTTCGTCTGCACCATGGGGCCATGTCTAGCACCCCATGTGCTGCCCACAAGGCTTACACCCGAGGGGGCCCAACACACGCACCCGAGGGGCCTTTGCCACGCACCCTCCATGCCGGCCAAGGCATAGAGCCCGAGCCCGCACCCGATGTGCGCACAATGGAGACCAAGTCCGCACACAAGGGGGCCTTGTCATCCAACCTTCATGGCGCCCAAGCCATGAATCCCGAGTCCGAACACGACGTGCACACTAAGGAGGCCAAGTCCGTATCCGAGAGGGCGTTCCCTTGTCTTCATACCGCTCAAGCCATGAAGCCCGAGCCCGCACCCGACGTGCACGCCTATGAGGCCGAGTCCGCACCCGATGTGCACGCCAAGAGGCCTAGGGGCTGCCTATCCGCATTGCCCACACCCCTAGGGCCCGAATTAGCACTCAACGTGCTAAAGAGGAGGTTTTGGAGTCAAGATCCGGGCCATGCCAAGCCCAATCAGCCCAAGCATCCAAGACCAAAGCCAAGGAGTCATCTTTGGACCAACGCACATGGAAAGGTATCTTCAATGGAGACTATTCGAGGAAAGCTTCCATCCTTGAAGCCATATTTGAGGAAACAAGCCAATGCCACCAAAACTATGATGTCATTGAGCACTTATCTTAGGCAACCATGTAATAGAGTGATATAGTTGCCTTGTATGAGAGATTCTCTTTGTAAGACTCATCCATAGCCATTGGATCGAGTCGTTCGTAGCCATTAGATCGGGGGGGCCAAGGCTATAAATAAGAGCCTTGCCCAACCATTGTAATCACTCCACTTTTCCCATCTTTCTTCATTTCTACTTTATTAATACATGAAGGCTCGAGTACTCTTTTCTCCTCATCTAGGCTTAGGAGGAGTTTTTAACGAGGCTCGTTGCTTGTTTAAATCCATCACCTCTTTCTCTTTACCTTGCTTAGCCATCACCCTTACTTTCCCAAAGCTTCCGCACAGCACATCCTAAGCACATTAGCTTAGCTTTTCGAAGGCTTACTTAGTCCCCGACCTAAGATCGACGACTAAGGCCGCACGGGTTAGCGAGTCGAATTCTAGCCCCGTGACAATATGCCTTCCTTTAAAACATACTCTTTAAAGCATCAATGCACTTTTAAAACCACATGCTCATAACATCATTAAAACAACAACAAAATCCTTAGCTCATGCTTAAACAAAGCATCACATGCATTATAGCATAATTCTGAAGCATCACATGCTTAATTCATTTCTCAACGTCATTATATTGGCTCGCAAGTGATCATTAACAAACCATATCAAACCAACACAATTAACACAATCGGATATGCAGATTACAAGCGTTGTCCCACACGCTTCATACACACTACCGGCTACACAAGGTGGAGTTTAACGGCACAATCTCAACCCTTCAACACCCGTGATGGAGTTAAATGGCACAATCACAACCCCTCAACACCCGTGGTGGAGTTAATGGCACAATCGCAACCCCTCTACACCCATGGTAGAGTTAATGGCACAATCACAACCCCTCAACATCACTCATCGGTAGTTGTATAACTCACTAACGAGAGTCGGGACACAAAACAAGGCTAACACATGGGAGCTACCTCAACCATTGTAATCAACCTAACCAAGATCACCCACGGGAGCATTCCTTCACCGTGGTGATACTTAACCAAGTCTACCCACGAGAGCCCTCCTCCATCGTGGTGAAGCCAATTCCTCAATCGCTAGGGTACTTGGATGGAGTTTACGGCACAATCAATACCCCTCGACATCCAAGGCGACTTTATTCACGGTGCACCTAATCCTATAGCCGGCTAACTATATCTGATTAAAGTAACCAAAAACCATTTCCATCACTTGCCAATATAATCATTGAACATCCATACTCCACTTTTTTACAAGCATAAATCACATTGCCATTTTCACAAGCATAAACATGCTTAAACTCAAATGCATATATCTCATAAATCTAAGGATCACCTACCAAGTGCATCCTTAACAAATTAGCATTAAAAACCAACATCGTCAATGCTAAAAAATGCTTTAAAATAGTAATTAAACCAGCATCCGAGAGAGACTTTTGATTTACTTACACTTGAGCTTAGATAAGTGTTTCAAACTTACAATATACTCCCAAGACCACGCTCAAAGCATTACAAAGCTGGAAAATCCATTTCCACTCACCGATACACGAAACTTCGCTCGCCAACGCAAAGATCACCCTTCTGAAGCCTCCAACAATGCTTCGCTTGCTTCCGGATCAAGATCTCCTATTTTTAGAGCATCAAAACAGAGATCCAAATGCATTAAAATGCATTGCAACACCAGCAACTAAACACAAACTCGTTGCTCAGCAAAACTGCACCAATCTACCCAACCGAAACAATCGAAAACTCAATCGATTGCTTTCTAAACCAAGCCCAGCCAACATACATCACTTCCAACCATTATTAAACATCAAAACACATCTAAAAACAACATAAAACCTTCGTTATACCTCTAGCAAGCATAACACCATTAAACCACCTCAAAAACCCAACTAAAACCATCAAAAAACTCAAGGATCTCAAGGATTTCGGGATCTATATTATCAAAAATCTTTTTCAACATAATAATCATCTCAAAACTCAATTAAAATTAATCCAAAACAGAGCTATTAACAACACTCTGAAAATCAAGATTTAAACTATAATTTTGCAAGATTTTGATCTTAAATCAAAACTATAATAAAAACTCAGCCAAAAACAATACTTAGAAGCTAAAGATCTTGGGAATTTCAATAAAGAACCTAGATTAAAGGTTGAGAATGAGGTTTACCTCCAACCCTTGCCTTCCTTAAAGATTGACAAGTTTTTGCTTCATAAATCTTGAAGAACTTGAAGAGAATTCTTGAAAATGGTTAGAAATCAAAGAGAGAGTGTTTGGGAGAAAAGAATTCTGGAGAAAGTGTTGAGAAAATGGGTTTTTCTTCAATGAAAGTTAGTTACGTCAAAACTTCTCAATTTTCTATTTTAACACGTAAATAAAATAAAATCCTTTTTATTCAATTATTTTTAAATCCTTTTGAAACACGTCAATTTAAGGAAGGTTTAATTGTACAAAAGCTCCCTAAAGATTCTAAGATTTTGACTCATCTTTTGAAATTGCATTTTCCACAATTTTGAAACTTTACATTTTGGTCACTCCCCAAAATTTACCTCTTCCAAAGCTTATTTTGTAAAATTGATTTGACCAACCCCTTAAACATAATTTTAGAGGATTTTTATCAATTTTTGTCATTATTTTATCCTTTCCCAATCCTTGATTTCCCCAAACCACCTAATACGATTCGAATCGTTCCTGACCGGTCCGATCGAATGTCTAAATCTTCTAGGCCCAAAACCAGGGCGTTACAACTCTCCCCCACTTAGGAAATTTCATCCCTGAAAGAAAAAGGTGAGAGCACTGCTTCAACATGTTTGTGGTGCTTTCACACGTGGCCTCCTCAACTCCTCGGTGTCTCCACAACACCTTCACAAGCTCTATCGTTTTGCCACGAAAAACCTTGTTGTTCGAGCCAATGATCTTCATCGATCCCTTGTCGCGGAATAAATCCGAGTTCATCTCTATCTCCTTGATAGACATAACATGCGAAGAATCCAATCTATACCTCCACAACATTGAAACATGAAACACATCATGAGTCTTGGCTAATTCGGGAGACAACCTCAATCGATAAGCCATAGGACCAACACGCTCCACAACCTCATAAGGTCCAATAAACTTCGGGATAAGCCTACTGTCATACCCAAATCCCATCAATTTCTTTCAAGGCGATACCTCCAAAAACACACGTTCGCCAACTGCGAACTCCATCTCCTTACGCTTTAGATCCACGTAAGACTTTTTCCGATCTGATTCTGCCTTCAAACGCTCACAGATGAGCTTCACCTTCTCGTTTGTTCCTTTCAACATAGCCGAAATCGAAAACAACTTTTGCCTAGCTTCTGCCCAACAAAGAGGCGTTCTGCACTTTCTTCCATACAAAGCCTCGTATGGAGCCATTTGAAAACTTGTCTGAAAACTATTGTTGTAAGCATACTCAACCAACGACAAATGCTTCCTCATGAACCTTGGAAGTCTATCACGCAGCATCACAACATACCCTCAATCACCTGGGCAATACGTCCTGACTTTTCATCCGTCTGAGGATGATAAGAAGTATTGAAAAGCAACTGTGTACCCAACGCTTGATGCAAACATTCACAAAACCTCGACGTGAATCTCGAATCTCTATCCGACACTATAGATTTCAGCACACCATGCAAATGCACAATCTCAACAACAAACAACTCAACCAACTTATCCAACGCATATGTAGTATGCTCTGCCAAGAAATGTGCACCCTTCGCAAGACGATCAACAATTATCTAAACAAAATTCCTCTTTGACAGTGTTAAAGGTAATCCAAACATGAATCCACGGTAATCTTTTCCCATTCTGAGATCCTCAAGGGTTACTACACTCATAAGGAACCCAAAGCTCAGCTTCCACCCGCTAACAAGCCAAACATTTGCTTACAAACTTTGCAACATCCTATTTCATCTCATCAGGTATCACCCAACTCTCAACCACAATACACCTTTGTACCACCAAGGCGCACAACAAAAGAACCACTATGAACTTCAACCAGAATAGAGCATCTCAATACGTCATCATTTGGCACTTGTATTCAGTTCCCAAAACTCAAAACACCATCTTCAATGAAACCAAAATCTTAAGGCTTCCCATCTGCGATATCCTGAACACGCGGTACAAGAGAATCGTCTAGCAACTGCTTATCCTTGATCAACCAGTTCAGGGATGGTTTCACCAGCAGTTCGGCAACAAGACCACCACCTTGTGATACGCTCAAGCGAGCAAACATCGCCCTCAACTCCACAGCAAATTTCCTGCTCAAAGCATTGGCCACAACATTGGCCTTTCCAACTTGATACCTCATCATCAGACCATACTCCTTAATCAACTCCAACCACCTTCATTGTCTAAGATTCAACTCTTCTTGAAACATTAGATACTTCAACTCTTGTGATCTGTTAACTTTACACTTCTCAACACAAAAACCCAAAATCCGCTCACTCACCATTCGAAATTCTCACCACGAGACTCTAACACCATCTCAAACACTTGCTTCATTTACATCAACTGTCTCAGGAAGGTTTAATTACACCCGGCCAACGGACCACCTTCTCACAAAGACCCAACCAAAACAACATGGCTTTTGAGCTTACACTACTTTTCCTACTCAAACTTTGACTACGACACTGATCTTACCTGGATGCTACCCGATGACAAACTTAATCCTCACACAAAATCAACTGCAACAAGCCGTGCATAAAACTCATTCTCCAAGCACTTACAACCGTCAGAAAGCATACGATACAACCTTTCTAACCTGCTCAACTACTCATCCTACATACATACAAGAGCCATGAATCCTCAGCTCAAGCTAAACCTCGATTAGAACTCTCGTCAGAACTCCCTTCCAACTCCTCCAAGATTACCGTCAAAACTTCATCCACCTAAAACAACCACCCTGCTACAACTATTCAAGCAAGAATACATAACACTTCACTGCTATTTCAAAATGCTTTTAACCACATACCAAACGACTTTAGCCGATTCTAACCAAAACATTCTCCTCTTTGCCACCAAGCCGCCAAAGGCCCTTTAAACACATAGAAACTCTATTTTCGGCCAACCAAGCTAGGCCACACTTACTCCTAACGGTAAACTTATTCACTTCCTAATCTCATACCGACTCTTCAACTCGCACCATAACAAAACTTTAAACCCCCAAACTACCCTAATCATAACTCATCACTATCAGGTCCAATTAGCTATTCCTAAGTGTGAACATTCGTATGCATGATCGCCTACATGCCCTTACAAATGCCTATGCACATGTATGCAAGCTTCTAATGTCATGACAAATGTATGCATGTACCACTATGTAATATATGTAGACCTGGCAAACTTGACCCGAGAACCGAAACTTGAACCGAATTACCCGAACCCAGACCCGAACCAAAACCGAAAATCACCCCAAAATTAACCCGAAATCTGATTCGAAATTTTATTCAAAACCCGAAATAAACTAAACCAAAACTGAACTGAATTTAGTTGAACCGAATGGACCCGAATCGAATAGACCCGAACCGAATAGACCCGAGCCGAATAGACCCGATTAATAGAAATAAAGAAAGATAAAATATGAACAGCCGCACAAATCACTAAAATGTCAAATATATTGACTTTATAAAGTCATATATAGGGTGTAAAAATCTGACCAACCTAAAAATTTGATTAAAAACGACTTATCTCTCATTGAACTGAAAATAACCGAACCGAAATTAATCGAATTGAAATCAACCGAACTGGAAATAACCGAACTGAAAATCAACCGACCTGAAATGACCCGAAACACAATAGACCCGAACTAAAATCGAACCGAACCGAACCGAAACTGAAACCGAATCTGAACCAAAAATATCAGACCTGAAATAACTAAAATCGAAATGACCCGAACCGGTTGACCCGTTTGCCACCTCTAAATATATGTATATGAATGATTTTAACTGTACATGTATGTCTATTCACACTTACTAATAACGTCATTGAACCAAACCAGGGACGACCTCTTATCCCATTCTCGAACTTTTCCTGCTTCACCATCCATACAACTCATTACATCAACTACTCTAACCATTATTCTTCTTCACCAAAGTTGTTTTTCTAAACAACACCGACTACTACCCATCTCACTAACGATAGGACCCTAACCACTACACAAGAGGATGCAAAACCAAAACTTAAGCAAAGATAACAATAACAGAGATTGCATAAAAAGATACCTGCAACCACATCATTGTCCTGGGGCTCCAGGCGACAAGCACTCACTCCCGCAGAACCATCATCATCCCCTTGTTGAGAAGAACCATGACAGCATTCGCGGTCACAAGAAGCTTCAACAGACATCCCACCTTGACCACCTTGAGCTAACATTGGACAATCTCGCCTCAAATGTCCAACAGACCCACACTTCCAGCAAGACTCAATCATAGCACACCTCACGCCTCTATGCCCTTCTTGCCACCTTTGAACCCTGTCTCGGCCGCACTTACGACCCCTTTGAGACTCAACTACACGTGATGGAGCTGGTCTCGCCATCTGAGGACAATTACGCTTCACATGTCCCGTCGCACCACAGCTCTAACAAGCTCCAGCATCCCAGCAACCCCAGTGTATCGCCTTCCACGAACACACTCTGGTAGACGAACCACCGCTCTCTAACCTTGATGTACTTGATCCACACTACCACCATTCACAAACCTCGGACCCGGATGAAACCTTCTATCACGAAGTCTCTTACGACGCCCATTCTGGAGGCCAGAACTCGCAACTATTTTGTTCTCATGCAGGTCACCATCGCCATCTGTAGCCACGTTCTCACGTTGCTTAACCCCCGAAAACCTATCTCCCAAGTATCTCCTATTAAAAGTAGATAAAAGGAACTCCCAATCCACATCATGGATATTCGATGCAATCGACACAAGCATCATCTAGCATTAACGAGACAACGCTTCTCAGCTTACAGGCGTTGTCACACCCTTCCTGATCCAGGATTGGAATCGTACCGGCTAACCAAGCCTCGAATGCCTCCGGCGTCAACCCACGATACTCAACAGCTCCCAAATCATGCAGACGCTGTTTTGACAAACTAGCTTGTTCAATAGTCGACATATGCGCAGGCTTTTCATTCACCGCGGTCTGAGATGCTCTAGACATCTCTTGTACCTCAGATGTTAAAACTTTCATCACAGGGCCAACCCCCTCATGCTGCCCTATCGCCTCAACTACATGTAAGAACGTCCGAACATGCAGATTCTCAACAGATGGAACATCGTTCCCATGACCACCCTGCTCGTCCGCATGTACGATCGTATTCGATTCCAACTCTCTCTTCAGAATCATTGTGCTATTTTTAACAAGGCATAATAACAAAAACAAATCAAATCCTGATTTAGGCTAGCCTCAAGCAATGATCCAAGTTTACAAATCCAATTTAAAACATTTATCTAGTGTAATAAGGCAATGGGCACCCTGATTTCCCTCAAGCATAACATAGCATACAATAGTATATCACAATCATTATGCTTTACATCATCCTCAATCAACACACATCCTCAGCACATCATCATCGTATAATCATATTTTACTCACATATGATTCATAACAACCAAGCATGGCATAAACACCAATACTCAACCAAAAATATGCTTTATTCAAACAACATGCCATTTAACACCGAATCGAACATCAAAACATACTGATTTCACTTACAATCATCCCCAATTCTTTCGTAACCTAGCTCTGATACCAACAAATGTAACCCTTTAGCCCAGCCTAGACGCCCGACCCGAACTAAGAAGATTACACGGGTTGAAGTCAACTCGTTAAAGTCAACCTTGATTAACGACCTTTTTTTTCTTTTTATCTTCTCTAGATGTACATTAAGATCCTATGTGATCAGCAAGACACTTAGAAGAAAACGGCACAACGATTGGAGTTCGTTTAGGGGTTCAATTGCTTAAAATACAACTTCAGGGACTAAACTATAATTTCCAGAAAATACAATGACTTTTCAGATTTTTAAAGTTACCAAACTTCAATTAGTCTTGTAACAAGCCAACATGCCAAATTTCAGCTCAAACGGATCATTCAATTGAACATACAACATTCAGAGACCAAAATGTAACATTTCAAAACTTAAAAGATTCTTTTAACTGAAATTAACGAACCCGTATCGGTACGCCTTAGCCTGTATCGATACGCAAAATGGCAGTAGCCAAAGTGGGCAAGAGGGTAACGATACACTCAAGCCCGTATCGATACGACCTTCAAACTTTTGCCTAGGCGTATCGATACGCGGGCAATTCGTATCGGTACACCTAAGCCAAAAAGCCTGAATTTAGCCTTAGTGTATCGATACTCTTCCCCGAGTATCGATACATATACCAGATTTTCACATTCAACAGTCATTTAAACACATTTAAAAACACCTAAACATGCTTAGAACATACATACATGATATAACCAACTCATCAAACACATAAGCACCAACAACCAGTATAACATAATCAACAAGCATATCAAATCATGGTGAAAATATTAACTACTCAAGCATGCTTTAGAATATAAGCTATAGCATAGCCAAAACACTATCAGCAAGACCGTAAAACAATTAGAGACCATTTACAAGTCCTAAAACATAAACCAAACATTCTCAAGGTGTTTAACATCACCAACAAAACCATGAGTAGAAATCCCTCTTATTGTCTCTTATTACACTAAAGTAAAACCACATACATTGCTTAGCCAAATACTTGGATTTCCCCTTGCTTTCTTGCCGCCTTTAATGCTCTATTATCTGCATTGATGAAACAAATGAGCGTAAGCACAAAGCTTAGTGAGGACCGCTAAAAACCAAACATTCATCAATGCATTTTGAAAACATATGCCTTCCTTTAAAACATACTCTTTAAAGCATCAATGCACTTTTAAAACCACATACTCATAGCATCATTAAAACAAGAGCAAAATCCTTAGCTGCTGCTTAAACCAAGCATCACATGCATTATAGCATAATTCCCAAGCATCACATGCTTAATTCATTTCTCAACGTCATTATATTGGCTCGCAAGTGATCATTAACAAACCATATCAAAACCAACACAATTATCACAATCAGATACGCGGATTACAAGCGTTGTCCCACACGCTTCATACACACTCCCGGCTACACAAGATGGAGTTTAACGACACAATCTCAACCCCTCAACACCCGTGATAGAGTTAAATGGCACAACAACAACCCCTCAACACCCGTGGTGGAGTTAATAGCACAATCGCAACCCTTCTACACCCATGGTTGAGTTAATGGCATAATCGCAACCCCTTAGCATCACCTATTGATAGTTGTATAACCCACTAGCGAGAGTCGGGACACAAAACAAGGCTTACACGTGGGAGCTACCTCAGCCATTGTAATCACCATAACCAAGCTCACCCACGGGAGCATTCCTCCACCGTGGTGACGCTTAACCAAGTCTACCTACGAGAGCCCTCCTCCATCGTGGTGACGCCAATTCCTCAATCGCTAGGGTACTTGGATGGAGTTTACGACACAATCAAAACCCCTCGACATCCAAGGCGGCTTTATTCACGGTGCACCTAATCCTATAGCCGGCTAACTATACCATTTCCATCACTTGCCAATATAATCATTTAACATCATTACTCCATTGTTTTACAAGAATAAATCACATTGCCATTTTCACAAGCATAAACATTCTTAAACTCAAATGCATATATCTCATAAATCCAAGGATCACCTACCAAGTGCATCCTTAACAAATTGGCATTAAAAACCAGCATCTTCAATGCTCAAAAACATGTTTTAAAACAGTAATTAAACCACATTTAATTCGAGTGCATTTTAATCTAAAACATAGCACATTCCGAGAGAGACTTTCGATTTACTTACTCTTGAGCTTAGCTAAGTGTTTCAAACTTACACTAAGCTCCCAAGACTACGCTCAAAGCATTACAAAGCTGGAAAATCCATTTCCACTCACTGATACACGAAACTTCACTCGCCGACGCGAAGATCACCCTTTTGAAGTCTCCAGCAATGCTTCGCTTGCTTCCGGATAAAGATCCCTTGTTTTTAGAGCATCAAAACGGAGATCCAAATGCATTAAAATACATTTCAACACAAGAAATAAACACAAACTCGTTGCTCAGCAAAACTACACAAATCTACCCATCCAAAACAACCGAAAACTCAATCGATTGCTTCCTAAACCAAGCACATCCAACATACATCACTTCTAACCATTATTAAACTTCAAAACACGTCTAAAAATCATAAACCCTTCCTAATACCTCCAGCAAGTATAACACCATCAAACCACCTCAAAAACCCAACTAAAACCATCAAAAATCTCAAGGATCTAAAGGATTTCGGGATCTATATTATCAAAACTCTTTTTCAACATAATAATAAACTCAAAACTCAATTAAAATCAATCCAAAATAGAGCTCATCAACAACACTCTGAAAATCAAGATTTAAACTATAATTTTGCAAGATTTTGATCTTAAATCAAAACTATAATCAAAACTCAGCCAAAAACAACATTTAGGAGCCAAAGATCTTGGGAATTTCAATAAAGAACCTAGATTGAAGGTTGAGAATGAGATTTACCTCCAATCCTTGCCTTCCTTAAAGATTGACAAGTTTTTGCTTCACAAATCTTGAAGAACTTGAAGAGAATTCTTGAAAATGATTTACAAATCAAAGAGAGAGTGTTTGGGAGAAAAGAATTCTTGAGAAAGTGTTGAGAAAATGGGTTTTGCTGAAATGAAAGTTATTTACGTCAAAACTTCTCAATTTTTTATTTTAACACGTAAATAAAATAAAATCCTTTTTATTCAATTATTTTTAAATCCTTTTAAAACACATGTCAATTTAAGGAAAGGTTTAATTGTACGAAAGCTCCCTAAAGATCCTAAGATTTGACTCCTCTTTTGAAATTGTATTTTTCCATAGTTTTGAAACTTTACATTTTGGTCACTACCCAAAATGTACCCCTTCCAAAGCTTATTTTGTAAAATTGATTTGACCAACCCCTTAAAAATAATTTTAGAGGATTTTATCAATTTTGTCATAATTTTATCCTTTCTCGATCCTTGATTTCCCCAAACCACCTAATACGATTCAAACTGTTCCCGACCGGTCTAATCTGATGTCTAAAACTTCTAGGCCCAAAACCAGGGCGTTACATATTGGGTTTTTGAAGAACATCCTTTCTCAAAACCGTTTTTCACAATAGTAAGAGAAGTTTTAAGATTATCCACTTCCTTTGTGTGATAATCTTGAAAATCGGAAAGAAGTTTTCAACATCAAGAATTTTCTTTTTAAGATCATTTGAAGTATTGATCAAATACAAAACCTTCTTTTCCAACTCGGAGTTGGTTTTTGAAAGAGAGTCGTTTTGAGTTTGTAAATCGGGAATTCTTTTCTTATTTTTCAAAACCAATTCCTTGAATTTCTCTTCCAACTAATCGTAAACTTCTTGCAACTCATCATAAGCATCATAGAGTTCATCATAAGTGAAAAAAATTAGATGAGTTAGAGTTTACCTTAGGATCATCCTCAATAGCCATGAGGAAAAGATTGGCCATTTCATGTTCCTCGTCAAATGATGACTCTTCATCACTCCAAGTGGCAATGTTGGCCCTCTTGCTCTTTTTCTTGTCGAATCCCTTCTTCTTGAGTTGAGGACAATCCGATCTTATATGCCCAGGCTTCTTGCACTCATATCATATTATTTGATTTGTTTTCTTCTTCCTTGCTCTTGTTCTTGAAATCTGTCTTTCTTTGGAACTTTCTCTCTCGGTTGGATTTCATGAACCTTGAGAATCTCTTGGCTATCATAGCAAATTCCTCGAATTCATCATCTTCACTTGAATTGCTCTCCTCTTGAGGTAGAGAGGCCTTGAGAGCAATTCCTTGCTTTTTTATCCACTTCATGTTTTTTCATTTTCTTCTCTTCTATTCTTCTCTCCCTTGCTTCATAATCTCAAGTGTGAGGAGAGAACCAACTAGTTCATCGAGCTTCAACGTCTTCAAGTTTTTAGCTTCGATGATGGTCATTATCTTCCCATCCCATGATTCGGGAAGAGAGTACAATAACTTCCGAACAAGCTTGTCTTTGAGAATCTCCTCTCCAAATCCTTTGAGACTATTTACAATCACCGAGAATCGATCAAACATTTTGGAGACGGTCTCATTCAGCTCCATCTTGAAATTCTCGTAGCTAAGATTGAGAAGTCCAATCTTGGTCCCTTTGACTTCATTAGTCCCTTCATATGTGGTCTCTAGCTTGTCCCACGCCTCATTTGTGCTCGTACATGAAGACATCTTTGAGTAGATGTCCGGACAAAGTGCACAAAAGATTATATGAATAGTCTTGTCATTGATTTGGAGTTTTCTTCTTTTTTCATCGGTCATCTCATACTTGGTCTTTGGCACAAGCCATCCTTCATTGGTCCTCTTCAATGGGGTTGTTGGGATATCTTCCACAACACCCCACACCATGTAGTCAGTTGACTTGATAAATAGCTTCATCCTATTCTTCCAATAGGGATAGTTATCCCCATTGAAATAAGGTGGCTTGGTGGTAGATTGAGCTTCATAGAGGTTGGGGCCGAAAGTAGAAGCCATGGCAATGGTTGAAGCAGATGATCACACTGTCTAGGATCTTCTGTGGAGGATGTAAAGTCTTCTAAGAGTCTATCTCTGATACCAATTATTGAGTGGATCGATCAAATGGAAAATGCCAAGAAGGGGGTGAATTGGAATTTTAAGAGTTGTGGGTTGAAATTAGAAAATTGAAAAATCAAGACAAGAGGATTTATAGTGGTTCAAGCTTAGAACAAGATCTACATCCACTACCTTAGTCGCCACTAAGGATTTTCAACCAATTTCACTATGAAATCTTCCCCTTTTCTAGGCTTAGGAGGAAACCTTATACAAAGACCAATCTTTCTACCCAAAGAATGATCTTGAGAACCTCACAAGAACAAAGTTTTACAAAGGCAATGAAATTTATCTCTCAATAGACAAATATGTCCAAAATACACTCAACCACACACCAAATTTGAGAATAAATGGTTTACAATAAAGAGATTATAAATTAGGGTACAAGATAAAAAATTTGAGCACAAGGGTTTGGATTAATTGCTTGGATGTTTCATTGATGATCAATAGTTGTTGATGGTGCTTAAAATGCTTCCTTTTATACATTCTCATTGATTTCTAGCCGTTTGGGTGGTTGACATCTGTTGTGTGCAAAAGTGATGCACAAATTGCGTGCAAGTATACACGGTGCCAAGTTATAGTATTTAAGATATCGTCTCCACAGGGATTGTGACAACCTTTCGGAGTTCACTTTTCTGTACAAGTAAAAATAAAAACACAAATATTAGGAGTTGGTTTGATTAAAGTGAAAACTAAAGAAAATAAAGTAAATTGAGAAATTAGAGTGACAGAATGGGCCGGTATTGGATGCTTTGTAGTGTGGAGATTGAATGCACTGCCTCGGTACAGTTTTGCAGATCAACTTAACAACTTTGAACAGCCACCCACGACTATGCCTCAGTAGGCGCCCGCCTCTGCAGAGACCAAGTGACTGCTTGAGTAATTAAGCGATGATTCAAGGTTCAGCAATGCTCCCTTCTATGACTTCCTCTTCTCTCGAAGCTTGAAGTATTATTGGCGAACACGTCTTGGATGATACCTCCCGACGTGAATCTAAGCGTGAACACCAACCGATTATGAAACCTCTATTAGCCACTGAAATTCTAAACTTATCCCTAAGCCGAAGTAGCTTTACCCTATGGTTGGATAAAACCACGTTTACTCGTTTCGTGAGTTCAACTCTCCCGATATTGAACAAATAGATTGCTTCCCTCTTCTCTCTCGATAATGATTGCAACAATGAAGGCTGAAACCTAAACAAATACAAGCAAACTCTCACAACTGCTACACAAGCAACCCTTAGCCCTAGGGAAGGATTAGAACATGATGGGGGTAGACGACACTAGGGTTTCGACAAGATGGAGTTTCTCTCTAATCTCAATTGTGTTTTCTTCTTCAATTCGATTACATATATATAGGGGAAGAGCCTAGGCATAAGTCGGCTTACGGTAGGAATACTAGTTAGAATATAATTACAACTCATTAAAAGATCATTAAATCTTCCTAGATTCTCGTTTGACTTTTTCCAACTTGACTTTGACTAGGCTTTTCTTTGTCTGTTGGGCTCCAATGCACACTCAAGTGGTCTCCAAAAATTAGGTTTGATGAGCTCTTTCAGTCGCATACCACTTTGCATTTTTCCACTCTTCCTTGAGTTGATGCCTCAGCGGCACATTGTTGACTGCATCGGCAGAGGTGTGGACTGGTGTACAGGGGTTGGCACAACTCTTCATTCTGGGACTCGGCGGCACTTGTTAGCTAAACTAAATTTGAAACCTAAAATAGTCAAAAACAAGCCTTGTAGTGTTAAACCCTATATGGGGAAATTTACCTATCAATCTAATCTGTAAGGATTGCGCAATAGCTATTCGAAATGTACCATTGCCCTGTGATCTCTATGTATTACCCAAATGTGAATTTGACTTAGTACTAGGCTTAGATTGGTTAAGTAAACATCAAGCCTGGATCGATTACCAAAACCGAAGATTATACCTCCAGGGTTTAGGGAAGGAATCTATTCTATTGATTGATCAAAAACCGACCTCTATTTTTGCTTCCATGGTGTTACAAGATGAATATGATTTCAGCTTACCCTCTATTTCTATTGTTTCTGAATTCATCGATGTCTTTCTCGAGGATCTCCCTGGTCTTCCACCAACCCGCGAAGTAGAGTTTGGGATCGACATTCAACCCGGAACCAGCCCGATGTCTATCGCACCTTATCGGATGGCACCGGTTGAATTAAAAGAGTGGAAGAAGCAGCTCCAAGAGTTACAAGACAAGGGCTTCATACGACCGAGCACATCTCCCTGGGGTGCTTCGATTTTGTTTGTGAAAAAGAAAGATGGCTCGATGCAGCTTTGTATCGACTATTTTAGAGCGTTTGGGTGTTCTCTAAATATGAGCTCAAGTGCACACTCTTGTCAAGTTATAGTATAAAGATATCGTCTCCCACATGGATTGGACAACTTACTCGAATTGTAATTCCTGTACAAAGAAAATTAAATGCACAAATAATTTTTAGTTTATGAAAGAATTAAAAGTAAACAAAACACAAGTAATTGATAGAAGAGATCAAAGTGATAGAATGGGTTAGGTTATGTTGCTTAGTAGTGTGAAACTGCGTTGAATAGGATAAGTTGCTTTGCGCTGCTAGACTTTACTGCCTCGAAGGGGGATGGCAGGTTGGTTGCTTCGACGCTTTCGCTGCCTCAGTAGTGGAACACACGATTGGCTCGGTGGAAAACTCGGCAGATCTTCAAGGCTTAGAAGAATGCTTCAATATTGATCCCGGTTATGTCTAAGTCAAAATATTGTTGTTGCCCACTGCATATGATACCTTTCACGGCGTGAATCTTGCAAAGAAAAAAACTTTGGTTCGTCATCTTTTAGCCGCCTCAAACTTGCACCTATGTTTATGCTGAATTGATCAACACCTGATTAGGAAGAGGATCGTACTTATCCCTTTCGTGAGTTCGACTCTCTCGATACTGAACAAATAGATAGTTGACAACTAATCTTTCGGACTTAATTGAAAACTATGAAGAGCATAGAATAAGCAAACCTTGAAGTTTTATTGCATAAATAAACTTAATTCCTAAACAACCGTTCTCACACTAGTTTACAACATAACCCAAACCCAACAGAAAATTTAGAACATAATGGCGGCAAGAAAACTTAAACTATGCCCAAACGAAAAACCTAAGTTGTATTCAATTACAAAATATGTCAAGCATATATAGGCATTAGCTAGGTCAAGTCCTCCTTAGAGTAGAAGTCTTCAAAGTAGCTTTTGCATTAAATGCAACCTTTAGTTCTGACTTCTTTGAGTTGAATATGGACTTCTTCTCGTTGCCTTGCACCGCAAGTTATCTTGATCTCTTCCTTTGGTGGCTCTGTTTGCTGCTCCAGGCGTTAGAAAATTGAGTGGATGACATTGTTGGAGTTAGGATTTTCTGCTCTACATATCACACTCTAATTCTCCAATTCCTCATCTTGCTGCTATGGGCAGCAGGTATGACGGCGACAAGTACTCAACGGTGACTTTCACAGCTTGGAACTGCATTAGTATAGTTCCCTGGTCTGCTGCCTCTACATCCTCTCCTCTAGTATGTCCCCCTCCTAACAATTTCTAGCCCTGAAATGCAAACTAAACTAAAACATCATCTTTTCCTTACCAAATAAAACATAATCAATAAAATTATGGCAAAGTAAAGAATACTGTAAGTATGCAATGCATGAACCTAAATATGCCTAAAATGTACTTAAGAACAACAATAATATGAGATGGAATGCACACAATATATAGGACTAATGAGCACTTTACACACGCCCAAACTCGAACTATTGCTTGTCCTCAAGCAATGCAAACCTAAACTTACTTTCCCCATTGAACTTAATCAGAAAGAAAAACTTGTTTTAAACTTGATTTAATACATCCAGGCAGTGGCACCTACATTATATTAGTGAAAGGAAAAGAGCATAAATTACCTCAGAATTAAACTACAATGCAATGCAGTGTGTGCAGAAACTGTGTACAGGCTGAATCTGAAGAATATTCTAAGTAAACAAGGATGTTGTCATGTTATATAAGGTTGATGCCGAGACAACATAATTAAGAACAGTTTATAATCATGGCAATAAGGACTTCATCTCATCACAACTACTCTTCTAGATCTAAAATTAAGATAAGAGCAAACTACAAAACCCCGAACCCATTGAGTAGAGTCATCTCGTGAAGACTTTTATTCACTCATGCTAAATTGTCCGTCACTTCAAGGATTTTCAGATTCATGGACTTTGATACCAGCGAAGTGTCCTTGCACATGATTCTTTTTCTGTCCTGCCATGACAATGCTTTTCTTTTTCTGTTTGTTGCCTACCGTGACAGCTTCCTGCAACCAGTGTTAGAATTTTACAAATAATTCAAGCAGGCAATGTTTACGAGAAATTCTAACAAAATTTTTATTTTGATTAATTTTTTAATGCGAGTACAATGCAATCTATATGCTACTATGATGCCTAAACAAAAATATGAGAGCTACCCCCAACTCGAGATGGGCATTGCCTTCAATGCACAAAATAAAGTACAAAAGAAAAACAAAAAAATTAAATACAAGTAAGATAATTAAAACATAAAAATAAGCAATGAAATAAAGAAAAGAAAAGAAATAACGCTAGAAGTTGGCGGAGGGCTGAGAAGAAGCTGGGGTCTTTTCGGCAGAGGAGGAAGAGGATGAAAACTGGATGACAAGGCAGCGGCTGGCAGGTGTCCGGGTGACAAACTTGGCAGGTGATATCTTTGTTGTCCGCGGCGGCTGGACTCTCTTAGAAGTGGGGCGAGGAGCTGCACTTTAGTCTGGCTCAAATTCAGACTCCTCTTCCTCTGGCTCGGCGAAGATGATGTGCCGCTTTCTCTTTATGGTTGCCTCTGTCATGGGTTCCGCCATAGGATCCTCTGTTGCCATTGGTGTCGATGTTGTTGTCGTCTGCTGCTCAACCTCGTTAGATTAGGAGTTGTTTGCCATTGTTTCTGTTGTGTGGGCAGGAGAGAAATGTTGTTAATGCCTCTCAAGATTGTTGGCCACCGTGTTGGAAGATGAGGTGGCAGAGTAGGATGGATAGAGTGCGTTGGAGATGGCATCTAGCGGCGAAAGGCAGCGTGGCGGGTAGCTGTTTCTGATGGTGTGCCTTCTCTGGGTTAGGCTGCGGTGGCTAGGTCTGTAGGGAGGGGCCGTCATTGGGAAATTTCTGAAGAAGGTAAGCCATAAAGACCTCTTGGACCTCCCTCACGTACTTCATGAATGTCAATTGTTGTTGCTCTATGCGTTTGTTGCTGTCGATAAGAGTGCAGAGCAGGGCAATGACTTTATTGTTATGGGCAACGTCAGTACTACCTGGGGCTACCGGTGTAGCTGGCTGGGCAGCGGAGGGCTGGCTTGGAGTGATCGATTTTGTCTCTTGGGGCTGCATCATTTGCATGCGGACCTTTCTAGTCCAGCCCTCATTGGCGGATGTGATCTCGTCGTTTGAATCAAACGGGACATTGAAATTGGCACATAAGCCTGTGATGAGGGATGAGAAGTAAAGTCGACCCTTTGATTTCCGGAAGCAGTTGTTGATCTCCTTGCAGATGATTTCTCCAACGTTAATTGGCCTGTTGACCATTATGGAGTGAATAAGAGCTGGACACGGCAGATCCACGCTGGAATTATGGGAGGTAGGCAGTAGACGTCGTTTAATGAATGTGTTCCACAGTATCAGTTCGGGTAGCAGTCGGCAGCGTTGCACTGAGCCGCCATGTTTTTCTGCCAACCAAGGGGTGTTGGGTTTGCACAGCCGTGCCTTGATTCTGTCATAGTCGGCAACCGTCAGTGGCTGCCTCCATTCTTCGTGTGGGTTGTCGTCCATCTCGAGCCCATAGAAGTTGTTGATGACGACGGCGTTTAACTTGACAGGCTCTCCCCGGACAAAAACGTAAGGTATTTCTAGGCGGGGGTGGTGGGCATAGAATTCTCTGACCATCATGATGTTTGCCACCTCCGACTGTCGTGCAAATATCTCCCAATCCTTGTTGTGGATTTTTGTTGAGTGTGTAAAAGTTCTATTATTTACCCCCTATTTAACCCATATTTCTGCTGCATTCAAGCATAATTCATTGCATTTAGGCTAGTTTACAGTTAGACATCACAAATATATTTAAAGGCACAGTTTCTACTAAAATTGGTTGTTTTTGCAGGTTGCTACTGTAGTAGATGGAGAGGCAGGCGCTGGGCAGTGAAGTAGAAGAGCTGGAACTGGATAAGCAGTCAAGGAGGATGATGCTGCCATGGTTGCCGTTGTGACAGCAAAGGACGACAGCATGTTTGAGGAGAAGAAGCAAAGTGGGCCTCGACAGAAAGAGAAAATTAAGCCCGTCTGTCGTGGCAAACCATTATATTTTTCCAAGCCCTAGATCAGAATGAAGGCCAAGCCCAAAGTTCAATGAGAGAAATTCCAAGCAAGAAGGAAGGACGAGTTAAAGCTAGATTCTCTGAATATTTAGTCTTTATTAGAGTTGTACTTTAATTCAAACTTGTATTCTTGCCATATTAGAAAACTTGGACCCAAAGCCTATATAAAGGCATGTAATTCGACCTAGGAGGGGACATCACCCATCTCTAGCCTTCTTCCCAAAACCCTAGCCGTTTCATCCTCTCATCATGTTCTAAATTCCCCTTAGGGCCACGGGTTGATTTGTAAAGTAGTTGCAAGGGTTGCTTTTGTTTTAGGAATTTTCAGTTCAATAAAAAAACTTCAAGTTCTCTTATTCTGGTTATTAACATCTTGCAAGAGTATCGGGAGAGCATTGCGAGGTTATCTATTTACTTAATATCGGGAGAGTTAAGTATACGAAAGGAATAAGTGCGAGTTCTCTAGTTTATAGTTGAACTATCTCAGACCTAGGGATAGGACGAGGTTAAGTGGCTAAAGAAGAATTCAACAACATCGGTGTTCATCCTTCGATTCACGCCGGAAGGTATCATCAAAGACGTGATCATCGACAGACTTGGACCTAGGGATAGGCCAAGGCACAGCAGGGATTCTTGCCAAACTTGAAGTACAGAGTTGAGTGTTCGATGCCGCGACAAACAACAGATTGCCTCCGCGACAGGTGCTGCCGCGACGGGGATGACGGCAGAGCTGACTTTCCTAGACTTAGCAATACCTACACTACTGAGCAATTCAATACCAGCCCATTCTCTCTATCTTGATTTCGTTACTTCTATTTTCCAGTATTCTTTATTATTCTCGTGACAATATCTTAAACTATTCTTTTTACTCTCGTGCAGTAATTCAAGGTGAAGCTATTAGCCCAGTCCCTGTGGAGACGATATTCGATACTTCCGTATCACTTTACTACTTGCATCGTGTACACTTGCACTACAATTGTGATAGACAATTTTACACGCAACAAGTTTTTGGCGTCGTTGTCGGGGACTAGCAACATAACTCTACCCTTTCTTTTACTGCACTTTTCTTTTTATTTTTATTTTTCTGTTTTATTCTAGTTTGTTCAACTCGTGCTTTTCACAAGGTTTCTTGTTTATGCACAAATCGAGACGAGGAGAAGAACCTGAGTATCCATTAGATCCTGAAATAGAACGTTCGTTCAACCTTAGGAACCAACTTCGTCACGTACTAGCCAGGAACGAGTACCTTGAAGAACAGTTAGAGGCAATGAACAACCAAGGAAACCCCCAGGGTAATAACCCTCCTGTCGGAGATGGAGAGATTATTCCTCCTGTCGGCAACCCGCCTGCCGCTACCGCATAATGGTCCTGCCGTGACTACATGATGAATGATCATGTAGAACTAGAAACCACGCTGCCGGATATAGATGTTGACAACTTCGAGCTGAAACATGTTATGTTCAGCATGATCAACAACGCCGGTCAATTTAGTGGTGCTGTTACAGAGGATGCTAGGGAGCATCTGAAAACGTTCCAGGAAATCTGTGGTTCGTTTAGACTACCCGGAGTTAATCCGGAGATACTGAGGCTTCGGTTATTTCCCCATTCATTGAGGGACAGAGCAAAGACTTGGTGGAATAAACTTACGTCGGGTTCAATTAAAACTTGGGCAGATTTGTCTCGTGAATTTTTATCTCGTTTTAATCCTTCACACTTATCTGAGCGATTACGTAACGAAATTGCTACTTTTCAACAGGAAGATGACGAGCCAATGCACGAGGCCTGGGACAGATTTACCACTCTTCTAAGGAACTGCCCAATGCATGGATTCCCCGTCTGGAACCAGGTAACCAAGTTTTATAATGCTGCCAATTTACAAACTCGTATTCGAATTGATTCAGCAGCAAATGGATTACTACTGGACAAAGACCCAGATGAAGCAATGCAAGTATTGAAAAATCTGGCTAAGAATGAGGAGCAAATTCTGACAGCAAGAAGAGGGGGTAAACGAGTCCTAGCTGTTAAGAATTATGAGGCCGACAGCACAATGAAATCACAGGTGGCATATCTCACTAAGGCAATGAAAAAGCTCTTGAATGATGATCCACAGCATGCATTCGCTGTCGAGGAGGTATGTGAAATTTGTGAGGGAAATCATAGTTCGGATGAATGTCCTATATAGTTAGAAGAGGGAAAGTATGTTGGAAACTATAATAAGCAGAACTACAACTCCAACAGCTACAATCCCAACTAGAGAAAGGATCCCAAGTTTTCTTAAAGTAATCCTAATAATGCCCTGAATCCTCAAGCACAGAATAATCAGAATCAGGAATGACCTAGACTGCTAACTCGACAGCAACCGCAGCAGCAGCAGCAACAGCCACTAGCTGCCACAAACAGTATACTGGAACAAACTCTGGCTACATTTATGTCTCAGACAGGAACTTACATTGAGAACATGAATCAATTTGTCAAGAAAACGGAGACATTCATGGATAAAACAGAGATGCGGATGACAAATCTTGAAGCTACTCTAAAATCGTTGGAGACACAGATGGGTCAGGTTTCCCAGCATATCAACCCAAGGCAGACTGGCGGATTTCCTAGCAATACTGAAAACGCTAGGCAGCCCACACATGAGCAGTGTAAAGCCATTACTACTAGGAGTGGGAAGAAACTACCAGGGCCAGAGAAGGAAGCTGAAACAGTTAAGAAACCAGCCTTGGAATCACCTGCCGAAGCTGCCCCGACAGGTAACAGACAGCTTGTTGCCGATGAGCCTGTCACGACAGCAGAAGGGACAGGGGAGAAAGATGATGAACCCAAACCTCCTCAGATCCGTACGCAGTGGGAAGGACGTATTGCTGATTATCGTCCCCCACCTCCTTTTCCTCAACGGTTACAGAAATTGAAACAAGAATCACAGCTTAAAAAGATTTATGATATTTTTAAGCAGGTTCACATCAACATTCCACTGTTAGATGTCGTTAGGGAGAAGCCCGGTTATGCCAAATTTCTCAAGGATGCCATGTCGAAGAAATCTAGACTTGGGGAATTTGAAACGGTTAAGATGACAGAAGGATGCATGAGTATTCTGCACAAGCATCCACCCCAGAAAAAGAAGGATCCTGGGAGCTTCATCATACCATGTGTAATCGGAGACAAATATGTGGGTAAGGCACTTTGTGATCTTGGTGCTAGTATAAATTTAATGCCAAAATCTATTTTTCAGAAATTAGGTATTGGAAAAGCTCGTCCCACAACAGTAATTCTGCAGCTGGCAGACCGCTCTTACGTTCATCCGGAAGGAAAATTGAAGACATTCTAGTAAGGGTGGATAAATTTATTTTTCCTGCTGACTTTCTTGTTTTAGATTGTGAAGCAGATGAAAACGCACCAATCATCCTGGGGTGACCCTTCTTAGCCACGGGAAGATCACTGATTGATGTGGAAAAATGAGAACTCACCATGAGAGTGAACGATCAAGAAATAAAGTTTAATGTTCTCCAAGCTATGAAGCATGCTGATGCAGAAGAAGAATGCAAGGTTATCACTGAAGTTACCCTTGACCAACCCTGCATCAGGTCGGGCTGTCACGAAATCAACATTGGTCACTACCTCGGCAGCCACTTACAAGACTGTCACGACAGCACCGACGACAGCAACTCCTCAGAATCTGATACATCTGATACTGAAGATCAGGAGGAGGTAAGCTGGATAGGTAATCGTCCAGGTAAGTTATTCGAGCCTTTAAATTATACCTCGGATAACCATGCAATTCAAAAGCCATCAACTATTGAGCCCCATGTTTTAAATCTTAAACCCCTGCCAGGGCAGTTAAAATATGCTTTTCTTGGTTTAAATGATACGTTGTCCGTAATCATCTCTTCCAAGTTGATGCAGGAACAGGAACAGTAGTTAATAGGGATGCTGCAGCAGCACAAAAAGGCTATTGGATGGACGATAGCTGATATTCAGGGCATTAGTCCGGCCTTATGTATGCATAAAATCCTTCTAGAGGACGATCATAAGCTGACTATTGATGCACAAAGGCGGCTGAACCATGCGATGAAAGAGGTGGTGCAAAAGGAGATAATCAAATTGCTAGATGCTGGAATAATCTACGCCATTTCGGACAGCAAATGGGTGAGCCCGGTGCAATGCGTTCCCAAGAAAGGAGGAATGACTGTGGTGACCAACGAAAACAATGAGCAAATCCCAACCAGGACTGTGACCGGTTGGAGGGTTTGTATGGACTATCGGAAGCTTAACAAAGCTACCCGAAAGGACCACTTTCCTTTACCCTTTATTGATCAAATGCTTGATAGATTAGCGAGTAAACCTTACTATTGTTTTCTTGATGGTTATTCAGGTTACAATCAAATAGCTATCGCACCGAAAGATCAAGAAAAGACGACGTTCACATGCCCTTACGGAACATATGCTTTTAGGAGAATGCCTTTTGGACTCTGTAATGCACCAGCCACCTTTCAAAGGTGCATGATGACAATATTCTCCGATATGGTGGAGGATTTCCTAGAAATCTTTATGGATGATTTTTCAGTCTTTGGAGACAACTTTGAAAGCTGCCTAGGCAACCTACAGAAGGTGCTCGAGAGATGTGAAAAAGCAAATTTGGTTTTAAACTGGGAAAAATGTCACTTCATGGTGGATGAAGGGATAGTCCTTGGCCATAAGATTAGCTGCCGTGGCATAGAAGTCGACAGGGCTAAGATAGAAGTGATCGAAAAGTTGTCGTCGCCCACCACAGTCAAGGGAATCATAAGTTTCTTAGGACATGCTGGTTTTTATCGGAGGTTCATTGCAAACTTTTCAAAAATCACCAAGCCCCTATGCCATCTTCTGGAGTAGAACCGACCCTTCGACTTTAATATTGAATGTACTGAGGCATTCAAGATTCTGAAGGAAAAGCTGGTAACAGCCCCAATAGTACAGCCACCAGACTGGACACTGCCGTTCGAGATTATGTGTGACGCTAGTGACTATGCTGTCGGGGCAGCACTTGGGCAGCGGAGAGACAAACTTTTTCACGTCATATATTATGCCAGCAAAACACTAAACGACGCCCAAGTGAACTACACCACCACAGAGAAGGAGTTATTAGTTGTGGTATTCTCCGTTGACAAGTTTCGTTCTTATATACTTGGAACGAAGGTCATAGTGCACACAGACCACTCTGCACTAAAATATCTGTTCACGAAAAAGGATGCAAAGCCTCGACTGATACGTTGGATCTTGCTATTGCAAGAATTCGACCTTGAAATCAAGGACAAAAAAGGGACAGAGAATCAAGTGGCAGGTCACTTGTCAAGGTTGGAGAAGGGAGAGAGTCTACCGACAAATGAGACAAACATATTGGAGACCTTCCCTGATGAGCATCTATTTGCTGCCACAGTCACTACCGCGACAGCCATGGCGGCAGGTAAGTCTTCTGAACTCCCCTGGTATGCTAATTTCGTTAATTTTTTAGTTAGCGGAATAATTCCTCCTAATCTTAATTATCAAGCCAGGAAGAGGTTCCAAAATGATGTTAAGTATTATTATTGGGACGAACCTCTTCTTTTCAAAATCTGTGCAGATCAGGTTATAAGGAGATGTGTACCACAGGATGAGCAGGAAGATATACTTCATCACTGTCATGCTTCACAGTATGGAGGGCACTTAAGAGGCAACAAAACTGCTGCCAAGGTTTTGTAGTCCGGATTCTATTGGCCGTCACTGTATAAAAATGCTTAAATCTTCTACAAGAGTTGCGACAAGTGCCAACGGACAGGAAACATCTCAATGAGACACGAGATGCCGCTGCAGAACATTCTTGAAGTCGAAATCTTCGATGTTTGGGGGATCGATTTTATGGGACCTTTCCCATCATCATGTGGGAATCTATATATCCTCCTAGCAGTAGATTATGTATCTAAGTGGGTTGAAGCTATCGCCACTCAAAAGAATGATGCCAAGACAGTTCAAAGGTTTTTACACAAAAACATCTTTTCTAGATTCGGCATCCCTAAGGCGATCATCAGTGATGAAGGGAGGCATTTCGACAACAGGATTATAGCTGCTGCCTTAAAGAAGTATGGTGTCAAGCATCGGATTGCAACATCATATCACCCTCAGACCAATGGACAGGCTGAAATATCCAACAGAGAAGTCAAGAACATTCTTGAAAAGATGGTTAAGCCAACTCGAAAAGATTGGTCTTTACACCTAAATGATGTGTTATGGGCTTATAGGACAGCTTTCAAAACTCCATTGGGAATGTCTCCTTATCGACTGATTTACGGGAAAACATGTCATTTACCTGTCGAGATAGAGCACAGAGCACACTGGGCAATCAAGGCGGTAAATATGGACTTGGAAAAGGCAGGGCAGAAAAGGCTACTTGACCTAAATGAAATTGAAGAAATTCGGACAATGGCCTATGACAACGCAAGAATCTACAAGGATAAGACTAAGAAGTGGCATGACAAGAAGTTGCTGCCACGACAGTTCTGCCCAGGGCAGCTTGTGTTGCTATTTAATTCTAGGTTGAAACTCTTCCCAGGGAAGCTTAAATCTAGATGGTCTGGCCCATTCCAAGTTGTACAAGTTTTCCCCATGGTGCCATCACAATCAGATCTTTAAAGGACGAGCACCAATTCAAAGTCAATGGACAGCGCTTGAAGCATTATCAGGGGACTGAAGCCCCAAGAATGCAGGAAGTGGTTACCTTAGGAGATGCCCCACCTGGCATCCCTAATTTAACCTAAATTTTATTTTTAATTATTTTAATTATTTGTTATTTATATTAGGAAATTAGTTTATTTTATTTTTAAGAAATAATGTTTTGTTTTTATTTGTTTGTTAGGAAGTAAAAGGAGACAAGAAGAAAAGGAGAAGTGAATTCAACCCATCATCCTTCCACAAGCCCAAATTTTGGAGCCCGTCGTTACAGCTGCCGCGATAGATGTGGAAAAGACAGGCTGTCGACACGCTGTCGCGACAGACACGCAAACGCGTAATAGATGCGCAGTAGACACGGAAACGCGTGACGGACGCGTCAGACACGAAAACGCGTGACGGACGCGTCAGACACGCAAACGCGTAACAGCTAGCCCCGTTTTTCGTGCCTGACGTTACAGCTCCAACGGGCAGCAAATCCTTCTCTATATAAACTCCGTTTCATTTTTTTCATTTTCACTCACTTCTACTCTTCTCACTTGCTTCCTCTAGAATTTATTTGCTTTCATTTTTATTATCTCAACCCTTGCAACAATGTCTTCCAGAAATACCCGTAGGAATGCTGCCTCTAGCTCCACCCGGACAGCATCCACCCTACGATCATTCTAGATCAGAGACATGTGGGAGGAAAGAGGATTCACCTACACCTCAAAGGAAGGGAATTTGGGTCTAAGACCGTTCATTGATCGCAAAATAAGGGCTCTACAGTGGCAGATCTTTGCCGAACAACCTGAGGAGATGAGCGTCTCTTTAGTGCGAGATTTCTATGCTGCCATCGATAGTAGGACGGTGACAGCAATTACCGTGCGATGGAGGGAAGTGCCATTCGAAGCTGAATACATCAACACCTTGTACAAATTTTACGTGGGCAGCAACGACGACGGCCACCAACAGTTTCTGAACAGCCTTGACCCTGCTGCCTATGATGATGTCATAGCAGAGCTGATTGATGACAGAACACAGTGGAACACCAACCGCAGGAACCCGAGGACAGTGAAGAGAACTCAACTCTTACCGAAAGCCAAATTGTGGAATGCTTTTATTAAAAAGCGCATCATGCCGTCCTCGCATAACACCACTGTCGACCAGCCCAGGTTAGCCTTAATCCACTCAATTTTGCATGAGAGACCTATTAACGTGGGCAGCTTCATCCGCGAAAGCATTTTGGAGTGCGCACACCGGCCGACGGGACCGCTCTACCTTCCTTACCTCATCACAGTCCTCTGCCGCGGCCATGGGGTACCTGAAGCTGCCACTGATATTAGAGTCCAAGGGAAGGGATGGACGGACAAAAACATGCTCAGCTTAATGGAGCTGACTGCTGCCACCCCTCTGTCCTCATTTGATCCGGCTGCCACGACAGCAGACACGACAGAGCAGACGGAAACTGAACCTGCTGCCACGGAAGCCAGGCAGCAGCCCCGACCGACTTCTCCTCCTAGATCCTTGCTGCTATACAGAAGATGGAGGAACGGCAGCTCGGTCTTATGAGCTTCATAGGGGATTTCACTGCATCTATGGAACACTTTATCCAAAACTCTTTAAATTTCCTTGATGTTGTATTTCCTACCTTCCCTGCACATTACTTTGCTATCCCCACCCCTGCCCACACCCCAACACCTACTGCCACACCACGAACACCTTCTGCAGCATCCACACCAACACCTGCCACGACAGCCGCTGGCAGCACCCGTGCTGAGACTTTTGCCCGTGGAACAAAACGAAGAATGCCCTCGGAAGAGCTTGACGCCTTCATTGCCGGTTTCTCTTCTTCCTCCGTTTGGGCAGAAAGCAACCACGAACCCTCTGTTAAGAGGAATCTCTCAAAGGAGTTTACACTGGTGAAATGGCATAAACGAATGGCAGATAAAAACAAGTCGGATAGCGACAGCGACAGCAGCAGTGGTGAGGACAACAACAGCAGCTCAGAGGTCCAGGTTGTGGAGAAACCTCCTCATATCTCCCCGACCAGAATTCAACCCCCGAGGGAGGCCAAAACGAAGAACACATCTGCATCCCCCATCCGCCAGCCAGTTCAGAAGGCTCGTGCCCGCCGCCAGATCTGAGTCAGCAGCAGCAGTGACGATGTCGCTTAAAAATTTGAGTTTCTTAACTTATTTTGTTGTCTGCTTATATATTTTGTGATGTACTATTTTTATTTTATTTTGTCATTTGCATTGAGGGCAATGCAACCCTCGAGTTTGGGGGTGTCATCCCTCCATTAATGGAGTCTAAATTAAGTTTTAAAATTTGTGTCTTTTACTTAGTTTATTTTTGCTCAAAAAAAATGAAAAATTGAAAATTTTGGCTTAAGTCTGTGAACTGAACTTACCTGCCGTGACAACTCTCTCGTGGCAGTGCCTTTAGGATAAGCTTTAGGAGCAGTTTAGAGCCTTTCTATAGTTCTGAAAACTTAAACACCATTTGTGACTGTTATACTGCCTAGAACTCTTTTAGTTAACTAGAATAAGAAGCTTAGCACTTGAATAGCCCCTAGAGGTGCCTAACACTGGCTCTAAGAAAGAAGTTTAGCAAAAGAGACTCAATAGCCCTAGAGGTGCCCAAAACCGGCTCTAGGAAGTTAGCTAGAGGTGCCCGAAACCGGCTCTAGTGAAACTTTAGCTTAAAAAATAATGAAATCGAGTCAAAACAAAAAAAAATCAAGGGAGCATAAGAATTGCCTTCAAAGAGAAAAATAAACTTTGGCATAAAAATTCAAGTTAAGGGCTGAAATATTCTAGTGAAACCAAGAGAGTCTTGGCATATAACTGTTCACAAGCATGCACACACTGCACAAGGACTATAGTAAGATTCAGGACGAATCCTAAGTTATCTAACAGGGTGCTGCCGTCACATAGAATGAATGAAGGGTAAGGGAAAGTTCACGATTTTAAGCCAAAACAAAAATATTCATTTTTCTTTTAGGTCTTAGTTGCTTGAGGGCAAGCAAAAACTTGAGTTTGGGGTGTGTTGAGTGTGTAAAAGTTCTATTATTTACCCCCTATTTAACCCATATTTCTACTGCATTCAAGCATAATTCATTGCATTTAGGCTAGTTTACAGTTAGACATCACAAATATATTTAAAGGCACAGTTTCTACTGAAATTGGTTGTTTTTGCAGGTTGCTGCTGTAGCAGATGGAGAGGCAGGCGCTGGGCAGTGAAGCACAAGAGCTGGAACTGGATAAGCAGTCAAGAAGGATGATGCTGCCATGGTTGCCGCCGTGACAACAAAGGACGACAGAAGTTTTGAGGAGAAGAAGCAAAGTGGGCCTCGACAGAAAGAGAAAATTAAGCCCGTATGTCGTGGCAAACCATTATAATTTTCAAGCCCTAGATCAGAATGAAGGCCAAGCCCAAAGTTCAAGGAGAGAAATTCCAAGCAAGAAGGAAAGACGAGTTAAAGCTAGATTCTCTGAAGATTTACTCTTTATTAGAGTTGTACTTTAATTCAAACTTGTATTCTTGTCATATTAGAAAACTTGGACCCAAAGCCTATATAAAGGCATGTAATTCGACCTAGGAGGGGACATCACCCATCTCTAGCCTTCTTCCCAAAACCCTAGCCGTTTCATCCTCTCATCATGTTCTAAATTGCCCTTAGGGCCACGGGTTGATTTGTAAAGTAGTTGCAAGGGTTGCTTTTGTTTTAGGAATTTTCAGTTCAATAAAATAAACTTCAAGTTCTCTTATTCTGGTTATTAACATCTTGCAAGAGTATCGGGAGAGCACTGCGAGGTTATCTATTTACTTAATATCGGGAGAGTTAAGTATACGAAAGGAATAAGTGCGAGTTCTCTAGTTTATAGTTGAACTATCTCAGACCTAGGGATAGGACGAGGTTAAGTGGCTAAAGAAGAATTCAACAACATCGGTGTTCATCCTTCGATTCACGCCGGGAGGTATCATCAAAGACGTGATCATCGACAGACTTGGATCTAGGGATAGGCCAAGGCACAGCAGGGATTCTTGCCAAACTTGAAGTACAGAGTTGAGTGTTCGCTGCCGCGACAAACAACAGATTGCTGCCGCGACGGGGACGACGACAGAGCTGACTTTCCTAGACTTAGCAATACCTACACTACTGAGCAATTCAATACCAGCCCATTCTCTCTATCTTGATTTCGTTACTTCTATTTTCTAGTATTCTTTATTATTCTCGTGACAACATCTTAAACTATTCTTTTTACTCCCGTGCAGTAATTCAAGGTGAAGCTATTAGCCCAGTCCCTGTGGAGACGATATCCGATACATTCGTATCACTTTACTACTTGCGTTGTGTACACTTGCACTACAATTGCGATAGACACTTTTACACGCAACAATTTTCTCGAATAGAGCATGCTCAAAGCCGAGATCCTCTGCCTGCTGTGAGTAATGGAACCCTTGTTCCTCCCATATAGCTTGCTTTACGAACTGGGTTCTGTACCATTTTACATCTTCAAGGGAGAAGAAACGTTGGAAGGTGGGTTTGGATTGTGAAGCTGATGCCATGTGTGAGACGGTTTGATGTGATCTGAAACTAAAATAAGATAATGAGAAAGAGAGTAGGGGATTCAAGAATAGGTTAACAAGAAGATGAAAGTAAAGTAAATGAATGGGAGAAGTGGGGTTTATATAGATGGTGCTGAGAGATGTCATGGTGGCATTAAATTCCCAACGGGCAAATTGCTTCGCGCACGTTACGGGTTTTCTGTCCGTTATTTTTGTAGCCGTTGGCAGCTAGCCATTAGCGGTCAACTAGCCGTTACGTTGTTTCTACGCTGGGCCGCCCTCAACTATCTTGGCGGGATGGTAGGCGGGCTCCTTGTTGGGCCTTCTTCTTGGTCCTACTCTTTTATTCCTAAAACCTGAAATAAAAATAAAAATAATTAAATACTAAAAATAAATTCTGAAAAATAAAAATATGGAGAATAATTTTAACTTAATTTAAAATCTAATCCTAAAAGAAAGAAAATAAATTGCAATAAATTAAATTATATTCCTAAAACAAGAAAACAAATAGTAAAAAATAAAACTAATTAAGTTATGTTGGGAGTGCATTGAGGTGCATCTACCAGACATAACCACTTCCTGAGGTGATGTGATGTTCTCCCTCTTAGGGGGTCCTCTTGTTCTTTGGGGTTCTTCTGTCTGTCTTGCTACCTGTCGTGGCGGCTACTGTCTTGCCCTGTCTCAGTGCTGACCTTAGAAGCATGTGCATCTGGGCATCCTGCTTTTTCCTTTGTTGAGGGCTGTAAAACATTTAGCTTGATGCTTTGATTGTCTACCCTCATTATCAGCTCCCCGTGCTCCACATATATTAACGTTCTGCTCGTGTCCAACAATGGTCGCCCAAGGATGATAGGGGCGTTTTCATCAGCCTCACAGTCTAGGATGAGGAAGTTTGCTGGAAAAATAAGGTTGCTCACGCGAACCAGGATGTCTTCGACTTTGCCCTCCGGTTGTACGAATGAATGGTCTGCTAGTTTCAACATGATGGAGGTAGGTTTGGTTTGCCCAATACCTAACTTTTCGAAGACCGCCTTTGGCATAAGGATAATGCTTGCTCCTAAATCGCACAGGGTTCTCATGGTATGGTTGCAGCCCATCATGCATGGAATAACAAAGCTGCTCAAATCTGTCCTTTTGGCTGGCAGCTTGTTGTGCAGCATGGCCATGCACTTCTCTGTCACAACTACAGTTTCAAATTCCCTAATTCTTTTCCTCTTGAAAACCATGTCCTTCAGATATTTTGCGTAAATGGGCATGTTCTGGATGGCTTCCACAAGAAGGATGTTAATGTGCACTTGTTTTAGAATATCTAAAAATTTCTGAAACTGGTGTTCTTGTTTCTGTTGCTTATGTCTTTGGGGGAAACGCGATGGCAGACGGATGTCATGAATGCGTTCCTTACATGGAAATCTAATCTGTGGCGACTTAGGGTCATCCTCCTTAAAGCTGATGTCAGTCTCATCTGCCGGGGTGGCTGGTATTGATGCTGTCGCGGTAGACTGTTCTATTTGCTTGTCCATTGGTTGTTCAGTTCTGGGTTCTTCTAGTTGTTTCCCACTTCTGGTTGATATGGCTTTACATTGTTCATAGGTGGGTTTGGCTTCTACCTCTGTGCTGCTAGATGATGCACCCTTTGTCCTGTTACTTATGATCTTAGTAAATTGCCCGAACTGAGTCTCCAAATTCTTTATTGCAGCCTCCTGGTTGTCCATCCTCATCTTAGTCTTGTCCATAAACGACTCGGTATTATCAATAAATTTATTAGTACGAACAATAAAATCACTAGTTCGAGACATAAAAGTATGTAAAGTATTTTCGAGTGAGTTATTACTCGTATTCTGTTGCAGCTGAGGCGGCTGTCTGGACAGGTTCTGTTGGTATCCTCCTGGTTGCTGAGTTGGATTCGCGACTGTGTTTGGATTGCTCTAGGAGAAGTTTGGATGCTTCTTACAGCATGGGTTGTATGTGTTGGTGTTGGGTCTACTATTCCTTTCGTAGGTTCCTATGAAGTTGGCAGATTCGCTGCACTCAGAGGAATCGTGATTGCCCCCACACTCATCACAAAAAGGCTCCACAACCTTGGCCTCATATGTCTTTCCTTTGGCCATGTTCATCACCAACTATCTCAGCTTATCCAAGCAGGCATTAACAGATTCAGTGGCCTCTACCTCATTCATAACAACTGGCCGCCTTATGCCGTCGTGGCGGGCTGTAGGGAACTTGTAGTCGTTTTTAGCAATTATGTTCAGAATCTACAGTGCCTCCTCAGGTGGTCTATCTAGGATGATTCCATTGGCTGAGGCGTCGAGCATCAATCGTTTCGGTTGGTTTACTTCATTGTAGAACATCGACACTTACGTCCAGGATGGGAAACCATGAAGCGGACAATTGTTTAAAGGACTGAAACAATCTAGTTTTGATCTCGTTTCTCAATCTGTTTGTGACGTTTGAAGGGCTGAAACGATCTAGAAAATCTTTGCACAACTTCGTCCAAGTATTGAATGATCCCGTCGGTTGGTTGTTCAGCCATTGTTTTGTCTTATCCCTCATTGAATAAGAGAATAATCTCAGCTTGAGCACGTCTTGATGGACCCCATGTATTTTGAAAGCTCTGCATATGTCTAAGAATCCTCTCAAGTGCTGTCGAGCATCTTCTGTGACAGTTCCTCCAAATTACCCCAATGTGTTGATCATGTTGAACATCACACGCTTTAACTCAAAGTGATCTGCTTTATTTTCAGGTTATGCAACAGTTGGGTCAAATCCCCTGAAGTCGTGCTCTAAGTAATCTCTGGTGGTGCGCACATATTGTTGTTGCTTGAGCGAAATTGGGGGTTGTTGCCTAGGTGGATTTTGTTGTTGCTGTCTGGGCGGAAGATTTTGCTGCCCATCCCTGCCGTTTTAAGCATTAATGGCAGGGTTCTCTTCTTGGTCGTTATGCATGGTTGCTTCTGCTTTTCCCTCTTTCTTTGCTTTCCCGAGGGCTTCCCTGACTTCTTTCTTAAGTTCTCTTCCTCTTCGTTCGATCTCGTCAAAGAAAACGATTTCTCCTTTTGGATTTGCTCTAGTCATGCACTATACAAGAAAACTGTAAAATTCTTTTTTTCGAATATAATAGAAAAATAAAAATTGAAAATTAAGTGCAAATAAAAATAAAAGTGCAAAAATATAAAAACAAATTTACCGTTGTCAATCACCGACAACGGCGCCAAAAATTTGTAGAGCGTTTGGGTGTTCTCTAAATATGAGCGCAATTGCACACTCTTGTCAAGTTATAATATAAAAGATATCATCTCCCACATGGATTAGTCAGCTTACTCGAATTGTAATTCCTGCACACAAAATTAAATGCACAAATAATTTTAGTTTATGAAAGAATTAAAAGTAAATAGAACACAAATAATTGATAGAAGAGATCAGGGGTTATAGAATAAGTTAGGTTATGTTGCTTAGTAGTGTAAAACTACGTTGAATAGGATAAGTTGCTTTGCGCTGCTAGACTTTGCTGCCTCGGCGGAAGATGACAGGTTGGCTACTTCGACGTTTTCGCTGCCTCGGCAGTGGAACGGACGATTGGCTCGGCGGCAAACTCGGCAGAATGCTTCAATATTGATCCTGCTTATGTCTAAGTAAGAATAATGTTGTTGCCCACTCCAAATGATATCCGTCACGACGTGAATCTTGGAAAGACAACAATCTTGGTTCGTCCTCTTTTAGCCGCCTTAAACCCGCACCTATGTCTAGGTTGAATTGATTAACATCTGATTAGGATGAGGATCGTACTTATCCATTTCGTGAGTTCGACTCTCTCGATACTGAACAAATAGATAGTTGACAACTAATCTTTCGAACTTAATTGAAAACTATAAAGAGCATGGAATAAACAAACCTTGAAATTTTATTACAAAAACAAACTTAATTCTTAAACAACCATTCTCACACTAATTTACAACATAACCCAAACCCAGAGAAAATTTAGAACATAATGGCGGCAAGAAAACTTAAATTATGCCAAAAAAAACCTAAGTTGTCTTCAATTACAAAATATGTCAAGTATATATAGGCATTAGCTAGGTCAAGTCCTCCTTAGAGTAGAAGTCTTCAAAGTAGCTTTTTGCATTAAATGCAACCTTTAATTCTGACTTTTTTGAGTTGAATATGGACATCTTCTTGTTGCCTTGTACCGCAAGTTATCTTGATCTCCTACTTTGGCGGCTGTGTTCGCTGCTCCAAGCGTCAAAAAATTGAGTGGATGACATCGTTGAAATCAAGATTTTCTGCTCTACATATCGCACTCCAATTCTCCAATTCCTCAGCTTGCTGCCCTGGGCGGCATGTACTCGACAGCGGCTTTCTCTGATTGGAACTGCTTCAGTACAACTCCCTAGTCTGCTCCCTTTGCATCCTCTCCTCTGGTCTGTCCTCCTCCTAACAACTTCTAGCCCTGAAATGCAAACTAAACTAAAACATCTTTTCCTTATCAAATAAAAGATAATCAATAAAATCATGACAAAGTAAAAAATACTTTAAATATGCAATGCATGAACCTAAATATATCTAAAATGTACTTAAGAACAGCAATAATATGAGATGGAATGCATACAAAATATAGGACTAATGAGCACTTTACATACAACGTGCTTTAACTTACTGTGTTATCACTTGACATTTCAAAAAAAAATATTATATTTAAAAAGTTCTTTAAAATTTAAAAAAATTATCGAAATTAGTTTTCTAAAAAAAAAGTTTTGTGTTACATCACAATAGTATCTCAAGAAAAACAAATCCCATCACAATAGTATTCGGTAAAGAAAAACAAAGAATTTTGCATGAATGTATTTGAGAAAGAAAAAAAAGAATTCTTATTATCAAGAAAACCAAAGTGCCAAACATAAAATTCAAAGATAATACAGTCTGCAAACATCAACAAAAAATATCATAACGGATTTTGCTATATACTTGAAACTATAACTGAACTGGAGTCAGCCATCATATCTTGCCAAGAAAAACAACATATCAATTACTTTACTGAAAACAACACATTCTTGCTGCAGGGACCATCGTAGACGACTTTCTAGGCTGCCAGTACTATGATCACAATCAGAAGCACAATTCCGAATATCACCAGGAGCAAGCAGGCCTGCACATCAGGTTAAAGGTAGATGGTATCCCATATCCCTCACTGATGAAATCATCTGTGTAATATGGTTTTGTATAGGCAGAAGACAACTTAGGAAAACCCCACACTAAGTCCCACTGTCACAATTAAAAGGGGGGATATACCCGATGTCTGCCTTAATGGAGTTCTACAACCAATGCACAGTTTTAATTTCATAAAATAAAAGAATTAGGGAGCATTGTATTTGTACGTTACCATAGAAGAATTTGATCTCTGGCTCTTTGCAGCTTTCACTAGATGGGATTTTGCCTGCGAAGTGGCAGCCTGAGAATTTTCGATATGTGTCCCAATGTCATCTGCAACACACATTGACTGTTGGTACTTTTCTACATGATCCAGTCAATCAAGAACAACCGTGGTGAATTCAATGCAAAAGATAAAACATTCTACCTATCATAGTTCCTTGCTCATGAACTAGCACAGCAAGATCTTTGAAGATCTCGTTCACCTCGCCAATTTGGTGCTGAATTTCTTGAAGTCCTTGTTCTCGTTCGTCAATGATAGCCTCATTAAATGCAATCTCATTATCCAACAGCACAACCTCTTGTCTGCAAGGAAAAAACACTCAAAAGCTAAAGGCTGCAGTTGGACAATAAAATTCATATAAATAAATAATAAGATAATACAGCAGATAAACAGTCTAACCAAATAGCACCCTTGGATCACCATAAAATTTTCCTCTTTAAATTCTAAGCACGAAAAATATGCAAAAGATGTATATAAGCATATAGCTTGGGGGAATAAATACGATCAATCACCATTCCATAAGTATGTAGATTTTAGAATGCACAATCGAGTAAAACATTATATGACTTTGGATCTTTTGATTAGTTTTGATGCTCCAATCTAACATATGCCTATTGATATACAAACAGGCAAGTGAGCATGTAGATGCACAGATACCGGGAAAAAGAACTTGCATGGAGGGTTCATACAAATCTAGAATCTATTTACAGAAGTGATCCAAACTGCCTATACCATGTGAGGGGGATGGCTTGCCAAAAATTCTAAAGCAGAACTTACCTTCTTGATTCAACAAGAAGGGCTCGCTGTTCGGCACTTTTATCTGAACCTATATCCATCTCACCCGCCGTATAGCTGCATACAATAGGAAGAATCCCCTAGAATAAGATTAAGAATAACATGGCAAAGCCTGAAGCAAAATTGAATGATAGCAAATAACAATTTAAATTTGCAACCTGTAAAATGTGGAAAATTAAGTAATCAATATAGATGTTTTATAAGTGATTTGTTAAAACCATTGCAAATAACTCAATTTTTCATGTGTGCCACTACCACAAGCACATTGGGTTCACTCTGCTGCATATGCATGTAACCGCTCCTATGATATACATACCTTGAAGGAAGAACTGCCTGGGGAACAAAAGGAGAATATGATGTTTCTCTTTCAGCTGCAAGCCGTTGAGCCTTTTGAAACTCTTTCAAAACAGCTTGAAAATCCTTTGCAAGTTTGGCATCTGTTATCTTCTTGCTTGCCTACAATAACAAGAAAAGACATCAAACTTTTATGTGTTTCAAATAATAACAACAACAACAACAACAAAGCTGCTTTGCTTGGTTGACATAATCAACCAGAAACCAAACTTACGCTAACTTGAGCATTATGATCTGTTTCACTAGCTTGTTTAAGTTTAGATGAAGTGTCCTTCACTAATTGCCCAATATGTAGCCTTGTTTTATGCCTGCCAAGAGAGACATATCAGCTATAATGCCCACTCATGAGATAATTAGCATACTTAAAATCACTCGAGAAAATCGACAGAAAGCAACTGTTTCCCATGCAACACAAGGATGCAGACTTCTAAAATAATCAAGAAAATCTAACATTAAAATCAAGAAACCTACAAGCTATTTCGAGAATCGTCAGGTCCATCCAAACAAAAATGAGAATTCTCTGAGGTTACTCCAAATGAAAGTCAAATTGAACTTGATCAAGGGGATAATCTATCATCCCAAATTGGCCTTCAAATCATTCTCAAAAAACGAAGCTAAAATCAACGCAATTGAACAAAATTATACCATAAATAAGTATTTTAATTCACAATAAAAAGACGATCAAACAGAAATCACGTGATCAGTTAAAATCGGAATCGAAGAAATTGAATTGAGCAAGACTAACAGTTTTTCTCGGAGCTCAGGCGTATCCTTTGGAGTGCCAAGGGTATTGACGAGTCGCTGGAAGGTGGAGACGGCGGTGTTGATTTGGAAAATGCCAGATGCCACAGCTTGCGAGGTGTCTTGCTTTCCATTGATCAGGTTTTGCCTCGACGCAAATGGCCGTCCAGCTTCCACATCTTGAAAGCTCATGATTGCTCCTTCTCTGTATCTGTCTTTGTAAAAACCCTAACTTTCCCGAGAATTTTGTTTTTCTTGAGAAAGGGATGGGAAAACAAAATGAACAGATAAGAGGGTATATTCAATTGCACGGTTAGGAAAAACACGATGGAAATTTGGTGAAAAAAAGGAACCAAAGAACAGGGCAGAATTGGGGCACTGTAACAGTGTATTACTCCATAAAAGAAATAGAATGGAATTTGACGTTCTCAAAATAAGTTTTGTTTTTATTTAAATAAGGAAAAATTATAAATTTCATCACTCAACTTTTTTCTATTCTTATTTTGATCATTGAAGTTTAAAATTTAATCACTAAATTTTAAATTTATTCCTATTTTAGTCATTTTATCGTTAAATATTTAAACGACGCTATGACTAACATTTATCTTTTAAAATTTATGAAATTGCCCCAAAACTTCTTATTTTTATGAAAACCTCATGGTTTAAGATTTCTTTTGATTTCTTGATTATAGAGCATATTTTCTTAATCTTAAAGGTGGGGAGATGAAGGAGTAGGAAGATAGAAGTATATCTTGATTCCATATTGATTGAAAGATGGATAATGTAGATTATAGTGGTTTGGGGTTTCATGATTTTTGGGTTTAGGTTGAATTTTACAAGTTTTAAAGTAATTTTGAAAAAAATTAAACTGATAAAGTGGTAAGAAACGATGAGGTGAATTTGTCAGTGTCTTGAGTCGTCAAAGAAGATGGCAAATAACGATGATTTCAACATAAACGTAACACATGGATGGAATTGTAAAATTTTCATCTTTGAGGAAAGAATATAAAAATAAAAAAGGAAAGAAAATGAAGTGGATGAAATGTGGTTTATATGTGAGCAGAAAAAGTATATGTCAGCACATGTGATTGTCATGTCAGCAAAAAATATATATGTGAGCACATAGGCTATCACGTCGCCCTTCTATTTATGATTTAACGTATGAGTGACCAAATAGGAACAAATTGAAAGTCCAATGATTAAATTAAAAAATAAACTTTAATAGCCCAAATAAAAATGACAAAAAAACTAAGTGATGATATTAGGGATGGGCACAGGTTGAGTCAGGTTGGGTTTTTGACTGACCCGAATCTGACCTAAAAATATGATCCCTAAACCCAAACATGACCTCATCTTTTAAAAGATTTGACCCGAAAATTATACAGTTAAACTCGACCCATTAAAAAATTAAATTTTAAGGACTTAATTGTAAAAAAATTAATTTTAATGACATGATTGTAAAAAAATATAGAGAGAGGCAACATTATTGCAAATATCCTTAAAAATATATGAAAAAATTACACTATTAGTCATGGGTCAGCTCGGATATTTTTCACCATAAATCTGACATGACCCAAAATCACCCTTAATAAAAATCTGACCCGACCTCAAATTTTCTAAAAAAATCCTACCCGATCAACTCAGGTCGGATCAAAACACTTCCGGGTCAGATAAAATACCCATCGCTAAATGAAATTTATAATTTACTCTTTTAATAAAAATTGAATTCTAAGAATTTACTTTTTATTTATCGAATAATGTAATACAATTTTTTAAAATCTCATCCCCGCACACTAATAAGGATTAATGATTGAGATAAATCAAAACTTGTTTTTTCTAATACAATATTAAATTATCCAAAACTTCTATCTTATGTTCGTTCGAACTCATATCCTTAACTTTAAAAATATTATAATAACAATCGTACTAATTATCTAAAAACTGTTAGGGAAAATTACACCGGTGGTCTCTTAACTATGCTTGTCTTCCTACTTTGGTCCCAAAACTATGTTTTTCGGCAAAAGAGTCCCTTCTGTTACATAGTTCTCCTGTTTTGGTCACGGTTTTGCTGACGTGGCATTTTTTAATATTTTTTTAAGGCTGATGTGTCACTACACTATTAGGTGAAACCCCCCCCCCCAAAAAAATTCTTAAAATTGGACATGGTGCCGCTGGGATTCAAACCCAGGACAACCAGCGCACCAAGCATGCGCTTGAACCAACTAGGCTAGGCTAGATACTTGATCCCAATCTACTAACAATTATATTTAAGCTGTACAAATTAACCCAAAAAAACCTAAAAACATAATTAGTGCCGCTGGGAATCAAACCCAGGACTACCAGCCATAAGGCATGCGCGTGAACCAACTATGCTAGGCTGGTTACCTGATTCAAATCTACTAACATATATATTTAAGCTGTACAAATTAACCCCAAAAAATATTTTTAAATTAGAAACAACACATTCGAACGCAATACCTTATTGAATTTTTTTTAAAATATTTAACCACCAAGTTAAACTAGTAAATTGTGCTATTTTTAAATTAAATATATTTAACTAAATTATGTTTAAAATTAAAAAATCAAACTAATTTTTTTACTTTGATTGATGATAACAAAACTAATTAAATATTTATTTATTATTATAAAATTATTATAAATTAATATTTATTTATTATAAAATTAATATTTATTAATAATATAAGAGGAGAGAAATAATCAAAAAATATTAAACTAATAATATTTATTAATATTATATTTAATATAATAAATAAATATTATTTTATAATAATAAATAAATATTTAATTAGTTTTGTTATTATATAAAAAAATTAGTTTGATTTTTTTAATTTTAAACATAATTTAGTTAAATATATTTAATTTAAAAATAACACAATTTATTAGTTTAACTTGGTGGTTAACTCAGAAAAAATGTACGGTGAACTCAGAAAACGACATTAGTGGTGTTCGGCGAAAACATCATGGGAGATAAATACAAGGATATCCAGAAGATAAAGCAGAATTCAACCTGAGCCACATGATTCTCATTTGGTTTATTTTTATTAAATGTTTCAATCGAACGTCGTTCGAATAGAATAATTCGCGTTCACCGTTCAATTAACACGCTTCTCTTTGGTTTATTTTCAATAATTTTTTTGAATATCGTATTTATTTTTATTAAGTTTATAATTTTTTTAAGAAAAATGAATAATATTTTGATTTTTTGTGAGAGTTCTCATTTTGCTTATTTTTAAAATTACTAGGGACTCAAAGGATATTTACATCAATTTGTTAATCGATTTTTCATATATTCTGTTTGTTAAAGTTCAACTCGAAAAAACTAAATTATTTATACAATTTTATTCAAAAATTAAATAAACCAAGGGTAAAAGTGCTGCAATTAATGACTTCGAGGGCAAAATTGCATGAATGACTTCGAGGGTAAAATTGCACCGTCAGCACCGTTAACTGCCACATCAGCATTTAACGGTCAAAATCGGTCAAAGGGCAACATTGCTACAATTGACTGACTTTGAAGGCAAAATTACAGAAAAAAAGTAAGGGCAACATTGCTGATTTCAGATTACTACAAGGACAAATTTGACCCTTTAGCTATTTTTTTATTACAAAATAATTGCACAAAAATATTAGTAGGGAGAGTTATATCATATACTTTCCTCACCATATTAGTCATATCTCGGTCTAATAAAAAGTTCATATTTTATTTTTTTCATGTTAATTTTTTTACCAAATAAATTTTCACTTATAATTTTTCACATTACTTTCTGAAATGAATATTTTTTTAAAAAAATATTTGAGTGGATTGATGACATAAGAAATGATGAAATGATTTATATCGATTGAAACTATACTATATGCAGTAAGTAGGGGTGTTTATTGTCAGATATCGGATCCGATTTAATTTTTTTAGATATTCGATTTTTAGATCGACGATATAATGATCCGTATCTGATCTAAAAAAACTTGGGTATTCGACTATTCGGATATCCGATTATCCGAAAATATATTTTGACTTAAATATTTTTTCGAATTTGAAAGTCGTAAAAATTTTAAAATTTCGAATATAACAAACAAAAAATTGTTAAATATAACAAGATTCACTTCTATGAAAATTTTGATTTTTTTTTAATTTTTGGATATAACAAACATAACTTGTTAAATATAACAAGATTATTATTCATGAAAATTTGAATTTTCGAATTTTCGAATAATCCGAAACTTGAAATATTGTGATCGGTATATAATCTGAAAAATTTAAAATCAAATTGGATATTCGATCCAGAATAAAAATCAGATTAGATTTCTGAATTGTTAGATCAGATCAATGAATAATCAGATCGAATCAGTTATATCAAATATTTTTAAACACCTCTAGTGACAAGGGGTACAAAATATAATTTTTCTAGTAATAGATACCCTCTTAACGGTACTCAAACTTAAACAAATGAGGTGTCAAGGTAATAACTATTACCAAATATAATATGCCACTCGCGCCCAGATCCAAAACATCTCAGCATCACCCCAACTCTATCAATACAGGATTGTATGGTCATCACGAAGATACATACATCAAACTCAAGCACGGAGCTAAGATTTAATTCTGAGTAAGATAAGTTGTTTAATTTTAAAATAAATAAGATTTTTAAAAATAATTAAATTATAAAACTTAAAAAAATCACTACAACAATATAGATTTTTAGTGACAAATTGATAGTGACTAAGAATAATTTTGTCACAAATATTAACTTTTTTGACAATTTTTTTGTACGGCACTATTAGTATAAGTAATTGTGACATCTTTTTATTTGGTCACTGTAACAATAGTAATTGTGACGATTACACTTTTCACAAATGAATTCTCACTATATGTATACAATTGTGACACAAAATTCATTGTCACTAAAACTTTGATACATGATAGTGACGATATGTGAAGTGGTCACTATTATTTGATATTTGTTGTTACAATGAAATTACTTGTCACTTAAAGTTTCACTTTTTGTTGTAATAAATTTTGCCACCAACAAAAAATAAAAGTAATGACAAATTAGACATTGTCACAATGATAAATTTATTTTTATAATTATAAAAATTAAAGTTATCATAAACTAGTTTGTCAAAAGGTAAAATATTTCAATAGTCTATACTATGTGTAAATTGTTGTTTTAGTCAATCTATTTTGATCAACTTTAGTCCCTATATTTTTCAAAATTTAAAATTTTAATTCTAATCCTCACGGGACACTGACAATATGACTAAATTACAAACACTAAAAATGATCAAATTAAAGAACAAAAATTAAATAAGCAACTTATGTATAACAAATTAGCTAAAATAAAAATTTTACTTAACATATTTAAATACTACCATTCATGTAAAGATCGAAAATTCAAAATTTAAAAAGTATAGAAATTTAAAGTGACCAAATTATAGTAGAAAGACTACTATGTGATTTTAGCATAATCTATGATAGATTTTTTTTTTTTGAAAATTTTAAAAGATATATTCCATTTTGATTAGTTTTTTCTTCAAAAAAATCTAAATAGTTTCTTCAACATACGTATTTCGTATAAGAAACCATGAAAAATTGTTTAAATTATTATTATAATAATTAGTGTTATAATTAATAAATATTTTTAAAATAAATAAAATTAACTTCAATTACAATTAAACCTAAATATTATTTTTCTTTCAAAATAGTATTAAATTTCTTGCCTAACCTAGTGGATAAGTATTGCACTCTCACCCTAAAGGTTGCAGGTTCGATCATTCTTGAAGCCATGCATTGCATTTATTTACTAAAAATTGATATCTGAATATGCTACATCATCTATAATTAAATTTCAGTGATCTAATGAAAACTTAAAAGTTTGCTGACTAAAATGCAAAAGCTCCATTAAATTTCAGGGACAATTAGTGATTAGTTTAAACCCTAAATAAAATGGTTACAATTAAAAATATAATTAATTTTTTATTATTGACAGTGACGACATATTTTGGACACTATTTAAACATGTATTTGTGATAGAATGTTTGTCACTAATAAGAATAACATTAGTGTCTAAAATTTAGTCACTATTAATAATCTTTTGTGTCAAATAGTGTGGTCATAAAAAATATAACTATTGAGACGAAATCATAAAAGTTGTCACTAATATAATAGTGACAGAGTTATTAGTGACGACTGGTGACGACTTAAAAAAATAGTCACCGTAAATTTCAGTGACTAAATTTAACACTTTTTGTGATTATTTTCAATGTCACTAAAAATGCATTTTCTTGTAGTGAATATTAAGGTTTGATTTTATTAATGTTAGCATTAAATGATCTTAAAAAGTGATTAAACTAGAAAAATGAGGGATAAAAGTTTAATAACTTAAAATGTCTTAAATATAATAAACTAAAATTTTTCAAAAAAAAAAACAAAAACGTAATAACAATAGTTTTAAAATCATTTAAAGTTGAGGGTAATTAGTACTGCTACTGCTTCCCATGTGGCTCTATATCTGATTAAACTCTAGGAAATTCTAAGGAAAAGCAGATTAATATACGACTAAAAAATGACGTTACCGAAAATATTATAAGATAAGTAACAAAGTCGGTAAAGCGTTACTAGATATGTTGACATAATATAATGTATCCAGTAGAAAACATGAAAAAATATTAAAAAAAATTGGTAATTGGCAAACTTATGGTATCGGCAGGTATCGATACAAACATAACAAAATAGGTAAAATTACTTATTTTGTTGATAAGAGTATCAACATATTAGGTAGCGCCTATTATGTTATTAAAGTTTAAGCTGATGGGGCCTTGGAAATCCGACGATAACAATATAAGTAAAATTACTTATTTTGTTGATAAGAGTATCAACATATTAGGTAGCGCCTATTATGTTATTAAAGTTTAAGCTGATGGGGCCTTGGAAATCCGACGATAACAAAATAGGTAAATTACTTATTTTGTTGATAAGAGTATCAACATATTAGGTAACGCCTATTATGTTATTAAAGTATAGATACTTTCGAAAGTGGCTCGAAAGTATCTATACTTTTTTAAAAAACAATGTAACCGGTTGTAATGTGGCTCGAAAGTATCTATACTTTTTTAAAAGTATCGATATTTTTTTAAAAAGCAATGTAATCGGTTGCAATATGGCTCGAAAGTATCTATACTTTTATGCAACCGGTTACAATGCTCTTTAAACATGTATAGATACTTTCGAGCCACATTCCCAGTATGATATGTCAATCAGCTTAAACTTTTAAAAAGTATAGATACTTTCGAAAGTATCTATACTTTAATAACATAATAGGTAAATTACTTATTTTGTTGATAAGAGTATCAACATATTAGGTATCGCCTACTATGTTATTAAAGCTTAAGCTGATGGGGCCTTGGAAATCCGACGATAACAAAATAGGTAAATTACTTATTTTATTAATAAGAGTATCAGCATATTAGGTAGCGCCTATTTAACCGGTCACAACATATTAGGTAGCACCTATTTAACCGGCCACGCAGTATATTAACTGCCTCACAGCAGAACCTCCCTCAAACTCTTGGCTTACTAAGGATAATGCTTCACTTTTTCTTGTCTAACTCCATCTCGAATAATTAACTCACATCAACTATTAAGAACTAATAAATGTCTCGTGTATTATTATTTCAATTAGGGACATATCACTTTACCACCTACACTTAAGGGATAGGATAATGAAGAGCTTGGACCTACATCCAACAAATTTGTGCCTATGAACACTCATGGTAAGAAAAAGGAAGGCATGTTTGATTCACATAAGTCTGAGCAACCTTATAAATCTTCGCACTTAGGGTGTAAATGAATTGGACTTGAATGAATAAAGTTGTGTTCGTGTTTGTTTATTTTTTAAGGTGTCCGTGTTTGTTCGTTTAGCGTTTGCGAACATGTTCGCTTAATATTTACAAATATGTCAGTATATATGTTCGTCAATATGTTCGTTTATATGTTTAGAAATGTTCAAATATTCGTCAACCAACACTCTCTTTTTACCCTTTTATTTACAAGCCAAAGAAAAATGGTGAAATTATGTCACTAGTCCTTAAGCTTTATAGTTTGAACTCTAAAATCCACCATATGTTCAATTTAGTCCTTACCTTCTCCAATATTTAAAATCCAAATTTTAAATGGAAAAGAAAGAAAATTTGGTGGGAGCAAATGCAAAAAGAAAGAAAATTTTGCACAAATGATTTACAGTGGTTCAACCTTCTAAACAAGGTCTACATCTACTACCTTAGATACCACACTAAAGATTTCAAAAATTCACAAATTTATCTTTCCTTTTAGGCTAAAGGAGATAACCTCATAAATCCTAGACTTATACCCCAAAGTCTAGTAATCTATTTTCCTAAAATTGGATACAAAGAAGCAAACTATAAAAATTCTCCAAAGGAAGTTGTTTGCCAAATTTTCAGGTCACTAAACACCAACACTTGATGTAAAATGAGTTACAAATGAGAACACTCAAGTGGGTACAAGATTTTACAATGAAAAGCTCTCAAAAACTCGAATATGTGCTTGTATGCTTTAAAATAGTTGTTTTGTTCTTGAAGAATCTTTGGAGACTTGATTTTATGCCCCCTTCATTGATTTCTAGCCGTTTGGATTGTTGGGTAATTAAATAGAGTCGTTGGACTGCTATTTTCTCGCAATAAATGATGTATAGCAAGAGTGGGTATCAATATGTGAATTTTCGTATCGTTACCTACTCAAAGAGGAAATAACCGTTACAAGTAAGAGGTACCGGTACGCAGGATTGCGTATTGGTACAGAGTGTCAATTTTATACGGGGTACCGGTACGCTTTGTCCGTATCGACACTTCAACTTACCCACTGGAATTTTAGAAATATTTATTAAAGCTTGTGTATCGGTACACATATAGCCATACCGATACTCAATTCATTTGAAAACAAGTTTCGCTCCAAAAATCTGACAAGCATTTAAATTCTTTGAATTCCGTACCGGTACGCCTAAAACTCGTATCGATACTTAGTTGCATTTTGATTTTACAGTGATGAAGAGACAGTTTTGGTATGCATATAGTCGTACCGATACTCAGTTAACATTTAGCATAAATAAATTCCAGTGAAGGAAGGCTCGTACGGGTACGCTTATGGCTGTACCGGTACTCACTGATCAAACTCCTCAAATTGAGTACTAAAATGCTCAGAAAAATATTTTTCTTTCAAAGATATAGTTTATACAAAATATTTTTTTAAGTTTGTTCTAATGCTTTTCCTTTAGTGAGTAATTTCAAATACCTTAAAAAAATTTATTTGCAATTAAGTTCTTGTTATATCAAAATCGAATCATTGGTTTAACAATCTCCCATTCTTTATATAACAAAACCAAATAAATCTTTAATTCACTCCCCCTATCTTTAAGACTAAAATGCTATAGGTTTTGAAAAAAATTAACCACACTTCTCTCCCTTTTTGTTAGATTAAAATCAAAGGTAAATAAAAATCAAAAGGCTTGGGAAATCGCTTTCGAAGCCCCCAAATCATAACCATTAACCTCCTAACTTGATCCTACATCTTTTGGGAGTGTTTAAGGTGGTTTACTACTATTTTTACATGTTATTAACACCAAATCCGTATTATGCCATTAAATAGGGTCTCTAACCTCTAACACCAAAATTAACCACAAACATCAAATTTAAGCATACAAAGCATCATCCTTAGGATGTGCATGAAACAAAGGAGTTAATAGTGTACTAACCTTCTTGAAAAGCTGGAAATACATCCCCTATCTCCAACTTCAAGCTTTCTCCTTTCCTTGCTCTTTGGAAGGTCCTCCAAACTCTTTCTCTACACAAGGAGTTGAAATTCGAATTACAAACTTGCAGGAGATTAGGGACCAAATAAAACTTACACTTGAGGTTGGAAAACGAGATTAAAACCACCATTTACCCATTTCTCTCACCCCACTAAATCCATATTTCCCTTCCAACACTAATCTTGTTGATTCTTACCTCAAAATATAGATCTTTGAATGTTAAACAACTTATCTCATACTCAAAACCCGAGATTCACACTTCAAAACTCAAAGATTGAACCTTTGATCTTGGGTTCTTAGGAGGAAGATGAGAATGGATGAAGAGAGAATACAAGGGACAAGATGATCTCACCAATTTGCTTTTATGTAGGAAATTAAAGAAGCTCCCAACTCATACCCCAAACCAAAAACTCAAGCCCAACAACCATATACAATCCCATTAAGGCAATCAAAGGCCCAACTCCTAGCCCAAACACAAAGACCACACTTTGGGTTAACCTGACCCTCGAATTCTAAAATTTGGGTCGTTACAACTCTCACTCCTTAAAGAAAATTTCATCCTCGAAATTTACTTGATGGAAACAGATGCAGATAAAGCAACCTCACATTCTCCTCGGTCTCCCACGTAGCCTTCTCGACTATGTGGTTCCTCCACAACATCTTTACTAAAGGTATACACTTGTTGCACAACTCCTTTTTAACACCGCAAAAACTGGCTTAATTGAAAATTAGATTCTGATAATTGGGAATCCAAACTCTGGCAAGTCAAAATGACCATTGACTTTTGACCATGTGGTCTAATTTCATAAGTATTGATAGTTAATGGGACATTGCCATTGAAATTGGATTATACTGTAAATATTGAAAGCTTAAAGAACATAGTAGAGTGACCAAATTGTAAGAAATCAAAATTTGAAGCCCAAAATGGAAGAGTCATAGAATGCAATGGCTAATTCCATAATTAGACCATTATAGGTGGTGAGTCATCTACTTGCTTGGCTTAGTGATAAGACAAATTCAATTAAGAAGGAAAAGATGACAAAAGCTATCATCCATTTCCTAACCGAGAAAGAAAGCTCAAGGGTTTATCCTTATTTTCTTTGATCTTCTTCCTTAAGAAGAAAAAAGCAAGCACCTTCATTAGAGCTTTAGCTAAGCTCGAATTGTCGTTGTTTTATCAATTCCCTATTGCTTCTATGCATTAAGCCAGGTAAACCCATTGAATACTTATTGATTTCCATGAGAATTTAATGGAGAAATCATGATATTGAATTTAGTGAAACCCTAACTAATTTCCATGGATTCATAGGTTTATATGTTGTGTTCCCATAGTTAGAAATAGCTATGAAATTAGTTATTGACTATAGAATTCATATAAATGGATTTTGATGAGATTCTATATTTTTTATATAGCCTAATCTATGGTGAAGAGGACTCTCCAAATCCTTCCAAGACTCCTAGCAAAGAAATCATAATTTTGGAGCCTCAATAGCTTCTGAGTCATTAGTGAGTGTAGTTGCATCGTAGGATTGGCAAGGTGCCATTCCTCTTTCCATTGATCACTATTTTGTTAAACTTTTATTGAAACAAGGGTAAGCTCACTTAGAGCATATGGTTAAAATTCATGGTTGGCAAGCTTTGGTAAGCTTGATTCTCTTATTGTCATCGATAACATTGGACATGTTAAGTATTGGTTATTGTGTATATTTTAGCTTTTATATTGAATCCTTGGATACATGTGGACATTGAATGCAACTAACATGCCATAAAATTCATTGAGCTCATGTACGAGGAGGGACTACGGTCCTTGGGTTAAGAACCTTGTTGGCGATGTGGTGGGATGTATATATTATGGTCATTGGTGATGTGAAGGAATTGGCTGGCTATTAGATCATTGATTTGGCAATGTTGGTGGAATTCTTGTATCCATTGGTTACTGTAATCCAAGGAATATGGGATAAGTAATTATATGATTTGTAAGATGCCTACAATGGTTTAAGAATATGTATAACACATTTAAGTATTGCCTTGACATGAATTCATAATGATATCCTAGTTATTGAACCTATCGACAAACATGTCCTTATAAGCTTGCATTATTGATAACTACCTCACTAGGCTATGCGAGCCTAACGTGTTACATTGCATGCATTTCCTGGTTCTCTAGCCAGTTGCAAGTCACCTCTGAGTCGACTTTTGTAATGTACATATACCCTTTGAACTCCTAGAATGGTGGCATATGGTTTTAACAGGTTTTGAATGACATATTTGGCATGAATATATATGTGAATATGGTAGTATGTGTTAACTACTCAAATGATGTGCTTTCCATGCATATATTGCCATCCTATTGCTTGACTTTAGGTATATATTAGTCTATTTTTCCAGTAATTTCATGCATTTTCATCTATGAGTTGAGAAAAGCATAGTTTTTATTGCCAGGGTGAAGGGGTGTTTTCTTGTCATGGTAAGCAAGGATCGACAAGATTGGAGCAGGTGAATACAAGAGGGAAATGCCGAGCGTTGTTGGAAAAGTACATTAGAAGAATGCCACGCTTGGTTGGTAAAAGAAGAAGGTCGATGCCTGGTAAAATAGCCCCGAGTCAGAGCCAAGTTAGCTCTAATTCTATGAAGTGGAAACACACCGAGAATTGTGGTAACAAACCCTTAGAATTTTACCCTTACCCTAATTGGGGTTTTCTCCCGTGACTATATAAAGGAGTTCAAAACTGAGTTGAAAGGGGAGTGCTGTGTTGCAAGGAAAAAAGGAGGGTAGAGGCAGATCTATTGAAGGGTTGCATTGAAAGATCTCCTTCTTTAGTCCATTTCTCTTGAAAATATTTCTAGTTTTATGAGGATGATTAAAAATGATGATGTGTTATTGGTTTCCCCAGCCATGAACTAATCTTTTAAGTTGGCTAGGGGTGTTTTCGATGAACGCTTAGCTTTTTAGTTTTTAATAATTAAATGCTTTGGCTTTATTGTCTATTTTGCATATGCTTAATGGTACCATATTTCATGCCATAGGACAGTTGGTGTTGAATTCTTGTTATCCCCCAATATCTTAACAGACTTGGGAGATAAGGATTAATTGCCAAATACTAAGGAGAGAAACTTTGACAAAAGATGTTCAAGTAGAGGAACTTACACTTGAAGTGAATCTATCCCTTAGGAGTAAAGATTGAATTTTCATCAAGTTAACTGTTTTAAAACTCACTACAGACATATAAGTGTTAAATTAATTAACTTAGGGTATTGCCATCGACAGAGGCAATACTAACTTAAAGTCTGCTATGCAATAAAACCAAAGTTTAATGTTATTAATTGATGCCTCTACTAGCGTGAAATCCAAGCATCCCTTGCTAAGCCTATACATTATCTTGACATGTTTGTTTGACAATCTACCTGAATCTTTCCTTCAATCTCCTTTATCATTTTCTTAATTAAACCCGCAATCAATTGCATCTGATTTGTTTTAAATTCACAAGTATTTATCGTGGCTTTTAATTCCTGGACAATCCCTATGGGTTTGATACTTTCTTAATTCTATATTAATTGCTGACCGTGTATACTTGCGCGTAAAAAGATATTTACTTGGCATTATTTACTGGTATAATTACGCAAAATCCTTAACCTTTTGCCAAGTAGTATATCGTCAACAAGTTTTTAGCGTCATTGACGGGGATTGCAACGAGATTAATTGTCTTGATTTTTACTTGTTTTTGTTTTTTTGTTTTACTTATTACATTTCGTTTGGTGTATGACTAGGAGCCACAATGCAAAGAAAGATTTGCAATACGATCTAGAGATTGAAAGAACTCTATGTAGGATAAGAAGAGAACGTCATGGCTTGTAACAAGAATGGTAGGCTAGATGGTGCCCTAAATAATGCCAACAACCAAGAGAACTCTATAATACATGATGGGGTACCGCCCGTTCCTGCTGTTGATGTTAAGATACCTACAGAACGACCTATCAGGGAACACTTAGCACCAAGCATGGACAATTTGTTGCCAAGAATGATTAGTCCGGAGGTAAATTTGGCTAATTTGAACTTAAACTGTTATTGATTCAGACGCTCTTGAATGTAGGTCAATTTGATGGATCACTTACGGGAGACCTAAGGCAACATCTGAAGCAATTTATGGAGGTGTGCCAACTATTTCAACAACCTGGTGTGACTGAAGAGACAGTAAAGCTGAGGCTATTCTCATTCCATTTGAGAGATAGAGCAAAATTGTTGCTAAGCTCTTTTACACCTGGTTCATTTACTTCGTAGGCAGATTTATGCCAGAAGTTTCTTATGAGATTCTAGCTACCTAAACTTAATGCCAAGCTATAGACTGATATCATTACCTTTAGGCAAGCTGATGATGAGACCTTGTATGATGCCTGGGAGTGATTCAAGGACCTGTTGAGAAGATGCCTCATGCATGGACTTCATACTTGAAACCAAATGGAGACCTTTTATTACGAACTCAATACTCATACCATGATTGTTGTACACACTTCGGTAAATGGTTGCTGCTAGATAAGAATTACATTGAGGCCTACGACATTTTTGAAAGGATTGCCACCAATAATCTTCAATACCCTACTGCCAGATTAGGAACTGGGATGAAAGTAGCTAGAAAATTGGAGCTTGATGCATTGTCATCTATTAATGCTCAAATTGCCAATCTCACTAATATAGTGAAGACAATGCAGAAGGCAGTTGAAGTCCGAGAACTGAAGGGATTGAAACCATTCTACACTATTAATGGAGAGGATCATAATGTGGAAGAATGCCCAACGAATCTAGAATCAGCATATTTTGTGGGCAACTACAACCGCAACAACAACCCATAGTCCAATACTTATAATGTAAGGCAGAAGCAGCATCCGAACTTTTCATGGGTGTAAGGCGTGTAGGTGTTCCCTTTTTGCCGGAGCGCAAGTGGACACTCCTGTCAAGTTATAGTATAAAAGATGTTGAATCCCATGAGGATTGGACAACTTATCTCGTTTCATAGTTCCTGCACAAGGGTAAAATAAAACACAAGTGAATTGTTGGTTTGGGTGAAAAGTAAATAAAAACACAAGTAAAAGAGAAGAGGTGAATCATGTTGATAGAGTAGGTAGGGTTATGCTGCCACTTAGTGTGAAAACTGTGTTGAAATACGTATGAGTTATCCTTTGCTGCCACGATATGCTGCCTTGGCGGGTAGATAGGCGACAAACTACGACCCTATCACGCGGCCGCAGCAGGTCACTGCCACTGTAGGGGTGTGTACTGTCTCGGCAGGTGGAATGATTAGACGTCCTGGCGGCAAGTCTGGCAGATACTCTAAGTCTGACAGGATAGTCGAAAATGATCCCTTCTATTTCTAGGTCAGGAAGCTCGAGATTGATAACTTGAGGACTAGTGTGGAACCAAATCAATCAACTCGGTTAGAGATCCCTTTTAGCCGCTGAAACTTGTGGACTAGTGTGGAACCAAGTTAGTCATGCCTCCCGTTGTGACCGTACGTAACCCTTTTGTGAGCCTTGCACTTTCGTGCCCGACAAATAAGTTCTCTCAAACGACTGGTGTGGAAAGATTGAAAGAATGAAGAACAATGGATTAAGTGAACTTGAAATATTTTATTGAAGGAATAACTTAATAACCTAAAATAACTGTTTCACTCTAGTTACAACATAGCCCTAACCCAGTGGAGATTTAGAAGATGGTGGTAGAGAAGAGCACAAGTAAAGTCTATAGAAAACCTAGGATGATTTAAACTAGAAGTACAATGGGTATTTATAGACTTAAAACTAGGTCAAGTCGTCCTTGGAGTAGAAGTCCTATAAAGTAGCTTTTCTTCGTTAATGTACCTTTAAATGCTGACTTCTTTGCTTGGAATATGGACTCTTCCTCGTTTTCCTTAGCCCGCAAGTAAGCTTGGGAATTTCACTTCGGTAGCCCTAGCCGCTGTTATAGACGTCGGAAAATCACGTGAATGTCGGCGATAAAATCAAGAGTTTTAGCTCTACAAATCGCGCTCCGGTTCTCCAAACTTCCATAGTCAACTGCCGAGGGCAGCAAGGTTGGCAGCAGCTTTTGCTCGGCATGTGCTCGACAGCAACGTACTTCAGTTGGAACTGCTTCAGTACAGCTCCTGGGTTTGCTTCTCAGCATTATGTCCTTCGTTCCCTCGTTCAACAGTTAGTACCTACAAGAAAGAATACACTAGAACAATACCATTTGTTCACCAAATGAATGATACGTTATAAAAGTAAGGCAAGACAATGAAACACTGTGAAATGCTATGCATGACCCTAATTATGCCTAAAACATGCTTAAAAACAGTAATAATAAGAGTTGGAAAGTGCATGAAATATAGGACTTTTGGACACTTTACACACCCTCAAACTCGAACTATTGCTTGTCCTCAAGCAATGCAACCTAAAGTACTTGCTCTAATAATAGTCAGAAAGAAAAACTTGTTTTTAACCTAATTTTCTACCTCAAGGCCGTGGCACCTATATACATATAACTTAATGAAGGGAAATAAACGGGAAAATAACTCAAAATTAAATTCCTAATGCTTGTGTGATGTTTGCAAATCTGTAAGAAAGCTGAATATGCAGAATAAAAGATTAAACAAAGATACTGCTGTAATTTAAAAGGTTGCTGCCGAGGCATCACAATTAAGCATATTATTTTTAATCAACGCAATGAGGGCTTCAGCTTATCACAACTACTTTTCCAGGTCTGACGTTTAGATAGGAGCAAACTACAAAAACCCGAACCCTTGGAGTAGAGTCATCTCGTGAAGGCTTTCATTCACTCATGCTAATTTGTTCGTCACTTTTAGGCTTTAAGATTCATGGACTTTGATAGCAGCGGAGTGTCCTCGCTCATGATTCTTCCTAGAGCCTGTTGCGGGCACCTCTAGGGTAACACATCATTTTTCTTTGTTTTTGATTTAGCTGCCTTTGGCAGTTCTGCATTTTTTTGTTTCTTTTACCTGCCTCGGCGACTACCTGCAATTATTGTTAGAATTTTGCAATAAAAACAAACAAGTAGTGTTCATTAAATATTCTGCACATTCAGCAAGTAACAGAGATATTCAACATTTTCTGGCAAAAAGAAAAAAAAACTAAGTCATATTTCATGCTCTTTCCCAAAATTAAGTTTAATTTTAGTTAGGTGCAAAAATAAAGTAATCGACTATCCTATTATAAACACAAGTCATAAAAAACTTTTCTTTTCCGATTATTACTAAGGAAAGTACAATGCAATCTAAATGTAACTACGAATGCCTACAAATGATGCGAGAGCTACCCCCCGAACTCGAGATCGGCATTGCCCTCAATGCACAAAACAAAAAACAAAAAAACAAAAATATACATGTTAAAATTAGCAAAAATAGAATAAAGATAAATAAAAATAAAGGAAAAGAAAATAAAAGTATGCTGAGGTTTAGGAGGAGGTTGGATTCTAGCTAGCTGAGGAGGAGGAGGAGGATGTTCGAACGATGAAGCGGCTTTTGGCAGATGCCTTGGCGGCGGTTCAAGCAGGAGAGGTCTTTGCTTTCTGCGGCGACTGAACTCTATTTGGTGTATGTTGTGGCTCTTTTGAAGGTTCGGCAGGGGAAACGGCAGGAGATGCGTCGCTTCCTTCTGACTCTTTCTCAAGGTCCACAAGTTCTTCTGCTATTATGTGCCACTTCCTCTTCCTTGTCCATTCCTCTGTGGGTGCTTCCAGAGGGATGAATGCCATGGGGATGGCTGCTGTTGCCGTAACAACTGCTGCTTCCGGTTTCGGCAGCGGTTGCTCAATCTTCTTTGAAGAGGAGGAGTCTGCTACTGTATTGGCTGTGCAGGTGGGGGGGGAGATTCAACTGGTGCCTCTCGGGGGAGTATGCCATTGTGTTAGATGGGGTGGTAGCTGAGTTATGCGAAGAATGCATAGAAGAGGGCATCAGGCGGTCTGTCTGGCGGACGGTGGTGGCAGGTGAAGTTCATCGTGCTCTTGCTGCTGCTGCAAGCTCATTAGAAAAAGGCGACATGGTGGGCATGTCACTAGGGAATTTCTGCAGGAAATAAGCCACAAAAGCTTCTTGGGCCTCCCCCACGTAGTTCATGAAGGCCAACTACTATTGCTCTATCCGTTTTGTATGTTCGAGGAGTGTGTGGAGCAGCGGGAGGAACTCTTTGTCTAGGGCAGCATCAGCACTGCCGGGGGTGGCTGGCGTTTCAAACTATGATGCGGAGGGCTGACTAGGTGTTGCTGGCTCTTTCTTCGCATCCTGCATCATCTGGATGTGAACATTTTTGGTCCAGCCCTCTTTTGCGGCTATGAACTCATCTGTGGGCTCTGTGGGGACTCGGAAATTGGTGCAGAGGCCTGTGATGAGGGACGGAAAGTACAACCTGCCCTTCTTTTTCTTGAAGCAGTTGTATATTTTCGTGCAGATGATTTCCCCCATGTTGATCGGCCGGTTCATCAAGATGTTGTAAATTAAGGCAAGGCGCGGCCGATCAACTGTTGAATTGTGGGATGTGGGCAGCAGGCACCTTTTCACAAATGTGTTCCATAGCATAGCTTCAGGAAGTAGGTGGAGGCGCTGGACAAATCCCACATGTTTGCCCCCTAGCTATGGTGTGTTGGGCTTGCAGATTCTAGCCTTTATCTCCTCATAGTGGGCAGCCGTCAGTGACTGCCTCCATTCCTCGTGCAGGTTGTCATTCATATCATGACCATAATAGCTGTTGATGACATCAGGGTTGAGCTTCCTCTCCGCAGATGTAGACGAATGGCTTGTCTGGGCAGGGCTGATATGAGTAAAATTCCCTGACTACAGTGACGTTCGCTATATCAGGCTACTGGGTAAACATCTCCCATCCCTTGTAATGGATGGCTCGGAACAAGGCGGGCTCTAGTCCACAGTCTCCCGTTTGCTTTGTATAATGGAAGCCTTGTTCCTCCCAGACGACCTGCTTCGAGAATTGTGCTCTATATCTCTCCTCGTCTGCCTTGAAGCAGAACCTGCTGTAGGTGGGTTTTTGGGTTGACGTTGAAGCCATGTGATCGATTGTATTTTAACTGAAACTAGAAAGGAAATATTGTGAGAGAACAGAAGAATAAGATAGAAGCTAGCAAAAAGGTGGAAGTGAAGTAAAGTGAAATGAGTGAGTGGTTTACATAGGCGCTGCCGTGAAGTGCCGGGGCGGCATTGAATGATTAACGGTCCGATTTCCTTATGCACGTTACAGATTTTTCTGCCCGTTATTTTCGAAGCCGTTGGCAACTAGCCGTTACACTTTGCTGCTCTGGCTGCTGACTCAGCAGAATGGTTGGCGGGCTTCTTGCTAGGCTTCCCTCTTAATCTTACTCTTTTATTTTTGACCCTAAAATAAAAATAATTAAATAAAATCTAAAAAATTAAATACTGAAGATTAATCTAGTCCTAAAATAAACTTTATTCCTAATGCATAAAAATAAATAAAATAAAATAAAAATTAAGTTATGTTAGGAGTGCATTTGGGTGCATCTCCTAGACATAACCACTTCTTGAGGTGGTTTAGCTTTTTCTCCCCTCTTGGGGGGTCCTCTTGTTCCTTCAGTTTCTTCTTAATGGGGTCCTTCAATTTGTCCCGAGGTTTGTCATGGCAGTCGCTGCCCTAGCCTGTTTCCACACTTATCTTGGCATCTCTTTCATCTAGACCTTCATTTCCTTCCTCTAAGGGTTGCAGCACATTCATCCTTATGCTTTGATCTTCTACCTTCTTTGGAAGCTCCCCGAGTTCCACATCTATCAGCGTTCTTCCCGTGGCCAAGAAGGGTCGCCCGAGAATGATGGGGCTTTCTCATCGGCCTCACAATCCAAGATGAGGAAATCGGCAGGAAGAATTAGGCTGCTCACTTTGACCAGTATGTCCTCAATCTTTCCCTCCGGTTGCACGAATGAGTGGTCGACAAGTTTAATCATTACGAAGGTTGGTTTATCAGGTCCAATACCTAGTTTGTCGACGACGGCCTTAGGCATCAGATTTATACTGGCTCCCAAATCACACAAGGCCATGGTCTCATGCTTGCTGCCCAGCCTGCATGGTATAACAAAGCTGTCCGGATCTGTCTGCTTGGGCATCAGCTTGTTATGCAGCATAGCCATGCACTCTTCAGTCACGACCACCGTCTCGAATTCCCCTATCCGTCTCTTCTTAGAAACTATATCTCTAAGATACTTGGCATAGTTGGGCATGCTTTGTATAACTTCTATCAGAGGTATGTTAATGTGTGTTTCAGAATGTCCAAGAATATTCTGAATTGGTGCTCCTGCAGTTGTTGTTTGAGCTTTTAGGGGAATGGAGCTGGCAGACGAATGTCCTCTATTTGCTCCTTGCTTGGGGGCTTAGTTCGAGGAGGATCATCATTGTCAGGGCTGCTTTCATGTTCTGCTGCTGGGGCGGCTGGAGTAGGTGTTGCTGCTGGGGTGGCTAATATGGGTGCTACTGGGGCAGGCTTACTTATATGTTCTGGCTGCGTTCCTAACTTCTCTACCATCCTAGGTTCATCCAGCTACTTCCCACTTCTCGTAGTTATGGTCTTGCAATGTTCAAAACTGGGCTTGGCTGCTTCTGGCGGGCTGCTTCTGGATGATGCTCCCATGGTCCGACTATGATAGATTTCGTTGAACTTCCCAAACTGGGTCTCTAGGTTCTTAATAGCAGCCTCCTGGTTATTCATCTACATTTACGTCCCGTCCATGAAAGACTCGGTTTTTTAATAAATTTATTTGTATAAACTATAATTTCACCAGTTTGTTTCATAAAGTTATTCAAAGTAGCTTCTAGTGAATTATTGTGTTGTGGCTGCTGAGTCTGCTGTCAGGACTGATTCTGCTGGTAGCTTTCCTGTAGCTGTTGTGGATTTGTTGTTGTCTTTGGGTTGCTCCGGGAGAAGTTGGGATGGTTTCTCCAGTTAGGATTGTATATGTTTTGGGCTGGCCTGATATTCCTCTCATATCCTCCCATGTAGTTTGCAGATGCTGTGCATTAAGAGGAATCATGGTTGGCCCCACATTCTCCACAGAAGGGCTCAACAACTTTTACTTCATGGACCTTCCCTGGGGATTGCACCATCTTCATCACCAGCTCCGTCAGAGTGTCGAGGCTAGCATTAATAGATTCGGAGGCTTCCATCTCATTTACAGTAGCTGGCCGCCTTGTGCCGCCTCGGCGGGCTATCGAGTATTTATAATCGTTTTTAGCTGCTATGTTGAGCAGCCGTAATGCTTCCTCTGGAGGTCTGTCTAGGATGATCCTGTTAACCGAGGCATCTATCAGCATCCGAGTCGGGTAGTTAACCCCATTGTAGAATATAGATACCTGAGTCCAAGCCGGTAAACCATGAAGCGTACAGTTGTTCAACATTTTTTGGTACCGCTCCCATGCCTCATACATCCACTCGTCATCCCCTTTGTCTAAAAGCTGTGATCTCATTCCGCAGCCTATCGGTGACGTTGGATCGGCAGAATCGGTCTAGAAAGTCCTTGCAGAGCTCTGCCCATGAAGTGAAAGATCCGGTTGGCTGGTTGTTCAACCACTATTTTGCCCTATCCCTCAGTGAATAGGGAAATAGCCGCAGCCGCAATACGTGTTGGTGTACCCCATGAATTTTAAATGCTCGGCAAATGTCCAAGAATCCTCGTAGATGCTACCAAGCATCTTCTGTGATAGTCCCTCTGAAGTGCCCTAGTGTGTTTAGCATGTTGAACATGACAGGATTCAGTTCAAAATGACCTGCCCCTATCTCTGGTTCCGTTACTATTGGCTCGAACCTTTGAAAGTCATGTTCAAGGTAGTCTCTAGTTGTCCGCACTTGGGGTGGATTAGGGGGATCCTGCCTCTGCTGTACTTGTGGTCCTCTGTGTGGCAAATCTGGCTGCCCGCCGCTGCCATTCATGGCATAAACTAGGGGTCCTCGTTTACCATGGTCTCTTCCTTTGCTTTGCCTTTGTCTTTGTTCTTTAAGGCTTCACTTAGCTCCCTCTTGATTCGTCTAGTTTCACGCTCAAGATCGTCGTAAATAATGAAGTTTCTGCTAGGGTTAGCCCTGGTCATACACTTACAAAGGATACAATAAAATTCTTTTAAAAATAGAAATAAAAGAAAAGTAAAAAGGTGCATAAATTAAAAACAAAATTCGCTGTTACCAATCTCCGGTAATGGTGCCAAAAACTTGTAAGGCGTGTAGGTGTTCCTTTTTTGCGGGAGCGCAAGTGTACACTCCTGTCAAGTTAGAGTATAAAAGATGTCGAATCCTACGAGGATTGGACAACTTATCTCGTTTCGTAGTTCCTGCACAAGGGTAAAATAAAACACAAGTAAATTGTTGGTTTGGGTGAAAAGTAAATAAAAACACAAGTAAAAGAGAAGAGGTGAATTAGGTTGATAGAGTAGGCAGGGTTATGCTGCCACTTAGTGTGAAAACTGCGTTAAAATAGGTATGAGTTATCCTTTGCTGCCACGATATGCTGCCTCAGTGGGTAGATGAGCGGCAAACTACGACCCTGTCATGCGGCCGCAGCGGGTCACTACCACTACAGGGGTGTGTACTGTCTTGGAAGGTGGAATGATTAGACGTCCTGGCGGCAAGTCTGGCAGATACTCCAAGTTTGGCAGGATAGTCGACAATGATCCCTCCTATTTCTAGGTTAAGATCCTGAGAGTTTCACTATTCTCTGCACGATTGGTAATAAATTCATGGGAAAAGCACTATGTGATCTAGGAGCCATCATCAATTTAATGCCAATGTCAGTGTATTGCCTCAAATTTGGGCCTAGAAGTTAGCTAGATAGAATAGATGGTCCGAGAGAACTAGATTAGTCTATTTGAGTTAGTTTTGGAAATTAATTCATAATAAATGTTTTAATGTGAAATAAAATATGGGAAAATATTTAATTAATATTTTGAGGGATTCGGTAAACTCCATTTGATAAAATAAATTCGGATTAAATGAAATTTCAGATCGGTGACTAAAATGTAAAGTTTTCAAAACTATTTTGGTGACTTAATCGTAAAAGGGTCAAAACTTATAATCTTTAAGGAGCTAATCTACCAATGTTTTTAATCATACTTTTCCCTTAATTTAGGTTATTTTAAATGGTTTTTAAAATTATTATTAAATAAATATAAAAGAGATTTAGTTAAATTGGTTTTAATAGCTAAAACACTTTTCTTACTTAACTACTTTTCTATCAAATTTTCCCACCAGCCAAACTACTTTCCTTATTCCAAAATGATTGGGAATCATGTAACGCCCCGATTTTGGGCCTAGCGGTTTATGTGCTAGATTATACGGTCTAATGGACCGGGTTAGAGACTAGAGTCAGATTCCGGATCAGATATTTTTATGGAAGATAAAAATATGGAAAATTGGTTAAAAATAATTATTTAATATATATGTGATTTTGGTAAAATCAATTTTGGGAAAAAGATTTTGGAAATGTGACATTTCAGCTAGTGACCAAAATGTAAGAATTGTAAAACTATTTTAGTGACTGTTTTGTAAAATGGTCGAAACTTTGAATCTTTAAGGAGCTATTTTCCCAAAGTCTTATATCATACTTTTATCCCTTAATTGACTTATTTTAGATGGTTTTTAATTAATATAATGAGTTGGAGGAATTAATTGGTGGTTATTTCATTAAAGCAAAATTTACATAACTCTTTTTCTCTAAAAAAAACTCTCTCAAATTCTCTCTAGACAAACACTCATTTCTTCTTCAAAATCTTAAGGTAAACCTTCGTTTTCTTTAATCCTTTTTTATCAAATGATTTCTTGTTGGTTTCTTAGCAAAACCTTATTGTTTTAATCTTGTTTTTACATGTAAATCAATCTGATTAAGGGGGGGGGGGGGGGGAAATACCCATTATAGGTGAGCTGCATTTTTCTCCTCTAATGAAAGGTTCTTTACGGAAATTCCCAGGTAACACCCGGGTTTGGGGGTCGGGTGAAAATATTAATTTAAAAATAGTTCGGGTTTCGGTTTCAAATTTTAAATAATAAAATAATGACTTGGGCCTCGGGTTTTATTTAGTTGGACTATATTTTAATCAAGCCCACATAGCCATGGTGTCATCCATTGTAGATCCCTTATTTCATTAAGGGTGTTTTGGTCTTTTGGCCCCCCCATTTCAAACAAACCTAAAATAATACTAAAAGTCATCTTCTTCCTCTAACTACACTATTCACAATACCGTCAAAAAACACCCCCTCTCCTTGGATACTATTCCATTCAAAAGCTTACTCATTTTTGAAGGTTTTGCAAAGGTAATTTCGTTTTTGACTTACTCTCTTTATCCTCTACAAGTTGATGTCTTTTATTTTCATTTCTACTCTCATTTTGGAATTTTGGAGTTTGAAGGTTTTGAATTGAAAATGTCATTTTTAGTATTCTAAACTTAGGTTTTTGATTTATGGAAGTGATATGAGTCATTTTAAGTCTAAAGGGGTCCAATGGATATGATTTTTACAAGGTTTGGGGTGATTTCCGAAATGAGGTTTTGGGGAGGTTTTTGGGAGGTTTAGGAATGAAATTTGGGGGTGTTCTATGTAGGAATGAGAGGGTCAATGATTAGGGTATATGTGAGCATCGTTTTGAAAGCTTTAGGGAGTAGTTTGAAGGTTGAAATCAATGGTTTTGAGGGGTGCTTAAGGGCTGCTCGGATTTTGGAAAATTTGAGCTTGTTTCAATGGAAAGATTGGTGTAATGTACTTAGTATGTTATTCGGGTTGATTATTTTAGAACATGAACTGATTTGGGTTTATTTGCTTGGTGTTGGAATGCTTAGAATCAAGGAATTTGGTTGGTGAAGCTTCGGGGGCGAATCCGGGGATTTCGGAGTCTTGAGCTCGGTCTTCAATCTTCTCTTGGGTAGCAACGGTGAGTAGGATCATTGGTTATTGCATTGTACTTGATATGGCCTCCCTTGGGGGTTTGGGTAGAACCTTGAGAGGTTGCCTAAACCCGTGTGTAAGTCTCCCTACTCATAAATGTCGTGACAAGTTGATTTTACATACATTGTGACCATTAAATGCATTTCAAGTTGTCAATGTAGTAGTCGTGTTGAGTTCGTGCCTCACGTGATGGTGGTTTAAACTACGGTGATGTGTAGTCCCACCAGTAGTGACTAGTAGGGTAGTACTTTGATGTGTAGTCCCATTGGACATCCACTAGTCGAAACGGTGATGTGTAGTCCCACCGTAAGTGTATGTTGGTTGTGCATGTGCAAACCAAAAGTTGTGTTGAGATGGACCCTTATGCATCCATTGTTTTCTTGCATACAAATCGTATTTTGGAAAGTTGCATGTTGTAAATTGTAGAGCTTCTCTCACTAAGCTAGATTGCTTATGCTCTTCGTTTCCAATGTGCAGATCGTTAGAGTTCGGGAGGCGAGCGGGCGAGGGAGGAACCTTTGGAGTTCTCAAGCAAGTTTATGTATGGTTTGCTTTTGTAATAATGTCTAGACAATGGGATATAGAGTGTTAGGAGTTGGGGTCAAACTCCTTAGGAAGTCATGCTTGAAATTGTTAAACTTATGTTGCATGTTATGCTTTTGCTTCTCGGATTATGTTCTATGCTACTTATGTGGTTTAATTGCTTATGCCTGAATTTGTATGATTTTGGCCTAGGTAGGCCTTATGTTGTCTACTTTGTGATGGATGACTTATGCTTGCTATGTATGCTTCTTGTAGACTTGTATGGAGCTTTGTTTGGTATGTTATCGTTGGGTTGAATGCCCTCATGTTAAGTCCTGTTTGTGGTTGGTGCATGAATGCTTGTATGTGCTTAAGGGTGTCTAAGTATGCATCTAGAACCTTGCAAGATGTTACCAAACGGTGAAAGGAGGTGTCGCTGGGCAGGGGGTATCGATACGGTTAGACCCGTATCGATACGGCCTTCTTATTCCAGGCCTTCCGTATCCATACACGGGGAGGCGTATCGATACCTTTTTGGCCACTGGAGCCACTGTCCATCTTGGTATCGATACCGGCCTCAAGCGTATCGGTACGGTCAACTAGCGTTGACCGTGGGAAGTCAACCTTTGACGAGGGTATCGATACCCTCCCAAGGTGTATCGATACGGTCTCTACGGGTTGACTCTGGCCTTTGACTTAGTCAAGGCGTATCGATACACCCCTTAGGTGTATCGATACCCCTGCAATTAAACTTGAAAATTTGCCTTTTGGATGTGGTTTTAGGTTCGTTAGATTGTTTTGGTTATGTTATTCCGCTGTTTGATCACGTAGGGTTAATTACTCATCTAGACGAGATTTAAAATGAAAAAAAATAGGGTTGCTAACCGAGGGGGAATCCTTTAGGGGTTTTCACTCGGTTTTCCCCGTGTAGCCCTTTTGGACCGGTCATCCGGCCAGACCGGGACAAGGGGGTTACATTTATTGGTATCAGAGCCTGAGGTTTCCGAGACCTCGGGCAGGTAAGTGAGGTAAGTTAAGATATTATTAGTGTTTTGCCATGTATGTCTGAATTTTGTTTTTAGCACGGTGTATGTATGCATGCTATGATGGCTTTTCTGTTGTTTGAGGGTTGGTTTGAGTCCCCATTGTTAGGCATTGTTGTCAAAATAAAAAGGAAAATTGTTTTGGTTTAAAGAGCTTGAGAACCAGAGTCCTTTTCCCCTTGCTAACCTAACGTTTCTTGTTGTTGTGTGTTTGTTGTTTTAGATTATACTAATTGCTATGGTGAGACCGAGGGGACGGCCTAGAGCGGGTGACCAGGCACCCGAGAACGCGCCTCCTGCTCTTAATGCTCCGGGTGGTAACGGAGGGAACGTTGGAGGTGATGGTAATGGGCCTCAAGCTGGGGCTAATGTGGGAGGTAATGGGGCTCAAGCGGGCCAAGGTCAGGCAGGCCCGGATGTGGCTCATTTGATTCAGACTATAGCCGGAGCTTTCCAGACTGCTTTGGCTGGTATGCAAGCTGCGGCACCAGCTCAGGGTGCGGGGACATGATTACCCCTAGAGAGGCTTCGTAATTTGAGGGCAGTTGAGTTTCGTGGGTTATCTCCGGAGGGTTCAGAAGGGTGGCTTGAGAGCACTACTCGCATCTTGGGTCAGATGGAGTGTTCGGACGCCCGTAAGTTGGGGTGCACTGTCTCATTGCTCCAGGGAGACGCTTATACCTGGTGGACCACTGCTATCTCTGGTATGGCCGAGGTGGATGTCACATGGGAGTTTTTCAGGAGTGCTTTCAAGAGGAAGTACCTCGGGGTCCGGTACTTAGATGAAAAGAAAAGGGAGTTCATGGCTTTGGTTCAAGGCCATAGGACCGTGACCGAGTATGAGATCCAATTTGTGAGGTTGAGCCAGTATGCGCCAGAGTTGATTCCGGATGAGAAGGAACGATGTGAACGCTTCAGATATGGGTTGACTACTGATGTGAAGACCTACCTGTTGGCCACCGACTACACTGAGTTCGATGTTTTGGTTTCTAGAGCTAAGGATGTAGAGCAAAACTTAAGCTCTAGAGCACGTGCTGGTGGGTTTGACTCCGGGAAGAGACATGCGAACTGGGATAGAGATCATGCCAAGAGGCATAGGGATAGGAGGTATCAGCCGGATACGAGGCCTAGGGGTGGTAACCATGGTCAGGGCCGTCAAGGCCAAGGGGCTGTTGGGAACATTCCGGAGTGCACTAGGTGCGGGAGACGCCACCCAGGTGAGTGCATGGGTATGTTTGGGGCGTGTTGGAACTGTAGCTCCCGAGATCATTTGAGACGTGATTGTCCACACCCAGTCAGAGGAGGACCGGCTCTAGCGAGGGGTTTTGAGCATCAGAGAGGTCGTGGGCGCGGCCGTGGGAACTTCCAGCCAAGGAATGAGGGTCAGAGGAACTTGGCTCATGTGGTAGCAGTCCAGCCCGAGGGAGGAGGACCGGCTAGAGTGTACGCTCAGCGAGAGGCTGGAAATGACACTGATGTCATTGCAGGTAATTTCACATTACAGTCTTTGAGTTTGCTTTCTCTCATAGATTCGGGGTCAACGCATTCGTATATTCTGGGTGAGCATGCAAGGTCATTAGGACTACCTTGTGATTGTTTAGAAGTAGGAGTAAATGTCACTAGCTCCTTTGGTGATACAGTGGTAGTTAGGAAAGTCTATAGAAGGTGTCCCTTGATGATTCAGGGCCACATATTTCCAGTCGACATGATGGAGCTACCCTTTTATGGCTTTGATGTGATTTTGGGCATGGATTGGCTTGTAGAGCATAAAGCTAGGGTTGACTTTGAGACTAAGAGAGTCTCTTTGAGGCTTGCTGATGACTTTGAGGTTGTGGTAGTTGGGGAGAACGTTAAGTTCTTGACTAATGTGGTTTCGGCTTTGGAAGCTCAGAGATTGTTAAGTTCAGGGTGTCAGGCTTACTTGGCTTACGTAATGAACCCGGATATGAATGAGGTGAGACCTCAGGACACCAGGACTGTGTGTGACTTCCCGAGTGTTTTTCCGGAAGAACTACCAGGTTTGCCTCCAGACAGAGCAGTTGAGTTTGCTATTGAGACATATTCTGATTCCGCACCGGTGTCCATTGCTCCGTATAGAATGGCACCGAAGGAGTTGAAGGAGTTGAAGACACAACTTCAGGAGTTGACTGACAGAGGCTTCATTAGGCCTAGTGTTTCCCCGTGGGGTGCTCCGGTTTTGTTTGTGAAAAAGAAGGACGGTAGCATGAGGATGTGCATAGACTATAGACAGTTGAATAAGGTGACAGTGAAAAATAAATATCCCTTGCCAAGGATAGATGACTTGCTAGACCAGTTGAGGGGTGCTTCTGTGTTTTCAAAGATTGATTTGAGGTCTGGATATTATCAGTTAAAGGTAAAGGATGTGGACATACCGAAGACAGCTTTTCGTACACGTTACGGACATTATGAGTTTTTGGTGATGCCTTTTGGTTTGACCAATGCTCCAGCAGCCTTCATGGATATGATGAACCGGGTGTTTCATAAGTTCTTGGACAGGTTTGTGGTAGTGTTTATTGATGACATCCTAGTGTACTCGAGGACCGAAGAGGAGCACGATGAACACTTAAGGTTGGTGCTTCAGACTCTACTTGAGAATCAATTGTATGCAAAGCTAAGTAAGTGTGAGTTTTGGATTAGAGAGGTGGTCTTCCTTGGCCACGTGATCTCAGCTAGTGGGATTAGTGTAGATCCCAAGAAGATTGAAGCCATTGTAAATTGGAAGCAACCAAAATCAGTGACAGAAATCCGCAGCTTCCTAGGCTTGGCGGGATACTATAGGAGATTTGTTGAGGGGTTCTCGAGGATAGCGGCTCCGTTGACCAAGTTGCTATAGAAGAATGTTCCGTATGAATGGTCAGATGCAAGACAAGAAGCGTTTGAGAAGTTGAAGAAAGCTTTGACCGAAGCTCCAATTTTGATTCAGCCCGAGTCGGGGAGAGAGTTTGTAATTTACAGTGATGCATCTTACGTGGGGCTAGGTTGTGTACTTATGCAAGGAGGTAAGGTAGTGGCATATGCTTCCCGACAGTTGAAGGTCCATGAGAAGAATTACCCCACTCATGACATAGAGTTGGCCGCAGTGGTGTTCGCGTTGAAAATTTGGAGACACCATCTTTATGGTGAGAAGTGCACTGTGTACACCGACCACAAGAGCTTGAAATATTTGATGTCCCAAAAGGAGTTGAATCTTAGGCAACGAAGGTGGTTGGAGCTCCTTAAAGACTATGACCTCACCATAGAATATCATCCGGGCAAGGCGAATGTGGTGGCCGATGCCTTGAGTAGGAAGATGGCCGTTGAGTTGCGAGCAATGTTCGCAAGGTTGAGTGTGTCTACGGACGGTGGGCTAGTGGCCGAGCTTCAGGTTAAGCCATCTTTGGTTCAGTTGATTCGTGAGAAGCAGTTGTGAGATGAGTCCTTGGCACCTCACGTGCAAGACATAGCGGAAGATAGGCTTACCGAGTATTGTTTTGGAGAGAATGGGATCCTATGTTTCAAGGATAGGATAGTGGTTCCGGAGGATGCCGAGTTGAGGCGTACGATTTTGTGTGAGGCTCACAATAGCCCTTTTGCTATGCATCCGGGTAGCACGAAGATGTATCGAGGATTAAAGGAAGAGTATTATTGGGTTGGTTTGAAAAAGGATGTAGCCGAGTTCGTAAGTAAATGCATGGTCTGTCAGAGAGTCAAGGCCGAGCACCAGTTTCCCTCAGGGTTGTTGCAACCGTTGAAGATTCCAGAGTGGAAGTGGGAGCGTATCACTATGGACTTTGTATCAGGACTTCCATTGACTCCTTCGAAGAAAAATTCAGTATGGGTGATTGTAGACAGATTCACCAAGTGTGCACACTTCATACCGGTTCATACCACCTATACTTTGGACAAGTTGGCCGAATTGTATATCCGTGAGATTGTGAGACTACATGGGGTACCGAAGTCAATTGTGTCAGATCGAGATCCGAGATTCACCTCTAGATTTTGGGAGTGTTTGCATCGAGCCTTAGGCACTTGGTTGAACTTCAGCACTTCGTATCATCCGCAGTCAGATGGGCAGTCTGAGAGAGTGATTCAGATTTTGGAGGATATGTTGAGGTGTTGTATTATTGACTTCCAGGGGTCGTGGGAGAAACACCTACCATTAGTGGAATTTGCGTACAACAACAGCTTCCAGTCAAGCATTCAGATGGCTCCTTATGAGGCCTTGTATGGTAGGAAGTGTAGGACCCCGATTTGTTGGGCTGAGGCCGGACAGAAACTTGTGCCGATGCCCGAGTTACTTAAGGGAACCACCGAGAAGGTGAAGTTGATATGTGATCGCTTGAAGGCGGCTTCAGATCGGCAAAAGTCCTATGCCGACTTAAAAAGGAAGGAAGTGGAATACTCCGTGGGGGATAAAGTATTTTTGAAAGTCTCACCATGGAAGAAGGTGATGAGGTTTGGGAGGAAAGGCAAGTTGAGCCCAAGGTACATAGGGTCTTATGAGATAGTTGAGAGAATTGGTCCGGTTGCCTATAGATTGAGACTCCCAGTTGAGCTAGAGAAGATTCATGATGTGTTTCATGTATTGATGCTTAGGAGGTATAGGTCGGATCCGTCCCATGTTATGCCGGTGGAAGAAATAGAGTTAAATTCGGACTTATCTTACGATGAGGAACCAATTGAGGTACTTGCTTCTGATAGCAAGGTGTTGCGTGGCAAGACTATAGAGTTAGTCAAAGTCTTATGGAGACATAGAGGTGTAGAGGAAGCCACGTGGGAGAGGAAAGCTGACATGCTTGAGCAGTTTCCCTACTTGTTTCCGTCAGGTAATTTCGAGGACGAAATTTCCTTAAGTAGGGGAGAGTTGTAACACCCGGGTTCGGGGGTCGGGTGAAAATATTAATTTAAAAATAGTTCGGGTTTCGGTTTCAAATTTTAAATAATAAAATAATGACTTGGGCCTCAGGTTTTATTTAGTTGGACTATATTTTAATCAAGCCCACATAGCCATGGTGTCATCCATTGTAGATCCCTTATTTCATTAAGGGTGTTTTGGTCTTTTGGCCCCCCATTTCAAACAAACCTAAAATAATACTAAAAGTCATCTTCTTCCTCTAACTACACTATTCACAATACCGTCAAAAAACACCCCCTCTCCTTGGATACTATTCCATTCAAAAGCTTACTCATTTTTGAAGGTTTTGCAAAGGTAATTTCGTTTTTGACTTACTCTCTTTATCCTCTACAAGTTGATGTCTTTTATTTTCATTTCTACTCTCATTTTGGAATTTTGGAGTTTGAAGGTTTTGAATTAAAAATGTCATTTTTAGTATTCTAAACTTAGGTTTTTGATTTATGGAAGTGATATGAGTCATTTTAAGTCTAAAGGGGTCCAATGGATATGATTTTTACAAGGTTTGGGGTGATTTCCGAAATGAGGTTTTGGGGAGGTTTTTGGGAGGTTTAGGAATGAAATTTGGGGGTGTTCTATGTAGGAATGAGAGGGTCAATGATTAGGGTATATGTGAGCATCGTTTTGAAAGCTTTAGGGAGTAGTTTGAAGGTTGAAATCAATGGTTTTGAGGGGTGCTTAAGGGCTGCTCGGATTTTGGAAAATTTGAGCTTGTTTCAATGGAAAGATTGGTGTAATGTACTTAGTATGTTATTCGGGTTGATTATTTTAGAACATGAACTGATTTGGGGTTATTTGCTTGGTGTTGGAATGCTTAGAATCAAGGAATTTGGTTGGTGAAGCTTCGGGGGCAAATCCGGGGATTTCGGAGTCTTGAGCTCGGTCTTCAATCTTCTCTTGGGTAGCAACGGTGAGTAGGATCATTGGTTATTGCATTGTACTTGATATGGCCTCCCTTGGGGGTTTGGGTAGAACCTTGAGAGGTTGCCTAAACCCGTGTGTAAGTCTCCCTACTCATAAATGTCGTGACAAGTTGATTTTACATACATTGTGACCATTAAATGCATTTCAAGTTGTCAATGTAGTAGTCGTGTTGAGTTCGTGCCTCACGTGATGGTGGTTTAAACTACGATGATGTGTAGTCCCACCAGTAGTGACTAGTAGGGTAGTACTTTGATGTGTAGTCCCATTGGACATCCACTAGTCGAAACGGTGATGTGTAGTCCCACCGTAAGTGTATGTTGGTTGTGCATGTGCAAACCAAAAGTTGTGTTGAGATGGACCCTTATGCATCCATTGTTTTCTTGCATACAAATCGTATTTTGGAAAGTTGCATGTTGTGAATTGTAGAGCTTCTCTCACTAAGCTAGATTGCTTATGCTCTTCGTTTCCAATGTGCAGATCGTTAGAGTTCGGGAGGCGAGCGGGCGAGGGAGGAACCTTTGGAGTTCTCAAGCAAGTTTATGTATGGTTTGCTTTTGTAATAATGTCTAGACAATGGGATATAGAGTGTTAGGAGTTGGGGTCAAACTCCTTAGGAAGTCATGCTTGAAATTGTTAAACTTATGTGGCATGTTATGCTTTTGCTTCTCGGATTATGTTCTATGCTACTTATGTGGTTTAATTGCTTATGCCTGAATTTGTATGATTTTGGCCTAGGTAGGCCTTATGTTGTCTACTTTGTGATGGATGACTTATGCTTGCTATGTATGCTTCTTGTAGACTTGTATGGAGCTTTGTTTGGTATGTTATCGTTGGGTTGAATGCCCTCATGTTAAGTCCTGTTTGTGGTTGGTGCATGAATGCTTGTATGTGCTTAAGGGTGTCTAAGTATGCATCTAGAACCTTGCAAGATGTTACCAAACGGTGAAAGGAGGTGTCGCTGGGCAGGGGGTATCGATACGGTTAGACCCGTATCGATACGGCCTTCTTATTCCAGGCCTTCCGTATCGATACGCGGGGAGGCGTATCGATACCTTTTTGGCCACTGGAGCCACTGTCCATCTTGGTATCGATACCGGCCTCAAGCGTATCGGTACGGTCAACTAGCGTTGACCGTGGGAAGTCAACCTTTGACGAGGGTATCGATACCCTCCCAAGGTGTATCGATACGGTCTCTACGGGTTGACTCTGGCCTTTGACTTAGTCAAGGCGTATCGATACACCCCTTAGGTGTATCGATACCCCTGCAATTAAACTTGAAAATTTGCCTTTTGGATGTGGTTTTAGGTTCGTTAGATTGTTTTGGTTATGTTATTCCGCTGTTTGATCACGTAGGGTTAATTACTCATCTAGACGAGATTTAAAATGAAAAAAAATAGGGTTGCTAACCGAGGGGGAATCCTTTAGGGGTTTTCACTCGGTTTTCCCCGTGTAGCCCTTTTGGACCGGTCATCCGGCCAGACCGGGACAAGGGGGTTACATCCCAAGCTCTTGATCCTTTATATATGTTTTCTAATGGGTTTTGATGATTTAATTGTGGAAATTTGGTTTAATTGGTAAAATTGATTGAGATTCATTTTGGATCTGTTTTGATGGATTCTTGATCAGATTATAACATGATTATGATGATTTATAATGTTAATAAGTTGGTTTTAACATTGGAATCCTGAAACTAGGTGAACCTCTAATTATATATGTTGATAGTTATGTGTTTTTGGGGTGTTGGGGATGTTTATGAGTTGCTGGAGGTATAAGGATGTTATGAGATGGTTTTTGGATGTCAATTGATGTTTGAAAGTGATAGGTTTTGGCTGGGTTAAGTTTGGAGATCAATCGATGTTGTTTTCGGTTGCTTCGGATAGACGATTGATAGCTTTTAGCAAGGCAATATTGTGGAATTTCTTGCTAGGATTTTGAATGCATTGGGATGCATTAATCCTCTAATATTATGTGGTTAAAATAGGGAAAAATGATCCGTTAGCAACCGGTGAAGCTTTGAAGGCTTTAGACGCTTAGATTCGCGTCGCAAATTGAGGTTTCACATATCGGTGAGTGAGAACGTGGATTTCAGTTTTCAAATGTTTTAAAGGTGGTTTGGGAACTTAGATTAGAGCTTGAAAAGCTTGTCTAAGTTCGGAAGTAAGTATAAAGTGGTTTTCTCTCTCAGTCGTGCTATTATGAAATGGTTTTTATGCACTTGGTTTTGGTTACATGTTACCTACTGTTAAAGCATGTTTAAAGTATGGAATATATTGTTTTTAATTATGAGATGATGAAGGATGCACATGGTAAGTGATCCTTGTAAGTATATGTTTTATACTAGTGTTTAAAGCATGATTTGTTGCTTTGGAAAATGGTTTAATGATGATGCTTTGAAAACAGTGAGGTACATGGTTAGATGTGAACTGTATTGGCAAGTGATGGTATGGAAATGGTTTTAAAAATGCTATAGGATTGAGTGCACTATAAACAAGTCACCTTGGGTGTTGAGGGGTTTATACGGTGTAACGAATACTCCATCCAAGTACCCTAGTGATTGAGGAAGTGTAGTGTCATGTCTCTCGTTAGTTGGGTTATACATTTACCGATGAGTGGTGTCGAGGGGTTTATACGGTGTACTAAATACTCCACCACGGGTGTCACAAAAGTTGAGGGGTTTATATTGTGTACCGAATACTCTTGTGTGCGAACCTTGAGTTTCCGGTGAGAATGTATGAAGTGTTAGGATAACACTTGTGAATCTGTGTATCTGATGTTGTGATTTGGAAATGGAACTTGGTTAATGATCAATTGTAAGCCAATATAAATGTGGATGTATCATCTATTGTAGAATGGAATTTATACATGTTTACTATTTAAGCTTTGCATATGGTATGTCATGCATGGGATGGCTAAAATTGTGGTTAGCAATGTGACTTGCTGTGGTTTTATAACACATGTTGCATATGGTTTAATATGCTAGTTTTTGAATGATTAAAGTGCATGGTTTTAAAGGAATGATGTTTCAAATGATGTTTTAGAGTAATTGAAATGAGATTTCATTGTGGTTTTGGAAAATGGTTTTAAAATGTATTGATGGTGTTTTGTTCTCAAGCACTCCTTACTAACCCTTGTGTGCTTACGCTCTCTTTGTCCATCAATGCAGAGAACTAGAGCTTGGAAGGCAGCGGGAAGTAAGGGATCAAGAAAGACTTCATTACTTGAACGTATGTTTTCGTATTAGACTATAAGTGATAATGGCAATAGGGAATCTGTTGTGTTTTGGGGAGATATGTGCGAACTCCCCGTTTGAGCAAATTTATGTTGTTGTTTTGGACTTTGTTGTTTGTTTTATGCTTTGGTATGATTATTGAACTATGCTTGGCTTGGTTTATAGGAATCATGCCTATTTATTTCTATTTGAAGCATGATGCCATGAGTTGATGATGATTATGCCATGTTTGGTTGAGGAATGATCCTCTGATATGATGTGTATATGTTAGAAGCATGTTAGGGTGGTTTGTGTTGCATCAAAGTGTGTTAAACCAGCAAAATAGGACATTTTAGGCCCAGATGTATTGTTATGCGAACCACTTTATCAGTACGGATAAGCCAAATCAGGCCTGGCATATCGGTATGCGTGGACCCGTATCGATACAGTCTAAGAGGAAAAAGGTGGGTGTTTCGATATGTGGGGGCGTACCAGTACAGGTTCAAGGAATTTAAAATAGGGGAAGCTTACTGGATAAAATCGTATCGATACGGGCCTTGGCGTATCGATACAGTCAGTTGTTTTGTTAGTTATTTGGCATCTGCAAGTTTACTTTTGTTACATTTTGGTCCCTGAATGTTAAACAAGCAATTGGTTGAGTTTGGAATGTTGTTTTAAGCTGATTTTTGAAATGTAAGCATAAAATGAGACTAATTAAAGGTTGGTAACTTTAGATTGGCTAAGTTCCTGTAATTATTAAAAATTACAATTTGGTCCCCGGAACATATATGTTATTAAACAAATGTCTAATCGATGTCTGATTGAGTTGAGGTTTCTTCCGCTACTTGTTCAAATCACATAGGATGATAATGTGCATCTAGATAAGATAAAAAGAAAAAACAGGGTCGTTTATTGACACGTTTAATAAGTGCTACGCAATTGTGCAAGTATACACGTCGCAAGTAACAAAGTAATAAGTATTGAGTATCGTCTCCACATGGATTGGGATTTAGGCCACTTGCTTAAGTTACTGCACTGTAGAAAATAAAAATACAAATAAGTGATAGGAATAGTTTTATCTAACTAATAAACTAAAGAACAATAAAAATAAAAGATAGATAGGTCGAATAAAAGAGAAGAGTAGGTTGGGTTAAGTTGTGTCGTAGTGTGGAATCCAATTGACTTGTCTCTGTCTTTGTATGCAAGCAACACAAAACTGACGTGGCAAAAACCTAAGTCTCTACAGTAACCTAAGTTCCTGCCGCGACCGCAATGGTTGAGTCCATTCTGCGACAATCTCTTGCTCTTGGGCAGATGCTGTTAGGGCTCGAGAAAACGTCCTTGAATGGCTCCTCCTTATCTCTAAGCTCGGAACACTGTTGATGACTGAACTCTGACCATACCTCTCAGCGTAAACCAAAGAAAATACACCAACCAATCACACGCTTCTCTTAGCCGCTGAAATTCTTAACCTATCTCTAGGCCAAATTAGTTAACACCCTTGGATGAAAATCGTGCTTACTCGTTTCATGAATTCAACTCTCTCGACATCGAATAAATGGATAATCTCACAAACTCTCTCTTGACAAGAATGCAAGAATGATTAAAGCCAAGAATAAGCAAACCTAAACTTAATTGCTTTAAAAACTTAAACAAAATACAATTGTTTTCCCACAACTACTAAACAAAATAACCCTAGCTTAAGAAAAGAACTAGAACATGCTAAACCTCTCAAACCCTCTATATTCCAAATCTCTCCTCTTGACCGAAGGGTCCTTTATATAGGAGGAGGTGTAGGGCAAAGTCCTTGGATAAGAAGTTAAGTTGGAGTTGGAGTTGTCTTCATTAAAGAGGTGAATCTCTTTAATTTAATGCATTTAATACTCTTTGTCCTAAATCCATCTTTAACCTTCCTTCTATACTTTCGTCATCTTCCCATGCTCTGATCGCAATGCAAAGTGTGTAGAAAAATATAGCTTTTAATGCTCTACAAATCGGTTACCACTTTGTCTATTTTGGCCTCTGGCAGTCTTGACAGTGCACGGCCGCGACATTGTACCTGCTGCCTCATCCCTGGTCTGGAATTGGTTCTGCTCAGCAAGGCTTTATCTGCTTCCCTTAGTAGAAGCTGTCATCTTTAGCTTGGCTCGATCAGAGTCTTAGTTTGGCTTGTCCTGCATCTTCCTCCATCTTCTTAAGTGCTGCTGCGACATCCTCTTGCCCTGGCAGTGTACTAATCTGCAAAAGTACCAAACATGCATTAAATAGTACTTTTTTCATAGAATAATCATAATATAAGGATCAAAGGCATGAGTGATAAAAACTATCCATGTAAGGCCATAATGTAGCTCAAATGGGTGTAGGTTAAATGATAATTTCCATGTAAAAGGGGTCAAAATATAGGACTTTTGGGCACTTATCACACCCAAACTTGAACTATTGCTTGTTCTCAAGCAATGCAAACCATCAATGGCCAAACCTTAGTTTTTATAACCGTCTCCTTGGTCTTACTTTTCCTTCTCTCTTCAAACCATGGCAAAAAATGTTTCGACCCTTAAATCTTTGGATGCTTTAGGAATTTCCTGGAATCAAACTATAAGATTTGTGAGTGTGTGCATATATTGTGAACAAGATAATTACAAGGATTCTAAGTAAACACTTCATCATTAACTTACTTAACTTGGGTAATTAAATTTTTTTAAGCAACCTAACCAACTAAAGCCAATTTTGGGCACCTCTAGTGATTAGCCTAGAACCGGTTTTGGGCACCTCTAGGTCTTCCTTAAGCTAGAGCCAGTGGTGGCACCTCTAACTTTTACCCAATTTTTTAAGCTAGTCTATGTCCTAAGTGTACTAGAATTCCTTAAATCATGCAACTCACAAAGTTGTTTAAAGTTCTAATCTTATAATGTGATCTTAAGTTATCTTCCTTTAAGCATCCTAAAATAAAGGCTCTAAACAGTTCTAAACAATGGTAAGAAGAGAGAGTTCTATTGCCAATAAAGAAGATTTAATTAAAAATAAACTAAGGCAATTGATAGAAAGTATTGTCGTGGCATGCTATATCGAGTAAAGGCAATGCAGTAAAAAAATTGACAGTTATGAACAAAAACTACAATTATATTAAATTGCCGCGGCATGGCAGTGCCTCGGCCTCTCACCCTACACCCCCAAACTCGAACCAAGCATTGCCCTCAATGCTTTATAATGCATACATAAGATAGAATAAATTAATTCACAAAATATAATGGCATAAACATAATAGGCAGCAAAAAGGAAAAGGAATTTAAATGGATTGTGAGTTGGAAGTATCATCTTCCTCGTCACTATCAGACTGTAAAATCAGCCTCTTCGGCTTTGATGCTGCTCGCTTGATTCTTTCTGATTCTCAAGGGTTGGGTGCATGTTGAGGGAGTGATTTCTTCTTCGTTGTCGCAGCATGAGTAATAGGCCCTGCCGAGGCGGCTGGCCTTGCCAAGGCATCAGATATTGCTGAGGCATGTACCATCTCGTCCGTTTTGGCAGCGGTTTTAGGACAAATGTTTGCTTCTTTGGGTAAGCTCGGGCTTGCCATGATTTTGAGGTTCTTGGCCATGTTAGTTTTGTTTCTTGATGTGGAAAACAAAGAAAACTTGAAAACTAATTATACTAAAGACAAATAAAATATCTCCTACAATAACCAAAAATAAAATAAAGGTTCAAAAATTAAAAACGAAAAAAATTAATAATTCTTAGAAAAAGCATTTTCATGCATCTTCTAAGGTTACCGCATATCTGAGAAAGCTTGAGGAGGGTCGTTTCTGATACTTCTTATAGTCCATTCGCACCCTTCATCGAGTGACAATATTTCCCAAAAAGAGTTGGGCCAATGTGCTCGCAACTACTCCCTTTGGCGTTACCATGGTGGATGCATCTTTCTTTCGTGTTCCCTTGTAGTCCATGTATATGCTCCACCTTGGGACTTTTCTAAAGGCATGAATAGATTATTAGGAAAAATTAAATCAATATCCAACCATTTACTTACCTCATTCTCGTCGAAATCCATTATGGTTGGATGTAGCCTTCGTTGTCGTGGAAGTTGCGTCGGCAACCAATTGAGTGACAATCTTTTGCCATAATTCGGTGCAAGTTAAGGGAAAACACATTTTTTTCTAAAAAGCTTTGTAGATCCAAACCCCATTTTCTTTAGGCCCCTCAAACATCTCCATCAGTAGAGATTTTGATGGCTTCAATTCTACCAACGTTGTTTCCTCAAAGAATACCTGCAATGGAAGAGGTGAGTTTTTAAAGAATTCAAAAGGTTCAACCATTACCTGCTCATATTCTATTGGCAAAGTATTGTCATCTTGTTGATATGGTGGAGGTCAAACATCCTCAATCTTTTTCATATGTTTGAGACTTGATTGATGGAATTGCTGAGGCATCATGTCTTGCCAAGGCATGTGTAGTTGACAAGGTATGTTGTGCTGTCGTGGCATTCGCCATAATTTTCTCAACCTGGCTAAGTGTTGTTGCGGCATTGTTCTGTTCAGGCTCCTCAATCATTGCCAAGGCAATTCATTGCATAGGCTCATTATGTGCTGGGCAGTCTCTCTCATTGGCATCCTCTCTGCTTGGAGGTTCTAGTTGTTCCCCACACGTCAGAGAGCTCTCTTCCCATTGCTCCTCATCATCTTGCCTTGGGACTTCAGTATCCCCAGGAATAGGTTGTTGGTGTATGTTCTCCATGGCATATGTAGATTTCTTCAATCGGTCTTCTGATTTTCTCACGAGTTCATCCATCATGGAAATGCACACATTCATCGAATTTAATAGCTCTTGACGAGGACTACCTTGCCATGACATATATGTTGTCGTGACACTCTGCTGTTAATAAGGACTATATTGCCAAGGCATGTCTGCTATCGAGGCATTGCATTGCCAAGGCATGTCTGTTGCTACAACAAAATTTTTATGGTAAAATTTTTTTGAGCTTTTTGATCATACCATGAAGGATTTTGCTGTTGGTTCCATCTATGGTCCTCCATGTAGTCATATGTATCGAAAAGTTGAAGGGTAATTTTCAAACAAATGATTTTCTCCACTTATAGCACAAGAGTTTTCCACAATAGATGCTTTTCCTGGTTGATTCATCTCTTCCAACATCCACTCTCGAATAATTTTTCTTTTATTTCCCCTCATGTTGATGTCCCTTAACTTGTAGCATACCTGATTTTTTTTTTCTATAAAACAAATAAAAAGAAAAGTTAGTAAAACTAATAAAAAATGCAATAACAAAAACAACTGACACCAATTGCCAATCTCCGACAACGGTGCCAAAAACTTGATGCGTGTAATAAGTGCTACACAATTGTGTGAGTATACATGTCACAAGTAATAAAGTTATAAGTACTGAGTATCGTCTCCACAGGGATTGGGCTTTGGGCCACTTGCTTAAGTTACTGTACTGTAGAAAATAAAAGCACAAATAAGTGATAAGAATAGTTTTATCAAACTAATAAACTAAAAAAACAATAAAAATAAAATATAGATAGGTCGAATAAGAGAGAAGAGTAGGCTGGGTTAAGTTGTGTCGTAGTGTGGAATCTAATTGACTTATCTCCATCTTTGAATGCAAGCAAGACAGAACTGCCGTGGCAGTAACCTAAGTCTCTATAGTAACCTATGTTTCTACCGCGGCTGCAATGGTTGAGTCCCTTCTGCGACAATCTCTTGCTCTTGGGCAGATGCTCTTAAGGCTCGACAAATCGTCCTTGAATGGCTCCTCCTTATCTCTAAGCTCGGAACACTGTTGATGACTGAACTCTGACCATACCTCTCAGCGTAAATCAAAGACAATACACCAACCAATCACACACTTCTCTTAGCCGCTGAAATTCTTAACCTATCTCTAGGCCAAATTAGTTAACACCCTTGGATGAAAATCGTGCTTACTCGTTTCATGAATTCAACTCTCTCGACATCGAATAAATGGATAATCTCACAAACTCTCTCTCGACAAGAATGCAAGAATGATTAAAGCCAAGAATAAGCAAACCTCAACTTAATTGCATTAAAAACTTACACAAAATACAACTATATTCGCACAACTACTAAACAAAATAACCCTAGCCTAAGTAAAGAACTAGAACATGATAAACCTCTCAAACCCTCTATATTTGACATCTCTCCTCTTGACCGAAGGGTCCTTTAGATAGGAGGAGGTGTAGGGAAAAGTCCTTGGATAGGAAGTTAAGTTGGAGTTGGACTTATCTTCATTAAAGATGTGTATCTCTTTAATTTAATGCATTTAATCCTCTTTGGCCGAAATCCATCTTTAACCTTCATTCCATGCTTTCGCCATTTTCCCATGCTCCGATCGCCATGCAAAGTGTGTAGAAAATTTTAGCTTTTAATGCTCTACAAATCGGTTACCACTTTGTCTATTTTAGCCTCCGGCAGTCTTGACCGTGCACGGCCGCGGTATGGTACCTGCTGCCTCGGCCCTGGTCTGGAACTGGTTCTGCTCAGCAAGGCTTTATCTGCTTCCCTCAGTAGAAGTTGTCATCTTTGGCTTTGCTCGATCTGGGTCTGAGTTTCGCTTGTCCTGCATCTTCCTCCATCTCTTTAAGTGATGTTGCGGCATCCTCATGCCCTAGCAGTGTACTAATCTGCAAAAGTACCAAACATGCATTAAATAGTACATTTTTTCATATAATAATCACAATATAAGGATAAAAACATAAATGATAAAAACTATGCATGTAAAGCCATAATGTAGCTCAAATGGGCGTAGGTTAAGTGATAATTGGCATGTAAAAGGGGTCAAAATATAGGACATTTGGGCACTTATCATTTATTGAGGTAAATCTTCCCAGTTTACTTCAATATTTTCCATGTGGCTCGTTCAGTTCGGTCTAGATTCTAGACCAAATCGAGGGGGTTACATTTGGTGGTATCAGAGCCAGGTTTAGCGATAATTGAGAGGTAAGTTTGTGATTGTTTATTGTTGTTGTTCCGTTGACCCCTGACCAGCCATCACACCATTATCACCTCCAGCCCCTATTTCCTCCACAATAGTCTCAATCCCATCTGCAACCAAACTCGTCGTTTCCTTAGAAACTAGAAATTCTTCCATCGTTGCATCTTCAGTCTGCCCCTTCTTGCTATCGACCTGAACACCCGTCGGTACGAGGGACTCTGGTCTCTCCTTCAACCATCTAGAATCACCACATTCGGCGGTCGACCCCCTCGTTACCATCCAAAACCCTGCCGGCATCCTTTCACTCGCAGACTAGGGTTTGCTATCACTTCATTTGAAAATATATTGGCATGTTCGGTAAATAGCGGTTTGAATCAAAATTAGAGGTTTGACCAGTTAAATATGTTAATTTAGATGTTTGGTGAATAGTGGATTGAAATAGCGGATTGAGGGTGAAACTTCTAATTTTGAACAAGATGCTAATAGAAGCTTTTTGAAATTAGAGGTTTTGATATAAGAGTTATAAAGACCCTTTTACCCTTAACAATTATAAAAAAAATCTTCAAATAACATAAATTTAACCTTTTCTATTTTAGTTTTACCCTTACGTATTTACCTTGTGACATTTTTAAACTAATATTTTTTATTTTTTTCTTTTATTCTCACATTTATATTTGTATTTAAATTTAAAAGTTAATTAAATTATATTAAAATTATTATAAAAATAATAAATTAATATATAGATCCTTCAAATATGCTTAGTGATGTTATATTAAAAAAATATTTTTCATAATCTAATTAATCTTAATAGATACAAAATATTGATAACTAATAAACTATTCAAATAAATATCGAATATAATCATGTCCTTATATGTAATTTTGTTTGTTTAAATAATCAAACAACTATCAGCTATCAGTTAATTTTACCAAACACTTTTATACAATCAACTAATACAATCCGCTAATCAAATCAGTTAATGTAATCTACTATCAGCTATCCACTAATTGTAAAACATGACCATTATATCTTATTATCACTTAGCATCTGACGAATTTTCGGTTTAATTTAATCATTGAATATTTTAATTTTAATGCAAGTTATCCCAATTAATTTTCTCTTAAAAGAAATGTGACACTATAAGAACGTGTCACATGGTACACAATATGTGTTAAATAAAAAAACTTCAATACAGATCATAAAAAATATTTAAGAGCAACAATCAATATTTTTTGAAAAAAACTTTAAGATATGAATAAAAGACAATTTTCTTTGAATTTTTCATTTTAAAAGTTTGTATGCGTTTTCTTGATTTTTTTTAATTTAATACATATTTCGTATCACGCGATACATTCTTAGAGTATCATATGAGTTTTTTTTTGAAAAAGGAAGAATGGAATAAGATAACGCGTATTACAATAGAAAAGTTTTCTTAAAGTACCAAAGTAATAATAATATACAATTTTATGGATCAAAATACCATTTAACTCTCGAAAAATATAACATGAGGTGATAATTGATTTAATGAAGAAAATCATGGTTGGAATTTCTGTTTTAACTTATTCTGTTTATAAAATTGGATCAAATTCGAGAAATTATTAGATAAGTCCATCCTATTATATCAGTCACGATTCAATATAATAATATAATGTCACAAAAGTGTTTTTAATAATTTATTTATTTTTTGAACAAGGTCAATAGTCTCGTTGTTTCAATTGTTAGATATCATAATATTGGCTTTCCTTTGCGTAAAACCTATGTTTGATTTTGATATAACAAATTCTTTTAAGGATTTATTTGTAAAGTAAATAAATTTTTAAGTACTTTAAAGTTTCAAAATTGACAAGTAATTTTAAGCCCAAATTGTTTTCTAAAGTCAAAACTTAAACCCTATAAATTTTTCTAAGTATTTTTAAGCCAAACAATACAAAAACGTACATGCATTTCGATACGCCCAAGGGTGTTTCGATACGGCCAAACCTTATTTGGCTAATACTGTTTCGATACAACCTTATTTAGGGTTTAAGAATTTTAAGCATCTTGTATCGATTCGGCCTTGCAGTTTCGATACGGTTTGAGAGATTTGTAAAATCTTAGAATTTATTATTTTTGACTGTTACTTGTCAGTTATTAGGAAGGAGCAATTTTTAAAAAGTAGTTAACCCATATCGGTACGCCTTAGGGCCGTTTCGATACAAATATTGGTAGTAGCTCAAGTGAGAAAAATTGCATCGGTACGGCCAAAGCGGTTTCGATACGACCCCTTATACCGTTTCGATATACATTCTCGCGTTTTGATACGCCCCTATTTATTACATGCAATGGCTCTTTCTGTTTTGAGACAGTGGTCGGTACAAGCTTTTGTGTTTCGATACGGGCAGATGTAGAAGTGCATTTATGGTGGGAAATAAAGGCTCCAATGTCTTTATTGATGACCTCAACCACCCTAACGGCTAGAAATCAATACAAGGGTATAAATACAAGCCTCAACAGCTTCAACAATAACTATTGAACCTCAAAGCAACATCCAAGCAATCAAATCCAAACCTCAGTACTTATTGTCAAATTCTTGTACCCAACTCCTTGAGTTCTTATTGTAAATCAAATTTGAGAGTTTGAGGAGTGTTTGTAAATTAATTGGGCTAAATTTATCTTGTGAGAGATCAATTGTAATAGCCAATATTCTTCTTTGTAAAGTGAGAGTCTTGTGGTTCAATCTTTGGGTAGAAAGATTGAACATTTGTAAAGGTTGCCTTCTTAGCCTAGAAAATGGGAAGAACAAATTAGTGGAGAGTTTGTTGAAAATCCTTAGTGGGAAGAACAAATTAGTGGCCAGGCTCGGGCTCAGCTCGGAAACAGTGTAATTGGGCTCGGCTTGGGCTCGAGGCTCGCCGAGCTCAGAATTTTAGGCTCGAGCTCGGCTCGAAAACAATTATATTGGGCTCGGCTCAGGCTCGTCAGGCTCGACTCGGCTCGAAATGGAAAATTTTTCTATATTTTTTTATATAAAATATTCGTTAAAAATCCCTTTCATAACCAACACTAAAACGAAATTCAATGACTGGAAAGGGGGAAAAAGTGCCAAAAATTAGATTAGTCCAAATAATCAATAAACATTCTTATAATACAAACAAATAATTAAAGAAAATACAAAATCAAACAACAATCAACTATTAAAAGAAAATACAAACACATAATATATTTTAGTGCATATGTAGAGTCCGAGCCTGTTCACAAGCTTTTCGAGCCGAGCCTGGGTAGGCTCGGCTCGGCTTGTTAAGGTTTTGAGCCGAGCCCGAGCCCGAGTCGAGCTCACTCGAGCCGAGCTTTGACCGAGCCGAGCCCAAGTAGCTCGCGATCCGGTCAGGCTCATTATCACCCCTAGCTAAGGTAGTGGATGTAGATCTTGTTTAGAAGCTTGAACCACTATAAGTGCCTTGTCTATCATTTTACTTGTTCTTTTCGCTCCCTCTATTTTTTTAAAGTGTCAATTCACCCCCTCTTGGTCATATCGGTTAATTTGATCTACTCAACAATTGGTATCAGAGCCTACCTCTTTGAAGGCTTCACAACCACAAGAGGAGATCCTAGAAGAGTGTTGATCAACTTTCAAGTCAAGTTATGGCATCTATCTCCAGGCCAAGCATGTACGAGTCTCAATCTATCACCAAACCACCCTTCTTAGATGGGGATAACTATCCTTATTGGAAGAATCAAATGCGCCTTTTCATCAATTCAAATGATTATACCATAAGGGATGTGGTAGAAGATGGACTAATCATTCCCATGAAGAGAGATAAAGAAGGAAGGCTTGTTTCGAAGAAGAATGTGGAGATGAGTGAAGAGGATATGAAGAAATTGCAAGTGAATGACAAAGCCTTGCACATGCTATTTTGCTCACTCAGACCGGACATCTACTCCAAAGTGTCCTCGATCACAAGTGCCAAAGAAGTGTGGGACACTCTTGAGACCACAAACAAAGGAATAAACGATGTGAAGGAGACGAAAATCAGGATCCTCAACTGTAGTTACGAGAACTTCAAGATGGAGACCAATGAGACCGTAATGAAGATGTTTGATCGCCTCTCCGTCATCGCAAATGGTTTTACAGGGATTCAGAGAGATCATCCCCGAAGACAAGTTAGTCCGGAAGCCTCTCTACTCACCTCCTGAATCATGGGATGGGAAGAGAACCACAATCATCGAAGCAAAGAATTTGAAGACCTTGAAGCTCGATGAGTTGGTAGGATCTCTCCTTACTCATGAGATCATTAAACAAGGGAGAGAAGAATAGAAGAGAAAAGAAGAAAGAAGAGTAGTCAAGCAAGAGGTAGAGAGGAAGAAGCAAGGAGTAGCTCTTAAAGCCTCTCTACCACAAAAGGAGAGCACTTCTAGTGGGGAAGAATAGTTTGAAGAATTGGCTATGATAGCCAAAAGATTCTCAATGTTCATGAGGTCCAATCGGGGTAGAAAATTTTCAAGAAGAAGAGACTTCAAGAACAAAGAAGAAGAAGAAAAAACCAACTCATTTGCTATGAGTGCAAGAAGTTGGGTCACATTTGCATCGATTGTCCTCAACTAAAGAAGAACTTTGAGAAGAAGAATAAGCTCAAGGCTCAAGTAGCAACTTGGAGTGATGAGGAGTCATCATCCGAGGAAAAGGAACATGAAGTGGTTCTCAAAGGCATCCTAGAGCTAAGAGGATTAGAAGTGTTTGGGTTCCTAAGGAACTTGTAACTTCTAACAATATTGTTGCTATTTCATCTTGGATTCTTAAGGGAACCAAGTTTTTGGGAGCTAACGCTTATGGACCCAAAATGGTTTGGGTACCAAAATGGAAGAACTAATCTTTGCTTGTATGGGAGCATTGCTACAAGGCTGAAGCTTCAAGTCAAAACACATGGTACCTTGATAGTGGATGCTCAAGACACATGATAGGAGACAAGAGTAGATTCATAGAGCTCAAGCCAAAGCATGGTGGAGTGGTGACTTTCGGTGACAACTCTAAAGGCCACATTGAGGATATTGGCTCTATTGGTAATCTCTAGTCTATTCTTATTGAAATTTTTTTACTTGTCAATGGTCTAAAACATAATCTTTTGGGTCTTAGTCAACTTTGTGATAAAGGTTTTGATGTTCATTTTGATAAAAAAAATAGGTGTAAAATTGTGAACATTAAAACTAAAAAAAATAAAGCTCATTTTTCATCACATGGGAAACATTTATATGGTGCATTTAGATGACATACATTCATCTCATGCATGTTTAGTTGCACATGATGAGAATGATGCATGGTTGTGGCATAGGAAACTATGGCATGCTAGCATAAGTGTTTTAGAAAAATTAGTTTCCCAAAATCTAGTTAGAGGTTTACCCAAACTAAAATTTTCATTAGATAAAATATGTGATGCTTGTGCTAAGTGTAAACAAAAGATAACCTCATTTAAACCCTTTAATGATGTTTCGACTAGTAGGGTGTTACAATTAATCCACATGGATTTATTTCGGCCTATTCGAACTATGAGCTTGGGTGGTAAGTCATAAACAGTTGTATTGGTATATGACTTTTCTAGATATACTTGGGTTCTATTCTTAAGTACTAAGGATAAGGCTTTATAAAATTTCATCACATTTACAAAAATTACCCAAAATAATCTTGATCTTAAAATCTCACATATTAGAAATGATCATGGAACCAAGTTTCAAATTATGGGTTTTGAAGATTTTTGTTGAGGAGTGTAAGGAGCCGAAAAATTATAGCTAATGCCATTTTCATTGCTACTTCCAGCAACTCAACAGGTATATCAAGCAAATGTGCATGCTTACTCAAGATATAAGAATGTGTAGATCCAGAATCAATCAAAGCCAATAACGATAAAGACTGAAGAACAAAGGTACATGCGATAACATCTATATCGTTGCGCTCCTCGCGCTGAGCATAAACCCTTGCAAGATCACCTCCTTCAGGCCGAACTGCTACCACATGAGCAATGCCTCTCTGGCCCTCGTCTCTCCTCTAAAAATTCCCCCGGCCGCGCCCACGGCCTCTCTGAGGTGCAACCACAACGGGAGCATGTCCCTGGCCTCCACCAGCCAACAAAGGACACTTCCGCCTTATGTGATCCACTGAACCAAAGTTCCAACATGAATTCCCTATCATCACAATAGGAGCCTGAACCTCACTCGGCCTCTATGGACCTGACCATCTCGACCCGGAGCACCCCGCCTCCTATCAGGCTGATGTCTCCTATCTCGACCTCTTTTGTTCCGTCCACTCCGGAACTATACTCAGCTGATCTCTTCCCAGAGCTAGAACCAACACCTCAAGACGACAAACCCAAGTTTTGTTCGATGTCTTTGGCTCGACATACAAGCGCATCGTAGTCGGTATAATCCCCAGCCAACATGTACGTCTTGACTTCCTATACCAATCCGTACCGGAAGCGATCACATCGGTGCCTCTCACTAGGTATCAGCTCAAAGGCATACTGGCTCAGACGTACAAACTGAACCTTGTACTCAGCCACGAAAAGATTGCCCTGAACTAGCGACATAAACTCGCATTTCTTCTCGTCCAAGTATTTCACCCCCAGATACTTCCTCTTGAAGGAACCTTTGAAATACTCCCAATCTACTTCATTGGGTTCCAAACCGACAATGGTAGTCATCCACCAGCTATAGGCATCGCCTTGTAGCAAAGAAACTGCGCATCCCAGCTTGCGCACATTGTTGAATCCCATTTGATCCATGATACGGATCATACTCGCTAACCAGACTTCTGACGTCCCAAGAGACATTCCAAAGAACTCCATAGCTCCTAGGCTCCTCAACCTCTCCAAAGCTAAGCCCGCCTGTGCAGCTGCAGGGGCCTGTACATGCGCTCCGGCTACAGCAACCTGAAATGCCCCGGTGATCGCCTGAACCAACGACGTTAGATCACCTAAACCCGGACCAGTAGGTCTTTGCTACTCCTGCTCCCCACCTCCAGGTGGTGGCGGAGGAGGTAAGTTTCCACCAGGGGGGACATCAACCCCTTGCTCACCCTGGTCGCCCTGCTCAGCCACAGGCACTATTGTGTTCGACCTCAGCTCTCTCCTCGGAACCATAGTGCTATTTTTAACAAGTCATAACAACAAAAAGAACAAATCAAACCATTTAGGCCAACCTCAAGCAAGGATCCAAGTTTACAAAAACATTTAACTAGTGTAATAAGGCAATGGGTACCCCGATTCCCCTCAGGCATAACATAACATACAAGAGCATCACAGACTCATCATGCTTTCCATCATCCACAACCAGCACATTTCAATATCACATAATCGACGTACAATCATATTCATTTCACATGCGATTCACATCAATCAAGCATGGCATAAGCTCTAAAATCCAACCAAACTCATGCTTTTCAATCAAAATGCGTCAATACATATCAATTTCACATACCAACATCCCCAATTCTTTCGTAACCTGGCTATGATACCAACAAATGTAGCCCTCTTATCCTGGCCTAGACGTCCGACCCGAACTAAGAAGATTACACGAGGAAAACCAAAGTCAACTCGTTAAAGTCAACCTTGATGAACTACCCTTTTTTGTATCTTTTCTAGATGCACATTATTAACCTATATGATTAGCAATTCATTTTACCGGAAGCAACACATCGAATAGAACTCAATTAGGGGTTCAGTTGTATACAAACATCTTTTAGGGACTAATTTGTAAATTTTTAGAATTATCAAGACTAAACAAGTTTTAAAGTTACCAATCCTAAATTAATCATGTAATATGCCAACATGTCAAATTTCATCTTAAACGGATCACCCAAACTCATTTAATTAAGTATTCAAGACTCAGGGATCAAAACGTAAGAAACAAAAACCTGAAACAATTCAAATTCAATTCCAACGGTCGGGTGTTTCGTAACACAAGACCCTGTATCAGAACGGTCGTTTCGAAACCAGGTTGACCGTTTTGATACGCGGGTTCATTCCAAAACCTATATCGAAACAATGCTTTCCAATAGCAAAACGTTCCGAAACGTTCCTACTCGTTCCGAAACCTCATGACCATTCCAAGCCACTGTTCCGAAACATTGTAAAACCTATGTTTGATTTTGATATAACTAGATCTTTAAGGATCAATTTGAAAAACTTAAAATTGTTTTTGAAAGTCCCTTAATAATTTTAAAACACCAACTCTTTGAAACTGATTTGAAAAACTCAAACTCAAAATATTTTCTAAGTGTTCTGTTGCGTGTAAAATAGTCTATCGCAATTGTAGTGCAAGTATACACGACGCAAGTAGTAAAGTGATACAAAGTATCGGATATCGTCTCCACAGGGATTGGGCTAATAGCTTCACCTAAATTCACTGCACGAAAGTAAAGGAAATAATTAAGAGTTGTCACGAATAATAATGTAAAAACGCAAATAAAAGGAATTGAGATATCAAGATAGAGAGATTGGGCTGGTATTGAGTTGCTCGGTAGTGCAGGTATTGAATTGCTTAGGATCTCCAGTTCTGTCGTCGCACCCGTCGCCGACAGCACCTGTCGCGGCGTCTGTCCGTTAGCTGTCGCGGCAGCGAACACTAACTCCGTACTTCAAGCTTGGCAAGAATCCCTTATCTGCCTTGCCCTATCCCTAGGCACAAGTCTGTCGATGATCACGTCTTTGATGATACCTCCCGGCGTGAATCGAAGGATGAACACCGATGTGTATGAATTCTTCCTTAGCCACTTAACCTCGCCTTATCCCTAAGCACGAGATGGTTCAACTATAAACTAGAGAACGCGCTTTTACCTCTTTCTTATACTTAACTCTCCCGATGCTAAGTAAATAGATAACCTCACAATGCTCTCCCGATGCTCTTGCAAGATATTAAAACCAAGATAAAAGAACTTGAAGTTTATTTTATTGAACTTGAAAAATCCTAAAACAAAGCAACCCTTGCAACTACTTTACAAAACAACCCGTAGCCCTAGGGGGAATTTAGAACATATCGGTGACAGGTAAACGGCAGGGTTTTGGTTTTGGTTATCGGGTAGTCGGCTATGCCCTAGGTTTAATCTATGCCCTTTATATAAGCTTTGGGCTCAAGTTATTTAAGGTAACAAGGATTACAACTTTAATTAAAAGTAAGATTCTAATAAAGACTAAATCTCTAAAGTCTCCTACTTTCCAGCCGCATCCTTGTTTTTAGGGATTTCCTCTCCTTTGAGCTTTGGCTTGACATATCTCTTGATCCGGGGCTTGGAAAAATATTCGGCTTCCACACGACAGACGAGCAGATTTTTCTCTATCTATCGAGGTCCACTTCACTTTTTCCTCTTCATGAATCTGCTGTCACCATGCTGTCACGACAGGTCCATGACAGGTTCGTCTTCTTCAGCTGCTTGTCCAGTTCAGCTCTCCTGCTTATCTGCCCTGCGCCTGCCTTCGACATCTACTATGACAGATACCTGCAAAAATAACCATCTTTCAGTAGAATCCGTGCCTTTTATATAATTGTGATGTTTTATTGAAAACTAACCTAAATGCAATGCAATGATGCTTGAATGCAGCAGAAATATGGGTTTAAAAAGGTGTAAATGATAGAACTTTTACACACTCAACACACCCCCAAACTCAAGTTTTTGCTTGCCCTCAAGCAATGAAGACTTAAAAGAAAACTGAAAATTTTTGTGTTGGCCTTCAAACAGTGAACTGTCCCTCACCTGTCGCTCATTCTCTATGGCGGCAGCAACCTGTAGGAAGGGTTAGGATCTGTCCGGAATCTCCCTATAGCTCTCGTGCTGTGTGTGCATGCTTGTGAACAGTTATATGCTAAGACTCTCTTAGTTTCACTAGAATATTCAACTCCTTAACTTGAATTTTATGCCAAAGTTTACTTTCTTTTAGAAGGCACATTTTCATGCTTTTTCTTCTATTTTCAAGCTGAGATTTTCTAGAGCCAGTTTTGGGCACCTCTAGTTAGCTTCCTAGAGCCGGTTTCGGGCACCTCTAGGTTTTTGATTTTCTTTTGCTAAACTTCTTTCCTAGAGCCAGTGTTAGGCACCTCTAGGGGCTATCCAAGTTCTAAGCTTCCTATTCTAGTTTGGCTAAAAGAAATCTAAGCAATATAACAGTCACAATAGTGTTTAAGTTTTCAGAACTATAGAAAGGCTCTAAACTTTTCCTTAACCTGTCCTAAGGATGCTGCCACGACAGAGATGTCATGACAGGTAAGTTAACTTCACAGTTTTAAGCCAACAGTTTAAATTTTCTGATTTTTCTGATTTTTTTTTTAAAGAACATAAATAATAAGACACAACACTTAAACAAAATATGTGCTAAAGACTCCATTAAATATGGAGGGTTGCCACCCCCAAACTCGAGGGTTGCATTGCCCTCAATGCAAAATGACACAAAAATAAATAAAGAAAAACATGATAATTAAAAGTACATCACAAATATATAAGGGCAGGCAGCAATAAGATGAGAAAAAGAAAAAACTTAAATTTTATTCGCTGTCCTCGCTGCTGCTGCTGACGCGGATCTGATGGTAGCGTCTGCGTTGGGGAGGTGGCTGGGCAGGTTCCTGAGCAGGTTGATCAACAGGTTCATCAGCCTGTTGAGTTGCAGTTTCTTCCTCCGGTTGGGGGACAGGGTCGTCAGCAGGTTGAAGGGCAGGTGGCTCCACTAGTCGGACATCAGAACTGCTGCTGCTGTCCCAGCTGTTACTCGTAATGGCTTTGGACAACATCCTCTTGTTGGCCACATGTTTAATTCTTTTCACCCGCGTGAAAGCGCTGTCCAAATTCCTCCGGACAAGAGGGCTGTCGTCAGTGGCAGCTCGCTTGGTGCCTCGAGGGGAAGTGTCCGCCGGTGGGCTGCCGGCTGCTGTCGGGGAAGGTGTGGAGGAGGCAGATTCTTCGTGGGGAGATACAGGTGGTGTGGGAGTGGGGGAGAGGATATTGAAATAATGGGCAGGGAAGGTGGGGAAAATGACATCTGGAAAATTCAAATTATTGGTAATGAAATTTACCGTTGCATTGGAGAAGTCGCGGATGAATGTCATCAAACCCATCTGGCGCTCCTCTATCCTCAAGATGGCAGCTAAGATGTGGGCGTTCTGATCTGCCGGAGCGGTGTTGGTCGCAGCTTCTGGGGCAGGTTCGGTGGCAGGTTCATCATCAGACTCAGCAGGTGGGGCGTTTGGATCGAAGGCGTTGAGGGGCGATACGACGATGATCTCCATGAGGCTGGAGATGTTGCTGTCGGTCCAGCCGCTGCCCTTCTTGATTTTGTCTGAAGGGTCCTCCGGTACGGCAGCGCAGCGGCAGAGGGCAGTAATGGTGAAGGGCAAGCATAGTCGTGAATCTGATCGGAAAGCACAATCGAGAATGATGTCTCGCATGTACCTGCCCACATTGATCGGCCTGTCATGCATGATAGAGTGGATGAGGGCCAGCCGCTGCCTGTTGACTGTTGTATGGTGGGACGAGGGCAGGATACGCTTTTTGATAAAAGCATTCCATAGTTTTGCCTCGGGGAGCAGCTCTGCCCGGTTGACGGAGTTGGGGTTCTTCTTGCTGGTGCTCCAGGTCGTGCCCTCCTCTGTCAACTCCCTCATGACAGCATCATGTCCGGCAGCGTCGAGGGTGTCCCAAAACTGTTGATGAGCATCGTCATTGGGGCCAAAGAAGAGGCCGAATACATGGTTGATGCTGCTGGCGTTGAAAGGAACTGTCACTCCTCGGACGACGACAGATGTCGCCGTCTTACTTTCGATCGCCTCATAAAATTCCCTGACCAGAGTGTCGTTAAGCTCTACCGGTTGCTCGGCAAAGTCTTCCCAAAGTTGTGCCGTAATGGCCTTCATAATGAACGGCCGGAGTCCAAAAAGAGGGGCATCTCTGTTATAGATGAAGCTCCGTTCCTCCCATAGTTCCTTGTTGGCGAACGGGGATGCTGCTGCTGAAGAAGAGGCGGCAGCAGCATTCTGGCGAGTTTGTCGTGAAGACATTTTTGGTTGCAAGGGCTGAAAAAAGAGAGAAAGTAGATAAAACTAGAAGAGAATACAAGAGAGAAAAATCAGAAGTGAAGAAAAAATGAAAGGGGGAAGGGGTTTATATAGCGGTCGAGTAGCTGCCCATTTAATGCCGCAACGGCAGGCGGGAATAACGGGGCGGCAGATTGGATATTGCGTGTCTGACGCGTCTGACACGCATTAATGCGTCTGCTGTGCGTCTGTTGACAGCCTGTCAAATCCGTCTGCGCCGGCAGCCGAAACGACAGGTTACCATATATGGGCTTTATTGGGCTGGTGGATGAGCAGTAGGTTTGGGCCACTTCTTCTTTCTCACTTGACTCCTTTTATTTCCTAAAATCTGAAATTAGAAACAAAACATTAAATAAAAGAAGAGGTTGAGGCGTTGTCCATTGACTTTGAATTGGTGCTCGTCCTTTAATGATTGAATTGTAATGGCACCATGGGGAAAAGCTTGAATTACTTGGAACGGACCAGACCATCTAGATTTAAGCTTCCCTGGGAAGAGTTTTAATCTAGAATTAAACAACAATACCAGCTGCCCTGGGTAGAACTGTCGTGGCAGCAACTTTTTGTCATGCCACTTCTTTGTTTTCTCTTTGTATATTCTTGCGTTGTCGTAGGCCATCGTCCGTATTTCATCGATCTCATTCAAATCTAACAGCCTTTTCTGGCCTGTGTTGTCCAAGTCCATATTTACTGCCTTGATTGCCCAATATGCCTTGTGCTCTATCTCGACAGGCAGGTGACAGGTTTTCCCATAGATCAATCGGAATGGAGACATGCCCAATGGAGTCTTGAAAGCTATCCTGTATGCCCACAATGCATCATTCAGAAGTAGAGACCAATCTTTCCTAGTTGGTTTAACCATCTTTTCAAGAATGTTCTTCACTTCCCTGTTGGAAATTTCAGCCTGTCCATTGGTCTGTGGGTGGTATGCTGTCGCTATCCTGTGCTTGACACCATATTTCTTCAAGGCGGCAGCAATTACCCTGTTATCGAAATGTCTCCCTTCATCACTGATAATCGCTCTAGGGATGCCAAATCTAGAAAAGATGTTTTTGTGCAAAAACTTTTGAACCGTTTTGGCATCATTCTTTTGAGTTGCGATTGCTTCTACCCACTTGGAGACATAATCTACTGCTAGGAGGATGTAAAGATTTCCACACGAAGATGGAAAAGGTCCCATAAAATCAATCCCCCAAACGTCGAAGATTTCGACTTCTAAAATATTCTGCAGTGGCATCTCGTTTCTCCTCGAGATGTTACCTGTCCGCTGGCACCTGTCACAGTTTTTGTAAAATTCCTGTGCGTCCTTATACAGTGTCGGCCAGTAGAACCCTGACTGCAGCACCTTGGCAGCAGTTTTATTGCCTCCTAAGTGTCCTCCATATTGTGAGGCATGACAGTGATGGAGAATGTCTTCTTACTCTTCTTGAGGTACACATCTCCTTATAACCTGATCTGCGCACATTTTGAAAAGAAGAGGTTCGTCCCAATAATAATGTTTAACATCATTTTGAAACCTCTTCCTGGCTTGATAAGTAAGATCAGAAGGTAATATTCCGCTAAATATAAAATTAACGAAATCAGCATACCAGGGAAGGTTAGAAGACTTACCTGCCGCCATGGCTGTCGCGACAGCTATTGCGGCAGCAAAGAGTTGCTCATCTGGGAAGGTCTCTAGTATGTGTGTCTCATCTACAGGTAGACTCTGTCCCATCTCTAACCTCGACAAGTGATCTGCCACCTGATTTTTTGTCCCCTTTTTGTCTTTGATTTCAAGGTCGAATTCTTGTAATAGCAAAATCCATCGTATCAACCTAGGCTTTGCATCCTTCTTTGCGAACAAGTACTTAAGGGCAGAATGATCGGTGTGCACTATTACCTTCGTTCCAAGTATGTAAGAATGAAACTTGTCGATGGAGAACACCACAGCTAACAGCTCCTTTTCTGTGGTGGTATAGTTTACTTGGGCATCATTCAATGTTTTGCTAGCATAATAAATGACATGAAACAGCCTGTCCTTGCGCTGCCCAAGTGCTGCCCCGACAGCATAGTCACTAGCATCACACATAATTTCAAACGGTTGCGTCCAGTCTGGTGGCTGTACTATGGGGGCTGTTACTAGTTTTTCCTTCAGAACCTTGAATGCTTCAGTACATTCTTCATTAAAGTCAAAGGGTCGGTTCTGCTCTAAGAGATAACATAGGGGCTTCGTGATTTTTGAGAAATTTGCAATAAATCTCCTATAAAAACCAGCATGCCCTAAAAAACTCCTAATGCCCTTGACTGTGGTTGGCGACGGCAGCTTCTCTATGACTTCAATCTTTGCCCTGTCGACTTCTATCCCACGGCAGCTAATCTTATGGCCTAAAACTATCCCTTCATCTACCATAAAATGGCATTTTCCCAATTAAGAACAAGATTAGCTTTTTCACATCTTTCAAGTACCTTTTGAAGGTTGCCGAGACAACTTTCAAAATCGTCTCCAAAGACAGAAAAATCATCCATGAAGATCTCAAGGAAGTCCTCAACCATGTCGGAGAATATGGCCATCATGCACCTTTAGAAGGTGGCAGGTGCGTTATAGAGTCCAAACGGCATCCTCCTAAATGCGTATGTTCCGTAGGGGCAGGTGAAAGTCGTTTTCTCTTGATCCTCTGGTGCAATAGCGATTTGGTTATAACCTGAGTAACCATCAAGAAAACAATAGTAAGGTTTACCCGCTAATCTATCAAGCATTTGATCAATAAAGGGTAAGGGAAAGTGGTCTTTTCGGGTAGCTTTGTTAAGCTTCCGATAGTCCATACAAACCCTCCAACTGGTCACAGTCCTGGTTGGGATTAACTCATTGTTTTCGTTGGTTATCACGGTCATGCCTCCTTTCTTGGGAACACATTGCACCGGGCTTACCCATTTGCTATCGGAGATGGCGTAAATAATACCAACATCTAACCATTTAATTATTTCTTTACGCACTACCTCCTTCATTGCAAGGTTTAACCGCCTTTGGGCATCAATAGTCGGCTTATGATCTTCCTCTAGGAGGATTTTGTGCATACAGATTGCCGGACTGATGCCCTGTATGTCTGCTATAGTCCATCCTATCGCCCTTTTATGCTGCCTCAACATGTCGATCAGCTGTCGTTCCTGTTCCTGTGGCAGCTTAGCAGAGATGATTACAGGCAGTGTTTTATTACAGCCAAGATAAGCATATTTGAGCTGCCCTGGCAGGGGCTTAAGTTCTAAGACAGGTGGTTCAACAGTAGATGGCTTTTGGATTAAATGGTTATCCGAAGTGTAATTCAAGGGTTCGAATAACTTACCTGAGCGATGGTCTAACCAGTCTACCTCCTCATGACCTTCAGTATCAGATGTATCGGATTCAGAGGAGTCGCTGTCGTCGGTGCTGTCGTCGTTGCTGTCATGACAGGCTTGTAAATGGCTGTCGCAGCAGTGACCAAATTTAATATCCTGGCAGCCCGACCTGATGCAGGGTTGATCAAAGGTCACCTCAATGATGGCCTTGCATTCTTCATCCACATCAGCATGTTTCATTGCTTGGAGAACATTCAACTTAATTTCTTGATTGTTTACGCGCATGGTGAGTTCTCCTTTTTCCACATCAATCAATGATCTTCCCGTGGCTAAGAAGGGTCACCCTAGGATGACTGGTGCGTTCTCATCTGCCTCACAATCTAAGATAAGAAAGTCAGCAGGAAAAATAAGTTTATCCACTCTTACCAAGATGTCTTCAATTTTTCCTTGGGGTGAACGTAAGAGCGGTCGGCTAGCTGTAGGGTAACTGTCGTGGGCCGCGCCTTGCCAATACCTAATTTCTGAAAAACAGATTTGGGCATTAGATTAACACTAGCACCAAGATCACATAATGCCTTACCCACAAATTTATCGCCGATTACGCAAGGTATGAGGAAGCTCCCTGGATCCTTCTTTTTCTGGGGTGGTTGTCGATGAAGAATACTCATGCAACCTTCTTGCATCCTTACCGTTTCAAATTCCCCAAGTTTAGATTTTTTAGACATGACATCCTTGAGAAATTTAGCATAACCGGGCATTTCTCTAACAGCATCTAACAACGGAATGTTAATATGAACCTGTTTAAAAATATCATAAATTTTTTTAAGTTGAGATTCATGCTTAGCTTGTTGTATCCGTTGCGGAAATGGTGGTGGAGGACGGTAATCGGCAATGCGTCCTTCCCACTGCATGCGAATCTGAGGACGATACTCATCTTTTTTCTCCTCTGTCGCTTCTGCTGTCGTGATAGGCTCATCGGCAGCAGTCTGTTTATTACCTGTCGGGGCAGCTTCCTCGGCAGGTTTATCCAAGGCAGGTTCCTTTTCTTTTTCAGCTTCTTTTTCTGGCCCTGGTAACTTTTTCCCACTCCTAGTAGTGATTGCCTTACATTGCTCGTGTGGGGGCAGTCTAGCATTTTCAGTATTGCTAGGGAAACCCCCATTCTGCCTCGGTTTAATATGCTGCGACACCTGACCCATTTGTGTCTCTAGAGATTTCAAGGTGGCCTCATGGTTTGTCATTCTCATCTTAGTTTCATCCATAAAGTCTTCCGTTTTCTTGACAAACTTATTGATGTTTTCCATATACGTACCAGTCTGAGACATAAAGGTAGCCAGAGTCTGCTCCAATACACTACTCGTGGCAGGTGGTGGCTGCTGTTGTTGTTGAGGCGGCAGGTTCTGCGGCAGGTTCTGCGGCTGCGGCTGCTGTCGCGTCAACAATCTAGGACCCCCCTGATTCTGATTATATGCTTGCGGATTTAGGGCATTGTTAGGGTTACTCCAGGAAAATTTGGGATCTTTCCTCCAATTAGGGTTGTAATTGTTGGAATTGTAGTTTGGCTTGTAATTTCCAACATATTTTCCTTCTTCTATATTTATAGGGCACTCATCCCTACTATGATTTCCCTCACATGTAGCACAAACTTCCTCGACAGCAAATCCTTGTAATTCATCATCATTCAATAACTTTTTCATGGCTTTAGTAAGGAATGCTACCTGTGATTTCATAGTGCTGTCGGCCTCATAGTCCTTGACAGCAAGTACCCGTTTACCTCCTCTTCTAGTGGTTGGAAACTGCTTCTCATTCTTAGCCAGATGTTTCAAAACTTGCAGGGCCTCGTCCGGATCTTTATCCAATAATAGTCCATTTGCTGCAGAATCAATTCGAATGCGAGTTTGTAAGTTAGCAGCATTATAGAACTTAGTTACCTGATTCCAGACGGGGAATCCATGCATTGGGCAGTTTCGTAGAAGAGTTGTGAATCTGTCCCAGGCCTCGTGCATTGGCTCGTCATCTTCCTGTTGAAAAGTAGCAATTTCGTTACGTAATCGCTCAGCTAAATGTGAAGGATTAAAACGAGACAAAAATTCACGAGTTAGATCTGCCCAAGTCATAATAGAACCCGGTGTAAGTTTATTCCACCAAGTTTTAGCTCTGTCCCTCAATGAATGGGGAAATAACCGAAGCCTCAGTATCTCCGGACTAACTCCTGGTAGTCTAAACGAACCACAGATCTCCTGGAACGTTTTGAGATGCTCCCTAGCATCTTCTGTCGCAGAACCACTAAACTTCCCGGTGTTGTTGATCATACTAAACATGACAGGTTTAAGCTCGAAGTTGTCAACATCAATATCCGGCAGCGTGGTCTCCAGCTCTACATGATCGTTTAGCATGTAGTCACGACATGACCGTCGTCCACCTGCCGCGGGCGGGTCACCGACAGGCGGGATTTCTTCACCGGCAGGCTGATTACGGGCCATCTGCTCTAGCTCTTTCTCAAGGTAGTCGTTTCTGTCTAAAAGGTGGCGAATCTGTTTCTTGAGATTAAAGGAACGTTCGATCTCCGGATCTAATTTATACTCAGGATCTTCGCCTCTTTTAGATCTGCGCATAAACAAGAAAACCTTGTGAAAAGCAAGAGTTTAAAACGCAAAAGAAAAAATTAAAGAAAAGTAAAAATAAAAACAAAAACAAAAACAAAAATAAAAACAAAAAGTGCAAGGAAAGAAAGATGTAGTTATGTTGCCAATCCCCGGCAACGGCGCCAAAAACTTGTTGCGTGTAAAATAGTCTATCGCAATTGTAGTGCAAGTATACACGACGCAAGTAGTAAAGTGATACAAAGTATCGGATATCGTCTCCACAGGGATTGGGCTAATAGCTTCACCTAAATTCACTGCACGAAAGTAAAGGAAATAATTAAGAGTTGTCACGAATAATAATGTAAAAACGAAAATAAAAGGAATTGAGATATCAAGATAGAGAGATTGGGCTGGTATTGAGTTGCTCGGTAGTGCAGGTATTGAATTTCTTAGGATCTCCAGTTCTGTCGTCGCACCCGTCGCCGACAGCACCTGTCGCGGCGTCTGTGCGTTAGCTGTCGCGGCAGCGAACACTAACTCCGTACTTCAAGCTTGGCAAGAATCCCTGATCTGCCTTGCCCTATCCCTAGGCACAAGTCTGTCGATGATCACGTCTTTGATGATACCTCCCGGCGTGAATCGAAGGATGAACACCGATGTGTATGAATTCTTCCTTAGCCACTTAACCTCGCCTTATCCCTAAGCACGAGATGGTTCAACTATAAACTAGAGAACGCGCTTTTACCTCTTTCGTATACTTAACTCTCCCGATGCTAAGTAAATAGATAACCTCACAATGCTCTCCCGATGCTCTTGCAAGATATTAAAACCAAGATAAAAGAACTTGAAGTTTATTTTATTGAACTTGAAAAATCCTAAAACAAAGCAACCCTTGCAACTACTTTACAAAACAACCCGTAGCCCTAGGGGGAATTTAGAACATATCGGTGACAGGTAAACGATAGGGTTTTGGTTTTGGTTATCGGGTAGTCGGCTATGCCCTAGGTTTAATCTATGCCCTTTATATAAGCTTTGGGCTCAAGTTATTTAAGGTAACAAGGATTACAACTTTAATTAAAAGTAAGATTCTAATAAAGACTAAATCTCTAAAGTCTCCTACTTTCCAGCCGCATCCTTGTTTTTAGGGATTTCCTCTCCTTTGAGCTTTGGCTTGACATATCTCTTGATCCGGGGCTTGGAAAAATATTCGGCTTCCACACGACAGACGAGCAAATTTTTCTCTATCTATCGAGGTCCACTTCACATTTTCCTCTTCATGAATCTGCTGTCACCATGCTGTCACGACAGGTCCATGACAGGTTCGTCTTCTTCAGCTGCTTGTCCAGTTCAGCTCTCCTGCTTATCTGCCCTGCGCCTGCCTTCGACATCTACTATGACAGATACCTGCAAAAATAACCATCTTTCAGTAGAATCCGTGCCTTTTATATAATTGTGATGTTTTATTGAAAACTAACCTAAATGCAATGCAATGATGCTTGAATGCAGCAGAAATATGGGTTTAAAAAGGTGTAAATGATAGAACTTTTACACACTCAACACACCCCCAAACTCAAGTTTTTGCTTGCCCTCAAGCAATGAAGACTTAAAAGAAAACTGAAAATTTTTGTGTTGGCCTTCAAACAGTGAGCTGTCCCTCACTTGTCGCTCATTCTCTATGGCGGCAGCAACCTGTAGGAAGGGTTAGGATCTGTCCGGAATCTCCCTATAGCTCTCGTGCTGTGTGTGCATGCTTGTGAACAGTTATATGCTAAGACTCTCTTAGTTTCACTAGAATATTCAACTCCTTAACTTGAATTTTATGCCAAAGTTTACTTTCTTTTAGAAGGCACATTTTCATGCTTTTTCTTCTATTTTCAAGCTGAGATTTTCTAGAGCCAATTTTGGGAACCTCTAGTTTGCTTCCTAGAGCCGGTTTCGGGCACCTCTAGGTTTTTGATTTTCTTTTGCTAAACTTCTTTCCTAGAGCCAGTGTTAGGCACCTCTAGGGGCTATCCAAGTTCTAAGCTTCCTATTCTAGTTTGGCTAAAAGAAATCTAAGCAATATAACAGTCACAAAAGTGTTTAAGTTTTCAGAACTATAGAAAGGCTCTAAACTTTTCCTTAACCTGTCCTAAGGATGCTGCCACGACAGAGCTGTCATGACAGGTAAGTTAACTTCACAGTTTTAAGCCAACAGTTTAAATTTTCTGATTTTTCTGATTTTTTTTTAAAGAACATAAATAATAAGACACAACACTTAAACAAAATATGTGCTAAAGACTCCATTAAATATGGAGGGTTGCCACCCCCAAACTCGAGGGTTGCATTGCCCTCAATGCAAAATGACACAAAAATAAATAAAGAAAAACATGATAATTAAAAGTACATCACAAATATATAAGGGCAGGCAGCAATAAGATGAGAAAAAGAAAAAACTTAAATTTTATTCGCTGTCCTCGCTGCTGCTGCTGACGCGGATCTGATGGTAGCGTCTGCGTTGGGGAGGTGGCTGGGCAGGTTCCTGAGCAGGTTGATCAACAGGTTCATCAGCCTGTTGAGTTGCAGTTTCTTCCTCCGGTTGGGGGACAGGGTCGTCAGCAGGTTGAAGGGCAGGTGGCTCCACTAGTCGGACATCAGAACTGCTGCTGCTATCCCAGCTGTTACTCGTAATGGCTTTGGACAGCATCCTCTTGTTGGCCACATGTTTAATTCTTTTCACCCGCGTGAAAGCGCTGTCCAAATTCCTCCGGACAAGAGGGCTGTCGTCAGTGGCAGCTCGCTTGGTGCCTCGAGGGGAAGTGTCCGCCGGTGGGCTGCCGGCTGCTGTCGGGGAAGGTGTGGAGGAGGCAGATTCTTCGTGGGGAGATACAGGTGGTGTGGGAGTGGGGGAGAGGATATTGAAATAATGGGCAGGGAAGGTGGGGAAAATGACATCTGGAAAATTCAAATTATTGGTAATGAAATTTACCGTTGCATTGGAGAAGTCGCGGATGAATGTCATCAAACCCATCTGGCGCTCCTCTATCCTCAAGATGGCAGCTAAGATGTGGGCGTTCTGATCTGCCGGAGCGGTGTTGGTCGCAGCTTCTGGGGCAGGTTCGGTGGCAGGTTCATCATCAGACTCAGCAGGTGGGGCGTTTGGATCGAAGGCGTTGAGGGGCGATACGACGATGATCTCCATGAGGCTGGAGATGTTGCTGTCGGTCCAGCCGCTGCCCTTCTTGATTTTGTCTGAAGGGTCCTCCGGTACGGCAGCGCAGCGGCAGAGGGCAGTAATGGTGAAGGGCAAGCATAGTCGTGAATCTGATCGGAAAGCACAATCGAGAATGATGTCTCGCATGTACCTGCCCACATTGATCGGCCTGTCATGCATGATAGAGTGGATGAGGGCCAGCCGCTGCCTGTTGACTGTTGTATGGTGGGACGAGGGCAGGATACGCTTTTTGATAAAAGCATTCCATAGTTTTGCCTCGGGGAGCAGCTCTGCCCGGTTGACGGAGTTGGGGTTCTTCTTGCTGGTGCTCCAGGTCGTGCCCTCCTCTGTCAACTCCCTCATGACAGCATCATGTCCGGCAGCGTCGAGGGTGTCCCAAAACTGTTGATGAGCATCGTCATTGGGGCCAAAGAAGAGGCCGAATACATGGTTGATGCTGCTGGCGTTGAAAGGAACTGTCACTCCTCGGACGACGACAGATGTCGCCGTCTTACTTTCGATCGCCTCATAAAATTCCCTGACCAGAGTGTCGTTAAGCTCTACCGGCTGCTCGGCAAAGTCTTCCCAAAGTTGTGCCGTAATGGCCTTCATAATGAACGGCCGGAGTCCAAAAAGAGGGGCATCTCTGTTATAGATGAAGCTCCGTTCCTCCCATAGTTCCTTGTTGGCGAACGGGGATGCTGCTGCTGAAGAAGAGGCGGCAGCAGCATTCTGGCGAGTTTGTCGTGAAGACATTTTTGGTTGCAAGGGCTGAAAAAAGAGAGAAAGTAGATAAAACTAGAAGAGAATACAAGAGAGAAAAATCAGAAGTGAAGAAAAAATGAAAGGGGGAAGGGGTTTATATAGCGGTCGAGTAGCTGCCCATTTAATGCCGCAACGGCAGGCGGGAATAACGGGGCGGCAGATTGGATATTGCGTGTCTGACGCGTCTGACACGCATTAATGCGTCTGCTGTGCGTCTGTTGACAGCCTGTCAAATCCGTCTGCGCCGGCAGCCGAAACGACAGGTTACCATATATGGGCTTTATTGGGCTGGTGGATGAGCAGTAGGTTTGGGCCACTTCTTCTTTCTCACTTGACTCCTTTTATTTCCTAAAATCTGAAATTAGAAACAAAACATTAAATAAAAGAAGAGGTTGAGGCGTTGTCCATTGACTTTGAATTGGTGCTCGTCCTTTAATGATTGAATTGTAATGGCACCATGGGGAAAAGCTTGAATTACTTGGAACGGACCAGACCATCTAGATTTAAGCTTCCCTGGGAAGAGTTTTAATCTAGAATTAAACAACAATACCAGCTGCCCTGGGTAGAACTGTCGTGGCAGCAACTTTTTGTCATGCCACTTCTTTGTTTTCTCTTTGTATATTCTTGCGTTGTCGTAGGCCATCGTCCGTATTTCATCGATCTCATTCAAATCTAACAGCCTTTTCTGGCCTGTGTTGTCCAAGTCCATATTTACTGCCTTGATTGCCCAATATGCCTTGTGCTCTATCTCGACAGGCAGGTGACAGGTTTTCCCATAGATCAATCGGAATGGAGACATGCCCAATGGAGTCTTGAAAGCTATCCTGTATGCCCACAATGCATCATTCAGAAGTAGAGACCAATCTTTCCTAGTTGGTTTAACCATCTTTTCAAGAATGTTCTTCACTTCCCTGTTGGAAATTTCAGCCTGTCCATTGGTCTGTGGGTGGTATGCTGTCGCTATCCTGTGCTTGACACCATATTTCTTCAAGGCGGCAGCAATTACCCTGTTATCGAAATGTCTCCCTTCATCACTGATAATCGCTCTAGGGATGCCAAATCTAGAAAAGATGTTTTTGTGCAAAAACTTTTGAACCGTTTTGGCATCATTCTTTTGAGTTGCGATTGCTTCTACCCACTTGGAGACATAATCTACTGCTAGGAGGATGTAAAGATTTCCACACGAAGATGGAAAAGGTCCCATAAAATCAATCCCCCAAACGTCGAAGATTTCGACTTCTAAAATATTCTGCAGTGGCATCTCGTTTCTCCTCGAGATGTTACCTGTCCGCTGGCACCTGTCACAGTTTTTGTAAAATTCCTGTGCGTCCTTATACAGTGTCGGCCAGTAGAACCCTGACTGCAGCACCTTGGCAGCAGTTTTATTGCCTCCTAAGTGTCCTCCATATTGTGAGGCATGACAGTGATGGAGAATGTCTTCTTACTCTTCTTGAGGTACACATCTCCTTATAACCTGATCTGCGCACATTTTGAAAAGAAGAGGTTCGTCCCAATAATAATGTTTAACATCATTTTGAAACCTCTTCCTGGCTTGATAAGTAAGATCAGAAGGTAATATTCCGCTAAATATAAAATTAACGAAATCAGCATACCAGGGAAGGTTAGAAGACTTACCTGCCGCCATGGCTGTCGCGACAGCTATTGCGGCAGCAAAGAGTTGCTCATCTGGGAAGGTCTCTAGTATGTGTGTCTCATCTACAGGTAGACTCTGTCCCATCTCTAACCTCGACAAGTGATCTGCCACCTGATTTTCTGTCCCCTTTTTGTCTTTGATTTCAAGGTCGAATTCTTGTAATAGCAAAATCCATCGTATCAACCTAGGCTTTGCATCCTTCTTTGCGAACAAGTACTTAAGGGCAGAATGATCGGTGTGCACTATTACCTTCGTTCCAAGTATGTAAGAATGAAACTTGTCGATGGAGAACACCACAGCTAACAGCTCCTTTTCTGTGGTGGTATAGTTTACTTGGGCATCATTCAATGTTTTGCTAGCATAATAAATGACATGAAACAGCCTGTCCTTGCGCTGCCCAAGTGCTGCCCCGACAGCATAGTCACTAGCATCACACATAATTTCAAACGGTTGCGTCCAGTCTGGTGGCTGTACTATGGGGGCTGTTACTAGTTTTTCCTTCAGAACCTTGAATGCTTCAGTACATTCTTCATTAAAGTCAAAGGGTCGGTTCTGCTCTAAGAGATAACATAGGGGCTTCGTGATTTTTGAGAAATTTGCAATAAATCTCCTATAAAAACCAGCATGCCCTAAAAAACTCCTAATGCCCTTGACTGTGGTTGGCGACGGCAGCTTCTCTATGACTTCAATCTTTGCCCTGTCGACTTCTATCCCACGGCAGCTAATCTTATGGCCTAAAACTATCCCTTCATCTACCATAAAATGGCATTTTCCCAATTAAGAACAAGATTAGCTTTTTCACATCTTTCAAGTACCTTTTGAAGGTTGCCGAGACAACTTTCAAAATCGTCTCCAAAGACAGAAAAATCATCCATGAAGATCTCAAGGAAGTCCTCAACCATGTCGGAGAATATGGCCATCATGCACCTTTAGAAGGTGGCAGGTGCGTTATAGAGTCCAAACGGCATCCTCCTAAATGCGTATGTTCCGTAGGGGCAGGTGAAAGTCGTTTTCTCTTGATCCTCTGGTGCAATAGCGATTTGGTTATAACCTGAGTAACCATCAAGAAAACAATAGTAAGGTTTACCCGCTAATCTATCAAGCATTTGATCAATAAAGGGTAAGGGAAAGTGGTCTTTTCGGGTAGCTTTGTTAAGCTTCCGATAGTCCATACAAACCCTCCAACTGGTCACAGTCCTGGTTGGGATTAACTCATTATTTTCGTTGGTTATCACGGTCATGCCTCCTTTCTTGGGAACACATTGCACCGGGCTTACCCATTTGCTATCGGAGATGGCGTAAATAATACCAGCATCTAACCATTTAATTATTTCTTTACGCACTACCTCCTTCATTGCAAGGTTTAACCGCCTTTGGGCATCAATAGTCGGCTTATGATCTTCCTCTAGGAGGATTTTGTGCATACAGATTGCCGGACTGATGCCCTGTATGTCTGCTATAGTCCATCCTATCGCCCTTTTATGCTGCCTCAACATGTCGATCAGCTGTCGTTCCTGTTCCTGTGGCAGCTTAGCAGAGATGATTACGGGCAGTGTTTTATCACAACCAAGATAAGCATATTTGAGCTGCCCTGGCAGGGGCTTAAGTTCTAAGACAGGTGGTTCAACAGTAGATGGCTTTTGGATTAAATGGTTATCCGAAGTGTAATTCAAGGGTTCGAATAACTTACCTGGGCGATGGTCTAACCAGTCTACCTCCTCATGACCTTCAGTATCAGATGTATCGGATTCAGAGGAGTCGCTGTCGTCGGTGCTGTCGTCGTTGCTGTCGTGACAGGCTTGTAAATGGCTGTCGCAGCAGTGACCAAATTTAATATCCTGGCAGCCCGACCTGATGCAGGGTTGATCAAAGGTCACCTCAATGATGGCCTTGCATTCTTCATCCACATCAGCATGTTTCATTGCTTGGAGAACATTCAACTTAATTTCTTGATTGTTTACGCGCATGGTGAGTTCTCCTTTTTCCACATCAATCAATGATCTTCCCGTGGCTAAGAAGGGTCGCCCTAGGATGACTGGTGCGTTCTCATCTGCCTCACAATCTAAGATAAGAAAGTCAGCAGGAAAAATAAGTTTATCCACTCTTACCAAGATGTCTTCAATTTTTTCCTTCGGGGTGAACGTAAGAGCGGTCGGCTAGCTGTAGGGTAACTGTCGTGGGCCGCGCCTTGCCAATACCTAATTTCTGAAAAACAGATTTGGGCATTAGATTAACACTAGCACCAAGATCACATAATGCCTTACCCACAAATTTATCGCCGATTACGCAAGGTATGAGGAAGCTCCCTGGATCCTTCTTTTTCTGGGGTGGTTATCGATGAAGAATACTCATGCAACCTTCTTGCATCCTTACCGTTTCAAATTCCCCAAGTTTAGATTTTTTAGACATGACATCCTTGAGAAATTTAGCATAACCGGGCATTTCTCTAACAGCATCTAACAACAGAATGTTAATATGAACCTGTTTAAAAATATCATAAATTTTTTTAAGTTGAGATTCATGCTTAGCTTGCTGTATCCGTTGCGGAAAAGGTGGTGGAGGACGGTAATCGGCAATGCGTCCTTCCCACTGCATGCGAATCTGAGGACGATACTCATCTTTTTTCTCCTCTGTCGCTTCTGCTGTCGTGACAGGCTCATCGGCAGCAGTCTGTTTATTACCTGTCGGGGCAGCTTCCTCGGCAGGTTTATCCAAGGCAGGTTCCTTTTCTTTTTCAGCTTCTTTTTCCGGCCCTGGTAACTTTTTCCCACTCCTAGTAGTGATTGCCTTACATTGCTCGTGTGGGGGCAGTCTAGCATTTTCAGTATTGCTAGGGAAACCCCCATTCTGCCTCGGTTTAATATGCTGCGACACCTGACCCATTTGTTTCTCTAGAGATTTCAAGGTGGCCTCATGGTTTGTCATTCTCATCTTAGTTTCATCCATAAAGTCTTCCGTTTTCTTGACAAACTTATTGATGTTTTCCATATACGTACCAGTCTGAGACATAAAGGTAGCCAGAGTCTGCTCCAATACACTACTCGTGGCAGGTGGTGGCTGCTGTTGTTGTTGAGGTGGCAGGTTCTGCGGCTGCGGCTGCTGTCGCGTCAACAATCTAGGACCCCCCTGATTCTGATTATATGCTTGCGGATTTAGGGCATTGTTAGGGTTACTCCAGGAAAATTTGGGATCTTTCCTCCAATTAGGGTTGTAATTGTTGGAATTGTAGTTTGGCTTGTAATTTCCAACATATTTTCCTTCTTCTATATTTATAGGGCACTCATCCCTACTATGATTTCCCTCACATGTAGCACAAACTTCCTCGACAGCAAATCCTTGTAATTGGATCATTCCTTATTGTCTAGAAACCCCAATTGTAATTTTCATTCTTATCTTGTTCAATTGGGTTGAGTGCTTGTAATTGGGCTATCATTTGTATTGAGAGATACTCTATTAGCCAACAAATTTCTTTGTTATCTTGTTGTGAGGATTGGGTTGAATTTTGGGTAGAAAATTCAACCGAAATTGTAAGGGGTTGCCTCCTTAGCCTAGAAAAAGGGAAGAGCAATTAGTGGAATTGTTGCAAATCCTTAGTGAAGCTAAGGTAGTGGATGTAGAGTTTATTTGGAACTTGAACCACTCTAAAATCCCTTGTCATTATTTTTAATTTGCAATTTTCACCACAAAATCTTTAAATTTCCAATTCACCCCCCTCTTGGTTCATATCGATCTTTCGATCCACTCAACAATTGGTATCAGAGCCTACCTCTTTAAGGATTAACAACCACAAGAGGAGTTCCTTGGAAGAGTGTGATCATCAAATATCAAGAGATGGCTTCAACCTCCGGTTCGGGCATGTACGAGTCTCAATCCACTACAAAGCCTCCCTTCTTTAATGGTGATAACTATTCTTTTTGGAAGAATAGAATGCGTCTCTTCATCAAGTCAAATGACTACCTAGTGTGGGATGTCATTGAAGATGGCCCTTATATTCCATTGAAGCAAGATGGTGAAGGCAAGATGGTCTTAAAGAAAAAGATGGAGATGAGTGAAGAAGAAAGGAAAAAGATTCAAGTCAATGACAAAGCTCTCCACATGCTATTTTGTTCTTTTGATCCGGACATCTATTCTAAGGTTTCATCCATCGAGAGTGCCAAAGAGGTGTGGGACACTCTTGAGACTACTTATGAGGGCACCAACGATGTTAAAGAAACTAAGATTCTCAATCTTAGTTATGAAAATTTCAAGATGGAGCCTGATGAGACGGTGTCTAAGATGTTTGATCGTTTCTCCACTATTGTCAATGGGCTAAAGGGTTTTGGAGAAATCATACCGGAAGACAAGCTTGTCCGGAAGCTACTCTATTCACTTCCCGAGTCTTGGGATGGGAAGAGAACCGCTATCATTGAAGCTAAGAATTTGAAAACTTTAAAGCTTGATGAGCTTGTGGGTTCTCTCCTTACTCATGAGATCATGAAGAAAGGAAGGGAAGAAGAGAAGAAGAAAGAAGAGAAAAGGGTAGAGAAGCTTGAGGTTGAGAAGAAGAAGAAGATGTGAATAGCTCTCAAAGCTTCACAACATGAAGAGAGCTCTTCTTGTGAGGAGGATGAACTAGAAGAATTGGCTATGATAGCCAAACGATTCTCACGTTTTATGAGGTCCAACCGGGGAAGAAAAATCCAAAGAAAGATGGACTTCAAAAGCAAGAACAAAGAAGAAGCAAGTGATCCAATCATTTGTTTTGAGTGCAAACAACCTGGCCACATACGTTCAGAGTGCCCTCAACTAAAGAAGAAGGGCTTTGAGAAGAAGAAGAGGCTCAAAGCCAAGCTTGCTACTTGGAGTGATGAGGAGTCATCGGAGGATGACGAACAAGAAGTGGCTAACCTTTGCCTCATGGCACTTGAGGAAGATTCCTCCTTGGTAACCTCTAACTCATCTACTTTAGATTTTTCATATGATGAATTGAATGATGCATATGATGAGTTACAAGAGGTCTATGATGAATTAGTTGAGAAGTTTAAAGAGTCGGTCATTAAAAACAAGAAAATTATTTTGGAACTAAATGAGAAAAATGACTCACTCACTCAAGCTAATTCAAAATTTGAGAAAAAGATATTAGGATTAAAAGATGAACTAAAATTCTTTCAAGATGAGAATGTTGATCTTAATAATCTTTTGTCTCAATGTAATAGTGAACACCAAAAGGTGTTAAATGAGCTAAATGAGCTTAAAAAGTCCTTTAAAAATGTTGGTAGTGTCAAACATGAGATAGGAGAATCCTCTAGAACAAACCAACCTAAGAAAAGGACTAACTACTACAAACAAGGTAGCTATCCTAGACATAGTAGAGCAAAAAGAATTAGAAGTGTATGGGTTCCTAAGGAACTTGTAAAATCTAATAATATTATTGCTATGTCATCTTGGATTCCTAAGGGAACCAAGGTTTTGGGAGCTAACACTCATGGACCCAAAATGATTTGGGTACCAAAAACCAAAGTTTAATATCTTTGTTTGTAGGGGGAGCATTGCTACAAGGGCAAAGCACAAAGTCAAAACTCATGGTACCTTGATAGTGGATGCTCAAGGCATATGACCGAAGACAAGAGTAGATTCATGGATCTAAAGCCAAAAAGTGGAGGAGTAGTGACATTTGGTGACAACTCCAAAGGCCACATTAAAGGTATTGGCTCCATAGGTAATCACTCTACTATTCTCATTGAAAATGTCTTATATGTCGATGGTCTTAAACAAAATTTATTGAGCATAAGTCAATTGTGTGATAAAGGATTTAATGTTTTATTTGATAAAAATGGATGCGAAATTGTAGACATTAAATCTAATAATATCATGCTCATAGGTCATCGCATAGGGAACATATACATGGTGCATCTGGATGACATTCATACATCTCATGCATGCTTAGTTGCACAAAATGAAAATGATGCATGGTTGTGGCATAGGAAACTAGGACATGCTAGCATAAGTGTTTTAGAAAAACTAGTCTCCCTTAATCTAGTTAGAGGTTTACCCAAGATAAAATTTTCAAATGATAAAATTTGTGATGCATGCTCAAAGGGTAAACAACATAGGTCTTCCTTTAAATCCATTAATGATGTTTCTACTAGTAGATGTTTACAACTTATCCATATGGATTTATTTGGGCCAATTAGGACTATGAGCTTGGGTCGTAAGTCTTATGCTTTTGTACTTGTTGATGATTTTTGTAGATTTACTTGGGTTCTATTTTTAAGTACTAAAGATGAGGCTTTGGAAAAATTCATCACATTTTCAAAACTAACCCAACATGATCTTAAACTTAAAATTTCACATATTAGAAGTGATCATGGAACCGAGTTTCAAAATTTAGGGTTTGAAGATTTTTTAAATGAAAATGGTATTAGCCATAATTTTTCGGCTCCTCGAACTCCTCAACAAAATGGGGTAGTTGAGAGGAAAAATAGAACTTTGCAAGAAATGGCTAGAACTATGCTTTGTGAAAACAATTTACCTAAATATTTTTGGGCGGAAGCCACAAACACCGCTTGCTATATTGTAAATCGAGTAATGATTAGGCCAATTTTAAAGAAAAAACCTTATGAGATTTTAAAATCTAAAAAGCCTAACATTAGCTATTTTCACCCTTTTGGTTGCAAGTGTTTTGTTTTAAATAATGGAAAAGACAACTTAGGTAAATTTGATGCAAAAAGTGATGAAGCTATTTTTATAGGTTACTCTTTAACCTCTAAAGCCTATCGAGTATTTAACAAAAGAACTTTAGTAGTAGAAGAATCTATTCATGTTGTATTCGATGATAACCTCCTTCCGAGGAAGGATTCTTGTGATGATGATGATGTAGGAATCATAAATGCCTTTGATGGAGGACAAACTTCAAAGGAGGATGAGATTCAAACAAAAGAAGAGGACACACAAGATCCACCTCTTGAAGCCTTGAAGGACTTGGCTCTTGAGGAAAAGGAAGTGAGCTACCCAAGGGAGTTGAACTATGTCAAAGATGGTGAAATCTTGGGTGATCCATCCAAGGGGGTAACCACTCGATCTTCTCTTAGATTAATGAATCATGTTGCATTTATCTCATGCATAGAGCCTAAGAATATTAAAGAAGCATTGAAAGATGACTTTTGGATTATGGCTATGCAAGAAGAGTTAAATCAATTTGAGAGAAGTAATGTTTGGACATTAGTTGATAGGCCTAGTAATCAATATACAATAGGAACTAAATGGGTCTTTAGGAATAAGCTAGATGAGAGTGGTAACATTGTAAGAAATAAAGCTAGACTAGTAGCACAAGGTTACACTCAAGAAGAGGGAATAGATTTTGATGAAACCTATGCACCCGTAGCTAGAATGGAAGCCATTAGGATGTTGCTTGCATATGCATGTTATCATAATTTCAATCTTTTTCAAATGGATGTTAAAAGCGCATTTTTAAATGGTTTTATAAATGAAGAAGTGTATGTGGAACAACCACCGGGTTTTGAAGACTCAAAATTTCCAAATCATGTTTTCGAACTTACCAAAGCTCTTTATGGTTTAAAACAAGCTCCTAGAGCTTGGTATGAAAGACTTTCAAACTTTTTAATTGAAAAAGGATTTGAAAAAGGTAAGGTAGACACTACACTTTTTATAAAAATGTATAAAAATGACATCTTAGTAGTTCAAATTTATGTTGATGATATTATTTTTGACTCTACTAATGAATGTCATTGTCAAGAGTTTGCTAAGTTAATGCAAGGTGAATTTGAGATGAGCATGATGGGGGAGCTCTCATTCTTTTTGGGACTCCAAATCAAGCAAAAGAAGGATGACACCTTCATCAACCAAGCAAAATACATAAAGGATATGCTCAAGAAGTTTGGCTTGGAGAATGCAAAGCCTCAAGCCACTCCTATGAGCTCATCTACAAAGCTTGACAAAGATGAAGGAGTTAAGTGTGTTGACTCTAAGCTTTATCGTTCTATGATTGGATCATTGCTTTACCTTACCGCAAGTAGACCGGATATCTTGTTTAGTGTTTGCTTGTGTGCTAGGTTTCAAGCTAGTCCTAGAGAGTCTCACCTTATAGCCGTTAAGAGAATCTTTAGGTACCTTAGAGATACTCCTTGTTTAGGTCTTTGGTACCCTAGAGACTCTACCTTCAACCTTCATGCTTACTCGGATGCGGATTATGGGGGTTGCAAAATCGATAGGAAAAGTACTTCGAGAACATGTCAATTCCTAGGTAGTATGCTCATATCTTGGTTCTCTAAGAAACAAAATAGTGTAGCCTTATCTACCACCGAAGCCGAGTACATATCCTTAGGGTGTTGTTGTGCTCAAGTCCTTTGGATGAAGCAACAACTCTTAGATTATGGAATTAAAGTTGAAACCATACCCCTAAAATGTGACAACACTAGTGCAATATGTTTAACCAAAAATCTCATCCAACACTCTAGAACCAAACACATAGAGATAAGGCATCATTTCATTAGAGATCATGTCCTTAAAGAAGATGTGGTTATAGAGTATGTAGACACCTTAAATCAACTAGCGGACATATTTACAAAACCTTTAGACAAAGAGCGTTTTTGGTCCCTTAGGAGAGAGTTAGGTCTAGCTAGCCTATCTTGCCCTTTTAGGACCCCTTTTGTGCTTAAATTTGCTTGATCTTGTGAAATGCCATGTTTATGTGTTTAGACTCCTAATTTCATCCATGCCTATAGTTAGGGGGAGTATGCTTCTATTAAAATATGCTTAGAACTGTTCATTCATCATTTGCATACTTTTAGGAGATGTTAAGTTCGAGCCTTTGGTTGTTCTTAGAACCAAATATGCATTTCTGGGCATACGGTATCGATACGGATCTACGCGTATCGATACATGTTCTTCATTCAGTTTCCCAGAATTTTCTTCGCTTCACGGGTATCGATACGATTAAACTCGTATCGATACGGGCTGTTTCGATACGGACCCCTCTGTTTCGATACGACTCTCCAACGGGCATTTTTGCGGAAATGACAATTCTACCCCCGTATCGATACACCCTCAGGCGTATCGATACTCGATTGCACAAACAGCTTTAAATTTGGCTTTTAATGAGTTCAACTTTTACCAAAATTAAAACTCTTCAAAACCTAAAAACCCTAGCCGTTTTTGCCTATAAAAAGACCCTTCCTCCTTCATATTTTTCCCACCTCAACTCAAATCTAAAAGAGTTTTTGAATCAAGCAAGGCTTTGTGCTCTCTCTCTCTCATCTATTGTGCTAGAATTTTCTTCAATCTCCCAAGTTTCTATCAAGGTAAAATTTCCTTCTTTTCTTTAATATTTTTTTTTGTTTTTGTTATTTTGTTTCATCTTTTTATCAAACCTTTTGTTCTTCAATTTTTTTCTTCAAATTTCTTAAATTTTTTTTCCTTGGTTTTTACTCAAAATTGAAGAAAATCTTTTGCTTAATCTCTCTTTTAGATCATGGCACCTAAGGAACCATCGAGGTAGCGTAAAAGGGTTTCTCAAACCGGTGAATCCTCCACCCTTGGAGCGATTGCTCGTCCGAACTACTCTACCATCTATGAACGATCCTTTGAAACCAACACGGGTCTAACTCATTTTCGTCAATATGAGAATTATAAGCTTCGTGCCGAAAGGGTAATATCCGTTCCTTTTCTCGACTCCGAGCGTTTTAAGTTTGAATATCTTCCTTTATTTCGTCGATGGAACTTCATGGATTTCATCTCTATTCCCGGTTTTTATTATCGCCTTTTGGTTTTGATTTTCTACTCTAATGCCAAATGTATTACTCGTGATGGGGAAGTTGTTGCCATTAGCTCTTACCTCATGGGGAAGAAAATCATCCTTGATGTCAAATCCATTTGTGAGGTTTTCAAATTAGAGGATGAAGGCATTGATAATGAGCATGCTTTGGGGCATGTTCTTAGTGGATCCGTCACCGCCCTAAATGCTCAAGACCAGATCTTACATTTGATGGTGTCTTGGTGGTTTCGTCCCTCCGGAGGAAAATATTCCACCATCTGTCAAGTGGATGATTTTTAGATCCGTTGCTTCCGTGAGCGAAAACGCCCAAATCTTGCTCGACTCATGTTCGCGGAGATCGTCTACATTGTGCAAAATCGTCACTCAACTCTCATCACCTCCTTTACATATGGTACGACTTTGAGTTATTTCTTTCTTAAAAAGGATATTGATTGCTCTTTTGACTACCCAACTCCCCTCACCGATCCCATTGATGAGCGATCTCTTGCTCGGGCAAAGTTTCATTATCTTAATGGTGAATTGGTACGTCTTGCCGAGTTACCACCCGAGGCCGCCACCGTGTTTGAAGAGCCTCAAGAGCCTCAAGCTCCTCAAGCTCCTCAAGTCCTACAACCCTCCATGGATGCTCTCATGACTTACCTCAATGAGCAATTTACCGGGTTGCGCACGAACATGAACACTCGTCTTACTTCCCTTTGTTGAGTGTGTAAAAGTTCTATTATTTACACCCTTTTTAACCCATATTTCTGCTGCATTCAAGCATCATTGCATTGCATTTAGGTTAGTTTACAGCAAAACATCACAAATATATTAAAGGCACGGATTCTACTAAAAGATGGCTGATTTTACAGGTTGCTACCATAGTTGACGGAGAAGGCAGGCGCAGGGCAGAGAAGCAGCAGAGCTGAACTGGACAAGCAGACGACGAGGATGATGCTGCCATGGATCTGCCGCGACAGCTAGGTGACAGCAGCCTTATGAAGAGGAAAAGCAAAGTGGACCTCGATAGATAGAGAAAAATCTGCTCGTCTGTCGTGTGTAAACCAAATAATTTTCTAAGCCCCGGATCAAAAGATATGTCAAGCCAAAGCTCAAGGAGAGGAAATCCCAAGACACAAGGATGGCGGCTGAAAAGTAGGATACTTGGAGATTAAGTCTTTATTAGAATCTTACTTTTAATTAAAGTTGTAATCCTTGTTAACTTAGACTACTTGAGCCCAAAGCTTATATAAGGGCATAGATTTTAACCTAGGAGAGATCATACTCCATACCCCATAACCGATAACCAAAACCCCCCTGCCGTTTACCCGCCGTCGTTATGTTCTAAAAACCCCCTAGGGCCACGGGTTGTTTTGTAAAGTAGTTGCAAGGGTTGTTTTGTTTTAGGATTTTCCAAGTTCAATAAAATAAACTTCAAGTTCTCTTATTTTGGTTTTAATATCTTGCAAGAGCATCGGGGGGAGCATTGTGAGGTTATCTATTTACTTAGCATCGGGAGAGTTAAGTATACGAAAGAAATAAGAGCGAGTTCTCTAGTTTATAGTTGAACTATCTTGTGCCTAGGGATAGGGCAAGGTTAAGTGGCTAAAGAAGAATTCATACACATCGGTGTTCATCCTTCGATTCACGCTGGGAGGTATCATCAAGACATGATCATCGACAGACTTGGACCTAGGGATAGGCCAAGGCAGATCTGGGATTCTTGCCAAACTTGGAAGTACGGAGTTGGTGTGTTCGCTGCCGCGACAGCTAACGGACAGCCGCCACGACAGGTGCTGTCGGCGACGGGCGCGACGACAGAACTGGATTGCCTAAGCATTGCAATACCTGCACTACTGAGCCATTCAATACCAGCCCATTCTCTCTATCTTGATATTCCAACTCTTTTATATACGTTTACTTTATTATTTCTCGTGACAACTTTCTCAATTATTTCCTTTACTTTCGTGCAGTAATTCAAGGTGAAGCTATTAGCCCAATCCCTGTGGAGACGATATCCGATACTTCGTATCACTTTACTACTTGCGTCGTGTACACTTGCACTACAATTGCGATAGACTCTTTTACACGCAACAAGTTTTTGGCGCCGTTGCCGGGGATTGGCAACATAACTACACCTTTCTTTTATTGCACTTTTCGTTTTTGTTTTTGTTTTTTATTTTTCTTTTTTTCGTTAGTACTTTCAACCCTTGCTTTTCACGAGGTTTTCTTGTTTATGCGCAGATCTAAAAGAGGTGAAGATCCTGAATATCCATTAGATCCGGAAGTTGAACGTTCCTTCAATCTCAAGAAACAACTTCGTCACCTTTTAGACAAGAACGAGTACCTTGAGGAACAGCTAGAAAAGATGGCCCGTAATCCGCCCACTGGTGATGGTATACCGCCTATCGGCGACCCGCCCGCAGCAGCCGGACGACGGTCCTGTCGTGACTACATGTTGAACGATCATGTAGAGCTGGAGACCACACTGCCAGATATTGATGTTGATAACTTCGAACTTAAACCTGTCATGTTTAGTATGATCAACAATGCCGGGCAGTTTAGTGGTGCTGTGACAGAAGATGCCAGGGAGCATCTCAAGACGTTCCAGGAAATCTATGGTTCGTTTAGACTACCAGGCGTTAATCCGGAGATACTGAGGCTTCGGTTATTCCCCCATTCATTGAGGGACAGAGCTAAAACTTGGTGGAATAAACTTACGCCGGGTTCAATTATGACTTGGCCAGATTTATCTCGTGAATTTTTATCTCGTTTTAATCCTTCGCATTTATCTGAGCGATTACGTAACGAAATTGCTACTTTTCAACAGGAAGATGACGAGCCAATGCACGAGGCCTGGGACAGATTTACTACTCTTCTACGGAACTGCCCAATGCATGGATTCCCCGTTTGGAATCAGGTTACAAAATTTTATAATGATTCTGCAGCAAATGGACTACTATTGGATAAAGATCCGGACGAAGCATTGCAAGTTTTGAAAAATCTGGCCAAGAATGAGGAGCAGTTTCCGACTCCAAGAAGAGGGGTAAACGGGTACTTGCTGTCAAGGATTATGAAGCCGACAGCACGATGAAATCACAGGTAGCCTTCCTTACTAAAGCAATGAAAAGGTTATTGAATGATGATGGTTTACAAGGATTTGCTGTTGAGGAAGTATGTGATATCTGTGAGGGAAATCATAGTCGGGATGAGTGCCCAATACTAGTAGAAGAAGGAAAATATGTTGGAAACTACAAGCCGAATTATAATTCCAACAACTATAATCCCAATTGGAGGAAGGATCCCAAATTTTCCTGGAGTAACCCAAATAATGCCCTGAATCCGCAAACACATAATCAGAATCAGGGAGGTCCTAGATTGCTGACGCGACAGTAACAGCCGCAGAATCTGCCGCCGCACCTGCCGCCGCAGCAGCAACATTAGCCACCAGCTGCCACGAGTAGTATATTGGAACAGACTCTGGCCACCTTTATGTCTCAGACCGGTACTTATATTGAGAATATGAATCAGTTTGTCAAGAAGACGGAGAACTTCATGGATAAAACAGAGATGAGGATGACGAATCATGAAGCTACTTTGAAATCTCTAGAGACACAAATGGGTCAGGTGTCCCAACATATTAAGCCGAGGCAGAATGGAGGATTTCCTAGCAATACTGAAAATGCTAGGCAGCCCACGCATGAGCAGTGTAAAGCTATTATTACTAGGAGTGGGAAGAAACTACAAGGGCCGGAAAAGGAAGCTGAAACAGTAAAGGATCCAGCCTTAGACAAACCTGCCGAGGAAGCTGCCCCGACAGGTGATAAACAGACTGCTGCCAATGAGCCTGTCACGACAGCAGAAGCGACAGAGGAAAAAAAAGACGATTACCGTCCTCAGATTCGCATGCAGTGGGAAGGACGTATTGCTGATTACCGTCCCCCACCACCTTTTCCCCAACGGATACAGCAAGCTAAGCAAGAATCTCAACTTAAAAAGATTTATGATATTTTTAAGCAGGTTCATATTAATATTCCGCTGTTAGATGCCGTTAGGGAGATGCCCGGTTATGCTAAATTTCTCAAGGATGTTATGTCGAAAAAATCTAAACTTGGGGAGTTTGAAACGGTAAAGATGACAGAAGGTTGCATGAGTATTCTTCACCGGCAGCCACCCCAGAAAAAAAAGGATCCGGGGAGCTTCATCATACCCTGCGTAATCGGAAATAAGTTTGTGGGTAAGGCACTTTGTGATCTTGGTGCTAGTGTTAATTTAATGCCAAAGTCTGTTTTTCAGAAATTAGGTATTGGAAAGGCGCGGCCCACGACAGTAACTCTGCAGCTGGCAGACCGCTCTTACGTTCATCCTGAAGGAAAAATCGAAGATATTCTGGTAAGAGTGGATAAGTTTATTTTTCCTGCTGACTTTCTTGTTTTAGATTGTGAAGCAGATGAAAATGCACCAATCATCCTTGGGCGACCTTTCTTAGCCACGGGAAGATCACTGATTGATGTGGAGAAAGGAGAACTCACCATGCGAGTAAACGATCAAGAGATTAAGTTGAATGTTCTCCAAGCGATGAAACATGCTGATGTAGACGAGGAATGCAAGGCTATCACTGATGTTACCCTTGATCAACCCTGCATCAGGTCGGGCTGTCACGATATTAAATTTGGTCACTGCTGCGGTAGCCACCTACATGCCTGTCACGACAGCAATGACGACAGCACCGACGACAGCAACCCCTCTGATTTTGAAACATCTGATACTGAAGATCAGGAGGAGGTAAACTGGATAGGCAATCGTCCAGGTAAGTTATTCGATCCTTTGAATTATACTTCGGATAACCATTTAATCCAAAAGCCATCTACTGTCGAACCACCTGCCTTAGAACTGAAACCCCTGCCAGGGCAACTTAAATATGCTTTTCTTGGTTCGAATGATACGCTGCCCGTAATCATCTCTTCTAAGCTGCCGCAGGAACAGGAACGGCAGCTGATCGGCATGTTACGGCAGCACAAAAAGGCAATTGGATGGACAATCGCTGATATTCAAGGCATTAGTCCGGCGTTATGCATGCACAAAATTCTTTTAAAGGAAGATCATAAGCCGACTATTGATGCCCAAAGACGGCTAAACCATGCGATGAAGGAGGTAGTGCGTAAAGAGATAATCAAGTGGTTAGATGCTTGTATTATTTGCGCCATCTCTGACAGCAAATGGGTGAGCCCGGTGCAATGCGTTCCAAAGAAAGGAGGAATGGTCGTGGTGACCAATGAAAACAATGAGTTAATCCCAACCAGGATTGTGACCGATTGGAGGGTTTGTATGGACTATCGGAAGCTTAACAAAGCTACCCGAAAGGACCACTTTCCTTTACCCTTTATTGATCAAATGCTTGATAGATTAGCGGGTAAACCTTACTATTGTTTTCTTGATGGTTATTCAGGTTATAATCAAATTGCGATCGCACCGGAGGATCAAGAGAAGACGACTTTCACATGCCCCTACGGAACATACGCTTTTAGGATAATGCCGTTTGGATTATGTAATGCACCCGCCACCTTCCAAAGGTGCATGATGGCCATATTCTCCGACATGGTAGAGGACTTCCTTGAGATTTTCATGGATGATTTTTCCGTCTTTGGAGACGATTTTGAGAGCTGCCTCGGCAATCTACAAAAGGTACTTGAAAGATGTGAAAAAGCTAATCTTGTTTTAAATTGGGAAAAATGCAACTTTATGGTGGACGAGGGGATAGTCCTTGGCCATAAGATTAGCTGCCGTGGGATAGAAGTCGACAGGGCCAAAATAGAAGTAGTTGAGAAGCTGCCGCCGCCGACCACAGTCAAGGGCATTAGGAGTTTTTTAGGGCATGCTGGTTTTTATCGAAGATTCATTGCAAATTTCTTAAAAATCACCAAGCCCCTATGCCATCTTTTGGAGTAGAACCGACCCTTTGACTTTAATGATGAATGTACTGAAGCATTCAAGGTTCTGAAGGAAAAACTAGTAACAGCCCCCATAGTACAGCCACCAGACTGGACACAGCCATTTGAGATCATGTGTGATGCTAGTGACTATGCTGTCGGGGCAGCACTTGGGCAGCGCAGAGACAAGCTGTTTCACGTCATATATTATGCCAGCAAGACATTGAATGATGCCCAAGTAAACTATACCACCACAGAAAAGGAGCTGTTAGCTGTGGTGTTCTCCATTGACAAGTTTCGTTCTTACATACTTGGGACGAAAGTAATAGTGCACACAGACCATTCTGCCCTGAAGTATTTGTTCGCAAAGAAGGATGCAAAGCCTAGATTGATACAACGAATCCTGCTATTGCAAGAGTTCGACCTTGAGATCAAGGACAAGAAAGGGACAGAAAATCAAGTGGCAGACCACTTGTCAAGGTTGGAGAAGGGACAGAGTCTACCAATAGATGAAACACACATACTGGAGACCTTCCCAGATGAGCAGCTCTTTGCTGCCGCAATCGCTGCCGCGACAGCCATGGCGGCAGGTAAGTCTTCTGAACTTCCCTGGTATGCTGATTTCGTTAATTTTATAGTTAGCGGAGTACTTCCTTCTGATCTTAATTATCAAGCCAGGAAGAGGTTCCAAAATGATGTTAAGTATTATTATTGAGACGAACCTCTTCTTTTCAAAATGTGTGCAGATCAGGTTATAAGGAGGTGTGTACCACAAGAAGAGCAAGAAGACATTCTCCATCACTGTCACGCTTCACAATATGGAGGTCACTTAGGAGGCAATAAAACTGCTGCCAAGGTGCTGCAGTCAGGGTTCTACTGGCCAACACTGTATAAGGATGCACAGGACTTCTACAAGAACTGTGACAGGTGCCAGCGGACAGGTAACATCTCAAGGAGAAACGAGATGCCACTATAGAACATTCTAGAAGTCGAGATCTTCGACGTTTGGGGGATTTATTTTATGGGACCCTTTCCATCTTCATGTGGAAATTTATACATCCTCCTAGCAGTGGATTATGTCTCAAAGTGGGTTGAAGCTATCGCCACTCAAAAGAATGATGCCAAGACGGTCCAAAAGTTTTTACATAAAAACATTTTTTCTAGGTTTGGCATTCCTAAGGCGATCATTAGTGATGAAGGGAGACATTTTGATAATAGGGTAATTGCTGCCGCCTTGAAGAAATATGGTGTCAAGCACAGGATCGCGACAGCATACCACCCACAGACCAATGGACAAGCTGAGATATCTAATAGGGAAGTTAAGAACATTCTTGAAAAGATGGTTAAGCCAACTAGGAAAGATTGGTCTTTACTCCTTAATGATGCATTATGGGCATATCGGACAGCTTTTAAGACTCCGTTGGGCATGTCTCCATACCGATTGATTTATGGGAAAACCTGTCATCTGCCTGTCGAGATAGAGCACAAAGCATACTGGGCAGTCAAGGCAGTAAATATGGACTTGGACAAGGCAGGACAGAAAAGGCTATTAGATTTGAACGAGATCGAAGAAATACGGACAATGGCCTACGACAATGCAAGAATTTACAAGGAGAAAACAAAGAAGTGGCATGACAAGAAGTTGCTGCCACAACAGTTCTGCCCAGGGCAGCTTGTGTTGTTGTTCAATTCTAGGTTGAAACTCTTCCCAGGGAAGCTAAAATCTAGATGGTCTGGCCCGTTCCAAGTGGTACAAGTTTTTCCCCATGGTGCCATCACTATCCGATCATTAAAAGACGGGCACCAATTTAAAGTCAATGGACAACGCCTCAAGCACTATCAGGGGACTGAAGCCCCAGGAATACAGGAAGTGGTTACTTTAGGAGATGCCCCACAAGGCATCCCTAATTTAACCTAAGTTTTATTTTTATTTATTTTTATTATTTATTATTTATTAGGTAATAAGGTTTATTTTTTATTTGAATAATGTTTTTTCTATTTTCTGTTTTTAGGAAATAAAGGAGTCAAGAAGAAAAGGAGAAGTGACCCAAGCCCACCATCCATCCATCAGCCCAGCAGAGCCCATTTATTGAAGCCTGTCGTTCCAGCTGCCGCGCAGACACAGATAAGACAAGCTGTCAACAGACTGACACGGCAGACGTAGAAGCGTGCGGTAGACGCGTAACAGACGCATAAATGCGTGTCAGACACGTCAGACACGCCAAATCTCAACAGTCGCCCCGTTATTCACGCCTGTCGTTACAGCATTAAACGGGCAACAACTCGACCGCTATAAAACCCCATTTTCATTTTCATTTTCCTCACTTCTGCTTATTCTTACTTGCTTTCTCCTCTCGTTTTTCTTTATTTTTCTTTCCTTTCACAACCCTTGCAACTAATATGTCTTCTAGAAAGACCCGCCGCAGTGCTGCCTCAGCCTCTTCATCAGCAGCACAGTCGCCCTTCGTAACTAAGGAATTATGTGAAGAAAGGGGTTTCATCTACATCCGAAAGGCACCCAACATGGGACTCCGACCATTCATTGCGAGGGCTATAAGGGCTCAACTATGAGAGCAATTCGCCGAACAACCGACAGAATTAAACGACACATTGGTGAGGGAGTTCTATGCAGCCATCGACAGCAAGACGGCAACATCAGTAATCGTCCGAGGGGTAGAGGTACCATTCACAGCCGATAGTATCAACCATATGTATGGCCTCTACTTTGGTCCCAACGACGATACTCATCAGCACTTCTTGGACACCCTCGACTCTGCCGTCTACGGTGCTGTCATGGCGGAGGTGACAGAAGAAAGGACGGAGTGGACTACGAGCAAGAAAAACCCCAACTCCGTAAAAAGGGGGCAGCTACTCCCAGAAGCTAAGCTATGGAACGCTTTCATCAAGAAGCGTATCCTACCATCTTTCCATCACGCGACGGTAAACCAGCAGCGGCTCGCACTCATTCATTCGATCATGCACGACCGACCTATCAACGTGGGCCGTTATATGAGGGAAAGCGTCTTAGATTGCACTTATCGAACAACCTCCCGCCTCTGCCTACCGTTCATGATCACCTTTCTCTGCCGCTGCGCTGCTGTCCCGGAGGAATCCACCGATAAACTAGTCCAAGGACGAGGCTGGACCGATAACAACATTACCAGCCTCATGGAGCTAATAGTCGCAACACCCATCAACTCCTTCAACCCGGCTGCCTCCCCAGCAGAATCATCCGAGGAACCTGCCACTGAACCTGTCCCTGAGCCTGCCGCAGCAGCCTCCCACACCGACCAATCTGCACAAATCCTTGCCGCCATACAGCGGGTGGAAGACAGACAATTGGGGCTGATGACATTCATCCGGGATTTCGCCAACTCAACGGTAAATTTCATTACCAATACTTTAAATTATCCCGATGTTATTTTCCCCACTTTTCCTGCCCACTATTTCCACATCCCCACCCCCGTCCACACACCTACACCACCTGCCTCCCCACATATCCATTCTACTGCTTCCACCCCATCACCTGCCCTGACGGTAGCTGGGAGTCCTCCGGCCGACAGCCCCGCACGTGGAACGAAACGACCAGCCTCAGTTGACAGCGAGGCGGAACCTCCTATTAGGAGGAATTTGGAGAAGGAATTCACGCCTGTCAAGAGGCAGAAACATGTGGCAGACAGAAAGCTAATGCCCAAGGCCAGCACCACCACCAGCAGCACTTGGGATAGCGGCAGCAGCTCAGACATCCAGCTCGTGGAGCAACCTGCCCAGCCTCCCCCACAGCCCAGACGCCGCCATCAGATCCGTGTCAGCAGCAGAAGTGAAGACAGCGATTGAAAATTTAAGTCTTTTATTTTCTTTTTATTGTTGCCTGTTTTATATATATATATATATATATTTTGTGATGTACCTGCCTGCATTTTACCTGTCATTTTGCATTGAGGGCAATGCAACCCTCGAGTTTGGGGGTGGCAACCCTCCATTTTAATGGAGTCTTAGTACATCTTTAAATTATTGTTGTGTCTTTTATTTAATTAAGTTCTCTTAAAAAAATCAGAAAAGACTAAAACTGTTGGCTTAAAACTGTGAAGTAAACTTACATGTCATGACAGCTCTGTCGTGGCAGCATCTTTAGGACAGTTTAAGGAAAAGTTTAGAGCCTTTCTATAGTTCTGAAAACTTAAACACCATTGTGACTGTTATACTGCTTAGACTTTTCTTAGCCAAACTAGAATAGAAAACTTAGCACTTAGAGTAGAAAAGAGACTAGACTCTCAGGAAACCTAGAGGTGCCCAACACTGGCTCTAGGCAGATAACCAGAGAAAAAACTTCTAGAGGTGCCTATCACCAGCTCTAGACAGTTAACTAGAGGTGCCTGAAATACTAGCTCTAGTAGAAATGAGAAGAAATTAGAAAAAAAGAAATTAACTAGAGGTGCCTTATTCTTGCTCTAGTAAGGAAAAGAAAGAAATCAGTCTCGTAAGAAAAACTCTAAACAAGCTAAAGTATAATATTCTAGTGAAACTAAGAGAGTCTTAGCATATAACTGTTCACAAGCATGCACACACTGCACGAGAACTATAGGGAGATTCCGGACAGATCCTAATCTTTCCGACATGTTGCTGCCGCCACAGAGAATGAGCGACGGGTAAGGGACAGTTCACTGTTTAAAAGCCAACACAAAAATATTTTTCGTTTAAGTCTTAATTGCTTGAGGGCAAGCAAAAACTTGAGTTTGGGGGTGTGTTGAGTGTGTAAAAGTTCTATTATTTACACCCTTTTTAACCCATATTTCTGCTGCATTCAAGCATCATTGCATTGCATTTAGGTTAGTTTACAGCAAAACATCACAAATATATTAAAGGCACGGATTCTACTAAAAGATGGCTGATTTTACAGGTTGCTGCCATAGTTGACGGAGAAGGCAGGCGCAGGGCAGAGAAGCAGCAGAGCTGAACTGGACAAGCAGACGACGAGGATGATGCTGCCATGGATCTGCTGCGACAGCAAGGTGACAGCAGCCTTATGAAGAGGAAAAGAAAAGTGGACCTCGATAGATAGAGAAAAATCTGCTCGTCTGTCGTGTGTAAACCAAATAATTTTCTAAGCCCCGGATCAAAAGATATGTCAAGCCAAAGCTCAAGGAGAGGAAATCCCAAGACACAAGGATGGCGGCTGAAAAGTAGGATACTTGGAGATTAAGTCTTTATTAGAATCTTACTTTTAATTAAAGTTGTAATCCTTGTTAACTTAGACTACTTGAGCCCAAAGCTTATATAAGGGCATAGATTTTAACCTAGGAGAGATCATACTCCATACCCCATAACCGATAACCAAAACCCCCCTGCCGTTTACCCGCCGTCGTTATGTTCTAAAAACCCCCTAGGGCCACGGGTTGTTTTGTAAAGTAGTTGCAAGGGTTGTTTTGTTTTAGGATTTTCCAAGTTCAATAAAATAAACTTCAAGTTCTCTTATTTTGGTTTTAATATCTTGCAAGAGCATCGGGGGGAGCATTGTGAGGTTATCTATTTACTTAGCATCGGGAGAGTTAAGTATACGAAAGAAATAAGAGCGAGTTCTCTAGTTTATAGTTGAACTATCTTGTGCCTAGGGATAGGGCAAGGTTAAGTGGCTAAAGAAGAATTCATACACATCGGTGTTCATCCTTCGATTCACGCTGGGAGGTATCATCAAGACATGATCATCGACAGACTTGGACCTAGGGATAGGCCAAGGCAGATCTGGGATTCTTGCCAAACTTGGAAGTACGGAGTTGGTGTGTTCGCTGCCGCGACAGCTAACGGACAGCCGCCACGACAGGTGCTGTCGGCGACGGGCGCGACGACAGAACTGGATTGCCTAAGCATTGCAATACCTGCACTACTGAGCCATTCAATACCAGCCCATTCTCTCTATCTTGATATTCCAACTCTTTTATTTACGTTTACTTTATTATTTCTCGTGACAACTTTCTCAATTATTTCCTTTACTTTCGTGCAGTAATTCAAGGTGAAGCTATTAGCCCAATCCCTGTGGAGACGATATCCGATACTTCGTATCACTTTACTACTTGCGTCGTGTACACTTGCACTACAATTGCGATAGACTCTTTTACACGCAACACCCTTGAGACTACTTTTGATACAAGGATAAAGGGTATGGAGAATCACCTCACATCCCTTGAAAGCGGTCACAATTCTTTGAATATTTCTATCGCCGCTTTCCATGATGAATGGCGAAATAGCATGAGGGACAATGAGCCAATTGGAGTTGATGATGAAGATGATGAAGACGACGAAGACGATGCCTAGACGTTTCTTCTTGCATCTCATGCATATCATTTAGGACTTTCTATTTTATGCACCTTTGTTTTATGTTCTTAGGATTAAGTTTGTTTTAGGATTAAACCTATGCTTTGATTTTCTGCTTTTGTTTGGATTTTAAGTATGATGCTATGATTATTAATAAATGTTGCTTATTTATACCTTTACCTTCTTTATGCACTTAATTGTCTCAAGATTTTTTTGATCTAACAAAAAGGGGGAGAGAAACTAGCTCACACTTCAAATATTTTGATTTTAAACTCAAAGGTTACCAAGCTTATATTAAGGGGGAGTTAACTTTGTAAAGATTTTTCAAAATAACAAAAATTTTAAGTTTTAGTTTTGTTATATCAAAAAGGGGGAGATTGTAAAACCTATGTTTGATTTTGATATAACTAGATCTTTAAGGATCAATTTGAAAAACTTAAAATTGTTTTTGAAAGTCCCTTAATAATTTTAATACACCAACTCTTTGAAACTGATTTGAAAAACTCAAACTCAAAATATTTTCTAAGTGTTCCAAGGCCAAACCATTGAAAAACGTTCAGGTGTATGGATACACTCCCAAGCGTATCGATACCTTTTTACAAAACTTGGCTACTATCGGAACACGTATCGATACAGAAAACCCTCGTATCGATACGGCCCTGTGTCAAAATCTGAAGAGTTTGAATGGCGTACCGATACGGCAAACCCTCGTATCGATACGGCCTTAATAAATTTTAAATATAAGTCGGTTTAAAAAAATATGACCGTTGGTGTCAGTTGGTTGGTAACCAAACTTTAAAAGGTCGTTGACCCGTATCGATACGCCTAACCCCGTACCGATACGGATATCGACAATGAGTTTAGTTGAGAAAAAGGTATCGATACGGCCTTTACCGTTTCGATACCCCGTACCGATACGCTTACGCGCGTATCGATACCCCTTATTTATTGCACACAACGACTCTTTCTTTTCTGAGACAGGTATCAATACACCTTCCCGCGTACCGATACGCATAGCTGCAGAAGTGCATTTATGGTGGTAAGAGAGGGTTCCAACAGCTCCATTTATGTTCCCAACCACCCAAACGGCTAGAAATCAATGAGAATGTATAAAAGAGACATCCAAAAGCATCAGCAACAATTATTGATCTTCAAGAAAACATCTATTCATCAAATCCAAGCAATTGTGCAAAAATTCCTTATTGTCTAGAAACCCCAATTGTAATTTTCATTCTTATCTTGTTCAATTGGGTTGAGTGCTTGTAATTGGGCTATCATTTGTATTGAGAGATACTCTATTAGCCAACAAATTTCTTTGTTATCTTGTTGTGAGGATTGGGTTGAATTTTGGGTAGAAAATTCAACCGAAATTGTAAGGGTTGCCTCCTTAGCCTAGAAAAGGGGAAGAACAATTAGTGGAATTGTTGCAAATCCTTAGTGAAGCTAAGGTAGTGGATGTAGAGTTCATTTGGAACTTGAACCACTCTAAAATCCCTTGTCATTATTTTTAATTTGCAATTTCTACCACAAAATCTTTAAATTTCCAATTCACCCCCCTCTTGGTTCATATCGATCTTTCGATCCACTCAACAAACATGTAAGGGCGTTCCGATACGCCTTGCCCTGCAACATGTATAAGCATCAATGACCAACATTACGAAGCATAAACTAAAACATAGCATCATTCATGCAAGCATTAGATCTATATGCATGCTTCCTACTCCTCAAAACCATACAAAAGCTAAAAGCCACATTCAAGCACAAATCAAACCACAAAGGCCATTTACAAACCAAAATAAGCAAACCAAACATGCTTTAGGTCTTTAACATCACCAAATACTAACAAGAGTAGAAATCCCACCCATTGTCACTTATTACACTAAAGCTGAACCACATACATCGCTTAGTCAAAACTCTTGGAATGCCCTTGCTTTTGGACTGCCTTGAAAGCTCAATTCTCTGCATTGATGAAACAAATGAACGTAAGCATATAGCTTAGTGAGGATCGCTAAAACAACATTCATCAATGCATTTCATTAAACCATTGCAACATCATTTGCAACCTCATGCTTTTCTTTTAAACTTGTTCATTTTAGCATTCAATGTACTTTTTAAACCACATGCATATTGCATCATTAAATCAACATCAAATTCCTTTGCTCATGCTTAAACCAAGCATCACATGCAATCTTGCATCATTCACAAGCATCTCATGCTTAATCATTAATCATTAACATTATATTGGCTCTCAAGTGATAATCCTCAAACCATACCAAAACAAATGACACAATCGGATACGCAGATTACAAGCGTTGTCCCACAAGCTTCTTACATAATATCGGACTACACAAGGTGGAGATCAATGGCACAATCACAACCCCTCAACACCCGTGATGGAGATTAAAGGCACAATCACAACCCCTCAACATCACTCATTGGTAGTTGTATAATTCTACTAACGGGAGTACGGGACACATACCACAAGACTCACACACGGGATTAAACCATTCACCGTTGTGATCTTAGCCTCAATCGTTAGGGTACTTGGATAGAGATTACGGAACAATCACAACCCCTCGACATCCAAGGCGACTTTATTCATGGTGCACCTAATCTTATAGCCGGCTAACTATATCCGATTAAAAGTAACCAAAAACCACTTTCATCACTTGCTAATATAATCATTTAACATCAATATTCCACTGTTTTACAAGCATAAACACAATGTCATTTCCACAAGCATAAACATGCTTAACATCATATGCAATTATCACATAAAACCAAGGATCACTTACCTCGTGCATCCTTAACATAATGACATTAAAATCCAGCATTAACCATACTTAAAACATGCGTTAAAACAGTAATCAAAACCACATTTAGCTCAAGTGCATTTCCATCAAATCATAGCATGTTTTCGAGAGAGACTTTCGAATTACTTACTCTTGAGCTTAGCTAAGTGTTACAAACTTACTCTAAGCTCCCAAGACCACGCTCAAAGCATTACAAAGATGGAAAATCAATTTCCACTCACCGATACGCGAAGCCTTGCTCGCCGACGCGAAAATTACTCTTCTGGAGCCTCCAACAACGCCTCGTTTGCTCCTGGATCAAGATCCCCTATTTTCACATCATCAAAATAGAGATCCAAATGCATTAAAATGCATTTCAACACCAGAAACCAACACAAACTCGTTGCTCACCCAAACTACACCAATTTACCCATCCGAAACAACCGAAAACTCAAACGATTGCTTCCTAAACCAAGCCCAACTATCATACATCACTTCCAATCAATTATAAACATCAAAACACATCTAAAATCAATCCAAACCCATCCTTATACCTCGAGCAAGCATTACTTCATCATTTCACCTCAAAAACCCAACTAGAACTATCAAGAAACTCAAGGATCTCAAGGATTTCGGGATCTATATCAACAAAACCTCTTTTCAACATATTAACCATATCAAAACTCAATTAAAATCAATCTAAAACATAACTTAACAAAACAAGTCCGAAAATTAAAAATTTCATCTTATTTTTGCAAGATTTCACTCTCAAATCAAAACTATAATGAAAACTCAACAAAAAATATTAATTAGAAGCCAAAGATCTTGAGAATTTCAATAAAGAACCTTGATTAGAGGTTGAAAATGAGATTTACCTCCAATCCTTGCTTTCCTCAATGGATTGGCAAGTTTTCCTTAGCTAAAATCTTGAAGATCTTGAAAGAACTCTTAAAGTTTGTTTAGAAAATATTGAGAGAGTGTTTGGGAGAAAAGAATTATGGAGAAAATGAGTTAGAATTGTGTTTGGCTGAAAATGAGAAGAGAATGATAGTTACGTGATGAAATCTCACTAATTAACCTCCTAATTAATTACATAAAATAAAAGCCAATTAAAACTGTTTAATTAAAACCATTTTAAACACATATCATATTAAGAAAAAGGCTAAATTTCCATAAAGCTCCCTAAAGATTCTAAGATTTTGGCTTTTCCTTTAAAAATAACATTTTCCACAGTTTTGAAACTTTACAATTTGGTCACTACTCAAAATGTACCACTTCTGAAACTCTTTTCGTAAAATTGATTTGACCAACCTTTTAAACATATTTTTAGAGGATTTTAGCAATTTTTACCACATTTTTATCCTATCCCAATCCTTGATTTCCTTAAATCACCTTACGCGATTCAAACCGTTTCCGACCGGTCCGGTCCAATGTATAAAACATTTAGGCCCAAAACCATGACGTTACAGTAGTTGAGAGGAAAAATAGAACTTTAGAAGAGATTCCTAGGACCATGCTTTGTGAAAACAATTTACCTAATTATTTTTAGGCGGAAGCAACTAATACGACTTGTTATATTATTAATAGAGTAATGATTAGGCCTATTTTAAAGAAAACATCTTATGAGATTTTGAAATCCAAAAAACATAAAATTAGCTATTTCCACCATTTTGGTTGTAAATGTTTTGTTTTAAACAAAGGAAAAGACAACTTAGGTAAATTTGATGCTAAAAGTGATAAAGCAATATTTTTGGGTTATTCCCTAAACTCTAAAGCCTACCGGGTATTTAATAAAAGAACTTTGGTTGTTGAAGAGTCTATACATGTTGTTTTCGATGATAACCTCCTTCAGAGGAAGGAATCTTGTGATAATGATGATGTAGGGATCATTGAAGCCATTGATGAAGGACAAACATCAAAGGTGGATGAGCTTCCAACTAAAGAAGAGGAAGCACAAGATCCACCTCTTGAAGCCTTGAAGGACTTAGCTCTTGAGGAAAAGAAGGTGACCTACCAAAGGGAGTTCAGTTATGTCAAAGGTGGTGAAATCTTGGGTGATCCATCTAAGGGGGTAACTACTAGATCCTCTCTCAAAGTTATGAATCATGTTGCATTCATCTCATGCATAGAGCCTAAAAATATCAAAGAAGCATTAAAAGTTGATTTTAGGATATTGGCTATGCAAGAGGAACTTAATCAATTTGAGAGAAGTAGAGTATGTACATTAGTTGATAGGCCTTGTAATCAATCTACCGTAGGAACTAAGTGGATTTTTAGAAACAAACTAGATGAGAGTGGTAACATAGTGAGGAACAAGGCTAGGCTTGTTGCTCAAGGTTACACTCAAGAAGAGGGAATTGATTTTGATGAAACATATGCACCCGTAGCTAGAATGGAAGCTAGTAGGATGCTTCTTGCATTTGCATGCTATCACGATTTCAAGCTTTTTCAAATGAATGTGAAAACTGCTTTTATAAATGGTTTTATAAATGAAGAAGTGTATGTTGAACCACCATCAGGTTTTGAAGATCAACAATTTCCAAATCTTGTTTTCAAACTAACTAAAGATCTTTATGGTTTAAAACAAGCTCCTAGAGCTTGGTATGAAAGGCTTTCAAACTTTTTGATTCAAAAAGTTTTTGAAAAAGGCAAGGTGGATACTACACTTTTTATTAAAAGATATGACAATGACATCTTAATAGTTCAAATATATGTTGATGATAATATTTTTGGTTCTACTAATGAATTTTATTGCCAAGAATTTTCTAAGCTAATGCAAGGTGAATTTGAGATGAGCATGATGGGAGAGCTCTCATATTTCTTGGGGCTTCAAATCAAGCAAAGGAAAGATGACACCTTCACCAATCAAGAAAAATACATAAAGAACATGCACAAGAAGTTTGGCTTGGAGAACATAAAGCCTCAAGCCACTTCAATGAGTTCATCAATCAAGCTTGACAAAGATGAGGGGGTAAGTGTGTCGATTCTAAGCTTTATAGATCTATGATTGGCTCTTTGTTTTACCTTATCACAAGTAGACCGTATATTATGTTTAGTGTTTGCTTGTGTGCTAGGTTTCAAGGTAGCCCTAGAGAATCACTCCTAGTTGCCACTAAGAGAATATTTAGATACCTTAGAGATACGCCTAATTTAGGCCTTTGGTATCCTAGGAATTCCTCCTTTGACCTTCATGCTTTCTCCAATGTGGATTATGAGGGATGTAAGATAGATAGGAAAAGTATCTCCGGAACATGTCAATTCTTAGGTAGTATGCTCGTATCTTGGTTCTCTAAGGAACAAAATAGCGTAGCCTTATCTACCACCGAAGCGGAGTACGTATCCTTAGGGAGTTGTTGTGCTCAAGTTCTTTGGATGAAGCAATAACTCTTAGACTATGGTGTTCAAGTAGATAGTATACCCCTTAAGTGTGATAACACTAGTGCAATTTGTCTCACAAAGAATCTCATCCAACACTCTATAACCAAACGTATAGAAATTAGACATATTTTCATTAGAGATCATGTCTTAAAACATGATGTAGTTCTAGAATATGTTGATACCTTGAACCAATTAGTAGACATATTTACCAAACCTTTAGATAAAGAAAGTTTTTGGACCCTTAGGAGAGAGTTAGGTTTAAGCAGCCTTCCTTGACCCTTTTAGGTCCCAAATGAATAAAAAATGTGCTTGAAATTATTTGATGCTGATGCTTATGTTGATTTGCCTCCTTTTGCTTATATGCTTGTTGTTAGGGGGAGTATGTATCTGCTTTAGTCCATATATCTTGCTCATATCTCATGTCCATGCATTTAGGATCATTAGAAATCCAATTTTTGGACACCTTTGTGCCCAAAATGTATCTTTTGTGTAATACCCCAGGACCGAGTTAGGAGTGAGAGGAATTACAACAGAATATATAATCAGACAATCAGAACATGTGAACATATAGTCAGACAATGATCATACAAAACCATACTCAATCATACATAACATTACATGTAGATGGGCTAACAAAAACTTCATATGACTTATAACATAACATATACACATGTATACAATCAATAACATTATTAAACCACTTAAACATGTAAAGACCATGTTTGAACTATACCAAGACAACCTCTGCATTCGAATGCTAACATAGTATTCCATGATTTTCATTTCAATGCCAACAACTAGATACATAGCATAATCTTATATTTATAACATATACACATATACAATCCTCTAATATAACAATTCATTCGAGCCTAATCATGTAATCAAGATAAACTCTAGATACAATTTCCCTAGTTCATTCAACATAACATTCATGATCAATATACCACTATTCGAATCAATCATCTACTTAAGCAACACATATCATATTCAAGAAGAATTCTAGATGCCATGTCCTAATCATCCAAGCTTTTCACTCATGTTTAATAGTAATCCTTAAAATAACAAAATGTATAAACAATACACATAATTGGCAACACCATATCATGACTTGATCAAACTTAGCCATGTATATACATTCCAAAAAAGTCATACCAACTTGTTCAACCATTGCATATCATGTAAATCATGTCTTAAACATATACAAACAAACTAACATATACATGTTTCTCAAAATGCATGTGACATACTCTAAACGTGTAACTATTCCACCATCTAGGAGTCGAAACAAAACTATATCATACTTGAGTCTTGGCTTGTGATTGCTCCCGGATCAAAATAGATAGCTTTCGGATATCAAGGACATGTTGTTATTAGAAGAAGAAACAAAAGAGTGATAAGTACAATATGTACTTAGTGAGGTAGTTCCTATAACTTACTAATTCAATCTTTTATGTGTCTTATTCATATAATTAAGGTTACCTAGCTAGGCTCAACACCAAACAAGTCACACCTTGCTAGTTCATTTCATGCTCAAAATAGACTTAGCTAATTTAATTCAAATCATACCATCAAAGTCATGAAACATACTCATGGTCAATCACAATCAAGCACAACATCATATAATACAATCATGTATACAAATGTTATATCATCAATGTCATTGTTCAATCATGTAAACAAGTCATTCAAAACATAGTCTCATTTCATTTGTTCAATTCGAATGGGTCATTACCCAACAAGCTTATGATCATAACATATAAGCAAGAATATCACATAACCATTTCATATCATTGAATCACATATCATCATTCATTTGAATAGAGTCACTACCCATATTGATCATATCATTTCATATAATGTATAATCACATAATATTTTACCATTTCAATTGATCATATGAAGACTTATTGGAAGTTCAATTAGGTTTTGCCTTGGATGATTAAGTGGACTAGGTAATCAAGTCAATAGGTACCAAGTACCAACATATAACAGTAGATGCTCAAACCACCAAAGATCAGTAGGTACACAATGTATATGGGTGTCTAACTACACCATTCAACTTGTAAAGTGTAATAGTAGATGCTCAAAGCATTAGTAGGTGACTAACCACTTTTAAATCAGTAGAGCTCAAACTCTAAGGCACGTCCTTCTACCTAAGGACCACTAGTCAACCAAGGACTTATAAAGTCTTTTAATGTTCAACAAGATCAACCAAATACATAGCAATCACATTACAAGGCCATATAACATGTTCATATCAACATTGTATAGAATCATTCAAGATCATTAAACAACCAATTTCCAGCAAGCATATCATATCAATTTAATCATGTATTCATCAAAAACAGTAGCTAAATCTCATATACAAGCTCATATCATGTAGCACATATAGTCATCTAAGCATACCAAGGCATATAGTTCATCAACAATGGCAACTAGCACTAACTAATATCATACTATCCCATTTCCTTTAGTCATTACATTTTTAATTACCAAATCCATGTTAGATTCATTTCATAGATAATGTGAATTCATCAAATAAACATAAACATTCGTTAGGACAATAGTCCTAACCCTAAGATCAACTACACTCACAATACTCCAAGCTATGATTGCTCCTTGATCACCATGCCTTTGTTCTTTCTACTTGGTTGTCCAACCCTTGAATCCTCCAAGAACTTTTCAAACTCTTGCTCTTAAAAATTCAAATAAAACATATAAAAATCATATTAGAACTCATTTCAAGCATAAATATCCATTTATACAAGCTCAAACATCAAAAATATGAAATTGTCCCTAAACCTGCAGTTTGAACACTAGTCACTAATCTGTCCATATCTTTTTACTCGTATATCCAAATTTTGATTTCTTTACCATTCTAGAAAGCCTATTCACATAGCTTTAAAACCATATAAAACACACATTTTTCTCATTTCTCAGTCAATACAGTTAAATGTTTGAAAACATGGCATTTTACAGGGGACTAATCTGCCAGCTTGTAACTTAGGTGACTTTAGTGTACATTTTAACCAAGATCCTTAATAGTTTAAATTCAAAATTTAAACTATGTTTACCTTGTGTATCCCCTGTATTTTCAAGTCTCATTTGGTCCCTAAACAGGGAAGATTAATCCTTCAACTTAGACATGTTTCTAGATTAGTACATATTATCCTAGTTAACATTCTAATCACTTTTAACCTATCATTTAAGCCATATATCAACCAAAAAAGTTTATAGTTCATTCATTCAACATTTCCCCTGTTTCTAAACAACATTTCCAGAATTAATTTTATAGCATATCAATCCTTAATTTTTTTCGAATAGCCCAGATTTCCAGATTCAAACTTCTAAGCGACCAATTTTGTTCTAACTCATTTTCCAGCAATCCTATGATCATTTTTATTAATCTAATACCTATAACCTTAAGAAAATTCAATTTTATACAACTTTCGCCTGCTGAATTTTTTCCAGTTCGGCCTAGAAAATGTTCAAAATTCAAGATTTCTACAGGGTATCGTATAAGTACGAATCTGTGTAGTTTAGGTGTTCTTACTTGTTTCTACTTTGTATTTTCAGTTCAAATTCAATACTAACACAAACCCAGCAATGTTTATACATAATCAAGCATTTAAACATCAATTTCCATCATGAACAATATCCAGATTTAACAAGAATCAAAGGTAATTTCAAGAGAAGAAATCGAAATACACTAGAACAATTACATGGAATCTACCTAGATGCATGAACACATGTGAATCCCTAGCTTATATTTCCACCAATCAAGCATGTGTTTTCTTCTAAAATTTCCAGAATTTTAGCTCTCTCTCTCTCAATAGCTTAGACTTTCCGTGGTTGTGTTTGAGTTTGAGAAAGATGAAGCCAAGTGATAACACTTGGTTATCCTCCTAGCCATGTGTCTTTACACATTGACACATGGGTTGATTTTTATCCACGTAATTCCACTTTAATATCCACTATGATCATATATTTTTTTATTATAATGTTAATTATCATCATTTATAATTTCACACACACACTCCCACCGAGAATGTATAGACATATATGTGATGTAAATTTTACTTATATATATATATATGTGTGTGTGTGTGTACATTAACTATTTAATTTCTATCTACTTATAATCTAGGTTATTATAGTTAAAATGTGAATATCATTTGTATCTTATGATTTTAGCTATTAATACTTTAAATTATATAGTTCATATTTTGTTTAAACAATGTTTACACTTTTCTTTTCAATTAACTTAGAATTTCTTCTAAGGTAGTTTTAGGGTGTCACAACTCCTCCCCTTTAAAAGAAATTCATCCTCAAATTTGCCTAAATTGAACAGATGAGGATATTGTTTTTTCATCGTGTCCTCAGATTCCCACGTCGCTTATTCGACGTTATGATTCCTCCACAGAACATTAACGAGGGGAACGTTCTTGTTTCGAAGTCTTTTGACTTTCTGATCAAGAATTTGGATATGTTCTTCTTCGTTTGAAAGGTCGGGATTAAGTTCGACTCCTTCAGGCTCAAGAATATGAGTTGGATCGGATCTATATTTCCATAGCATCGAGACATGGAAGACATTGTGTATCTTATCAGATTCAGGAGGAAGTGCAAGTCAATAAGCTATAGAACCAATTCATTCGATCACTTCAAATGGTCCGATAATTCGAGGACTTAGCTTTCCTCTTTTGCCAAATAAGAATACTTTCTTTCACGGGGAGACTTTAAGAAACACCTTGTCTTCAATTTCATGTTGGATGTCCCTACACTTCAGATGAGCGTACGACTTTTGTCTATCGAAAACTTGCTTCAATTAGGAGTGAATGATTTGAACTTGTTCTTCGGTTTCCTGAAGCAATTGTAGTCCTAACACTTTTTTATCTTTGAGTTCGGACTAATATAGGGGCGTTCGGAATTTTCTTCCATACAACGCTTCAAAAGGAGCCATTTGAATGGAAGACTGATAGCTATTATTGTAAGCAAATTCTACCAATGGTAGCGATTTCTCCCGGTTCTTTTCGAAGTAAATGATACAAGCTCTAAGCATGTCTTCGAGAACTTGAATCACTCGTTCAGATTGTCCATCGCTTTGCGGATGAAAAGCTGTGCTAAGGTTCAATTTAGTTCCGAGGGCTTTGTGTAGCGTCTTCCAGAATCGAGCTGTGAATCGGGGATCTCGATCGGAGACAATTGAGATAGGAACTCCGTGCAAACGGATGATTTCCTAGATGTACAATTCGGCCAAGGCTTCAAGACTGAGATTTATTCACACCGAGATGAAATGTGCTGACTTGGTGAAACGATCAACGATCACCTAGATAGCGTCGCACTTTCTTGGCGTACAAGGAAGGTCGGTCACAAAATCCATTGTGATCCGTTCCCATTTCCATTGCGGAAATTCAAGAGGCCGAAGCAAACCAGTGGGGACACGGTGCTCAGCTTTAACCCGTTGACAGTTCAGACATTTCGCTACAAAGTCGTTGATAGCCGTTTTCATTCCCGACCACCAATATAAGGGTTTGAGATCCTTGTACATCTTAACCGATCTGAGGTGGATCGAAAAAGAAATTTAATGTGCTTATTGTAGGATTTCATCTTGTAATTATTTATCATTAGGGACACGGATACGATCTTTGAAGTATAGAAGGTCGTTCAACTTAACAGAGAAGTCGATATTAGACTCAAGCTTAGAATTGATTTTCTGAAGTTTTGGATCAACTTGTTGGAGTTCTCTGATCCTTGAAATCAATGTTGATTAGATTTGAAGCTCATTTAGATAATTCTGAGTCTTGTATAGTCGGAAGTGAGCGTTAATAGCCAAAGAAGCTACAAACAAACAAATCAATGTTACTTATGGAATAAGGTATCATTCAAATTGTTTCTTATTGAACAAGAAGGTGTTCGAATCCTTTCTTGAACACCAAGGAGGAATTCAAATGGTTCCTCTAAATTTTAGGATTGAACGTTTTCGGATTTTCAATAAATTTGAGTAACTTACAGAGGTTCGATTTTCGACTAAGGGCGTCGGCAACCACGTTGGCTTTTCCGGGATGATAATCGATGGTTAATTCATAATCTTTGAGTAATTCCAACCATCTTCTTTGTCTGAGATTTAAATCTTTCTGAGTGAGTAGATATTTCAAACTTTTGTGATCGGTGAACAACTTGCATCTTTCACCGTACAAGTAGTGCCGCCAAATTTTGAGTGCGAACACAATGGCTGCAAGCTCAAGATCGTGTGTATGATAGTTTAATTCGTGTGGCTTTAATTGTTGGGAGGCGTATGCGATCACGTTGCCTTCTTGCATCAGAACGCAACCAAGGCCCGAATGTGATGCATCGCTATACACAACGAACTCTTTACCCGATTCGGGTTGAATAAGAACCGGGGCATGTGTCAGATCTTGTTTAAGTTGGCCGAAGCTTCGTTGCTGCTTTTCCGACCACTCAAAGGTTTCTTTTTTTCGGAGGAGTTTGGTTAGCGGCGTGGCAATCACTAAAAACCCTTTCACAAATCTCTGGTAATACCCGACTAAACTGAGAAAACTTCGGACCTCGCTCATATTTCTCGGAGGTCTCCAATCAAGAATAGCTTGAATTTTCTTGGAGTCGACTTTGATTCCATCGGCAGAAATGACATGTCCGAGGAATGAGACTTCGGATAACAAAAATTCACACTTAGTGAACTTGGCGAATAGTTGGTGATCTCAGAGTATCTAAAGTACAATCCAAAGATGATTAGCATGTTCTTCTTTGTTTCGTAAGTATACAAGGATGTCATCGATGAATACGACAACGAATTTGTCGAGATATGGCTTGAATACCCGATTCATCAAATCCATGAATGCAATAGGGGCATTCGTTAACCCGAATGACATTACTAGGAACTCATAATGTCCATATCGAGTTCGAAAGGCTATTTTGAGCACATCTTCTTCTTTTACCTTCATCTGATAGTAACTGGAGCGGAGGTCAATCTTGGAGAATACATGTGCGTGTTTGAGTTGATCGAACAGATCTTCGATCCTTGGTAGAGGATATTTGTTCTTGATGGTTACTTTGTTAAGCTGCCGGTAATCAAAGCAAAGCCACATCGTACCGTCTTTCTTTTTTACGAACAAGACAGGAGCACCTAGAGAGAAGTACTGGGTCGGATGAATCCCTTGTCCTTGAGTTCTTGTATTTGCTTCTTCAATTCTTTCAGTTCAATAGGTGTCATCTGGTAGGGCGTAATGGACACATGATTAGTTATGGGTTGAACTTCGATCTTGAATTCAACTTCCTGAGTTGGAGGAAGGCCAGGGAGTTCCTCGTGAAAAAACATCGATAAATTCAGATACAACATGCATTTCAAGCAAACCAAAGTCAAGCTCATCATGCAGTGCCATAGCGGAGAAAATAGAGGTTGGTTTCTTGTATATCAATAGTATGGATTCTTTTCCTAAACCCCGTAAGTATAACCTTCGGTTTTGACAGTCTACCCAGGCTTCATGTTTTCCCAACCAGTCTAGTCCTAAAACTAGATCAAACTCACATTTAGGTAGCACATATGGATCTCCAGAAAAAAAGGTATGTTTCGAATGGTTATAAGACAATCCCTACAGATCAAATTGATAGGCATACTACCCCCTATAAGGTTTGAAACTATAAACCCAATTTGTACAGTTTCAGGTTTCAATTTAAATTCATCTAATAGGTATGAACAGATAAATAAATGTGTTGATCATGAGTCTATCAAAGCGTAAACAGGTTAAAAGTTTAGCTCAACCGTACCCACGATAACATCTGGAGATTCTTCTTCTTCCTTGCCACGAATGTGGTAGACGTGAGCTGGGGCTCGGGATTCTTGGTGAGTAGGAGCTTTCAAATGGGCAGCCTTGCCTTTCCCCTGATTACCCGACTGAGCTTGTCTCCGGTTCTTGTTTCGGCCAGGTGGCATAGAGCTCGGATTAGAATGTCGAGAAAAAGATTGATTATTTCTCTTTGGGCTCTCCCGGATATAGTGGTCTTCACCACCACATGAAAAGCAGAGATTCGTCTGGATTCGGCATTGGCCGAAGTGTTACTTCTGACAGAACTTGCAAGTAGGGACTTTCTCCGTATTTCCCGTGCTGTTAACAGAGACATATGGGATGGCCATCTTACTTGAGTGTTGGATATAGATGGATAGTTACTTCGAGTAATAGGATATAGGTGGAGGAGGCTTCTTTCTGATGTTTAGGTTTCTTCGACCACCGGGATTTATCATCACCTTTTCGCTTCTTGTCAGCCCGATAACAGCTCTTTTGTTTCTCTGCGGTTCTCATTTTAGATTTGGTGGCGATGACTCGATTCACAAGGTTTTGAAAGTCCGTAATACCGAGGGTGGTAAACATCGGACTTAATTCATCATTCAGACCATCGATGAACATTCGGCACTTGTCTTTCTCAGTTTTGATGTATTCCGAGCCATACTTGCAATATTTGCATAAATCAGCGACATATTGTTCAATCGGTCGATTGGCCTGCTTCTGATAGAGAAATTTCTTTCGGCGATCATCCATATATTTTTCGCCGATGTACTTTTTATTGAACTCATCAACAAAGAATTTCCACATGACTGACTCGGCAGGGGCGGTCAGAGTCGTGGTCTCCTACTAGCTCAGGGCTTCATCGGCTAGAAGTGCGATCACGCAATCAAGTTTATGCTCGTCCGAACACAAAAGTTGTCTGGTCAGAATTTGTGTTGCTCTTTCGAGCCAATGTTCGGCTTCCTTTGGCTTCTCCTCGTTTTCACCGGTGAATGTAAAAGCTCGATGTTGTGCGAGCTTGTCGATCGGGGCTCGTTGCGGGGAAGCAACAACCAGAGCCGATTATTCGCATCTTATGTTCAGTACCAGTTGATCGAACATCTCCTTCATACTAAGGAGACATTCCCGTTAAGCTGATTGAAGTGTCGGATTTTCCGGATGTTGAGGGACTTGTTCTCGAGGTTGCTCTCGAGGTTGTTCGGGTTGAACATGGGGTTGCATTCCAACACTATCCCTATTGTTATTTGATGATCCATTGGTACTTTCATCATTCCGAGCCAAGTTAGTTGCAGACATTCTATTAAGAATTCAGAAAAGATCGGGATTAGAGAGCGAAATCACAAGCAATTCGATATAAAAATCCTAGGTGGCATAATGCAATCTTATATGATGCATGACATGTTTCGGAAGACTTTAGAACCTATAACCTAAAGCTCTGATACCACTAATTTAAGTAACACCCCAGGCCCGGGTTAGGAACGAGAGGCATTACAACAGAACATATAATCAGACAATTAGAACATGTGAACATATAATTAGACAATGATCATACAAAACCATACTCAATCATACATAACATTACATGTAGGTTGGCTAACAAAAACTTCACATGACTTATAACATAACATATACACATGTATACAATCAATAACATTATTAAACCACTTAAACATGTAAAGACCATGTTCGAACTACACCAAGACAACCTCTATATTCGAATGGTAACATAGTATTCCATGATTTTCATTTCAATGCCAAAAACTAGATACATAGCATAATCATATATTTATAACATACACACATATACAATCCTCTAATATCACAATTCATTCGAGCCTAATCATGTACCAAGATAAACTCTAGATACAATTTCCCTAGTTCATTCAACATAACATTCATGATCAATATGCCACTATTCGAATCAATCATCTACTTAAGCAACACATATCATATTCAAGAAGAATTCTAGAAGCCATGTCCTAATCAACCAAGATTTTCACTCATGTTTAATAGTAATCCTTAAAATAACAAAACATATAAACAATACACATCATTGGCAACACCATATCATGACTTGATCAAACTTAACCATGTATATACATTCCAACAAAGTCATACCAACTTGTTCAACCATTACATATCATGTAAATCATGTCTTAAACATATACAAACCAAATTAACATATACATGTTTCCCAAAATGCACGTGACATACTCTAAACGTGTAACTATGCCACCATCTAGGAGTCAAAACAAAACTATATCATACTTGAGTCTTGGGTTGTGATTGCTACCGGATCAAACTAGACAACTTTCGGATATCAAGGACTTGTTATTATTGGAAGAAGAAACAGAAGAGTGATAAGTACGATATGTACTTAGTGAGGTAGTTCCTATAACTTACTAATTCAATCTTTTAAGTATGTTATTCATATAATTAAGGTTACCTATCTAGGGTCAACACCAAACAAGTCACACCTAGCTAGTTCATTTCATGCTCAAATAGACTTAGCAAATTTAATTCATATCTTACCATCAAAGTCATGAAACATACTCATGGTCAATATCAATCTAGCATAACATCATATAATGCAATCATATATACAAATCTCATATCATCAATGTCATTGTTCAACCATTTAAACAAGCACATATAGTCATCTAAGCATACCAAGGCGTATAGTTCATCAACAATGGCAACTAGCACTAACTAGTATCATACTATCCCATTTCCTTTAGTCCTTCTTCCTTTACATTTTTAGTTACCAAATCCATGTTAGATTCATTTCATAGATAATGTGAATTCATCAAATAAGCATAAACATTGGTTAGGACACTAGTCCTAACCCTAAGATCAACTACACTCACAATACTCCAAGCTATGCTTGCTCCTTGATCACTATGCATTTGTTCTTTCTACTTGGTTGTCCAACCCTTGAATCCTCCAAGAACTCTTCAAACTCTTGCTCTTAAACATTCAAACAAAACATATACAAATCATATTAAAACTCATTTCAAGCATAAATATCCATTTATACAAGCTCAAACATCAAACATATGAAACTGTCCCTAAACCTGGCAGTTTGAGCACTAGTCACTAATCTGTCCATATCATTTTACTCACATATCCAAATTTCGATTTCTTTACCAGTATGGAAGGCTTATTTATATATCTTTAAAACCTTGTATAGCACATATTTTTTTTCTCATTTCTCAATCAGTACAGTTAAATGTTTGAGAACATGGCATTTTACAGGGGCCTAATCTGCCAGCTTGTAACTTAGGTGACCATAGTGTACATTTTAACCAAGGTCCTTATTAGTTTAAATTCAAAATTTTAACCTATAATTACCTTGTATATCCCCTATATTTTCAAGTCTCATTTGGTCCCTAAATAGGGTAGATTAGTCCTTCAACTTAAACATGTTTCCAGATTGGTATATATTATCCTAGTTAACATTCTAATCACTTTTAACCTATCATATAAGCCATATATCAACCAAATTAGTGCATAATCCATTCGTTCAACATTTCCCCTGTTTCTAAACAACATTTTTAGAATTGATTTTATAGCATATCAATCCTTAAATATTTTTTTTGAATAGCCTAGATTTCCAGATTCAAACATCTAAGTGACCAGTTTTGTTCCAACTCGTTTTCCAGCAAACCTATGATCATTTTCATTAATACAATACCTCAATCCTCAAGAAAATGCAATTTTCTACAACTTTCTCCTACTGAAATTTTTCCAGTTCGGCCTAGAACATGTTTGAAATTCAAGATTTCTACAGGGTATCGTACAAGTACGAATCTGGGTAGTTTAGGTGTTCTAACTTGTTTCTACTTTGTATTTTCAGTTCAAATTCAATACTAGCACAAACCCAGCAATGGTTATACCTAATCAAGCATTTAAACATCAATTTTCAACATGAAAAATATCCAGATTTAACAAGAATCAAAGGTAATTTCAAGAGAAGAAATCGAAATACACTAGAACGCTTACATGGAATCTACCTACATGCATGAAATTATGTGAATCCCTAGCTTAAATTTCCAGCAATCAAGCATGCGTTTTTGTTGAGTGGATCGAATGATCGAAATGAACCAAGAGGGGGGTGAATTGGATTTTTAAAGGTTTAGGTGGTGGAAATCGCAAATTTAAAAGATAGACAAGGAATTTTAGTGTGGTTCAAGTTCCAAATGAACTCTACATCCACTACCTTAGCTTCACTAAGGATTTGAAACAATTCCACTAATTGCTCTTCCCCTTTTCTAGGCTAATGAGGTAACCCTTACAATTTTCGGTTTAAATTTTCTACCCAAAATTTAACCCAATACTCACAAATAGAACAAAGAATTTGTTGGCTAAGAAAGTATCTCTCAATACAAATTGTAGCCAAATTACAAGCACTCAACCCAATTGAAATGATAATAATGAAAAATACAATTGGGGTTTCTAGACAATATTGGGATTTAGGCACAAATGCTTGGATTTGATGTTTGGATGTTTGCTTTTGGATCAATAGTTGTTGCTGGAGCTTTTAGAGGTCCTTTTTATACCTTCTCATTGATTTCTAGCAGTTGTGGTTGTTGCATTCATCAATAGAGCCGTTGGGGGTGTTATCTCATCTCCATAAATGCAGTCTGCAACCAACCGTTTCGAAACGCCTGACCTTGTTTCGAAATAGACCAAAATAGAAAGAGCCTTTATGGGGCATTAAAGAGCCCGTATCGAAACGGTCTAACCTATTTCGATACGCTAAGAGCCGTTTCGAAACTTGTTTCGAAACACTTTTGCCACTGTCAAGGGTCGTATCGAAACGGCTTGAAATCGTTTCGATACACCTTAATGGTTTGTTGAAAATCAGTTAAAAACTTGCAACGGTCATATTTTTCAAATCAAATGAAGAACCGTTTCGAAACACTGAATGTCGTTTCGATACGGGGTCTCTATATTCTAAAGTCGTTTCGATACTTGTTTCGAAACACGGGTTGGCAGTGTTGGAATCGTTTCGATACCCGTTTCGAAACATGGGTTGACAGTTTCAAAACTGTTTCGAAACGCCTTAGGTCGTTTTGAAACAGGGACTCGAAAATCACTGTATTGGCTTTAAGAACACTTAGAAAATATTTGGAAAACATAGTTTTTTAACTTAAGCATATTCTTTAAATCATATAGGGATGTTTGAGGACTTAAAAATTCATTTTCACATTTTCAATTTAGTCTTTAGGTTCTTTAGTTATATCAAAATTAAAATATCGATTTCACAGTTTTCTTCTAAAATTTCCAGAATTTTAGCTCTCTCTCTCTCTCTCAATAGCTTAGACTTTTGGTGGTTGTGTTTGAGTTTGAGAAAGATGAAGCCAAGTGATAACACTTGGTTATCCTCCTAGACATGTGTCTCTACGCATTTACGCATGGGTTGATTTTTATCCATGTAATTCCACTTTAATATCTATTATGATCATATTTTTTATTATAATGTTAATTATCATCATTTATAATTTCACATATATATATACATGCATGTGTACATTACATTACCTAATTCCCACCGAGAATGTATAGACATATATGTGATGTAAATTCTACTTATATATATATATATATGTACGTTAACCATTTAATTTCTATCTACTTATAATCTAGGTTATCATAGTTAAAATGTGAATATCATTTGTATCTTATGATTTTACCTATTAATACTTTAAATTATATAGTTTATATTTTGTTTAAACAATGTATTCACTTTTCTTTTCAATTAACTTAGAATTTCTTCTAAGGTAGTTTTAGGGTGTCACATTCTAGACAAGGTGTATCGAAACATGCAAGGTTGTTTCGATACGGTATGCTTGAACAAATCCCTAAGCTTAAATCTTAGGTAGATGGTATCAAAACGGTTAAACACGTTTCGATACGGGGAAGCTCAATCGGGTTTCGGTACAGTTAAACATGTACTAGTACGGTAAGGTATTTCGGTACGCGTAAACACGTTCCGATACACCTGTTTTGATATGCCTTATGGCGTATCGATACGCGCGGCCACAGATTATTAATTTGAGTCATTAATTGGTTTCCATCTTCAAACCTACTTTAATTAAAACTCAATCTTTTTCCCCACCCCCCAAAAAAAACCTTAGGTTTTCATTCTATAAATACATATCAAAACCCTTTGTTTTTCACACAAATCTTTGAGGGTTTTTATTCCACAACTCCAAATTCAAGGCTATTTCATCAAATTGTGCATCATCTTCAAGCATTCATCCCTAATCCCTTATCAATGTAAAAATCTTTTCTTTCCAATTTCGTTTATTTTACTATACTATTTTATGCTAATTTTTGTACATAAAATACATATATAGTATAGTTTTTCAGGATTTTGCAAAATTTCTTTCAAAATCTAAATTTTTTGTTTCGAATATAAAATTATATCGTATATTTAATTTTACTATTTTGCAAAATTTTCTTTACCGAAATTCCTTTTTATATATGTATATTTTTAACCTATATTATATAGACTTTTCTTTTCCTACCTTGATCCATTGGATTATTTTAGATCGAATGTGATGGTTATGCATACATTGTTTTCTTGTGCCTTGATTTATTTTTAGATTTTCCTATGGCTCCTAAAAGGAGAGCAAGAACTACGGAAGTTGGAGAGTCCTCCAATGTTGAGAATGATGGGATTACTCGCCCAAATCTTGTGGTTATTTACCCAAGGTGTTTTCGCACCACTGACGAGATGGATTATTTTCACCAATTTCAAACTCATGATATACATCGCGATCGGGTTGTGTCTCTTCCCTTTTTAGATTTCGAGCGCTTTCAATTTTGATATCTTCATCTTTTAAGGCATTGTATCTTCATCTATTAAGGCGTTGAAGCTTTATGAGTGGGTTTGTCTCGCCGAGCTTCCACCTGATGCTACTCCCGATGAACTTCGTCAAGAGGCTCCACCTCAAGGCACTCAATCGGACAACGCGGCACTCATGGCCTTTCTCACCAAGCAATCCACAAGCTTGCACACATCTATTGGCTTGATGGAGACCAACATGAATGCCAGATTTGTCGCTATTGATACTTGATGCACATCTTTTGAAGAGCGAGTCACCGTTCTTGAGAATCACCAAAAGTCCATTGATGATCATATTGCTTCGATTGCATCTAAACAAACTTCTTTGGACATGTCTCTTGCTGCATTTCATCAAGAGTGGAGGCAATCTAGGAAGAACGATGAAGATGGTGAAGATGACGATGCAGACGAAACTTGAATTTTGCATCTCATTGCATATCATCTTTTAGGATTTCCCTTTTATGCACCTATCTATGTTTTTTTTCCTTTTAGGACCTATGCTTTGATTTCTTGTTCTTAGGATTTAAGTTTGGATATTATGTTTGGATATTTTGGAACCTTTGCTTTGGTTTATTATGCCTAATGATATTATGTTGCTTTAAATTTTGCTTTGTCTTATGATTTATTGCTTTATATCTTGATTATATCCTTTGGTTCTTCATTGATTTTGATCTAACAAAAAGAGGGATAAGGGTTAAGCTAATTTTTTTCAAAACATAGCTTCAAGAAAGGGAGAGTACTTAAAAATTTACTTTGGTTTTGTTATATCAAAAAGGGGGAGATTGTAAAACATATGTTTGATTTTAATATAACAAATTGTTTTAAGGACTTATTTGCAAAGTAAATAAATTTTTAAGTACTTTAAAGTCTCACAATTGACTCAAAATTCACAAGTAATTTTAAGCTCAAATTGTTTTCCAAAGTCAAAACTTAAAGCCTATAAAATTTTCTAAGTATTTTTAGGCCAAACAATACAAAAACGTACATGCGTTTCGATACACCCAAGGGTGTTTCAATACAGTCAAACCTTATTTGGCTACTAGATAAAATCATTTAGGTACAGGCTTATACTGTTTCAATACAACCTTTTTAGGGTTTAAGAATTTTAAGCATCTTGTATCGACACGCCTTGTCGTTTCGATATGGTCTGAGAGATTTGTAAAATCTTAGCATTTATTATTTTTGACCGTTGCTTGTCAGTTATAAGGAACGAGTAATTTTTAAAAAGCAGTTAACCCGTATCGGTACGCCTTAGGGCCGTTTCGATACGGATATTGGCAGTAGCTTTGTGAGAAAAATTGCATCGGTACGGCCAAAGTCGTTTCGATACGACCCCTTATATCATTTCAATACGCATTCCCGCATTTCGATATGCCCCTATTTATTACCTGCAACGACTCTTTCTGGTTTGAGACATGGATCGGTACGGGCCTTCGTGTTTCGATACGAGCAGATGCAGAAGTGCATTTATGGTGGGAAATAAAGGCTCCAACGTCTTTATTGATGACCTCAACCACCCTAATGGCTAGAAATCAATGCAAGGGTATAAATACAAGCCTCAAAAGCTTCAACAATAACTATTGAACCTCAAAGAAACATCCAAGCAATCAAATCCAAACCTTAGTACTTATTTTCAAATTCTTGTGCTCTTATACACCCTATGTGATAACCTTCGCAATGGAACAAATTGCAAATCGATCAGACAACAAAAAAGACTCAATTGTCAGCAATTGCACTATAGGGACCATTTTGTATTTTTTCCAAAATATAGGGACTTCTTCTTTTTTAAGTTACAACCTTTAATTAGTCACATTACATGCATCTCTATCAAAACTCAGCTTAAAATAACTTTCCAAACTTATTTAATTGCATTCACAACATTCAGGGATCAAAACATTAAGAATTAGAACTTCAGAAGATTCCAATAACTAACTTAACAACCTACTGTTTCGGTACAGGTTGCCCTGTATCGAAACAGGTATATCGAAACGAGAACGAGCGACTCGAGGCACGAGACTGTATCGAAACAGTCTCGAGGGTGTTTCGAAACAAGCAATTCTAGTAGCAAAATGTTTTAGAACATCCTCGACCTGTTTCGATACCCCTAAGCCATTTCAGGCACCTTATTTTGGTACAGGATCGAGTGTGCCGAAACACCTGGGCCTGTAATGTCACTTTTTGCTGATTTTTCATACTTGAATCCATTCCAATGTACTTCCAGCATGCATACAACATGTTTAAACATCAATCCACAATCACACATGGCAGAAACAACATCATAACATGTCCAAATGCATCAATGGAATCTATATGCATGCTTTCTATGCAAATAAGCCACTCAAGAGTCAAAACTCAAATCAATGCACAATCCATCAAATGAAGGCCTTTTACATGTTTAACACTATAAAGCAAACACGCTCAAAAAGGGTGTTCATACACATCACCCAAAACACACTTTGGATTTCCCCCATTGCCTTTATTACTCTAGTCCAAATCGAAACATATATTCTTAAGTGAAGTCACATGGAATCACATGCCTCTTGTTGCCTTCTAAGCTTCAATTATCTGCATTGATGGACAAATGAGAGCGTAAGCACACAAGGCTTAGTGAGGAGTGCTCAAAACCAAAACACCATCAATGCATTAAAACCATTTTCATGTCCACATTGAAATCTCATTTCAATTTGCAAAACATCATTTGAAAACAATCATGCCCTTTATAAAACCATACACTTTCCTTAACAAATTAGCATGTTAAACATCATGCAACATGTGTTATATACCCAACAGCAAATTCATTGCTAACACTCAACTTAAGCCTTCCCATGCATAGCTACCATATGCAAAGTGTGAAACCAAAATTGATTTTGATATAAAAAAATATTTTAAGGACTTGATTGAAAAACAATAAATTTTTAAGTATTTCAAAGACTCGTTTATTTGACAAGCATTTTTGAACCAAGTACTCTTTCAAGTAAAAACATATTTAAAGGTTCAATTTTCACTAAGTCCTTTCATGAGTTTTCAAGCCAAATTTCAATAAAACGCACAGGCGTATTTATACCCTTATAGCGTATCGATACGAATTTTCACTATTGGAATTTTAATCGACCAAGGCGTACCGATACGGTTTAACCCTGTATCGATACAATATTCATCTGGGCAAGACTTTAAGGTATAGTGTATTGATACTCATCGGGACAATATCAATACAATTTTTTCAAAGAAAATTATTTTAATGTTATACCGTACCAATACGGTATGTCACAGTATCGATACGATATGTTGATCTTTGAAAATCTTCACATTTAATATTCGAACATTGGCTTGTTAGTTATTGGAATCCTAAATTTTTAAATGGTTGTTGGACCATATCGATACGCAAAGGGAGCGTACCGATACGCTTTTTATGAAAACACAAATCAGGATTCCAGTGAGCAAAAACTGTATCGATACGACTTTTCGTATCGATATGACTCTTATGATGGTATCGATACGCGTATCGATACGCTTTGCTTTTCAGTCAAAATGGCTCTTTCTTCTTTGAGTCAGGTACCGATATGGTCACGAAGGGTACCGATACGGTATGCAGTTGAGGATCATTTATTGCGGGAATATGTAGCCCAACAGCTAGATTAATGACCTCAACCACCCAAATGGCTAGAAATCAATGCAAGGGTATAAAAACAAATCTCTAAAGCTACAACAACAACTATTGAACCTTCGAGCAACATCAAAGCATTTATTTTAAACCCTTGAGCCTATTAGAGTCAAAATGTGTACCCAGCTTGTAAAATTCTCAATTGTTCATCTTTCTTTCAAGTTTGGGGAGTTTATGTTTGTAATTGGGCAATATATTAGTCTTGTGAGAAATACATTTCAAATCTTCTTTTTGTTCTTTGTAATTGAGAGTCTTGTCATTCAATGTTTGGGTAAAAAGATTGAATTTGTAAAGGTTGCCTCCTTATCCTAGAAAAGGGGAAGAACAAATTAGTGAAGAGTTTGTTGAAAATCCTTAGTGAGAGCTAAGGTAGTGGATGTAGAGCTTGTTTAGAAGCTTGAACCACTATAATTGCCTTGTTCTTCATTTTTAATTGTTCCTTTTGCTCCCTTCAATTTTTAAAGTGCCAATTCACCTCTATCTTGGCTATATTGGTTAAATCGATCCGCTCAACAATTGGTATCAGACCTAGCCTCTTTAAAGGCTTCACAACCACAAGAGAAGATCCTAGAAGAGTGTTGATTAACTTCCAAGTCGAGACATGGCATCTACCTCCGAGCCAAGCATGTATGAGTCTCAATCTACCATCAAATCGAGTGATTACCTAGTATGGGATGTGGTAGAAGATGGACCAACCATTTACATAAAGAGAGATGAAGAAGGAAAGCTTGTTCCAAAGAAGAAGGTGGAGATGAGTGAATATGATAGAAAGAAATTACAAGCGAATGACAAAGACTTGTACATGTTATTTTGTGCTCTCGGACCGAATATCTACTCCAAAGTGTCCTCAATCACAAGTGCTAAAGAAGTGTGGGACACTCTTGAAACCACATATGAAGGAACAAACGAAGTGAAGGAGACGAAGAATGGTATCCTCAATCTTAGTTACGAGAACTTCATGATAGAGGCCGATGAGACCATAACGAAGATGTTTGATCGCTTCTCCGTCATCGTCAATGGTTTGAAGGGTTTCGGAGAGATCATCCTCGAAGATAAGTTTTTCTATAAGCTACTCTACTCTCTTCTCGAATCATGGGATGGGAAGAGAACCACCATCATCGAAGCAAAGAATTTGAATACCCTAAAGCTTGATGAACTAGTTGGTTCTCTCCTCACACATGAGATCATGAAGCAAGGGAGAGAAGAAGAGAAGAGAAAAGAAGAAAGAGGAGTAGTCAAGCAAAAGGTAGAGAAGAAAAAGCAAGGAGTTGCTCTCAAAGCCTCTCTACCACAAGAGGAGAGCACTTCTAGCAAAAAAGATGAATTTAAAGAATTGTCTATGATAGCCAAAAGATTCTCAAGGTTTTTGAAGTTTAACAGTGGTAGAAAGTTTTCAAGAAGAAGTGACTTCAAGAACAAGAACAAAGAAGAAAAAGATCAACTCATTTGTTATGAGTGCAAGAAGTCGGGTCACATTCGCATTGATTGCCTCAAATAAAAAAGAAGAGCTTTGAGAAGAAGAAGAAGAAGAAGCTCAAGGCTCAAGTAGCAACTTTGAGTGATGAGGAGTCATCATCCGAGGATAAGGAGCGTGAAGTGGCCAACCTTTGCCTCATGGCCCTTGAGGAGGAATCTATGGTGAACTCTGACTCATCATCTCTTACTTATGATGAATTATATGATGCATATGATGAGTTGCAAGAAGTTTACGATGAATTGGTTAAGAAATACAATGAGTCTATTTTAAAAAACAAGAAAACTATTTTCGATTTAAAATCTCAAAACGAGTCTCTTTCAAAAACCAATGCCGAATTGGAAAAGTAAGTTTTATATTTGATAAATCTTTCATATATGCTTAAAAAGAAAAATCTTGATACTGAAAAACTTCTTTATGATTTCCAAGATTATCACACTAAGGAAGTGGATAATCTTAAAACCTCTCTTGTTATTGGGAAAAATGGTTTTAACAAGAGTAGTTCTTCAAAAAGCCAATATGTAAAGAGAAAGGACTTTAACTACAAACAAAGTGGCTCTCAAAGGCTTCCTAGAGCTAAGAGGATTAGAAGTGTTTGGATTCCTAAGGAAATTGTAACTTCCAACAATATTGTTGCTATTTCATCTTGGATTTCTAAGGGAACCAAGTTTTTGGGAGCTAACGCTTATGGGCCCAAAATGGTATAGGTTCCAAAATGAAAGAACTAATCTTTTTTTGTAGGGGGAGCCTTGCTACAAGGCCAAAGCTTCAAGTCATAACACATGGTACCTTGATAGTGGATGCTCACGACACATGACAGGAGACAAGAGTAGATTCATAGAGCTCAAGCTAAAGCATGGTGGAGTGGTGACTTTCGGTGACAACTCCAAAGGCCACAATGAGAGTATTGGCTCTATTAGTAATCTCTCTTATATTCTTATTGAAAATGTTTTACTTGTCAATGGTCTAAAACATAATCTTTTGAGCATTAGTCAACTTTGTGATAAAGGTTTTGATGTTCATTTTGATAAAAATAGGTGTAAAAAATTGAACATTAAAACTAAAGAAATAATGCTCATTGGTCATCGTATGGGAAACATTTATATGGTGCATTTAGATGACATGCATTCATCCCATGCATGTTTAGTTGCACATGATGAGAATGATGCATGGTTGTGGCATAGGAAACTAGGGCATGCTAGCATAAGTGTTTTAGAAAAAAAATAGTTTCCCAAAATCTAGTTAGAGGTTTGGCCAAACTAAAATTTTCATTAGATAAAATATGTGATGCTTATGCTAAGGGTAAACAAAAGAGAACCTCATTTAAACACATTAATGATGTTTCGACTAGTAGGGTGTTACAACTAATCCACATGGATTTATTTGCGCCTATTAGAACTATGAGCTTGGGTGGTAAGTCATATGCATTTGTATTGGTAGATGACTTTTCTAGATACACTTGGGTTCTATTCTTAAGTACTAAGGACGAGGCTTTAGAAAATTTTATTATATTTACAAAAATTACCCAAAATGATCTTGATCTTAAAATTTCACATATTAGAAGTGATCATAGAACCGAGATTCAAAATATGTGTTTCGAAGATTTTTGTAATGAAAATGGTATTAGCCATAATTTTTCGGCTTCTCGCACTCCTCAACAAAATGGGGTTATTGAGAGGGGAAATAGAACTTTAGAAGATATGGCTAGAACAGTGCTTTGTGAAAATAATTTACCTAAATATTTTTAGGCAGAAGCCACTAATACGGCTTGTTATATTATTAATAGAGTAATGATTAGGCCTATTTTAAAGAAAATACCTTATGAGATTTTAAAATCCAAAAAGCCTAACATTAGCTATTTCCACCCTTTTGGTTGTAAAAGTTTTGTTTTAAACAATGAAAATGACAACTTAGGTAAATTTGATGCTAAAAATGATGGAGCAATATTTTTGGGTTATTCCCTAAATTTAAAAGCCTACTGGTATTTAATAAAAGAACTTTGGTTGTTGAAGAGTCTATACGTGTTGTTTTTAAGGATAACCTCCTTCCAAGGAAGGAATCTTGTGATGATGATGATGTAGGGATCATTGAAGCCATTGATGGAGGACAAACATCAAAGGTGGATGAGATTCCAACTAAAGAAGAGGATGCACAAGATCCACCTCTAGAATCCTTGAAGGACTTGGCTCTTGAGGAAAAGGAGATGACATACCCAAGGGAGTTCAACTATGTCAAAGGTGGTGAAATCTTGGGTGATCCATCCAAGGGGTAACTACTAGATCATCTCTCAAACTTATGAAGCATGTTGCATTTATCTCATGCATAGAGCCTAAAAATATCAAAGAAGCATTAAAAGATGATTTTTGGATATTTGTTATGCAAGAGGAACTTAATCAATTTGAGAGAAGTAAAGTATGGACATTAGTTGATAGGCCTGGTAATCAATTTACTACAGGAGCTAAATGGGCATTTAGAAACAAACTAGATGAGAGTGGTAACATAGTGAGGAACAAGGCTAGGCTTGTTGCTCAAGGTTACACTCAAGAAGAGGGAATTGATTTTGATGAAACATATGCACCTGTAGCTAGAATGGAAGCTATTAGGATGCTTCTTGCATTTGCATGCTATCATGATTTCAAGCTTTTTCAAATGGATGAAAAATGTTTTTTCTAAATGGCTTTATAAATGAAGAAGTGTGTGTTGAACAACCACCCTGTTTTTAAATTAAGAAAAGCTTTATACGATTTTAAACAAGCTTTTAGAGCTTGGTATGAAAGACTTTCAAACTTTTTAATTGAAAAAATGTTTTGAAAAATGCAAGGTGGATACTACACTTTTCATTAAAAGATATGAAAATGACATCTCGGTAGTTCAAATATATATTAATGATATTATTTTTTGTTCTACTAATGAATTTTATTGCCAAGAATTTTTTAAGCTAGTGCAAGTTGAGTTTGAGATGAGCATGATGAGAGAGCTCTATTTTTTCTTGGGTCTCCAAATCAAGCAAAGGAAAGATATCACCTTCATTAATCAAGCCAAATACATCAAGGATATGCTCAAGAAGTTTGTCTTAGAGAATGTGAAGCCTCAAGCCACTCCTATGAGCTCATCAATTAAGCTTGACAGTGATAAAGGAGGTAATTGTGTTGATTATAAGCTTTATCGTTCTATGATTGGATCTTTGATTTACCTTACCACAAGTAGACCTGATATCATGTTTAGTGTTTCCTTGTGTGCTAGGTTTCAAGCTAGTCCTAGAGAATCATACCTAGTTTCCATTAAGAGAATCTTTAGATACCTTAGAGATACACCTTGTTTAGGTCTTTGGTATCCTAGAGACTCTTCCTTTGACCTTCGTGCCTTCTCCGATGCAGATTATGGGGGATGTATGATATATAGGAAAAATACCTCCGTAACATGTCAATTCTTAGGTAGTATGCTCGTATCTTGGTTCTCTAAGAAACAAAATAGCGTAGCCTTATCTACCACCGAAGCGGAGTGCATATCCTTAAGGAGTTGTTGTGCTCAAGTTCTTTGGATGAAACAACAACTCTTAGATTATGGTGTTCAAGTAGATACCATACCCCTTAAGTGTGACAACACTAGTGCCATTTGTCTCACTAAGAATCCCATCCAACACTCTAGAACCAAACATATAGGAATTAGACATCATTTCATTAGAGATCGTGTCTTGAAAAATGATGTAGTTCTAGAATATGTTGATACATTGAACCAATTAGTGGATATATTTACCAAACCTTTAGATAAAGAACGCTTTTGGACCCTTAGCAGAGAGTTAGGCTTATCTAGCCTTTCCTTGACCCTTTTAGGTCCCAAATGGTCAAAAATGTGCTTGAAATTAATTGATGCTCGTGCTTATGTTGATTTGCCTCCTTTTGCATCTATGCTTGTTATTAGGAGTATGCATCAGTTTTAGTCATTAAATCTTGCTCATATATCATTCACATGCATTTAGAGTCGTTCAAAGTTGAATTTTTGGACTTAAAACTGTCCAAAATGCATTTTTTGGTAATGGCTTATCGATATGGCTACAAGCATATCGATACGAGTTCGTCAATGGGAAGTGATACAATTCAAACTGTATCGATACGGTCACGCGTATCGATAAGGTATTAAAAATTAATTTAAAATTAAGACAAGCGTACCGATACGGTTTCAACGAAAACTTAAAATCGGACTTTTAAATGAGAAATCACTTTTACATTAAATCTTCCCCTCTTTTTCTCTCAAAACCGTAGCCGAAAATACCTATAAAAATCCCCTCAATCTCTCTAATTCTTCACATCAAACCTAAAATCAATTGAGGGTTTTTCATCAACACATCAAAACCAAGCTTTTCTAGCAATCTAGTGCATTCTCATCTCATCATTAATCCATTCTCCATAACTCAACGTATAAACCCTTTTAATTTTCGTTTAATTTCGTTGGTTGTTTTCAATATTTTTGTATAAAACTTATACATATATTATGGGTTTTCATGTTTTTGCAAAAAAAAATTAAAATCCAAAATTTTTTATTCGAATATAAAATTATACCGTATATTTTTCAAATCTATTTTTCAAAATTCTTTTCACCAAAAATTTTTTTTATACTTGTATATATTTTTAACCTATAAAATATAGTTTTTTTATCAATACCTTGAATTATTGGAATTTATCTTTGGATTGAATGTGATGATAATTGCATACATGTTCGAATTTTTTTATGTTGTTTTTAGGATTATGGCACTTAAAAAGAGAGCGAGAAGATATTTAGCCTCTACCTCCGAACCTATAAAAGATAATGAGGGTAATCTTAAACCGAACCTCCCTTTCATAATCCAAAGTAGTTTTTCTAATCCTTTGGATTTGATACGTCACAAGTTTTTTCAAGGTTTTACTCTTTGGGAAGAACGTGTCGTCTCAATATCGTTTTTAAATTCTGAACGTTTTAAATTCGACTACCTTGGCTTGTTTTCGTAGATGGAAACTCATGAATTTTTTGAGCCTACCCCTGATTTTATATTGAAACCTTGTCATAATCTTCTTTTTAAATGCCAAGTGTATTCATGATGCTAATAGAGAACATGTTGTTGCCATTGAATCTCATCTTAAGGGCAAAACTTTTCAAATTGCTCAAAACGTTCTTTGTCGAGCTTTTGGTTTTGAAAATATTGGGATTGATGATGAAAATTCTTTGGGTTATGGTCCTCTTGGCTCCATCACTGTTTTAAACGCCCAAGACCGTATACTCCATCTTATTATTTCTTGGTTTATTCGCCCTTCGGGTGGGAAATTTTCAACTATTCACCAAGTGGATGATTTTTAGCTACATTGTTTTTGTGAGGGTAAGCGCCCAAACCTTTGTCAAATCATTTTTGCCGATCTTGTCTACCTTGTCCAACACCGTCACACAAACCAAGTCAAATCCTTTTACTATTCGACGACCTTGAGTCACTTGTTTCATTCCGTTGGGTAGATTGCTCCCATGACTATCTCGAACCCCTTGGTCAAACCATTGATGAGCGTTCCCTAACCCGTTATCACTTTGCATACCTCAACAATGAATGAGTTCATGTTCCTCGAGCTCCTTGCCAAGATGATCAACCGGTGGCTCCACAAGGTGCTCCTATTGCATAATCGTCCATGGATACCCTCATGACGTTTCTCAATGAGAAATTCAACAACATGGAAGCCAGATTTGCCGCCATTAATACTCACGTCACATCATTGGAGGATCGAGTCAAGGACCTTGATACTCGCTTCACATCTTTAGAGGATCAAGTCAAGGCCATTGGACTTCAACAAAACTCCATAGATGTCTCTCTCACCGCCTTCCATGGTGCTTGGCTTAATCATACTCGGAAACCTCAATCAAGCCATGATGATGAAGATGAAGAGGACGAGGATGAAGACGATGGTGGGGACGAGTAGTTTTTGCACCTCATGGCATATCATTCATCCTTTTGGTTTATGCACCTATATATGTTTTGTTTTAAGAACCTATGCTTTGATTTATGGTTTTAGGATGAGTTTGGAATTATGTTTGCACTTAATTTGCTTTGGATTTTATTGCTTAATTATATTGAGTTGCTTATTTATGCTTTACATTGTGCCTCATGTTTATTATCCTTATTTTATGCATTGATTATGTTTGATCTAACAGAAAGGGGGAGAAGTGTATGAGCCAAATTTTTTTTGAAAACCTATCTTAAACTAAGGGGGGTAAGCTTTTCAAAGTTTTTAAAACTTAAAAATTTATACTTGGTTCTGTTATATCAAAAAGGTGGAGATTGTGAAGAAAAATGATTTTGATATAACAAATTACTTTAAGGACTTAATTGAAAAATAATAAATTTTTAAGTATTTCAAAGACTCACTTATTTCACAAGCATTTGAACCAACTACTCTTTCAAGTAAAAACATATTTAAAGGTTCAATTTTCACTAAGTCTTTTCATGAGTTTTCAAGCCAAATTTCAACAAAACGCCCAGGCGTATCGATACCCTTATAGCGTATCGATACATATTTTCACTACTGGAATTTTAATCGACCATGGCGTACCGATACAATTTAACCATGTATCAATATGATATTCATCTGGGCAAGACTTTAAGCTATAGCGTATCGATACTCATCGAGATAGTATCGATACAGTTTTTTCAAAGAAAATTATTTTAATGCTATAGCTTACCGATATGGTATGTCACTGTATCGATATGATATGCTGATCTTTGCAAATCTTCACATTTAATATTCGAACGTTGGCTTATCAGTTATTGGAATCCTAAATTTTGAAATAGTCGTTGGATCGCATCGATACGCAAAGGGAGCATACCAATACACCTTTTTATGAAAACACAAATCAGGATTCTAGTGAGCCAAAACCGTATCGATATGGCTTTTCATATCGATACGCCCCGTATGACCGTATCGATACGCCCTTCTCATGTATCGATATGCTTTGTTTTTCAATCACAATGGCTCTTTCTTCTTTGAGACAGGTACCGATACGGTCACGAAGGGTACTGATATGGTAAGCAGTTGATGAGCATTTATTGCGGGAAAATGCAGTCCAACGGCTAGATTAATGACCTTAACCACCCAAACGGCTAGAAATCAATGCAATGGAATAAAAATAAGTCTCCAAAGCTACAACAACAACTATTGAACCTTCAAGCAACATCAAAGCATTTATTCCAAACCCTTGAGCATATTAGAGTCAAGTTGTGTACCCAACTTGTAAAATTCTCAATTGTTCACCTTTCTTTCAAGTTTGGGGAGTGTTGGTTTGTAATTGGGCAATATATTAGTCTTGTGAGAGATACAATTCAAATTGTCTTTTGTTCTTTGTAATGGAGAGTCTTGTCATTCAATCTTTGGATAGAAAGATTGAATTTGTAAATGTTGCCTCCTTAGTAGGGGTGTTCAAATCCGGGTACCCGGGTTTTCGGGTACCCGGACCTTCGGGTATTAAATTTATCGGCCCGTGTCCCGACCCGTGAATACCGGGTACCCGATTATCGGGTACCCGTTAAACCCGGGTACCCGTAAAATCGGGTACCGGGTACCCGGTTATTTTTTTTTCAATTTTTTTATTTTAAAATTAAAAAAAAAACCTTAAAAGTTTATAACATATGATCCAAACAAAAAAATAATAATGATTTAAAGTTTATAACAATAAGAAAGACATTAAAAATATTAATCTCGATCGTGATTTTTTTTCGAATCTCATATTTTTTTAAAGAAACCTACTAATGCATAAATGCAGTAGAGAAACCTTGTTGTTTGTTTCATATCGAATCTTACATATTCACAAATTAATATATTTTTTTGAAATATTTAAAACATGAAAGCATATAATACAAATATAGAATGAATTTAGGGATTTAAATATAATTCTAAAGTAAAAATATTAAGTAATCTAATAAAATAAAAAAATAGGAACCGGGTACCCGAAAGTAACCGGGTACTCGAAAAAATCACATTTTTTTACCCGGGCCCGACCCGGGAAATGACGGGCCGGGTACCCGACCCGGGTAAAACAAAATTTCCGGGTAAATACCCGATTTTTTATGTTCGGGTAGTCGGGTAGTCGGGTCGGGTAGTTCGGGTCGGGTAATTTTGAACACCCCTACTCCTTAGCCTAGAAAAGGGGAAGAACAAATAAGTGAAGAGTTTGTTGAAAATCCTTAGTGAGAGCTAAAGCAGTGGATGTAGAGCTTGTTTAGACGCTTGAACCACTATAATTGCCTTGTTCTTCATTTTTAATTGTTCCTTTTGCTCCATTCAGTTTTTAAAGTGTCAATTCACCCCCTCTTGACTATATCGGTTAAATCGATCAACACAACACAAAGCTTAAAGAATAAAACATACATTTTCATTTTTATGCATCATAAACCATATCATAACACATCATTAATTATATTGGCTTACAAGTGATCATCAGCATGCCCATTTCTCATAACCACATAGGATACACAGATTCTCAAGTGTTTTCCCAACACTTCATACATTCTTACCGGCATCTCAAGGCTCACACACGAGAGCTACCCTCCACCGTTGTGACACTCATGGTGGAGTATTCGGTACACCGTATAAACCCCTCAACACCACTCATCGGTAGATGTATAACCCCACTAAGGAGAGAAGGGACACTATACACTTTCATCAATCGTTAAGGTACTTGGATGGAGTATTCGATACACTGTATAAACCCCTTAACATCCAATGCGACTTGTTTATAGTGCACTCAATCTTATAGCCGGCTAACTATATCCGATTTCATTTATAAACCACTTTCACAACATCACTTGCCAATATAATTCACATTTAACATAAACCTCACTTTTTTTCAAAGCATTGTCATTAAACCACATTTCTGAGCATCAAACCATGCTTCAAGATACAAGTATAAGCATATACTTACAAGGATCACTTACTATGTGCATCCTTCATCAACATGACATCAAAAACAGTTAATCACATACTTAAATCATGTTTTAAACAATAGGTAACATGCATTTAAAATCAAGTGCATCAACAAACTCATAATAGCACAATCAAGGGAGAAAATTCTTTTACTTACTTTCGAACTTAGTAAAGCGTTTCAAGATTTCACTAAGTTCCCAAAACTATCTTTTAAGTGTCTCAAAGCAGGAAATCACGTTCTCACTCACCGACTCACGAAACCAAGATTAGTCGACGCAGAATCAAGCGTCCAAAGCCCCCGAAACTTCACCAATTGTTCCCGATGTGTTCTCCTCTGTTTATACCACACAAGATCAAATGATTAATGCATCATCATGCATTAAGATCACCATCAACTTAAACTATCTCGCTGCTCTGCCCAAAACAACTAAAATCACCTTCGATCACTCTCTAAACTCATCCCAGCCATAATCTATCATTTCCATCTATTTTTAATCATCAATCAACATACAAAATTAACCTAATTACACCCTTATACCTCCAGCAACTCAGATTTCACCAAAACACCACAAAACCTCAAATATAACAATCTAACCATTAAAGATCCAACTCATTTCGAGATTACCATTATAAAATATTTATTTTAACATCATTTAACATTCAAATCATGATTAGAATCAATCTCAAATCAATCAAAATAGTGTCATGACTAAAATCTTAAGAAATCATCTTTCAGAACTTGATTTAGCCATTTTCATCAATTAAATTATAAAATCTTGTTATTAAACATAATTGGAGAGTCAAACACTTGGGGATTTCAATAAATAACCTTGATTAGAGGAGAGAAAAGAAAGATCACCTCTAACACAAGCTTTCCCCTTGATTTGCAATGATTTTGAAGAAATCATTCAAGAAAACTTTAGCTAGTTGATGTAGAAATCCATGGGCATCATTTAGAAATCAAAAGTAGATGAAATGAGATAAATCTCTGGATATTTTAGTGACGAAAAAGTAGTTTGGCTGCTGGGAAATTTGAGAGAAAAGTAGTTACGTAATAAAATGTTTAGCCTTTTAAAAATGTAACCCCCTCGTCCCGGTCTGGTCAGATGACCGGTCCGAGTGGGCCACATGGGGAAAACCGAAGCGAAACCCGTTAAGATTTCCCTTCGGTTAACGACCCTAAAATTTTCTTTTTGTTTTATCTTGTCTATATGCATAAATTAATCCTACATAAGGCACAACAGCGGGAATACAAACATTTGCAACGTACATCGACCAACCAAGCATTAAACAGCTCATTTTAATGTTCTACAACAGGCCGTTTCGAAACGCCCTTAGGGTGTTCCGAAACGCCTTGACTTAGTCAACGGGCCAGGGTCAACCATAAGGTGACCGTTCCGAAACAGGGGTGACCCGTATCGGAACGACCTTGACGATCAATATCTCGTGGTCAACGAGATTTGACCGTTTCGAAACATCAAAGGCCCGTTTCGGAACGCCTTCATCTCGTCAATTTCTCAAATTTCCAGTAGCAAAAATGTTCCGAAACGACCCTCATCCGTTTCGAAACGGCAGGCCATTTGCAAAGGACCCGTTCCGGAACAGGGGGACCCGTTCCGAAACGCCCCCTGTCTGCAGACACTATTTGGCTGTTTTAAGGCACAAGGGTGCCCTAAAACACCTCCAAAACACCTCACAACACCATACAAATTAAACACAAGGTATACCAACCATACTAGCATGCTTCACAAGATTTAGACATGTCTAACACTAAGGCAACATCCCACAAACATACATTCATTCAAACATCATTCAAACTTAAAGATGGCCTCTAAGGCATTTAGCTAGCATTCAAAATAAGCAATTAGGCATGAGTTAACATTCATCATGGCAACACAACCATGCAAAAGCAAGATATAAGGGAGTCTATACATGCTCCTAAACAACCAACAACTACTCAACAAAACCATACATGTCCCATTGCTCAAACTATTACATGTCTAACATTAAAAATCCATACTTGATGAACTCAAGCCAAAAACCACACTTGGAGGCCCTCCACTTGCCCGAGCAACCCACGAACTAAGGATCTGCAATGTTGAACAAAGAGAGCGTAAGCAATGATGCTTAGTGAGGGTAAGCTCTAAAAACAAACCTCAACATTGCAGGGTCCGAGCACGATCTAGCCAAGGTAAAACACAACCATACCAAGGGTCCACAAGATCCATGAAGTAAAGATGCATGAGCAATATACAATATAAATGCCATGATCATAAGCCCAACTTTACAATACGTGTAATCACATTTAACATTCAATTTATAGCTCATATGTCACAACACATTAATACACATATCAATCAACATTGGCACCTAGTTAAGACCCGAATACGCGGATAGACACGTTGGAACTCACATCCAACAACCATATTACCTCACGGTGGGATTTCACTCATCACCGGTCTCGCGGAGGGGATTCCACTCATCCTCACGCCCCGTCGATGGGATTCCACTCATCACCGACTACATTTAAATACAAATTTCCGGGCGAACCCGTACTCCTCCTTGGTGACTCAACGCCACCAAGGCCACGCGCGACTTTTGACTCATGTGTACACACTAACATCCTAATGATCGATCATTTGTATTCAAGTATACTAGTGCCAACATTTACTCATTTCTCATTACTCATTTCAACCAATTGCGTGCTTAGCACGTACTCACCAACAACCATCATTATGCATGTCTCAATCATCACATTTCATATCTCATTCCACATGTATAATACAATATACATAACCATTCATATCACATATCATACGAGACATACACAATCACATAGAAGAGTTCATCCAAAGGCTCTAGATCAAGTTTAGGATTAGGCTACAACCCTAATCCTAACTCTAGGTGGGTCTACCAAGCCCAACCTAGTCCATATACTCGAACCAACTATTTTAAAACCTTTAAAAGCAAACAACCACTCACCTAAGCTTCCAAGCTCCAAGACCAAGCAAGCAATCACCTTCAACTTCCCGGATTCGGTCCCAAAGCCTCTTCCACGTTTCCTCTTACTTCTAGTCAAATAAAACACATACATTACTTCTCAATCCAATGCTAATTCAACCATCAATCTACTTTGCAAATCACAACCCAATTTCCTCAAATTCCCAAACCACATAACATCTCAAAAACCCAATTTTCGGACTCCAACAACCATTGGCTGAAATACCCATTTCCAAGCACCCAAATGACTTCCAAAACATCCCAAATCACCCTCCTAACATAGGTAGACCATCAGCCCTTCAATTCCAACACTAAACCTCTCAAAAACCCAATTTTTCATACTTTAAAATTTACCCTAAGGACCCACTACGAAATTTCATCCAAAATCAACCAAATTAATATATGTTGTATATTTCATTATGATTAAACATAACCCCAAAACAATTTCTCAAAACAAATTGAAAAACCCCATCAAAAACCCAAATTTCCATATGAACCCTAATTCCCAAAACTCAATATTTTTGAAATCTAAAACAATAGATAAGTAGAGGATAGAGAGGAGGTTAAGAAAATATGTTTACCTCTTAATTTGATGTTGAAATCGATTAGCAAAGTCAATGGAATAGTAACTAGGGTTTTAGGAGAGTTTGAAAATGGGGGAGAGGGTTTTGAAATTGGGAAAGGGAAAATGAGGAGGAAGATGACAACTTTTCCATAAAAGTTGTCTTGCTTTATTTAAAATGTGGGTAAATCACAACTTTGGTCCCTCCCTCTTTATTAAGATTTAAATAGGTCATTATTCATAGTTGGTTTATTTTAATTAGATTTTATTTGACTCGAACAACAACCCGACTAACTCCTAGGCCCAAGACACGGGTGTTACAAAAAATCTTTTTTATTACTTCACATTTAATAAATCAATTAATTAAATCATTTTAAAATAAAATAAAAAATCAAGGGAATAACTAATAACACCTTGGTGTAATAGCTCACTAAGGATTCTAAGTTTTGACCCTCTTTGATTTACTCATTAAAATGAAATTTTCAATTTTTACACATTAGTCACCGTTTTCAAAATTCCAATAAAATCAGCCCAATTTCACCAAATTGAACTCTCCAAAACTTCCAAAACATTATTTTAGAATTATAAAATATTTTTCCATATTTTATCTCCCTAACCATTTATTTCAATTTAATCTCGAAACTAGCAAAACTCACTCGAACCGGTCCACCCGAACTTCTTAGCCGAACCCGACTAACTTCTAAGCCCAAAATAGGGGCGTTACACAACTCCTTGAGTTCTTATTATAAATTAAATTTGAGAGTTTGTAAATCAATTGGGCTATATTTATCTTGTGAGAGATCAATTGTAATAGCCAATATTCTTCTTTGTAAAGTGAGAGTCTTGTGGTTCAATCTTTTGGTAGAAAGATTGAACATTTGTAAAGGTTGCATCTTTAGCATAGAAAAGGGGAAGAACAAATTAGTGGAGAGTTTGTTTAAAATCCTTAGTGGGAGCTAAGATAGTGGATGTAGAGCTTGTTTAGAAGCTTGAACCACTATAAGTGCCTTGTCTATCATTTTTACTTGTTCTTTTTGCTCCTCCAATTTTTAAAGTGCCAATTCACCCCCTCTTGGCCATATCGATTAATTTGATCCACTCAACCCTTTGAATATTACTTGACAATTATATACACACATCTAATGCTATAAGAAGTCCTTAAATAAAAAAACAGTTAAATTTTCAAATATTTTTACATCCAATTAAGTTCTTAAACAAATAAATTGAATCCATTAAGCTTTTTGACCAACATTAATTGTTGAGTCTAACGGTTTTTAATAAGTTGGTGCAGCACGTGGTGTAAGTGTTGTCACTTGACATTTTTATATTTTTATTTTATTTAATTTTTTAAAAAAGTCCTAAAAATCCTAAATAAACATAAAAAATATTTTTTTAAAAAAATTATAAATGTCACATGATAGAATTGTTGTTTATCGTGTGACAATATAACTTTTTATTAAAATTTGCAGTCATTTATAACCCAATTCTACTCATTACCCACCCCATTTTTTATTTTTTATTTTCTTGCTGCAGAGTGAAGTAAAATTGAAAGCTACAAAGAAGAGCAATGAAAAAAAAAGAGGGGTTGAATCGTAGGCCGAGATTTGGATGGCCAATTCCCAAAACGAAAATCATTGCCAGTTTGTAAATATTAGTTGGAAAAGCCCAATAATACCTTGCCCATCCAGTCTTACATTATCCAAAGCAAAAGCCCAAGCAATTTGTTAACTTGGTAGAATTTAGTGGATACCATCTAGAAAGATCTCAACGGCTGACATCGGTGCTGGAAAATGTCAAACCGAGCGGTATTGGAATTTCTGGCGGCTCCCCACAACGGTAAAACCATTTCCCTAGACCAAAACAAAGATTATAATGTATATTTGAAGATAGAAAAAGGAGGCTGGAGTTGGAGAGCGAGAGTGAAAAATGGTGCTGTGGGAAATCGCATTGGGGACGGCTTATTTCTTGGGGCTTAAACGAGCCTTCAGGCTTGCTTTGAAGATTCAGCGACGGATCATTAGCCCTAAACGTCCTAGGATTCGCCAATTTGCTCACAGGTGAAAACATTCCTCGCCTTTTCTCTTTCTCTTTAAATTTGCTCTATTTCTTTTGGTTCTTGATCGGTTTGGTTGTTTTGGATCATTTTCTTTTTCTGTTGGTTGATTTAATATCACCACTATGAAGGTTGTATTTTGAATGCTGAGCTTAAAGAATTAAAAAAAAAAGAGATTGTTATTGTTATGAAGTGCCTCCATGAATCTTTCATTTCCAAAGGATCCGATTAAAGTGTATTTGGTGATTTCCTTACAGGGGTTAAGAATTAATCTTACTTTCATGTGGAAAATTAGGGTCTCAAGTCTTGGCATCTAAGAACTGTTCATTCTTGTTAAATTAGGGTCTGTTCCCAATTTTTCCTTCATTGAAAAATGCAAACGGTACGCCGCACAGCGAATGTTTATGACCTTATTTTTAATAGCCAAGCTCATGCTTCTGGCTTGGGAGTTGGGAGAGGTTGGTACTCATCGTATGCACTAATGGGCAATACCTATTTTCTTTCTAGTGAGTTGAATCATAGATGCATTCTGTTCAGCCGTCGATCCTAACTGGCAACGAAATTTATGTGCTAGCAAAGCAAACTCCTCTAATCAACTTATTTGTTGTCATTGAATAGTCAGAGTTGTTTTCAGTGGAAATGAAGATTTGTGTCAATTTTCTGCACGAAAGGGTCAGGTTTTTCTTTCAAGTTGCTATAGTGTCGAAGTAGTTTATCTTAATAGTACATCAGTCAACCTTTTCCTTCCTTTTTTCGTGTGTGCGTGTTTCTGTTCGATGCTTCCACATCCATAAGAATGCTACAAAGTATTCCATGTTTTGTACTTTTATATTGAGATCTATACATGCTGCATGGCCTCGGTGACTTGGTTCTTTAGTTAGTGTGCAGGATGCCTGTATAAGGTTCCACGGGTTTCCTTGCTGTATGATTTAAAAAATACCCCAATGCGTGCTTCTTGTAAGAGCTAGAAATATGTTGAAGCACATGAACTAACTCTTGTAATATTTCATTTTGGTTTATTCCTAAGAGGTTCATCGATGTTGAAGTAACTTCAATTTTATGATGATGATGCTCCATCACCTTTACACATGGATAATGTACATGTATTGACGGGTGTAATTCTGAATATCAAATGTTTGAGATCCTCTTTAATTTTTCTGTTTGTTTCCTTTATAAATTGGAACCTGTTTCTTTTTTGTCACCAGACGAACACGAGCTGTATTTGATGTAGCACTCAAGGTTCACCAGAATATACAGCATAGAGACATAGAAGTTGGTCGGAATCTTGGTAATTGGATCCTCCGCTTGCTTGACAAAATGAAACCTTCTGCTCAGATCCGACCTCATAGCCACCAGAAACCCCACCATGATGCTGGCAATGTGAACATGAACACTCCAACCCCAAAGCAAGTCAATAACTCATCCTTGTTGAAAACTCCGAGAAGCTTGCAGACACCACGAAACGGCGAAGCTGATAGACGTCTGTTTAGCTCATCAACATATATGTTGTCTAGATCACTCCCTACGATTGCAATGATGATGCGACCACCAAAGGCTTCTGGAAACATGACTGCGTACAGGCATTTGAGCAGCAATGGACCTGCCACACTGAGGTTGAACTACACCAGAGGCGAAGGAGTTATTAGAAAGGATATAATGCAGTGGATGCTGCGTGACTGAAGGTGAAAACTCTTTTCTGTTTGCATTTGCTGACTTTGGGAATTCTGATACTGTTGTGGAAGGGGCTGGTATTTGGTGTTGAGTTTGGATTCTGCAAGACTTGTAGAGGCTTTTTCACTGGATAATAAAATTTCATTGCCATCTGCTTTTTGTATATATTCTTTTGAGTTTATATTTTCCTGCATTCCGTTGCTTGGAGAACACAGATTTGTTTATCGTTTTAACACAATGTTATGGCATTGTCGTTCTGTGAATCTATTGGTGTGCTATTGCCAGCAGCGCAAGTTCTTTGGACAATCTTGTCTGAACATTGAATTTTGTTTTATCTGTGAAGTCTCTACTTTTTATCAGGATAACTCCATTTGTCATTTGATGCTATGTTGTTTCGCCACTCTTGTGTAATTGCAATACTAACAATCTTGTTTGATAGCACTTTCAATCGCTACATATTACACCAAAGGCTTAAACGTGGGAAAGGTGCCTGACTTATATCTTCTCCAGTTTGGTGCCTAACATATTTTGTGCTTAAGGTTTTATTTCGTAACTTAAATCAGATTTTTATGTGATAGACGTTAAATTTTTTTTTGTTATGCAATAAAAACATGACGTGGCATATTATTAGTATTTTCTTTAATTCGTATTTTTTAAAAAATTAGAAAATCTTTAATTTTATAACAAAGCTCAAAATCGATTGCTTCTCTCTCACCTTCGATTCAACCCCACCGGCCATTTTTGCCTTTGTCGGACCCTATGACTGAAAACCCCATCTCGCCGTTGAAAACCGGCAAATGTATCATCGATTGCTTTGTCGACGAGCATCCAATAATGAAGAAAAAATGGACTAATTGGGCTTCTAACCAACGACTAAAGGGCAGGGATACTAAACGATGAGGTATGCAAACGCTTGGGTGGTGAATGGTGAACCATCGACGTGTGGGGATGTCAGACGATGAGCGAGATGTGATTTGAGGGTTTGATCGAAAAAAAATTAAAACTTTTAGTTTTTTTAAGAAATTTATATTTTTAAATAAATTCAAAAATGAAATAAATAAAAAATCAGGCCACGTGTAATGTTATAATTGGATGACAGTTTGTTTTTAACGGTTGTTAACGGAAATACCTGATTTGAGTTACCCGAAGAAAACGTCAGGCACCAAAACGACCCCAAAAAATGTTAGACACCAAATTGAAAAAGAAGGGTATAGGTTGGACACCTTTTTGATGGTTAAGCCTACACCAAATTACGTTGAGAACGAAAAGGTTAAAGTATTGTATCTCTGAATTATAGTTTTTCTTTTTTGCTCAATATCCCTTATGACAGTATAAGGTGCATTTTTTCTGAACAAAGTCAATATATTATCAAACATAGAAACACACAAACACATGAACAAGAACAAGAACAAGAGAATAGGGGATGGGAGGAGAATTAACATGAACAAACATTGAAACAAAAACAAACAACATAGAGAAAGGGGGAAAATAACAGAAAAAGAGCAACAACATAACGAGGGAAAACACATAAGCAAATGAGAGGTAGCAACCAATCCCAAACGGAGAGAGCAAGGATAATCCATGGAGGAGATCGAGATAGAAACATAACCAACATCCACTCTTCAAGCTGCACGTCGAATCTGCTGCACACAAAAGCATCGAGATGTTGGAAGAGATGCAGTGAGAGACCAACAACAAGCATCGTGGTCAGATGAAAGACATGACGAAAGCTGAAGAAACGGCAGAGGCCACAACAACAAAGCACGTCACCGCCAGGAAACAGAGGATGAAAACTAGAGCAACAAACCCTTCTCGACCGCAAACTAAGAGTCTCCCACACTCAAAAGGGCCCGAATAGAGCCAATAATGCCAGGGAAAGACCTCCACAAACGAGCCAAATGAAGGGTGAACCGAAATACCTCAAAACCATGAGAAAAACAGGAAGGCGAAGCCAGATAGAGTAAGAGAAGGAAGAAAACGAGAAGAATAAAAAATGAGGGGTGGCGACCGCTTAAGCAAGCAGCGGTGCCACCCAAACCGAAAACCCTAACTCTCATTTTTAGAGAGATACATGAGAAAATTGTTTAAGAGAGAGAAAAGAATTGTATAGGATGAATTTTAATTTAAAAGCTTAAAAGGTAATAGGGAAGGTTGCCTTGGTACATTGGAATCTTTAGTTTGATTTCTTGGAAGAAAACCTAGGGCTTTAGACTTAAAGGAGAGAGTTAGGCACAAATATGAAATTTCAAGAGAAACTTGTTGAAAATTTCTTGAAATTCTGAAAATTAAAAATCAAAAGTTAAAGAAACAATATGAAGATGATGAATTAGATGAAAACAAATAAGAATTCAATGAAAAAGAATAAGAGATTTAAGAAAAGATAGAAAAAATCTAAATTTTTTAGCTTTGTTTATGGAAGATGGCGTCAATGGAGATTGATGTAAAAGATGGAGATGGCGCGTGAAGATAGTTGTCCCGCGGAACCCTCATACCTGCAATTAGATAGGCAAACTCTGTGATATGGCTTTAACCAACTCTCCTAATTGCAATTGACTAGGCAACCCGGAGTATAGAGATTCTCCCTCGCACAAACTAGTTGAAACGTTAAAGATGACTTTGAAGGCACAAGTTTATCGACACTTGCAAACATGTTCTCGAAGAATACCTTTCTTAAAATCTCAAATCTCAAAATATGTGTTATTTTGCTATCAGAGTTCCTCTCTAATATGAGGGGTTTTTTAACGAGGCCTACTTTCCTATAAAAAAATATGTGTTATAATGTAGAAGTTCTCATCCTTTTATATGGGAATGATGACTAATTTAGTAGGAATTTCTAAGTAGAAACAAATACTATTCCAAATAAAATAACATTAAAAAATAATAAAATATTCTAGAACTAATATAATAATGAAATAAATGTGTTTTCCTTGCTGAAGTTGAAATCCTCCTTGCTTTAGAATTGTCTTGTGGATAAGGCTGACTTGGATAGCAAGAATAGGAGTATGTGGGCTGATTTAAGGTCTAATAAAATGAAAAATAACTTAAAATCCTAAGTGGGCTAACTCATAAATTAGACCCAAACTTTATAACATAGTTTTGGATCTAAATATTAACCCAAAGTTATGGATTTGCGATTAATCCCATATAGGATTTTCCAGCCTGCACAGTCTTCACTAAAATGATCGTATCTTGAGCTCCTGATGTCGGATTGATGCGTTACAAAGTGCGTTGGAAATATAAGATACATACTCGCAAGTTGGAAGAAGACTTTATGGTCTAAATATGTTTGGATTCTAACCGAAAAGTCACCTCAAGTCAACTAATTTTCCAAACTTAGAAAATAGTTTCAACTTCTTGTCCAAGATGCACCGTTTTAGTCCTCCCATGATTGTATCATTCCCCCCACTCCTCAAAAAGATTCTTCCTTGAATCTAAACCTGTGATGGGAGAGAAAATAGCAGCACATGATAAAGAACTAACATTGTATATACCCTGATTGAAGAAAAGTTGTTCCCATTCCTTGAAGTTGGTTAAAGAACGATTGTTGGTTTGGGAAAACTCAAAAGAGTGGATCCTCACCATGTGTTAATTATCTCGCTATGGTGTGTGCTTTCGCTTGGTGTTGACCAATTTTGCTTGCTTCATGGCATGGCTAAGGATCTTCATGTCTTGGGTTGAATCTTTGGTGCTTGGTATGCTATGAAGTTTAATTATCTCTTGAAAGAACAAGTGTTATTCTTCGTCTCTTTCTGGCGGCAAACCTTGAGGTGGTTCACCTAACACATTATCCATGTATTCCAAGCATTGAAAATCAGGTTCATCACTCTTATAGGTGGTGGGAGTAATAGTTCATTCTTCAAAAACATCATTTTGGTCCTCGCATTTGAGACTTGGTGGATGGTTTGGCCGGTTGGGACATCTCATTCTCTGGTGTTTTGCTCACTTCTTTAACATGACTCATCAATGGTTGTTCACTATCCTTTTGGATTAGGGATGATTCTTCTTCCTTCGGCTTTGTTCTACTAAAGTCGAAAAGGGTATTAGTAGGGCTTTGAAAAGTTGAAGTTTGAGATGTACCTTTATCAAATGAGGGTATTTCTTATGACGAGCCTTGGACTGTTGTAGTGGATGTTTGATTCAGATTGCTTGTTTGGCGAAATCCATAATATTTTCATACGGTTGGAATTTTTTGTTGGCGATCTTCGTATTTAATCTGAATTAGAACCGTTCTACTATGTCATGTTCTTTTTCAAAGATGCTAGCTCGATTCATAAGTACTATCATGGTGTTGTAGTAATTTTCTACGAACATTGTACCATGTTTCAACTGTTGAAGCTTTCTCTTGTTGTTCTCATAATATCCTGGTGGGATATACAAACTCCTCATGATCCGCTTCAATTATATTAGCTTACAAGTGATTGGTAAACAAGTTCACGACTTAAAACCTCATATCGGATACATGGATTACAATAAGTGTCTACCCGATACTTCAAAACATCTTAACCGGAATTGGTACATTCACAACCAAAAGGTATTCTATCAACCGAGTACAATGACAACTGTAACGCCCCAGTTTTGGGCTTAGATGTTTTGGCGAGTCGAGTCAGGCCGGTGGAACCGGTGTCGGTTGTTCGAACCGTTAAAATGTGGTTTAGGGAGATTGAGGTTCGTGATAGGATACAAATATGATAAAAATTCCTAAAATCCTCTAAAATGATGTTTAAGTGGTTGGCCAAATCAATTTACGAAATAGGTTTTCTAAAGTGTACATTTTTTGAAGTGACCAAAATGTAAAGATTTAAAAGTTGGAAAATTATGTTTTTCAGGAAGAGTCAAAATCTTAGAATCTTTAGAGAGCTACTTGGCAATTATGCCTTTTCCCTAATTTGGAAAGTGTTCTAAATGTTATTAAAAATTAAAAAGGCTTTTAATTGGGTTTAATTAAAAAGTTAGTTAATCGGTTAATGAAATTTTTGACGAACTTTTCATTTCTCTCTTTCACTTTAGCCAAACACTTCTCATATTCTCTCAAATCTCTAGATTTTATTTTCTCTCAAATCCTCTTTTGATTTCTATTATTTCTCCATTGATTTCTTCCATTTTCCTTCGAGTTTCTTCAAGCAAATCTTGCCAAATTAGAGGAAAAGTGAGGATTAGAGGTAATTTTCGTGATATCCCTCTAATATAAGTTCTTTAATGAAATTCCAAAGAAATTTGAATCTTTAATAATGATTTTGATTGAGGTTTTGTGTTTAGATTGATAAACTCTTGAAATCTTGATGAAAAATTGGTTTAAAATGTGATTTTCGGACTTTGATTGATTTGGCTAGTTTGAGATTGTTTCTAAATGAGTTTTGAAAGGTTTTTGGTGTTGAATTGGAGTCTTAATCATATAGATCCCGAAATCCTTGAGATCCTTTGTTTTTCAAGTGTTTTTGGGTGAGTTTTTGAGGTGTTCTTGAGGAATTCGAGTTGCTGGTGGTATAAGGATGGTTTTAGGTTGTTTTTGGATGTTGATTAATGCTTGGAATATTTTGGATGAGTTGGGTAATGGCTGGGCTGATGTTTGAAGTCAATCGATTGAGTTTTCGGTTGTTTCGGATGGGTGTTTTGATTCTTTAGAGCAGGGCTGCGGGATTTCTTGTGTGTGCTGGAGCTTTGGATGCATTTTAATGCGTTGAACCTTTATTTTGATGTGTTGAAAATAGGGGATAATATTCCGGAATCAAACAAAGTGATTTTGGAGGCTTCAGATGATCAATAGTTGCGTCGGCAAGCGTGGTTTCGGAAGGTAGTGAGTGGAACTTGGTTTTCCAGCATGGAAATGTTTTAGAAAAGGTTTGGGGAACTTAGTAAGAGCTTGAATCACTTTACTAAGTTCAGAAGTAAGTAAAGTGAAATTCTCTTTTGGATTATGCTAGTTTTGAACCTTTGATTGCACTTGGTTTTAATTGCATTTACCTACTGTTTTAAAGCATGTTTTGAATATGTGAAATGAGGTTGATGATGCCATGTGGTTTAAGGATGCACTAGGTAAGTGATCCTTGTTTGCATGTGTTGATGCATGAGGTTTAAAGCATGGTTTAATGCTTGATTTATGGCTTATCATGGATGCTTTGTAAAAAAGTGAGGTATACATATGATACAGAATTATATTGGCAAGTGATGTTGTATAAAATGTTTTATAAATGAAATCGGATATAGTTAGCCGGCTATAGGATTGAGTGCATTATAAACAAGTCGCCTTAGATGTTGAGGGGTTGTGATTGTATCGAATACTCCATCCAAGTACCCTAACGATTGAAGATTGTTTAAGGTTGCAACGGTTGAGGGTAGCTCCCGGGTGCAAACCTTGTGTGTGTCCCGTCTCTCGTTAGTGGGTTATACATCTATCGATGAGTGGTGTTGAGGGGTTGTGATTGTACCAAATACTCCACCACGGGTGTCACAACGATGGAGGGTCACTCTCGTGTGTGAGCCTTGTAATGCCAATAGAGTGTATGAAGGGTGTGGGACAACCCTTGGTAATCCGTGTATCCGATATATGTTTTTGAGATTGTTGTTTATCACTTGTGAGCCAATATAATGAAATGAAACATTGTGGAAAATGTTGTTAGTGCATAATATGAAAGATGCATGTTTCGGTTTAAGCTTAGCATAAAGGTGATTATGCTTGGTTGGCTTTTATAATGAGTAGCAATGGTTTAATTGCTGGATTTACGCGTATCATGTTACATGATGTTCATTACAATGGTTTTGAGGTTAAAGTGCATGTTTTGTCAAAGGAAGCTTGATGGTTTTGAGGAGAGTGAAAAATGCTTTTGTGCATTGATGATGTTTTCGGTTTGAGCAATCCTCGCTAAGCTTGAATGCTTATGCTCTCTTTGTTCATCAATGCAGTCAATTTAGGCTTTGGAGGCAGCACTTGCAAGGGGGATCGGTGGAAGACTTTGATTGAAGGTAAGCTTTGGTTTTGGACTAGTGTAATAAAGGTAATGGGGGTGTCTGATGATTGGTTTGGTGTTTTCTGGTTTTGTGCAATTTTAAGATACATATTTGGACTTGTAAATGGCCTTTGTGTTTGGTTTTATGCTTGCATTTGGAATTTAGCCTTTTATGCTTTTAACTTCTAGGAAGCATGCCTTAGTACCGTAGCTTGTGAGAATGATGCTATGATGATGCTTGTGTTTCGTATATGTGGTCATTAATGTGTATTTAAGTTGTATGATTGTTAGGGCATGTGTTGGGATGATTCTGGAGGGTAGGAACTGATTAAAACCATCATTTTGGAAAGTTGCAGGCCCATGCATTTCGGAGCGCCCTTACCTGTTTCGGAACAGTGGCCTGTAATGGTCTTGGTGTTTCGGAACGGTGAGGCTCGTTCCAGAACCTTTTGCCTCTGTGAACCATCGTACCAAAACGTGTCTCTAGGGGTTTCCAAACGAACCCGTATATCAAAACGACCAGCCATGTTTCGAAACGGCTGTTCCGATACGGGGCATTCTGCTCTGAAACACTTGATCATTGGGTCTGTATTTGAATTGTCCTGAGTTCTGTTTCTTGTATTTTGGTCCATGTTTTCCTTGCATGCAATTGAATGAGTTGAAAATGTCTTTTTGAGCTGAAATTTCACCGGGAAGTATGTAATGAATCTAATTGAAGATTGGTAACTTGATTTCAGCAAAAGCCCTTATAAGTTAGCAAATTTAGAAAATGGTCCCTAAACCTAAATTGACTTTAATCGGAAGGTGATTGTGTTGATTTTGAATCCGATGTTTGTGTACGTACACATAGAAACCTAAGATGCATCTAGACAAGATAAAAAGAAAAAAAGGGCCGTTTATTGAGGTAAACTTTCTCGGTTTACTTCAATATTCTTTGTGTGATCCGTTCGGTTCGGTCGATCGACCAGGCCGGGTCAAGGGGGTTACACCAACCGATAGGGACACCAACCCTATCATCAGTTAGACGCTTAACCACTAATGAGAGACGAGACACCAACCTCCTCGATCGTTAGGGTACTTGGACGGAGACACGAGACACCAACCCCTCGACATCCAGTGCGACTTTTTAAAGTGCACTCAATCCTATAGCCGGTTAACTATATCTGATATCATTTATAAACCATTTCTCAACATCACTTGCCAATATAATTGACATCTAACACATACCTCACTATTTTCAAGCATCATCAATAAATCACATTACCAAGCATTAAACCATGCTTAAAATCACAAGTATAAATCATATACTTCAAGGATCACTTACCTTGTGAATCCTTCAACATTACATCATTAAAACGGTAACCACATTCTCATAAACATGCTTTAACAGTAGGTAAAACCATTAATTCAAAACAATGCATAAATCATCACTTAATAGCACAACCGAGGAGGAAATTCCTTTCACTTACTTCCGAACTTAGTTAAGCATTTCAAGCTTACCACTATGTTCCCAAATCATCTTTTAAAGCTTTCAAAACTGAAAAATCACGTTCTCACTCACCAACACGCGCAAACTCAACTAGCCAACGTGAATCCAAGCAACCAAAACTTACGAACCTTCACGGATTGCTTCCGAAACGTTATCCTATGTTTATACCACATAAGAATAGATGATTAATGCATTAAAATCTCCAGCAAGCAAAGCTACCCCGCTGCTATGTCAAAAAACACAAAAATGCCTATCCGAAACAACCGAAAACACCTTGGATTACTGATAACTGCGTAAATATCCTTGTTTTCATACATTTTTGCCTTAGCAATTGCCTGCTCTTAAGTTCATGTCATAGAATTTAGGTTGCATTTTAGTTTATTTGGGTGCCGTTTTATCTTTTGTTTGGCATGATGGTGGAAAGGTGCTGCTTGAGAGGGGTGGTTTGGTTGTGTGGTGTGCAGGACACATGAATATAGAGTGCAAGAAAGAAGGAGAGCTGGGTAATGTTATAGCATTTGAGGACTGAAGGAACTGGCTGACACGCGAGCTGTAGAAAACGCGTGAAGTGCAGAAAGGACAGATCTGGCATGTGCAGCCGCCAGTACGACCTGCACATTGTCCTCATTGTCCCCTTGGGCAGAGCATTGTCGGTGGATATTCCTTGGGATCATCAAAGGAATCTTTAGGGCACAAAACCCTAGGAGCCTTCACTATATAAATGGTGCAATTCTCTCATTAGACACATGCGGAAAAAAAATGATAAGCAAGGCTAGGGTTGGAGAGAGAAAGGCAGTTTTTCCCTTCTTCTTCCACAACTTGGTGTCCTCCATCATTGAAGCTCCAAGGAGTGGCCTCGCCAACCTCAAGAGAGGTGGCGGGCCTAAGACAATTCGTGGCAGTCCATGGCGGATATGGAGTTCTTCTTCCCTTCTGTTTGCTTTAGCATTTCTTTATTTCATTTGGAAAAGGGTTGTAATGTTTGGTGATACGTTGAATGTTCACCCAGCCATGAACTGATTTCAGGTGGCTTGAGTTTGATGGATGAATTTTATTTAAGTGATTTTAATGCATGCCTATGATTTTCAGCTTTAATCGGTCTCTATTCTTTGCTTATGTGCTTTCATATCTTTAAGGTTGTAAGAGCCTTGGAGAGTTGGACGTTCCTTAGGTGTAGAATCAGGTTGGTAATCGTGAGAGCTAACCTTAGATCCCCAAAAGCAATGGAGTTGGCTGCTGAGAGGCACAACTTTAACCTGCCTCAGAGATAAGTGATAGGTTTCAACGACTAAGAAGGGTAGTACTTGATATGTAGATAGCTTGACGGAATCTCACATGGTCAAGTCCTACCTCGGTGGAATCTCACATCATCGAACTCTCATGGCGGTATCTATCATCGGCACAAAGCTTAATGGAATCTCTCATCATCAAGACCTACCATGGTGGAATCTCTCATCACCACACTCACTTTGGAACGGGATGGCACTACCCCCATTGTCTGAACCAAAGAACACGTACAAATTTTGTATATTATAGTGCACTTTTCATCCTATTGGTCGACCAACTATATCTGGTAACAATTATCTTATCTCGTTCCAATATACTCATTTTAAACATCATTTACCTACTGTTTTTCAATGCATAATCATAAATCTTTCTCTTCCCATTTCAAAAGCATAAACAATGCATAGCATTTTCTCAACAAGTTCTATCTTTGCAAAATCACAATTCTATCTCATGGGATCATATAAATCATCAATTCATTTCTCAAAACATAAATAAAACATTAGGTCTACATCTATCTTCAAAACATGAGCATGATCATAAAAATCAATGAGATAAAAACCGAGAAACGAGAGCGAAACATCTAAAACTTACTTCCGAGCTTAGATTAGTATTTCAAACTCAATCTAACCCCCCAAACCTTGCTTTCAAGTCTTTGAAAGGATTTAAAACCAATTCCACTCACCGACAACGCCTCGCTTGCTTTACCGAAGTGTAATCAAGCTCCCGAAGCTCCCAAAACTTCACCAATTTCTTCCAATACGTTCTCCCCTGTTTATACCATACAAGAATGGAGGATTAATGCATCTCAATGCATTAAAATCACCAACAATGAAAGCCACCACGCTACTCTGCCAAAAAAAACCAAAACGCTTAACTGAAAACACCTTCGATTACTCTATAAACTCAACTCAGCCAAAACCTAACACTTCCATCTACTTTTAATCATCAATTAAACTCCAAAAAATAATCTAACTATATCCTTATACCTCCAGCAACACCAAAACCACATTATCACAACAAAAACCCAAAATCTAACAACTTGAGATCCAACTCATTTCAGGATTACTATGATAAAACCTTTATTTCAACTTCATTTAACATCCAAAACATGATTAACATTAATCTCAAATCAATCAAAACAGTAGCATTACGAAAATCTTGAGAAATCATCTTTTAAAGCTTGATCTCACCATTTTCATCAAATCGATTATAAAACCTTGTTAATAATCACAATTAGAGAGCCAAAGACTTGCGAATTTCATTAAAGAACCTTGATTAGAGGAGAGAAAAGAAAGATCACCTTTAACAGAAGCTTTTCCCCTTGATTGCAATGATTTGGATGAAAACCTTCAAGAAATCCATAGCTAGTTGATGTAGAAATCCATGAGAATCGTTTAGAAATCAAGAATGGGTGAAAAGAGATAAATCTATGGAGATTTTAGTGATGAAAAGATAGTTTGGCTGATAGGAAAGTTGAGAGAAAAATTTAGGTGAAAAGTAGGTACGTAAGAAAATGTTTTAGCCTTTTAAAATCTTTTTTATCAAATCTAATTTGATAAATCAATTAATTAAATCTTTTAAAAACACAAAATCAATGGAAAAGGTTGATAACACCTTGGTGTAATAGATTCCTAAAGATTCTAAGTTTTGGCCTCTTCAATTTAGTCATTAAAACGTATTTTGCAATTTTTACAATTTAGTCACCCTTTTCAAAATACCAATTAAATCAGTCCAATTTTATCAAATTGAACTCTCCAAAACCTTCAAAACATTATTTTAAGATTATAAAATATTTTTCCATATTTTATCTCCCTCAAAAACTATTTATTTCAAATTAATCCCGAAACTAGCTTAACCCGCTTGAACCTGTTCACACGAACTGCTTAGCCGAACCTGGCTAACTCCTAAGACCAAAATCGGGGCGTTACAGTACATTTAAGGTTTTCGATTTAATACCATTTTTTTTGAAAATCATTTTTCTAATATTATACTACTATGAACATCAGACATCTTTTATCTATTATAAATTGGAGTGCCTCGGGTCCCTAGTTTCCTACCCTGATTATGCGAGTGGTGTATTTATTCCTTTGTAGGTTGATTCTCTACAGAATTATATCAGGAGTATTTGTAGGGATGACTACAATGCAAAGACTTCATTTTTTAGATCCGAGAGGAGTATTGTTTTTAGGTTTCTCGTGTCGACAAACAATGGTATTTCAAGGGTTATGACTAGCCATTATTTTTGTAATGCACAATAGTAGACAAAGTATTTCAAAGTATTTTGAAAAAGATTACCCAAAATACTATTTTCTGTAGTTGTTGGTTCTACTTGGGATGGCATAGTGGATTCTTGAAGTTGTTGATGTGTGTTGCACTTTGGTCATTTTCCCTTTTAACGTAAAATGTAAAATGTCGAAAATCTTAGTTGGTTTATTTGTTAGGAACATAAGATTGCAGTGTTTGGTTGGAAGAATATTATATTAATTGGAGGAAAAATGACCAACTTCTCCGTATGTTTTATGAAATTTTATCTATATGGATGTTTATCATGATATGAACTTTATCATTATGAATATAAGTTTTCATTAATTTGAGTTTAATGTATTATTCAGTTTTTACATCTTATGCCTATAAATAGATGATTCAATGAAGGCATTGCATACATGTCTATATTGAGAATATCTATAAATCCCCCTGTTTCTCTCATAATTGTGTTCTTTTATTCTTGTTCTTTGTTATTTTTCCCTATTCCTTATTTTATGCACAACATCATAAACAGTTTATAGGGAAAATGTGGTTGTTCATATATCAACCCCTAGAGGTTGCAAACATTACCAACCAATAAGCTATTCAATTGTCTGGAACTATCCTATAATGTTACCGGATATTCTTAGTTTTTTAGTCGGACTAAAATAACATGAGTACGGAATTTGGACTTCGTAGTTCCGAAATCGAGAACAAGAACTCCTTTACTTACATTTTAGTGGTTGTCGGGTTAGATGGATTTCAAATTAAATTCCTACTCGTTCTTTTAGTAACGGTTGGTGATAATATTGGGTTATATTTATGGCCAATCATATTAGAAACGAAAAGACAGTTTCGGGCGAGAAACAAAAATGTTAAATCATTTCCAACCAATAACTATGGGTTTTGATACTATTCATTCAGATCTTGAACTAAAATCGTTAGTAAAACATGTAATATTTTAGATTTCATATGATAAGCTCGAAATTGTATATGCAAACATTCTATACTCATCGCATTACAGAAAACACACTTTCTGCGACCAATTACATGGCACATCTATGTTGAGGTTTACTATTTTATTGTATTATATATACAAAGACAACCATGTCACGAAGCGTACAAAACGCACATTTCATCCATCTGGTCATCCTCAATTCACCATTTGCTTTCATTACCCTACTTATACATTTTTTTAATTACTTGATAAGATAATTTATTCTTTATAGAACCATTTCATACAAATTACCGATTATTATACAAAACATCATGAGATATATAATAGTTACAAATTCCTCTAATTAAAATATTCATAACCAAAGATTACTGTTTACTTTGCACACCTCTAATGTGTACATAATTATCATTCAACATATAATTACATATCGTTCAAATACTCAAAAAGGATTATAGTCTTCTTCCACAGTTTCAGTGGGATTGTTTGAACCTCCCCAGTCACTCATTCATACTTCCTCCTACTCCTAATAAGGGCAAAAAATCATTTCACACGTTATAATTGACCTATGATACATGCAAACATGTAATTTTAAAAATTAGGGACTAACGTTTTCATTGATCAGATGCATGTTGTCTGTTGCACTATTTGAAAATTCCAAGTCCGTAGCATAAAAACCATCATTACATGCGGATGATGGCGTTGCCAATCCTAACTTCAAATCAGGACATGCCACTTTATTGTGCCCTTCTAGATTGTAAATTGAATAATGGCGCCAACACATGCTTCCAACTTTTTCGACCTTGTATCTAGACTTTTGCCTTTCTTCCTTGATGGGTTCTAAACTCTTTTGAGTGGTGTGGTTTTGTAACCCCCTAGACCCGCCTATGCGTTACAACGGGTCCTAGGAAGTTACATTAGGGTCACAAGAGCGACCCACAAATAAAATACATATAAAAACATTTCTTTTCTCAAAACACTTATTAAACTGTAAAATCAACTTATGTTTAAAATACAATTTCAGGAAATCATTTAAACACATAACACAAATTTCAGAAAGTGTTTTACAAACGCTGTCATAAAACAATACATGACATACATGCCCACTAACTATACAACACCGTACTCCAAAAGCAACGCCGAGAGAACTCCAAACACTGATGTCAACATTATACCATGATATATTCTTTTAACCTGCGATGGTAGAAACAACGTGAGCTTGGAAAAGCTCAGTAATACAGAACTACCAAAAGATGCTATAAGCTCATGCAGATATATGGTAGGCATAACATTTTTATGATGTTTCATATAGTAACAGTCTTCATTTCCTTTCTGTTATTTCAGGGTAACGTTATACTTGATAATAATTGTACTTGTTCTTTATTCAATCGTCAAGTAACAAACGAGAATTATACAAGCTGACAGATTACGAAGATGGAAACAACGGGTTTAAAGTCTAGTGTGTCCCAATAGGTGCATATCAAATATGCATAAATGCATACCAATCATATCATGAGAACACATAACATTTCAATGCAAATGTTCAAGTACATACAAGGGTTTACTAGTAACTACCCTCCAACCTTACACCGATATGTAGTGCCCTAGAACTACATCCATAAGGACTTACCCTAGGCCCGATGGGCATAGGTGCCATCTAAGGGGCTGCCTTAGGTCCATAAGGATTTACCCGTGCTAAAGCATCAATACCTACTCAAGGGGAGACCTTGAGTCCATAAGGATTTACCAGCTTGATCAGGGCTGTACCAACAGAGACTTCATAACATAACCCAACAGTATACCCCGGATGACAATCGGTATTCAGATTTCAGACATGAGTAACAGAATACATGTGACAGACGTATTCTATTCAGAGTATCAGAAACAGAAGATTCATGATTTTGACAGATAAATGGGCATATCATTGAGCAGAGCAGACATTTTCATCATTCATCATGCAAACAGATTGTACCATCATAAGTCAAGCTAACAGATCATACTATAAAGTTCATCAGACAGTCAGGAAATACAATCACAGATCAAGCAATCACATAACAAGTATGCATATTAAGCAGACATACATCAAGTAGGCAGAGAATGTCACCATATATCGGGTTCATCATTTCATCTCATTTTCCAACATAGTGATGCAATCTCAATAACAATTGAAATATTAATCAAACATAACATTGTTTATGATTAAATCATTATGCAATTCATTCAACAGAATATAGCACACATGGAACACACTAGATAGAACAACTTATTTCTTAAAGATACTCGGTACTTACAGAAGGGGACACATTGAACTTTTGACAATTTAGACGAATTCCAAGAACGAGGTCCCAAATAGAAAGGGGTTCGTAAAACGATTCATATCATGAATTTAAGAATTGGTACATCAAGATCTTAGAAAGTTCAGATATAATATGAGTACTTTAGTCATTTAAGAATACGAGGGCATTATGGTCATCTTATCATACATGGGCGTGTTGGTAACTTATACTAACGGGGCATGATCAGTTGCTTAGGAAATTCTATTTGCTCATCAGGTTTTCAACCAGGCATTCAGAGATTTCTATGTTAAGATCTTTTACAATACCAGATAAATTCAAGGCTATTTTAATTACTTTTGCTAACGGGGGCATTTTGATCAATTAACTAACATGGGTAATTTTGTAATTTAGCCCAAAAACGATAAAATGACGATTTACAATATTTAAGATTTCCAGACATTTTTTGTGGCTCCAAAACCATTCAAACTAACGTATCTCAACCTTACAGTACTAACCAACTCTACTAATGTATCTAGTTGTATCGTATATCTGAACGGTTGTTTTCATATTTTACCTTAGGACTCGTCACGGAGTAGTCAACCTTATATTCTGTGCGGAAAACTTCCAACCTTATATTAATATTAAGAGTGATTAACATACATTAGTGTGCTTCCTAACACTTAGGGACACTTTAGCCCTTAAAGTCTTATTAGAAATCCCAGAATTTCATCAAATGCATAACTGCCTATTTAACTCAAAAAGGCTTTTCGGTCATTTTGGAAATTGGTCTATTTAGCACCTCCATCGTTTACGTACTCGGTAAAGATTAAGTCGTTTTGATCTCTTCGGCCCTTACAGATGGTTTAGTCATTTTAAAACTTAAGGGTAAAATTGTCATTCTAATTAAATAAGAATTTCGGTGCTCGAAGGCACTACAGTCTTTTTGGTCATTACGATCATTCCAATTAATTCATCCATTACTGTCATAGGGATCATCTCAAGAATACAACGATAAATCCAGTAAATTCACCTTCATGTGTTATACAGAGCTCGGGGAAATATCCAAGTTTCTTTTAGTATCACACGCATTTGAATAATAATGTCGAAGTCTTTTCCAATAGAACAAACATCTTAGGTGGGGTAAATTTCAATCAATTCGAATAGAGATTTCAGGTCACTTCCTTTATTAGGGGCAGTTTAGTCATTCTTATACCTCAAGGGCATTTCTGTAATCTCATATCCAATATCCTTTACTCCATATTATGGGCATTGAATCTTAGACATCATTGATCGAGTTGCAGATTTAGCTGTATTATTTATTACTATTAACTTTCGATACTTCTGGTCTATGAGAATTCTTATTCGAATATTTTGGCTTTAATAATTTTCATACTTATTTCTCGTATCTAAATCGGCTTAAGGAGAGTTTACAAAACACTTCATCATAAGCATGCATGCGTTAACCGGATATCGACATGTACATAAAGCATACAAGGGGTAGTAATGTATTACCTTAACTCCGAGCTACATCAAGCGATTCGTGATACGACATTCGAATACCCTCGAACCCGAATTTGACATTCCTTAGCTTCGAGTATCCAAGGAACCGAGAATACCTTCAATTACACAAATTTCAAGATCAGACCTTACTAACAAGCTCTTAACCAATTAATTAAGTACATAAACAAGTTCAGGTTCAAGGTCAGATTCAGAGGCTTTCGGATCAGAATTTTGAAAAACGGGCTTCAAATACGGACTCAGGACGTCGAAAAACATAAAATAGGAGTTTTCAGAAAATTTGACTTTTTGGTCAACGGTCAAAGTCAACGCTAACGTCAGCAGGTCAACGGTCAACAGGGTAAGAGTCAGTGCTGACGTCAGCAGGTCAACGCTGACGTCAGTAGGTCAACAAGCAGAGGTCAACTGAGTTGACTCGACTGACTCACTGAGCTGACTCGGGCTGAGTTGACTCGACGGACTCGGGCTGAGTTGACTCGACTAACTCGGACGAGTTGACTCAGGTTGATCGGGTCGGGTTCGGGTTGACCGAGCATACGGGTCTGGTCGGACTTAGGTAGACGGGTCAGGTCGGACACCAAACTGGGCTTGGTTTGGTTGGGCTCGAACATATTGGGCCGACGGGTTTGGGTATCACAGCTTGGGCTTGAGCCATACCAGATTTGGGCCGGTTTAAACGAACAGGTTCGGTCCAAGGCGGTCGGTCTGAGCCGTTTCAGGCCACTTATCAAAGTTCACATACCCAAAACAGAGAACGTCGTCGGAAGCTACCGAAGAGGTCGCCGGACGGTCGTCGGACGGTCATCGAAGACACCTTTTTACGTCGAATCTGCCGGAAAAAGAGCGTTTATCAGACCCCTAAAAAACCCATAGATCAGAAACATAAAATAGGCCAGAATCATGTCAGAAATTACCGAAAATGCCAAAATCTCGTCGAAAAGCTTGAAGCTCCGACGAACATCTTACCGACTCGAACGGATGATCGGTTGACTTGGTTTTATTCGTCGTGACGTGGGGAAACCAGATCTGATGGTCGTGTTTCCCACAGATGGCGGAGGTGACCGGAATCGTCGATGATAGGTGGCGCGACCTTTAGGTTTTTCGCCGAACCTTCTAGGCCTCTTTCCCGACGAATGGCGACGAGGCTCTGCGAGTGGCTGACGGGATCGGGTTCAGAACACGACGGTGAGCACAACAATAGGTGTGGTGCACGGCACGGCTCGACGGTGAGGAAGATCGGTGCCGGTGCCGGTTGTAGAAACCCTATCTCTCTCTCTTTTTCCCTTTTTCGATGGTAAATCCAAAAGATGGTAGGTGAAGGATCAATTTAGATATTAAATCAGATTTATTATATTCCTTAAAAAATAATTCAAAAGTATTTCAAGGTAACACTTGACAGAAATGAGCTCCTGGCTCAATGGTTCAGCGCCTAGAGGGATATGGGTGAGGTTGCGGGTTCAAAACCCCACAATTACAATTTACTCTTCTTTTTGTTTTAAAGCAATTTCTTCTCTTTTCCTTTCTTTTTTTGGTGTTACAATTCTCCCCCACTAAAAGAAATTTCGTCCTCGAAATTTACTAGAGTCAGAAAATTACAAAAACTGCTTTTTCATCATTCATGTACTCAAACTATTCCATCAGGGTATCCTTATTTCTCGGAACTCCTAGACAGTAACAGATCAATCAAGCAATGTTCTCAGCCAATCGGGTAGTCCTTTGGACCCACAGTCATCTCATTATACATCTCAAACCAACCAATCAGAATTTAACATTTGAATTCATATCGAACTTCATATAATGCAAAACAAAAATTGGCTCATAACTTTTTTTATAACGGTCTCAATCAAGGATGAGAGACATTCCGATCTATCACAAAAGTTAATCATTCTACCCAAAGGTATATCTTCCAGATTCCGAATTACTCTTCTAGGTTGGCCATCAAGTTTCAGATGAAAAACTGCAACTACAGTTCGGACAAGCACACAAGGACTCCAACGCGACTCCTAGAATCAGGATGTAAACATCAAATTTCAGTCATGGATGATATAGCGATACACCAAGCCACATTTCCAAGGAAATGTCTTTCTTCATACTAATCGAACATAACTAAAGTCTCTAATGGATATCACTTATCTTCAACGCAATATTCATACAACTATTTCTTTCGTGTATAACATAATCACCACAGACTATACACTTTCAGCACAATCGCAAACACCTTTATTTTAAGTTCATCGAATTTTTATCACATTTCCATTATGGTATTCTAAAAAATAATCATTATCACCGAATAGCCTTTCATGAAATTTGATATCGGTTACCACACATGATCAAACATTTATTCTTACTCTGATTCAAATCTCCAACTTCACATGCATAAACCATCTCAAGTTCTTTATCCAGATTCAAATTCATTAAGTTAATCCAATTCACAGACGAATGTTACAGACATTCCTTGTCGGTATGATTCGAGATACAGCGGACATAAAGCTTAGATTCAATTATATCAGAAAAAGGATTCGACATCAAAGTCCCGGCTTGGTGGAGTACGGTCAGGATCTAAGGGCATGCACATACCAGACACCCTATGACAGACGATCAGCCGATCTACCTGGAAAGACGCAACTCTAAGCTCTGATACCACTAAATGTGACCCCCTAGACCCGCCTATGCGTTACAACGGATCCTAGGAAGTTACATTAGGGTCACAAGAGCGACCTACAATAAAAATACACATAAAACATTTCTTTTCTCAAAACACTTATTAAACTGTAAAATCAACTTCTATTTAAAATACAATTTCAGGAAATCATTTAAACACATAACAAAAATTTTAGAGAGTGTTTTACAAACGCTGTCATAAAACAATACATGACATACATGCCCACTAACTATACAACACCGTACTCCAAAAGCAACGCCGAGAGAACTCCGAACACTGATGTCAACATTATACTATGATATATTCTTTTAACCTACGATGGTAGAAACAACATGAGCTTGGAAAAGCTCAGTAATATAGAACTACCAAAAGATGCTATAAGCTCATGCAGATATATGGTAGGCATAACATATTTATGATGTTTCATATAGTAATAGTCTTCATTCCTTTCCGTTATTTCAAGGTAACGTTATACTTGAGAATAATTGTACTTGTTCTTTATTCAATCGTCGAGTAACAAACGCGAATTATACAAGCTGACAGATTACGAAGATGGAAACAACGAGTTTAAAGTCTAGTGTGTCCCAATAGGTGCATATCAAATAGGCATAAATGCATACCAATCATATCATGAGAACACATAACATTTCAATGCAAATGTTCAAGTACATACAAGGGTTTACTAGTAACTACCCTCCAACCTTACACCAATATGCAGTCCCCCAGAACTGCATCCATAAGGACTTACCCTAGGCCCGATGGGTATAGGTGCCACCTAAAGGGCTACCTTAGGTCCATAAGGATTTACCCGTGCTAAAGCATCGGTACCTACTCAAGCGGAGACCTTGAGTCCATAAGGATTTACCAGCTTGATCAGGGCTGTACCAACAGAGACTTCATAACATAACCCAACAGTATACCCCGGATGACAATCGGTATTCAGATTTCAGACATGAGTAACAGAATACATGTAACAGACGTATTCTATTCAGAGTATCAGAAACAGAAGATTCATGATTTTGACAGATAAATAGGCATACCATTGAGCAGAACAGACATTTTCATCATTCATCATGCAAACAGATTGTACCATCATATGTCAAGCTAATAGATCCTACTATAAAGTTCATTAGACAGTCAGGCAATACAATCACAGATCAAGCAATCACATAACAAGTATGCATATTAAGCATACATACATCAAGTAGGCAGAGAATGTCACCATATATCTGGTTCATCATTTCATCTCATTTTCCAATATAGTGATGCAATCTCAATAACAATTGAAATATTAATCAAACATAACATTGTTTATGATTAAATCATTATGCAATTCATTCAACATAATATAGCACACATGGAACACACTAGATAGAACAACTTATTTCTTAAAGATACTCGGTACTTACAGAAGGGGACACATTGAACTTTTGACAATTTGGACGAATTTCAAGAACGAGGTTCCAAGTAGAAAGGGGTTCCTAAAACGATTCATATCATGAATTCAAGAATTGGTACGTCAAGATCTTAGAAAGTTCAGTTATATAATATGAGTACTTTACTCATTTAAGCATATATGGGCATTATGGTCATTTTATCATACATGGGCGTGTTGGTAACTTATACTAACGGGGCATGATCAGTTGCTCAGGAAATTCTATTTGCTCATCAGGTTTTCAACCAAGTATTCGGAGATATCTATGTCAAGATCTTTTACAATACCGGATAAATTCAAGGCTATTTTAATTACTTTGGCCAACAGGGGCATTTTGATCAATTAACTAACATGGTTAATTTTGTAATTTAGCCCAAAAACGATAAAATGACGATTTACAATATTTAAGATTTCCAGACATTTTTTTGAGGCTCCAAAACCATTCAAACTAACGTATCTCAACCTTGCAGTACTAATCAACTCTACTAATGTATCCAAATGTATCGTATATCTGAACAGTTGTTTTCATATTTTACCACAGCACTCGTCACGGAGTAGTCAACCTTATATTCTGTGCGGAAAACTTCCAACCTTATATTAATATTAGGAGTGATTAACATACATGAGTGTGCTTCCTAACACTTAGGGGCACTTTAGCCCTTAAAGTCTTATTAGAAATCCCAGAATTTCATCAAATGCATAACTACCTATTTAACTCAAAAAGGCTTTTCGGTCATTTTGGAAATTGGGATAAATCCACCACTTTTGTCAAATTTTACTATTTAGCACCTCCATCGTTTACGTACTCGGTAAAGATTAAGTCGTTTTGATCTCTTCGTTCCTTACAGACGGTTTACTCATTTTAAAACTTAAGAGTAAAATTGTCATTCTAATTAATTAAGAATTTCGGTGCTCGAAGGCACTACAGTCTTTTTGGTCATTACGATCGTTCCAATTAATTCATCCATTACTGTCATAAGGATCATCTCAAGAATACAATGATAATCCAGTAAATTCACCTTCATGTGTTATACAGAGCTCGGGGAAAAATCCAAGTTTCTTTTAGTATCACACGCATTTGAATAATGATGTCGAAGTCTTTTCCAATAGAACATACATCTTAGGTGGGGTAAATTTCAATCAATTCGAATGCAGATTTCGGGTCACTTCCTTTATTAGGGGCAGTTTAGTCATTCTTATACCTCAAGGGCATTTCTGTAATCTCATATCCAATATCCTTTACTCCATATTATGGGCATTGAATCTTAGACACCATTGATCGAGTTGCAGATTTAACTATATTATTTATTACTATTAACTTTCGATACTTCTGGTGTATGAGTATTCTTATTCGAATATTTTGGCTTTAATAATTTTCATACTTATTTCTCGTATCTAAATCGGCTTATGCAGAGTTTACAAAACACTTCATCATAAGCATGCATGTGTTAACCGATATCGACATGTACATAAAGCATAGAAGGGGTAGTAATGTATTACCTTAACTCCGAGCTACATCAAGTGATTCGTGATACGACATTCGAATACCCTCGAACCCGAATTTGACATTCCTTAGCTTCGAGTATCCAAGGAACCGAGAATACCTTCAATTACACAAATTTTAAGATCAGACCTTACTCACAAGCTCTTAACCAATTAATTAAGTACATAAACAAGATCGGGTTCAAGGTCAGATTCAGAGGCTTTCGGATCAGAATTTTTCAAAACGGGCTTCAAATACGGACTCAGGACGTCAAAAAAACATAATATAGGAATTTTCGGAAAATTTGACTTTTTGGTCAACGGTTAAAGTCAACGCTGACGTTAGCAGGTCAACGCTGATGTGAGCAGGTCAATGCTGGCGTTAGAAGGTTCACAGTCAACGGGGTAAGAGTCAGTGCTGACGTCATCAGGTCAACGAGCAGAGGTCAACTGAGTTGACTCGACTGACTCACTGAGCTAACTCGGGCTGAGTTGACTCGACTAACTCGGGCTGAGTTAACTCGACTGACTCGGACGAGTTGACTCATGTTGACTGGGTCGGGTTCGGGTTGACTGAGCATACGGGTCGGGTCGGACTTGTGCAGACGGGTCGGGTCGGACACCAAACTGGGCTTGGTTTGGTTGGGCTCAAACATATTGGGCCGACGGGTTTGGGTATCACGGCTTGGGCTTGAGCCATACCAGATTTGGGCCGGTTTAAATGAGCGGGTTCGGTCCAAGGCGGCCGGTCTGAGCCGGTTCAAACCACTTACCAAAGTTCACATACCCAAAACAGAGAACGTCGTAGGAAGCTACCAAAGAGGTCGTCGGACGGTCGTCTGGCGGTCATCGGAGACACCTTTTTCCGTCGAATCTGCCGGAAAAATAGCGTTTATCAGACCCCTAACAAAACCCATACATCAGAAACATAAAATAGGCCGGAATCATGTCGGAAATTACCGAAAATGCCAAAATCTAGTCGGAAAGCTTGAAGCTCCGACGAACGACTTACCGGCGTCGAACGGATGATCGGTTGACTAGGTTTTATCCGTCGTACGTGGGGAAACCAGATCTGGTGGTCGTGTTTCCCACGGATGGCGGAGGTAACCGGAATCGTCGACGATAGGTGGCGCGACCTTTAGGTTTCTCGCCGAACCTTCTAGGCCTCTTTCCCGACGAACGACGACGAGGCTCTGCGAGTGGCTGACGGGATCGGGTTCAGAACACGACGGCGAGCACAACGATAGGGGCGGTGCACGGCACGGCTCGACGGTGAGGAATATCGGTGCCGGTGCCGATTTTATAAACCCTATCTCTCTCTCTTTTTCCCTCTTTCGATGGTAAACCCAAAAGATGGTAGGTGAAGGGTCAATTCAGATATTAAATCAAATTTATTATATTCCTTAAAAAACATAATTCAAAAGTATTTCAAGGTAACACTTGACAGAAATGAGCTCTTGGCTCAATGGTTCAGCACTTAGAGGGATATGGGTGAGGTTGTGTGTTCAAAACCCCACAATTGCAAATTACTCTTCTTTTTGTTTTAAAGCAGTTTCTTCTCTTTTCCTTTTTTTTAGTGTTACAGGTTTGATCATAAGAATCATTCAACATAGAAGATGCCTCGAGCTCGTTCACAAGTCTATGAATCTCATCTTCAACTCGTCGATAGCTCTCTTCCTTATTTTCTACAATATGAAAAAGTTTATTTGCAATCAATTGGAGCGAAGAGAATTGGGCCATGCATTTTGCTTCAGCAGGAACATTGAAGTCCACAAATGATGGGGCAACAACCTTCGCATTCTTTGTCCATCAATTTAGAATCAATGAATTTGGGATACATGTTCTATCCATGATCTTAAGAACGTGTAGTTGATGTCTACATGAAAACTCGAATGTCTCAAATTTACGACAACAACATGTTAAGGTTTCTGTGACAACATAAAATTGTACTTCATATTCCTTGCCCAATTTTATATATTTCTTTAGATAAATACGGTGAACATTATTGCCTTTGTCTTCTCGTCGTGATACACTATACAATGTCTCATGCATAAGTTCCTATTGGAAGGTCCTATATGATTGTCTTGTATACAGTTCACCTGCATGGCCTTCTAGCTCTTTCAATTTTGACAATTGCACCGGCTTACTCTGTGTACAAGTAAAATCTGATTCCAACTTGTCCAGGCGCATTTGACCTATGGCATCTTCAGTTGCACGAATAAACTCTAAATATGTCTTTTTGCACTTAAGGAAAATAGCTAGAGACACATTCATTGATTCGCTTGTGCCCATAAGTGTCGAGTGTTGCTCTTCTCCAGCACCCACTGATGGTCACCAAAATTAAACTTCTCAATAGTTATCTCCCATTGTTCATCAAATTCCTTAGGTGCCCACCAATCATGCATCCATCTGCTAAATTCCTTCATAAAATTTCCATCCCCAATATTATCTTGTGCATTGCGAGCTAGATGGCAAGAACATATTCGATGTTTAGCATCGGGAAAACATTTTTGATCGCCCTTTGCATTGCCCTATCTCCACCTGTAACAACTGAAAGCAGAGACTTCTTCAGCATAGCTTCTGCAAAAGCATTTAAGACCCATTGAAACGTATCTGCAGTCTCATCCGCAAGGACAATAACAACAAACACAATTGTTTGATGGTGGTGATTTACACCAAATATGGGCATAAGAGGTCAGTCATATGCATTACCCTTGTAGGTGGTGTCAAATACAATAATATCACTGAATATGGCATAGTCAGCTCTAGAAGTTGAATCAGCCCAAAATAGATTATGCAAACGACCCGATTGTCGACTGAGATTTATATGAAAAAATCAGGATATATCTCTTTCTTCGCGTCGAAGTAACCTAGTATGACATTCATATCCCCATCAATAACTTCATTAGCTTTTATTTTGTGGAGGGTATTATATAGGTCTTTCTTAGTAAAACCAGCAGTTTAATAACCACAACATTGTTGCATGAAGAATTTCATAATTTTGATGTTCTGACACCGACATTTTGCAAAGCTGAAGCCTCTACAATATCAGCCTTCGTCATATATCGATGTGAACGAAGGAAGGGTTCCATGTATGGTGGACAAAGTTTATGGTTATTGTAAAGTGCTTAAAAGTCCTATTTTTTATTCCTATTTTAGCTCATATTGTCACTGTTCTTAAGACCATTTTAGTTCATACTTAGGTTTCCATGCATATTTTACAGCATCTTTCCTTCACTCAACCTATTACAGTATTTACGATTATATGTGGAGAAAAGACACTATTTTTGGATGCATTTGCATTACAGGTTACAAAAGACCGTCGCCGGCACCCGCCGCAATAGCAGAGCAGAAGAATGATCGGAGAGGAGGAGAAAGCAGAATGATCACATCCAGTCACACATGACGAACCGTTGTTGCAAAGAAGAACTGTACTAATGCAGTTCAGAGAACGAGCCGCAAAGACAAACTGCCGCCAGCACTGCTGTTGCGGCGGCACATTAGAGATTGGCCAAAAGGGAGTGCGATATGAAGAGGAGAATTTCTTAGATCAGCAGAAACAAGCCACATGACGAATAAAGCCCAGGAGCACCCAGAGATGACGTGAGAAGACCTAAACAAGAAAGTAGCTTGCAACCCAACAAAGCCCAAAAGAGGAGTTATTTTTGGAATAAAATACTCAAACGTTTAATTCCAACTCAACCTCCACCCAAAGATGGACTTTTTCTGCAAATAGGGTTTTCAAATGTAACAACCTATAAAAGGGGGCTTGGCCGATTTGGAAAAGAACAACAAGGAGAGATTAGGATTTTTTAGAATTTATTTTATTGTTTTCTTATTCACATTATGTTCTAAACTTTTCTTAGGGTCAAGATTGTTTTGTTTAGTAGTTGTGAGTACTGTTTTAATTAGTTAAAGTTTTATGCAATTCAATTCAAGGTTTGTTTATTCCATGTTCTTCTTCTTTGTTTGCAACAGAATCGAGAGATCTTTGTGAGCACGTCTATTTGTTTCAATTCGAGATAGTTAAAACTCAAGAAAGGGATAAACATGATTCCCTCCAATTAAGGCGACAATCAGCTTAGCTTAGAGATAAGTCTAGGTTTAAGGCGGCTAAGAAGGAACGTGGGAAGGTTGTTGTTCAATCTAGGTTTACGCCGAGAGGTTTGTCGAAGAGTGGGCATCAACGGTATTCAAACTTAGAGATAAGTTGGAATAAGATTAGGACGTTCTACCAAACCTTGAATGCTCGTCGAGTTACCCATTGTGGCAGTGTTCTATCTGTCACCTTCCATGACAGGCATTATCGACTTTGCATCACAAGACTTTTTCAAGTTCAACGCAATTTCACACTACGACGCAACTTAATCTGACCCATCTTCTTATTCTAATTACTCAATCTTTCTATTATTCGTTAACTTTAAGTTTATGCAACTTTCTCAAACCAACCTAAATCAATTGTGTTTTTACTTTTCTCTGTGCGGAAATTTAATCTTGAAGTAGCTATCCAATCCTTGAGGAGACGATAATCTTTTATATTACAACTAGGCATCAGTGTACACTTGCACTTAAAGTAGGACTGTTTCACAGCCTACAAGTTTTTGGTGTCGTTGCCGGGGACTGGCAACAGTAACTTTGTTTTTACTTTCTACACTTTTCCTTTATTACATTTAATTTCATATTAGTTTTTTCTTTATTATCTTAAAAAAATCTCACAACTTATTTGTTCCGTTTATGACCAGAGAAAATCCGACGTCTAAACAATTGTTTATTGACAAGATCGAACGAGAAGCAAGAAAAATCAGAAGAGAGGCATGTGAGGCATTAGCAGCAGCAATGCATAATGACAATGATGGCAATAATGTCGTCGTGGTAGACCCTGCGGTAGATTGTAGACGGTAAGATCAGCAGCCACAACTTCTTCCTCCCGGCCAACAAAGACAAGTCCATACTACTCGAGATTACATGGAGGAAGACATTGACAGCCTTGACTCTACAGTCATAGAACCAGACATCGATGCCAATCAATTTGAACTCAAGCCAGTTATGTTCAATATGATCGATAAATTTGGACAGTTTGGGGGCACAACAAATGAGGATGCTAGGCAGCACGTGAAGTCATTCTTAGAGATTTGCAAGTCTTTTATAATTCATGGATTACCCCTGATGTTCTGAAGTTGCGGCTATTCCCATATTCACTGAGGGATAGGGCGAAAACGTGGTTAAATAGCCAGACAACTGGTTCTATTGAGTCCAGGAAAGACCTATGTCGAGATTTTCTGGCTCATTTCAATCCATCAAATGTCACTAATCGTATATGCAGCGAGATTACCTCTTTTCGACAGGCTGATGACGAGGCGATGTACGAAGCATGGGAACGCTACCGAGAACTTCTACACAAATGCCCGCTACATAGATTGCCGCTTTGGACGCAAGTATCTCTGTTTTACAATGGTGTTAACCAACCCACCAGAATGATGCTAGATGCGTCAGCAAATGGCATACTCCTTGATAATGCACCAGAGAAGGGAATGAGGATTCTAAACCAGTTGGCCAAGAATGATTACCGATTTTTGTCCGCCCACCGTGGCGGCATTAGACGACAGGTCATGGTGAATGAGTTGGAAGCCTCAGAGTCTGTGAATACCCATATAGATAAGCTGACCAGATTGGTGGAAAACATGATCAAACCAACAGGAAGATCACATGAGGTAAAAGCAGTGGAAGCTTCTGTGATGAATGTGGTGGAGACCATGACTCTACAGAATGTAAAGAATCTGGAAATTTCATGGGAACATACAACCAGAACAGTACCCCTAACACGAACACATACAACCCAGGTTGGAGGAAACATCAAAACTTCTCATGGAGTAACCCTAACACTACAGAAAATCCAACGAACCAAAATACGGGCTATCAAAGGAACCCGCCTCGGCAGCAAATGCAACAACAACAACCTACAACAAACAATTCACTATAGGCCACTTTGAACACTTTTATGTCTCATACTAGTGCTTATATTGCTAATTCAGATAAGTTTGTTAACAAGGTTAATGTTTTCATGCACAAGACCAAAGTGCGGAAAATTAATGTTGGAGTCGTCATCTGTCAGGAAATCTATGCCTACCATCAGAGGCCAAATGGCCGCCTTTTCTTCTTAAACCTCGTCACTGGGTTGTGTACGAACTTCAAAGTGCCTACGGACGAAGTTGACGTGATGACACCCCACAAGAAGGGGTGGACAAAAGATTTCATATACAAGATGATGGAGTTGACAGAGGCGGCGCCAGAAAATGAATATGATCCAACTGTCGCGGCGGCAGATACAGCCCAAGGCGGGCACACAGATCAAGCCTTCATCGACCCTACCAGTATGCTCTAGGATATTTACAGGAAATTGCAATGGATGGAGCACAGGAACTTGAAATTTATGGAATATGTGTGGAACTACAACACGGGGTTCGATTTATTCCTCAAAGAGAAGTTCCCAGGGGATGACCTCCACTTTCATACCTTCCCTGCTGAGATCACGAAAGTCGCCATGGCGAGCCACCCTATCTCGGACACCCCCACAGCGGCATCACCTACAGCTGCTGCCAGGGCATCCAATTAAGGCTCCTCTTCAGCCGCCAACACCCCACCTGCCTCTCCAGCATATCCGCAGGGCCACCGCTCTTCGTCTCATGACTTCTTGGACGATTCAAAAGACGACTCCTCACCGGTCACGGCAGCACAACCCGTCACGACAACACCTGCAGCGGCAAGAACATCCAGGAAAATGAAGTATCATTGCATCTCATCCGATTCAAATGAGAAAGAATCCAATGATATTGTTCCAGTGACCAGGAACACACCGCCCTCCAGAATCCAACCACGAAGGACTTCAAAGATTGTCCAACAATCTCTTTTAAAGAGGAGGCAGCTGCACCTATCCAACGACGAAGACGAAGTGGCCCAAAATTCATCATCCTCCTCATTTTAAATGTAACTTGTTTCTTTTTCCTTTTATTTTTCAATTTTCTTTTCTTTTTATTTTTTTATGTATTTTGTTGGATTGAGGGCAATGCCCGCCTCGAGTTTCGGGGAGCGACAGTCCACCTTAGTGTAGTTCATATGTAGTTGCATATTAGTTAATCATCTTAGTTGAATTGTACTTATCTCTTCTTTAATGAAAAAGAACTTGTTAAACAACTTGTGCCTATGATGGAATATTCGACAACTCGCACCATTAAAAAGTACCTTCAATTTTTTGGGTAGCATGAAGATGACTTAGAAATCTACTATAGTGCTATTTATCCTTCACACAATTGTGACAGGTTGATTGATAGAATGAAGTAGTGAACATATATTGTTTAATTATTTGGTACTTTTAATTAACATGCATTACAGGACGCCGCCTCAACAGCAGAAGTTGTCAATACTTAGAGAAAGGTCGTTGTCGCAGGTAAAACAAAAAAATGCAATCCTAGAGGTGCCGCGACAGTCTCTAGGCGGCTAGAGGTGCCCGAAATTAGCTCTAGTCGTAAAAAAACAATCCTAGAACTGCTATGTTTCCTAGAGGTACCCAAAATTAGCTAAGTCTTTTGTTCACTTAAATAGTTCTTGAAGATCAACTTGTACACAATTTAGCACACACTTGATCACAAGCATTATAGTTTGTTTTTGAGAAAATTCATGTAATCCTACTCACTAAAATGATATAGGTGCCACGGTCATGAGGCATGAAATCAAGTTAAAGACGGGTCCCTTTTGTTGAAGTAGGGGTAAGTACTTGTTAGGTTTTGCATCGCTTGAGGACAAGCAATAGTTCGAGTTTGGGGGTGTGTAAAGTGCTTAAAAGTCATATGTTTTATGCCCATTTTAGCTCATATTGTCACTGTTCTTAAGATCATTTTAGTTCATACTTAGGTTTCCATGCATATTTTACAGCATCTTTCCTTCACTCAGCCTATTACAGTATTTACAATTATATGTGGAGAAAAGACATTGTTTTTGGTTGCATTTGCATTACAGGTTACAAGAGACCGCCGCCGGCACCCGTCGCGGCTGCGAAGCTGGAGAATGATCGGAGATGAGGAGAAAGCAGAATGATCACATCTAGTCACACAGGACGAACCATTATTGAAGGGAAGAACTGTACTGACGCAGTTCCGAGAATAAACCACCGAGATAGACTGCCGCCAGCCCTGCCGTTGCGGTGGCACATTGGATTTTTGGCCAAAAGGGAGTGCGATATGAAGAGGAGAATTTCCTGGATCAACAAAACCAAGCCACGTGACGAATAAAGCCCAGGAGCACCCAGAGATGACGTGAGAAGACCCAAACAAGGAAGGAGCTTGCAACCCAAAAAAGCCCAAAAACAAGAGTTATTTTTGGAATAAAATACTCAAACGTTTAATTCCAACTCAACCTCCTCCTTGTAACACCCCATTTTCGGTCTAATTGAGAACTGGGTCGAAAGGTGATATCAATGATCAATACAATGATTGATGCAATAAAATTTCATTTTAGTATTAACAATTACACCGATAACATACAATAACTCATTACCACAATACATCTTAATGTGATTGACCCATTCGCAGCATTAATTAATCAATTAGGGCTAAATAATAAATATTACTCCCTCCGTCCCATTAATTTTGTCCCTTATTGACTTTTTAAAAGTCAAAATTTTTAAACTTTGACCATAATTATTTTTAATATTTTAAACAATTAAATTTTATAAAATATATATTTTAAAACTACTTGATTAAAAGTTTATAAAATATATTTTTTAATATTTTTTTCAATAATAAATTTTATATAGTAATAGGTTAAAGTTTAAAAAATTTGACCCCAAAAAAGTCAATAATGGACAAAATTAATGGGACGGAGGGAGTACAAGTTTTAGGGACCAAATTGTAAATTCAACAAATTAAGGGTCCTTCAATGCAATTGATTAGACTAGACTGGAATTCACCACAATATTAACATACTTGTAAATTTTCATATAATTTGGAGTCCATTAGCTTATTCAATTTATTCTCTCCAATTTTAGTTACTAAACTGTGAACATTGCAAACTATTTAATATGCCTTTAACTACTTTAACTAACCCCGTATCGAAACACCCTAGGGCTGTTTCAAAATAGGTGCATGATGGTCAACCCATGTTGACTTTACTCCTTTAGATCGTATCGATACGGACACACCAGTACCAGTACGGGTTGACTTTACCTTTCTAAGCGTATCGATACGGAAACACCAGTATCGATAGAGATTGACTCCCTTTGACTTTGACCTTTGACTCGTATAATACGATACGAACCCGTATCAAAACGATCGATTCCAGTGACAAAATGTTTCAAAACAGTTATATTATGTTCCGATACGCCATATTCTTTATGTTCAATTATGCAAACCCGTATCGATACGCCATGACCCGAATCGATACGGCCTGGCCTATAATGACGGATTTTTCTGGTTTTTATTCGATTTGACTTAATGAACGATGTCTAAATGCAATGAAACTTTACACACGACATTTCAATGATATAAACTACTAGCATGCCAAATTTCATGATCATACGAATACGTTTGCTATGTTTTTACCTTTATGAGCCAAGTATGCACTTTTTAACCACTTACAGCCAAAAAAAGACCATTTAGGGCCATCAACCATATTAAAACATAGGAATATCACAAACATATCAAAAATGGGCATAAACGACTAGTTTAACTACTTTTCCACCTTCCTAGGAGTTCTTAAGATCAAAACACATTACTTTAGTGACTTGTCTTGCCTTGACTATCCGATCCTCGAACACGCGATCTTTCAACCTGAAATGCATGAGACACAATACATTAGGCATATGTTTCCTAGTGAGGTAGTCATAACAAAATGAATGGCAATATAACAAGTATCTCATATTCATGGTCTCATGCTCATCAATGTCAATATAATGCATCAATATGCTCATCAATGTTACTATTATGCTTCAATATACAATGTTCAACTTATTCATTTAATCATTAGCCCTTGGATTGAATCAAGATAGTGGATACACGAATTCATATGCCTCGCCAAATCAATGAATAGTCTAGTCCCTCTGCCTCGCCAATATGACCAATATCAATACACATCCCTCCGCCTCGCCAAATCAATATAGGTCGTAGCCTTAGAATTGTAGTCCACCCATACATTGAGCTCATGAATTCTATGGCATGCCAATTGTATCCAATGTCTATTCAAATCCAAGGTTTCAATGTTCATATACATAACCAATATTCAATGAGAATTCCAATGACCAAGGATTTCAATAATATCAATAATAAACATGTCTCATAATCAATGTTTCATGGTTCAAAGTCAATATCAATGTCTGATAATTTCTTTGCAATGTTTCAATGCCAATAACTATATCAATAACAATACCAATAGCTATGTCCGATGTTCAATAACAAACTTACCGACACTTACCAAAGTGTCCGATTAATGATCTGATGTAACTTCCTCAATGGTAATGTTAGCTAAATGATCGAAAACGACAATAAAAGATTCGGGAAGGCTTTTCGCCTAATCATGAGACTCCGACTACACTCATCTTGACAATCTGAAGTTTTCAAGGCTCTCGGATGACAATCCCCTTGTTCCTAGCTTTGGATGGAGACGATGGATGCCCTTTATCAACTTCTTGAGCTAGAAAATCAATAGGGAGATTATCAGGATCGATATTACGATATCAAAATCAATACAACGAGATCAAAATTGATATCCAAATTCAATATAAACATCAACGATGAATTATCCAAGTATAGCTAAAACCCTAACTTGAGATTAAGCTTGACACATCCATGGAATCCAAACATTGTTTGAGGATTATTTCTTACCCGAACAATGGCAACGATTCGATAGCTATAAGGTGAAGAAATTCAAAGCTTGAAACTTCCTACAATGGTGGTGCTTGCTTGTTGGTGGGAGGAAAAAGATGAAGATGATGAGAGGTGTGTTGTTATTTGCAATCGGGTAAGTTTGTCTCTTTTGCTATTCTATAGCTTTTTAATTAGTATAGGTTTCCTTCCATTGAAGGAAACTCTCCAGATATTCCCACGTATGGGAATTTTAATGAAAAGGGGGCCAATCGCAAGATTTGTCCCTTAAATCTCAAGGGTTTATAATTTTGACTCCCAACTCTTATTTTTCCACAAGTTAGACACTATTGTATTTTCGATACTATTCAATAGGATCCAGTTACAAAGATTTAACTCAATTAGAGTCCAATATCAATGATTAACTAGTCAATGCTATCTTTAGACTTTATCGATGCAAAATTTCCAATCACCAGAACCTAATTTCGACTATACTGGATTTTGGGGTGTTACACTCCCAAGGAGAGACTTCTTCCCCAAATAGGGTTTTCACATGTAACCACCTATAAAAGGAGGGCTTGACCGATTTGGAAAACAACAACAATGAGAGATTATGATTTTTTAGAATTTATTTTTGTGTTTTCTTAGTCACATTATGTTCTAAACTTTTCTTAGAGTTAAGATTTGTTTTGTTTAGTAGTTGTGAGTACAGTTGTAATTAGTTAAAGTTTTTATACAATTCAATTCAAGGTTTGTTTATTCCATGTTCTTCATCTTTGTTTGCAATAGAATCGAGAGATCTTTGTGAGCACATCTATTTGTTTCAATTCGAGAGAGCTAAAACTCAAGAAAGGGATAAACATGATTCCCTCCAATTAAGGCGAGAATCAGCTTAGCTTAGAGATAAGTCTAGGTTTAAGGCGGCTAAGAAGGAACGTGGGAAGGTTGTTGTTCAATCTAGGTTTACACCGAGATGTATTGTCGAAGAGTGGGCATCAACAGTATTCAAACATAGAGATAAGTTGGAATCAGATTAGGATGTTCTGTCGAACCTTTAATGCCCGCCGAGTTGCCCATTGTGGCAGTGTTCTATCTGTCACCTGCTGTGGCAGACGTTATCGACTTTGCATCACAAGACTTTTTCAAGTTCAACGCAGTTTCACACTACGACGCAACTCAATCTGACCCATCTTCTTATTCTAATTACTCGATCTTTCTATTATTCGTTTACTTTAAATTTATGCAAATTTCTCAAACCAACCTAAATCAATTGTGTTTTTACTTTTCTTTGTGCAGGAATTTAATGTTGAAGTAGCTATCCAGTCCCTGAGGAGATGATAATCTTTTATATTACAACTAGGCATCAATGTACACTTGCACTTAAAGCAGGATTGTTTCACAGCCTACAGTTTATGTTCGTTATCAGACAATGTTATTACCCATCTATCTGGAGCTTTTGCATGGACCACTACTCTGGCCTTGCAACTGCTCATTGTTTGTGGACGTGGAACGCGTGAACATTTCACCTCGTCTACTTTTGATTTTTTTTGCCCTTGTTTCAAACAACAAAACTCTTGCTGGTATTTATTTCCATTTCTAACCCGACTTGTTCCACGATGTACACTAAATCTATTTTGACTTGCGTATTCCTCATAAAACTCCCATGCTTCTTCCAGTGACGCAAATGTCATGCCAACGATTTTATTCGAAATCTCCACACTATCTCCTCCTACTTTAGCATCACCTACTATACTCGAAACTTCCATGATGAGTATAATCTGCAGCCTAGGTAAATGAATATGAAATAACTGAAACATTGCATGGAATTAAGTTGCATAAAAGTACAAAAAATTTCTTCTTGTGAACTTACAATTACCTACTTAAGACCGTTGTTGCTAGAAAAAAGGTTTATGAGCTTTAAGATAAACAACTTCTTCAATGGGAAGGGGATTAAGAGGACAGAGACGTGTAATATTTTAGATTTCGGGCGATCATATTAGAAACGAAAAGACAGTTTCTGGCGAGAAAAAAAATGTTAAATCATTTCCAACCAATAACTATGGGTTTTGATACTATTCATTCAGATCTTAAACTGAAACCGTTAGTAAAACATGTAATATTTTAGATTTCATATGATAAGCTCGAAATTGTATATGCAAACATTCTATACTCGTCGCATTATAGAAAACACACTTTCTGCGACCAATTACATGGCACATCTATGTTGAGGTTTTCTATTTTATTGTATTATATATACAAAGACAACCATGTCACGAAGCGTACAAATCATGTACACAATTGGTCTACTATCACTTTTTTAAGATTAATTACATCATTAATGAACATAAAGTAAATCATGTATACAATTGGTCCAATTTGTAAGCCTAAAACAAATTGTATAACGCACATTTCATCCATCTGGTCATCCTCAATTCACCATTTGCTTTCATTACCTTACTTATACATTTTTTAATTACTTGATAAGATAATTTATTCTTTATAGAACCATTTCATACAAATTACCGATTATTATACAAAACATCATGAGATATATAATAGTTACAAATTCCTCTAATTAAAATATTCATAACCAAAGATCCAGATTGAATCGAGACAAGATGAGCATATCAAAATAGTTATAAGTCAAAATATGAATTAGGGTATCAAACTTTAAAGTCAAGGTTCAATACTAGGAGAATTAATGACCAACTTGAAATGTGAGAACAAGCAGTAACATTATTGGTTTGATTTTTTTAGTTTCGAACAAACCACACTAGGTTTCGAAACTATATGTCTGAATGTCCCACAGCGATTGTTATAGTTTAATTAAATAATTTAAGTTTCGCTTTTGCTAAGTTCTGGTATAAATTTACTAGTATCAACATTCATAATCTGAGTTCCGATTTAACTATTGTCTTAGTATATACAAACACTACAATGTGTACTAGGGTGTTCATGGTAGGTTAACTGTACCGTTTAGCTTAAACGGTTGGTTAACCATTATAGCGGTTATTATTCATAACTTAACCGTTACTAACCGTTAAGAAATGGTTAACCGTTAATTTTTTAAATGGTTAACCATTATAGTGGGTAACCGCTAAGGAACGGATCAGTTATAGGTTAACTTGTAACCTATTACGATTTTCTTTTCAAATGTTCATTATTTTTTTTAGAATAATAAATATATCTCTCCGATAAATATTGTATTAAATTTTTTTAAAAAAATAACTTAAATAGATAAATTTTAAACACAAACATTACACTTAGTTAAAATAAAGTACCTATAGGTTAAGCTATAAGTTAACCATTAACCGCCTTTTTTAGCAGTTTAGTTAACCGAAACCATTTAACCTTAACGGTTAGGTTAATTAACCTATAAAATGAACGATTATACTGGTTAACGATTACTGTTTACTTTGCACACCTCTAATGTGTACATAATTATCATTCAACATATAATTACATATCGTTCAAATACTCAAAAGGATTATAGTCTTCTTCCACCGTTTCAGTGGGATTGTTTGAACCTCCCCAATCACTCATCCGTACTTCCTCCTGTTCCTAATAAGGGAAAAAAATCGTTTCACACGTTATAATTGACCTATGATACATGTAAACATGTAATTTTAAAAATTAGGGACTAACGTTTTCATTGATCAGATGCATGTTGTCTGTTGCACTATCTGAAAATTCCAAGTCCGTAGCATAAAAACCATCATTACATGTGGATGATGGTGTTGACAATCCTAACTTCAAATCAGGACATGCCACTTTATTGCGCCCTTCTAAATTGTAAATTGAATAATGGAGCCTACTCATGCTTCCAACTTTTTTCGACTTTGTATCTAGACTTTTGCCTTTCTTCTTTGATGGGTCCTAAACTCTTTTGAGTGGTGTGGTTTGATCATAAGAATCATTCAACATAGAAGATGCCTCGAGTTCGTTCACCAGTCTATGAATCTCATCTTCAACTCGTCGATAGCTCTCTTCCTTATTTGCTACAATATGAAAAAGTTTATTTGCAATCAATTGGAGCGAAGAGAATTGGGCCATGCATTTTGCTTCAGCGGGAACATTGAAGTCCACAAATGATGGGGCAACAACCTTCACATTCTTTGTCCATAAATTTAGAATCAATGAATTTGGGATACATGTTCTATCCATGATCTTAAGAACGTGTAGTTGATGTCTACATGAAAACTCGAATGTCTCAAATTTGATACATGGTTCATTGCTACTAAGCAAGCTTAGTTCAGTTAAAATGAATGGAAGAAGAGTCTGTTTGTTGTCGTAGTCTGTAGATATATCAGATGTCACCTTCAATTTTTCAATTATTTGTCCATTCTCATATCTTCTCCTAGAATTACGTACACAAACAGCGTCTTCGTCTGCGGGAGGTGGAGAACCTCCTGGGATTCGTGATGAACTAACACCTTCATCAAAATTTACATACAACTCGATGTTGGTAATGATACCCCCTACACGGTTGTATCGTTTAAACATCTTGTGAAGGTCGCTTGCATTACATATCTTTAGCATGTAATGAGCTTCAGGGTCGGGCTCATCAGCGAGGATTTTGGCTTCCAATGAAGACAATTTATTCCTTGTTGGTTTTTTAACCTCTGTGGAAATTAACTCAAACAAATCATCCTTCTTGATGATGTTGCTGAATGAATTGTAGAGGTATGATCCTAAAAAGAAAGTGGTTGCAGGAAATCTTGCCATCAAAATTTTAAATAAGAATTTCTACAAAATATGGTAAAGTGTAGAGCTATGGAAGATTTGTTACTTAGGGTTCGGCAGTAAAAATGTTATCGATAATTAGTTTGGAGTACGACATCTAAAATGTTACTAGTAATCAGTTTAGGGTTTGGCACCTAAAATGTTACTAGTATTTAGTTTGGGGTTTGTACCGTAAAATGTTAATGAAATTTAGTTTGGGGTTCGGCACTTAAAATGTTACCCAAAATAAGTTTCAGGTTCAACACCTAAAATTTTACTAAAAATCAATTTGGGGATCGGCACTTAAAATGTTATAGGCAATGAGTTTGGGATTTGTGACCTATAATGTGACAGAAATTTAGTTCAACTCTTTGAATCCAATACGTTAGCGGAAATTAGTTTGGGGTTTGGACCCTAAAATGCTAATGAAATTCGTTTTCAGGATCGGCACCTAAAATGTTACCTACATTTAGTTTGGTGGTAGGGAACCTAAATTATTACCGAGATATTAAATTGTTTAAGTTGAGTAAAACATTTCATTCGCCACATAAAATGTTACCAAAAAGCAGTTTAAGTGGTTAGGGAACCTAAAATATTAGGAACATGTTCCACTTTCTATGTTCAAAGGGAAACAATTAACTCAGCACCTAAGATGTTAGTAAAAAAACCAGTTTAAGGTTAAAACACTTTATTAGCAAACTGAAAATCTTAACCAAAACCTGTTTGAATTGGTTGGTAACCTGTAATTGGAAAATAGGTGTCGTTGTATAGTAGTCGTATTTTAACATGTCGCGCAGCAGGCCTGCCTGAAAGAATAAAATGTTCTATGCGTTGTAATATTGAAAGCTACACAATACTTCCATCAAAATAAAATTTTAAAAAATGGAATTTGTTGTGAATAAAATAAAGAAGAACAAGAATAAAGAGATAAGAGAAAGAGAGAGACTTGTATTACTCTCAATGTAGTGTTGTGTACAATGCTTTTTCTAATATCTATATTTATAGGCACAAGGTTAAAAACCTAATATCAATGGGCATTAAACCTTAATAATAAAGTGCATTAAAGTCACATTTAATACATGGATGTCCACCATAAATAAATATTCATAACACTCCCCCTTGGATATCCATGAAGATAGTATGTCTCGTTAAAATCTTACTAAGATAAAAACTCAGTGGGAAATAATTTCCTAGTGAAGAAAAAAGAGTGCATACATCTTTGATACGCATAACATGTTGCCTCATTAAAAACCTCACCAGGAAAACCCATTGGGACAAAACCTCGGTTAAGGGGAAAAGAGTGCAACGTGTATTTACTTCCCCTCATGAAAGCATCACATAAGATTTTTGAATCTTCATAATTCAATCTTGGATACTATTTTACTAAAGATTGTGATGGATGAAACTTTGCAATAATATGTTTCATTTTGTCATCTTTGACGAATCCATCTTTTGATTGAGATATAAATTTTTCATTATCTCTACACAAGATATCTTGCATCTTATCCTGTGAAAATAATTCGCATATCTTCTAGATATGTTTAGCCAAACACATTTTTCGACTAAACCTTGTGCATAACATGATTTGAAGCAGCATCGAGTTTTGAAAGATATAAAGGTATCTTTTTAGCATTTAGATGATATTTCTTGACCAACTAATATATGGTGCTTCCATACCAATTATTTATTTATCTTTCTTTCAAAGATAAATTTATGCACACTCAATAATCTTGCAATTATAAGGATACTCAATAGATATGCTTTATCCATATTGAATCTTCTTTAAGATTCTTTCAGCTTATGTCTATTCAGAGACAAAAAGACATATTTAAATGCTCGATCTTTAGGCTGAGATAAAACTTGATCTCAAGATTCTTTTTCTCAAATATTTTCGTTAAATAATCAAATGCTTTGAAAGCTATTCATGAGTTTCCATTTCGAAGCTCTTCAAGTGTTCTAATAACATTTAATTATCATAAAGAATCTTGATCCAAACTCCTCTATAAAATGCATAAGGAGATTCATTCTTGTAGTATTTCCCCATTAAGGCGATTATATCAAACGTGCCAAAATATAAATATTCAAGTGGACATATCTAAATAAATTTCCTCAGAAACTTCCAAATGCTTCTAGCATTTTAAATCCTTCAAGGATAACTTTATACAGGGATCCAAAAAATAATTAGAAGCATATAAAATATTTCATAATTGCCAAAGTGATTGCATCCACCATGAAGTAATTAAAATTATTCATAAAACATAATTCAAGTCGTATTTATATCTCACGACTATTTATTTGTATCTCACTTGCATTACACTTAGGTGTTTGGACTATTGGTCCAAAAACTTTACTTTTGGAAAGTTCAAAGTGTCTTTCTATATTGGCCAATCATTTCAATATCTATAGATACAATATCCTCATTTTCTTTTTTTCTTCTATAGAAGTATTCTATGTAAAATTGTTGTCGACGACAACTTTTCTTTTCTGGTTTTATTCTTTTCTCGTATTGACATAACTTATCGAGATCTCTTTTCAATCTTTATTTTAGGTACCTGAAACTCTTCTAGAGTTTTATTATTAGTTATGTCTCGGGTCTCTTCATGAGCACCCGCCTCCAATATATATGACCATCTCATATTACTTTCCATTTACGAGAATTTTGATCATTGGAACCAATTTCAACTATCATGCTTCAGACATGATTTACATCCATTCACTCTAAAATGTAAATCAAATTTAGAGCATTTTAACTAGTATATGAGACTTGATTATCCTAATTAGGTCAGTAGATATGTCCGGTAGTTGACATATAATAACATGAATTGTCTTATGAACTTCTGGTTCATATATGAGGATCTAGATACTGATAATTCATTTTCTTTATTTATCCAGCTGATTATTCTCTCCCTTGACGTTGATAAAAATTTATCTCATAAATGATTCTCCGATTAATGTTTAAGAATTTAAACATAAAAGGAGACTCATACTCAATATATATTCCCAACCCTTTTTATTTACCCATTTTATGTGTTGTGGTGGAGCAATTCAACAATATATCGCACATTTAAAAATTATAAAATGGGAAATGTATGGCTTCTAAACAAAAACCAATCATAATGGAGAGTTTATTATAACTCGTTAGCTTGATGCGTATAAGCGCTGCTATACGTGAAATACCATATAGATAATAAGTGTTGTTCTCATAGTTTAGCTGTAGCACCCCAAAATCTGGTCTAGTCGGAATTAGGTTCCTGTGATCAGAAATTTTGCATTGATAAAGTCTAAATATAGTATTGGGTAGCTAACCATTGATATTGGACTCTAATTGAGTTAAATCATTGCTATTGGACCCTATTGAATAGTGTTGAAAAAATTTTAGTGATTAAATTGTTAATATTAGAAGTTGGGAAGCAATAATATAAGGTTTAAAAAGGTTGGAGGACTAATCTTGAAAGTGGCCCTCCCTAAGCTTAGTTAATATCCACGTGGGATGTTGAGATACAATTCCTTCATTTGAAGGAAAGCCAATTCGGCTATTGTTGATAAAGGAAAGGAAATATTGAATTGAAAAGCTACCCGAAACATAGCAAGCAACCACCTCTCCAAAACTATGCATCTTCTTCATCTCCGACCTAAGCAAGCACCTCCATTGGAGCTAGCTTTAAGCTTCATTTTTCCTTCGTTTTATTGCTATCAAATCATTTCTAGTGATCGGGTAAGCTTTTCCCCCTCAAACTAATAATAGAAATCCATGGTATTTTGAGATTAATCTTAAGTTAGGTTTTGGTCATCTATGGAAATTCTTGACTAATAATTGTGTTGAGCTTGGACATTGATTTTGATGTCATTGTATTGATCTTGATATTATATTATCGACCCTAACAACTTCCCTATTGATTTTCTAGCTCAAGAAGTGGAGAGAGAGGTTTCGCCATCTCCATCGAAAGCTAGAAGAAAGGGCGTAGTTATCCGAGAGCCGTAAGAGCATCGGATTTTAAGATGAGTGTAGTAGGAGTCTCGGAATTAGGCGAGAAGCTTTCCCTAATCTTTTATTGATGTTTTCGATCATATCGCTATCAATATCATTGAAGAAGTCGCATTGGATTGTTAATTAGATTCATTGGTAAGTGTCGATAAGTTGTTATTGAATATCGGACATAGTTATTAGCATCGCTATCATGCATTGTCATCGATATGGTTAGTGTTATTGAAATAGTGTAAAGAAATCATCGGATATTTATATTGACATTGACATTGAAACATGGCATATTGTTAATGAAACATGTTTGCTATTGATAATATTAAAGTCATTGGTCATTGAAATTCTCATTGAACATTGAATATGGATACGAACATTGAAATCTTGGATTTGAATGGACAATGGATACAATAGGCAAGCCGTAGAATTCATGAGCTCCTTTTACGGGTGGACTACGGTCCTAAGGCTACGACCTATATTGATTTGGTGAGGTAGAGTGATGTGTATTGATATTGGTCATATTGGCGAGGCGGAGGGATTAGACCATTCATTGATTTGGCGAGGCTTAGGAATTCGTGTATCCACTATCTTGATTCAATCCAAGGGTTAATGATGAAATTACTATGTTAAACATTGGATTTGGATGCATAAATATTGACATTGATGAGCATGAGATCATATATAAATATATACTTCATGCATTGATGTTCATGTTGTATATGACTACCTCACTAGGCGATGTATGCCTAACGTGTCTCATCTTATGCATTTCAGGTTAAAAGGCCACTGTGTTTGAAGATCGGATAGTCCAGGAGAGACAAGTCACTACAAGCCTAAAGTAATGTATTTTGACCTTACAAACTCCTAGGAAGGTGGAAAAGTAGTTGAACTGGTCTTTTGTGCCTATTTTGATATGTGTGTAATTTGTGTAAGTTATAATATGGTTACAGGCCCTAAATTGACTTTTGGTTTGGCTAAAAATGATTAAAAGTGGCATATTTGGCCCATAAAAGTCAAAACCTAGTAAACGTATTCGAATGACAATAAAATTCGGCATGTCAGTAGTTTATAGAATTTAAATGTTGTGTAAAAAATTTCATTCTGTTTCAATATCGTTTGGTAGGTCAAATCAAATAAAAACCAGTAAAAATGTGTCATTACAGGTCAGGCTGTATCGAAACGGTTAAGCTTAATTGGACCCTAGAAACAGAGTGTTTCGGTACGGTTTGGGGCCATATCAGAACATTTTGCTACTGGAATTCACTGTTTTGATATGGGTCTTTAGTGAATCGAAACGGGTCAAAGTCAAGGTCAAATGGAGTCAACCCGTACCGATACAGGGTTTGCCTGTATCGATACAGTTTAAAGGATGAAGTCAGCTTAGTTTAACCATCGTACACTTGTTTCAAAATAGCCTTAAGGTCTTTCGATACAGGGTTAGGTAAATTAGTTAAGAGGACTAAAACAGAAGGTTTGCAATGTTCACAGTTTGGTCAATGAACCTTGAATGATTAAATTGAATGGGTAAATGAACTCCAAATTGTATGAAACTTTGCAGGCCTGTTAATAATGTATTGAATTTCATTGTAGTATATTCAATTGCATTGAAGGACCTCTGATTTATTGAATTTATAGTTGGTCCCTAAAACTTGTAATGGTTTAGAATTAGTCCTAAATGATTAATTATTGCTTGACAAGGATTAACTGGACTAAGATGCATTGTGGTAATCCATTATTGTATATTATTTTTAAATGTTGAGTATAAAAATGAAATTTTATTGTTTTGTTCATTGTATTGTTCACTGGTATCACCTTCGGACCTGGTTCTCGACTAGACTGGAAAGGGGGTGTTATATTTGTGGTATCAGAGCTAGAGTTTAGTCGATTTTGAGACTAAATCGAAGCTTGTTGTATTGTTGTTATGTTACTTTGCCACCTAGGAGTTATATATTGTGTATATTGTGACTTGTCGACTAATCTGATCTTTCATATAGATATGTCTGAAACTAATGAAGCTCCCATTGATGAGTTTTCCACCGGCTCCTTGACACATGGCGAGGAGATTAGAGGAGGGAATCCTCCAAATTCACCACATCCGCAGGATCCTCCTGCTCGGGGTACCGATCCTGTAGCACCTACTGCTCAGGCTGAATGTTACAAGAATATGGCTGACATGTTCAAGCAGTTTATGACTGCTATGAGAGCTGAGCAAATCGTGCAACATATCACTCCTACAGTCCAACACACCCGAGCACCCATTGATAAGCTCTCATAGTATCGAGCTTACACCTTCACCGGACAAGATGACGACAACCCTGAAGTTGTCGAATACTGGTTGGACAACACTTTGCGGATTTTGGATAAGCAACTTCAGTGCTCGGACGAGCACAAGCTCGAGTGTGCCATCATGTTACAAGCTGATAAGGCACTTCACTGGTGGGAAACTACCATATTGACGGTCTCTGAATACACTGTGACTTGGGAGTTCTTCCTTAAAGAATTCTGCAACAAATACATCAGTGAGTTTTACCTTGCTGAGAGACGAATTATCTTCCTCCACCTCAAACAAGGTGGACGACCGATCAAAAAGTACATCCATGAATTTTGTAAGTACTGCAGATACGGTGTTGAATACAGAAAGAATGAGGAAGAGAAGTGTCAGATGTTCATTGCAGGGCTTAATGATGAATCATGCTTGATTTTTTACTGCATTAAGCATTTCTGATTTCCAAGACCTCGTGAATCGAGTTAAGGCCACCAAAGCTGCACAGAGAGCTCAACGAGTTGGTGGGTCTAAAAAGTCTGAGAAGAGGTTTAGGGATGATTCGTGACCTCCGAGATGGAACAAGAAAGGGAGATACCAAGGCCCCAAGCATAATGACTATCCACAGCCCTCCCGTTATGGGAATATTGAGAGGCCTCAGTCTATAACGCATTCCTTTGCTAAGGCAGCGTCCGTTGATAGCATCGGAGGTTCAAACTGAGGCAACCAACATCCAGTTTGCAATTATTGTCAGAATATCCAACCAGCGGGTCAATGTCATAAGTAGACTGGAGCTTGTTACTACAGTGGTGAGCAGGGTCACTTTATCCGTGACTGCCCTTTGAATACAACCAAATCTACTGTTACACTGACTACTATTGCCTCTCTTGCTCAATCCTTTCGAGGTAAAGGATCGAAGCAATGATCATTGGGAACCTATAGAAGATCGAGTGGTTCAGGGAAACCATTCAATAAGAAAGATTCTAAAGCCCCTGCCCAAATGTATCACGTGAGGAGCAGAAAAGAAGGGATGAACCTGACGTCATTGCAGGTACCATTGAGCTTTATTCATATCCTTTGTATGCATTAATTGACCATGGTTCTAATCACTCTTTTATAAGCACCATTGTACTTAAGAAATATAGTATGTCTTCCGAGCCAATAGCATTGAGAATCTCTGTAACCAATCCCTTAGGAGATTGTGTCACCGTAAGGGCAGTGTGCAAGAAATGCCCCTTATTGATCCAAGGGATTCCTTTCCCGGCCAATTTGATGGCCTTACCGGTCCATGAGTTATATGTTATCTTAGGCTTAGATTGGGTTAGTAAGCATCAAGCCTGGGTAGACTGTTGTAAAAGGAAGTTGTACCTTCGAGGTCTCGGCAAAGAGAGTGTTTTTTTATAAACACGAGAAATCCTTCATTGTGTGCATTGACATTAGAAGCTAAAGATGAATCACAATTTCGGGACATTGACACCGTATGTGAATTCTCTGATGTCTTCCCTAATGAACTTTCGGGTTTGCCCCAACCCGTGAAGTGGAGTTTGGCATTGAGGTGCAACCTGGGACTGCTCCAGTTTCCACCGCACCATATCGTATGGCAGCTATTGAATTGAAGGAGTTGAAAGCTCAAATTCAAGAATAATTGAGCAAAGGTTTCATTCAACCAAGCTCTTCGCCTTGGGGAGCATCGGTTCTCTTTGTGAAGAAGAAAGATGGTTCTATGCGATTGTGTATTGACTACCGACGGTTGAATAAAGTAACCATCCAGAACAAATATTCATTGCCTAGAATAAACAACATGTTCGATCAACTAAAGGATGCCTCTGTGTTTTCCAAGATTGATTTAAGGTAGGGCTATTATCAAATGAGAGTTAAGGAGTGTGATGTAGCGAAGACCGCTTTCCGTACAAGATATGGAAACTACGAATTCTTGGTGATACCCTTTGGGTTAACCAATGCACCGGCATCCTTTATGGATTTGATGAATCGAGTTTTTAGACCTTATCTTGATAAATTCGTAGTGGTGTTTATAGATGACATAGTGATTTACTCCAAGAATGAAGCGGAACACCAAGATCATCTTCGTATCGTGCTTCAGACCTTAAGAGAGAAGCAGTTGTATGCAAAGTTCTATAAGTGTGAGTTTTGGCTCACCGAAGTTGCCTTTCTGAGACATATTGTGTCAGCTTCAGGTATTTAGGTGGACCCGAAGAAAATCCAAGCTATTGTAGAATGGCATCCACCGAAGAATATTGGTAAGGTCAGAAGCTTCCTTGGGCTTACTAGCTATTATAGGAGATTCATGAAAGGGTTCTCTATGATAGCCGCTCTTTTGACCAAGTTATTGCGAAAAGAAGCTCATTTTGTTTGGACTGTAGATCAACAACGGAGTTTCGATCAATTGAAACAAATCTTGACTCACGCACCAGTTTTAATCCAACCCGAGTCCGAAAAGGACTACATAGTTTATAGTAATGCATCGCACCTCGGGTTAGGATTTGTATTGATGCAAGAAGGTAAAGTCATCGCTTATGCTTCGAGACAACTTAAGCTGCACGAAATGATTTATCCTACCCATGACCTTGAATTGGCTGCAGTTGTCTTTGCATTGAAAATCTGGAGACATTACCTCTACGGAGAAAAATGTTAACTCTTCACCGATCATAAAAGTCTTAAGTACCTATTGACCCGAAAGGAGTTGAATCTTTGGCAACGGAGGTAGATGAAACTCCTTAAAGATTACGATCTTGTCATTGATTACCATTCGGGCAAGGTCAACATTGTAGCTGACGCATTCAGCCGCAAACCTTTGCCTGGTAAGTATCGACAGTGAATATAGAGTTGTATGTATTGTATGGTACATTAACTCATTGTAATATCGCTATATTGTAGCCCCTCGAGCAATTAACGCTCACTTACGACTTCGGAAGCATCGCTATCTTGTAGCTGAACTTCAAGTTCAATCTACCATCATTTCGCGAATCAAGGATTTGCAAGAACAAGATCCTGAGCTTCAATCTATTGTTTCTAAGCTATCAGACAACTCCGATTTTAGAATGAATTCTGAAGGACTTTTGTGTTTTACATGACCGGGTCGGTTTACCTAATGATGAATCTCTTCGCACTGATATTCTCTTTGAAGCTCATTCGAGTTCCTTTACCGTTCACCCCGGGTCCGTGAAGATGTATAAGGACCTACGTGAACTCTATTTGTGGCCAGGCATGAAGCAGGCCATAGTTGATTACATTTCCAAATGTCTCACGTGCCAACGTGTTAAGGAAGAACATTGTGCTCCTACTGAATTATTGCAGCCTATCGATCCACTAAAATGGAAGTGGGAAAAGATCAGTATGGATTTTGTTAGTGGCCTACCGTTAACTCCTGCGAAGCATGATGCCATATGGGTCATTGTAGATCATTTCTGTAACCCCCGTAGCCCGACCTAGACGGTTGGCCCGAACTACGAAGATTACACGGGGAAAACCAAAGTCAACCCGAAAGTCAACCTTGATTAACGACCCTTTTTTTTTCTTTTTAATCTTATCTAGATGCACATTAACCTTAGATGCACATTATCTAGATGCACATTAACTTTAGGGACCAAATTGTAATTTCTGAAAACTTTAAGGACTTAACCAGATTTTAAGTTACCAACTTGAAATTAATCATGTTTCATGCTTCTCTGCCAAATTTCAGCTCAAACGGACATCCCGAACTCATACAATTGCACAAACAAGTTTCAGGACCAAAATGCAAACATTTTGAAACATTTAACCGCCCATGTCAGCCCCCAACGGTCACCCGTTCCGAAACAGGCCAAGCCCGTTCCGAAACACGGGCCGTTCCGCAACGCGTTCCGCAACGGGGGTCTGGCAGAATACATTCCGTTTCGGAACGGTGGCACCCGTTTCGGACGCCTGGGTTCATGCAGGGCACCCGTTCCGAAACGGTGTTACCTGTTCCGAAACACATAGCCCAGAATGTTGCATTTTGCTCAGACAAACACACAATTGGTCATTCAAACATGCTCCAAAACCCACCAAACTTTGCCAACATGCAATTCAATATAAAAGAGACATACTTGCATCAACAATTCAACAAATAACCATCACATACGGAAAGCCCCAAATCTATAGGCATGCTTCCTACACAAGCAACCATTTAAGCACAAACCTTTCAATTCAACCTCAATTAAGCCAATTCATGTTTCAACAACATTAACAACAATATTTTAACATTCATGATCAACACATACGATCACAATAACAACAAATCGAGAGATTCTACCCCATTGCCCTTATTAACTATAGCTATTCACCGAGACATACATCTCCATTGGAGTCCACCTTGAATCCCTTGCTCCTTGCTGTCCAAACTTCAAGAATCTGCATTGATGGACAAAAAGGAGCGTAAGCACATAATGCTTAGTGAGGAATGCTCAAAACCAAAACACCATCAATGCAGCGGGTCTTTAAAACACTTTAAAACCAACCCGATTTGCTTTCCAAAACCATGTTCGAAAACTCTTTTCAACATCAAGCTCAAACCATGCATAAACACCATATGCTAAGCTTAATCAAAACCATGGAAAACACATCCTTTTCACAACATACCTTTCTTCAACTTGAAAACCACATCAAGCAAGAAACCATTTAAAACCATAGTTCAATCAAACCATTTCATGCATTTAATCAAGGCAACGTAAAACCATATCATCATCATCACATGCCTTTAACAATAAGCCATACATGACTCCAATGCAACATAGGTAATTCATGCTCACATGCATCATTTATCAAATGATAACCAACACTTGTTCAACATACAAGTAACATGCTTTCACTAGCATCATACACATCTCATGCAACAATGCATCTTACCAAGCATCTCATGCTTCTCATGCAAACATGCATCAATTCAAGCATCTCATGCTTCACATGCAACCATGCATCATTTCAAGCAATCCCATGCTTCACATGCAACTATGCATCATTTCAAGCAATCCCATGCTTCACATGCAACTATGCATCATTTCAAGCAATCCCATGCTTCACATGCAACTATGCATCATTTCAAGCAATCCCATGCTTAACATGATCAAGAACATTATATTGGCTTTCAAGAGATCAACCATATTCACTTTCCAACTTTTCAACCCGATCGGATACGCGGATTACAAGCGTGTCCCAACGCTTCCTACACACTACCCAATCCAAGGTCTTCCCGTGGGCAACAACCTCCACTGACCTCAATCTCCTAAGGTTCCCATGTATGGACTTTTAAACACCATACAACCTTAGCTTTTCCTCAAGGTTACCATGTATGGACTTTCAACCGCCATACACCCTTGACATGTACAAGGTCTTCCCGTATGGACTTTCAACCACCATACAACCTTTGCATAACCGATTGGTAGTTGTAGACATCATCTAACGAGATCCGGGACATCACACACAAGATCCACACATGGACTTTACCACAGCCATTGTGATCTTAACAAGTACAAGGTTCTCACATAAGGACTTTTAACCACCTTATAACCTTTACTCAACCAAGGTCTACCGTGGGCAACAACCTCCACTACGACCTTAAGCAACCGAGGTCCTCCCGTGGGCACACCCTCCACTAACCTCATCTCGTTAGGAATACTTGAGGGGAGTTTACCCGGTCCACACTTGACCACTCCGCCATCAAGGCGACTTTATTCACGGTGCACCCAATCCTATAGCCGGCTAATTATACCCGATCAACGAACCAAGAACCATTCACATCTCTTGCCAACATAACCATCTTACCATAATATCCAATGTTCCACATGCATAAACATAATGCAAGGCCATCACATCATTAGCTCAATGATTCACATGCATACACATAATGCAAAACCATCACATCATTAGCTCAATGATTCACATGCATAAGCAATATGCACAAGGTAACAATTATCATCATTAATCATCATCAACTCACTGTTTTTAAGCATCATACAAAGCCAATGAACAACATGCAACACTATGCATCAAAACCACATTTTCAATGCACTAAACCAAGGATCTCTTACCTTGAGCATCCTTTTCAATTGACTTTCAAAACCAGCATTAAACCATGCTAAAAACATGCTTACAAAACAGAATTAAACCATGCAATAACACATGCATATCAATCATCAACCACAATTGATTTTAAAACCAAATCATACACAATTCAAGAGCAAAAACCTCTTCACTTACTCTTGAGCTTAGCAAAGTTGTTTAGACTTAAACTAAGCTCCCAAAAACCTTCAAACCTTGTTTCAAAAGCTGAAATCCCAACTTCACTCACCGATTACCAAACAAGCCTAGCCAACAAGCTTTCCAAGCTTCCGAAACCTTCCGAAAACACCTCCAAAGCTCAAGGATCAACCTCCCCTGTTTCAAGCACATAAAAACAGAACATTAATGCATCCATATGCATTAAAACACCAGCAACATCAACACAACTCGCTGCTCATCACAAAACTAGCAATTTGGCTACCAAACACAACCGAAATCACCTCCAAATACTTCCAAAACTTAACCCAGCCAAGATCCACCACTTCTAACCATTTTTATACATCAAATAACATGCAAAATGATCACAACCACGTCCTTATACCTCCAGGTATAACAGATCACCAAAAACACTCCAAAAACAACCAAAAACTCAAGCCAAACTTAGGAAATTCAACCTATCCGGGATTGCATTGATTAAACCTCAACTTCTAATCAATTTAACATTCATTTAACATCATTTTGACATCTCTAAACCCTGCTTAAACAGATCACACGAAATTTTCACCAAAATCGCCAAATCTTGCATTTTAGCCAAAAATCAAGATCTCAATTGAAAAGCCTTTAATAAAACATAAATCAAGGATTGAGAACTTGGGAATTTCAGTAAAGAACTGATAGTTTAGAGGAGAAGGACGTTCTTACCTCCAAACTTGAATTTCTCCATTTTAGAGCCAAAATGCTTGATGAATCAACTTGTAAATTGAGAGGTTTTGATGATGAGATGATTAGGAATCAAATGAGAATTGAAATGAGAGTTTAAGATGTTAAAATCAAAGAAAGAAATCTGAGGAAATCTTGTTTGGGTTGAGAGAAAATGAGAGAAAAGAGAATTTGAGAGAAAATAGAAAAATTAGTTAAGAATTGGTTAAAATGATTTCCCTCCTTTTCCTAATCTTTAAAATCAGATTTTAGACTTAAAATATCTTAGAAAAATCTGGAGAAATCCTTTTTGGAATAATAGCTCCTTAAAGATTCAAAGTTTCAATCCTTTATAAAACTGTCCCGCAACTTTCAAAAATTACATTTTGGTCACCAGCCAAAATGTCAACCTTCCGAACCTAATTTTCCAAAATTGATTTCACAGTTCACTTATATATATTAAAAGATGATTTTAGAATATTTTTCCATATTTTTAATGCAACCCGAACTAGGCTTTCCTAAATTCACTCTTATATATTCGATCAGCACTTTGACCGAACCGGTCAACACCCAAAACTTCCGAGCCCAAAACCGGGGCGTTACAACTCTCCCCCCCTTAGGAAATTTCATCCTCGAAATTTCAACCGGCGAAAAGAGAACAACAACCTTCTCAAAACAACTCACAAGGCGACACAAAAGCCTTAACCAACACCACTGATCACTTTCCACACAAAACTTCCACCACTCACTATTCACAAAACCAAACTCTCAAGGGTAACCACAAACCAACCTTCCACACAAGCAGATTATGCACAATCTCAACATCAACCTGAAAACTTCAACTCTTACAGCAAACAACACTGTAACACATGCTTCCATAACTTGTCTACACAAAGACAACAACCAAACCAACTCAGCCATTAGACAACCTCTCAGCCTCTAAAACTCTTGCGATTCCCAAACCTTTTCCAAAGATTTTCCCAACAAGCAGAAATCCTTAAACATCAACTGTTTACACAAACTCTTCAACGAAGCTGACAATCCTTCACATCCGCCAAAGACATTACCATAACAGCTCAACAGCACTATTTACACAAAAACCAAAAATCGCTTCACAACCTCAACTTGAAACCATCAGTCGTTCCTCATACCATCAGCAGACTTCAAACAGAACTTTCTTAACCACAACCAGCCAACCACTGCTCACAAGAACCCAAACAACCAACAAAACCCTTCAATCTAGCACAACCCCTCATTACAAACTTCAACCAAAACACTTGCACTACCAGAACATTACTCAACCAAAACACACATAACAGCCTCTGATCTCCTCAAAGATTGCTAAGAACCAACACAACCCCTTTCACAACAACTTAAAAGCTAAACAACCTCAGCTGCAACAACACTTAACACCAAGGAACTACCACTTCCTTTAAACTAAACAAACCACTTAACAGATACTAACCTCAAACAGATACCCTTCACCACCAAACCACTAAACTCTCAAAGCATCAAACACTATCCTTCTACCAACAAGCCATTCCACTCTCACTATCACTAGCAACTAGATAACAAACTCCAGCACTTCTAACTCCCACTCAGCACCAACAACCTCTAAAAACCATCATCCCACCTAATCTAACCACAACACTAACAGATTCGACTAGTTATTAGCGAGCGTGAACATCGTATGCATGATCACCTACATGCCCTATCAATGCCTGATGTACATGTATGCAAAACCTCTAATGTCATGCCACATGTATGCATGGACCAACATATATAATATAGTATATATCAATGATTTTAACTGTGCATGAATGCCAGTTCACACCCTCCAATAACATCCTCAAAATCTGTCTAAGAACAACCTCTTTACTCATCTTTAACTTATCTAACTCCATCATACCAACAGCCATTAACCACAAGATACTTACCCAAGCCTTCTTCACACCCAAGGTATTACCAAACCACAACTATTACTACCCCAAACATGCTAGCAACAAGACTAAACTTACCACGCAAGGAAAGACCAACAGAAACCAACTAAGCAACTAAAGCAAAGATCACTTAACAAGGTTACCTGAAAACATAACACCACTCTGAAGCTTCATAGAACGAGCTCTCTTCCTTGCGGAACCAACATCCTTCCGCGGCACAACTGCAGCACCAACTAACACACCAGGGTCACCACCAACTCCTTGCGATAAGAAACCTTGGCTGTTCCGAGCCAACATCAAGCAAACACGCTTCATGTGTCCAGCAGACCCACACTTCCAGCAAACTTCATTTCCCAAACTCTTCACAACTTCCTGCTTTTTATGCCACTTCTGAACCTCGCCTCGGTCGTGCCCACGACCTTTCAAAGATCCTTTGACCAACATCAAAGCTAACTTCACTCCAAGGGGACAATCACGCTTAACATGCAACTTGGAACCACATCTCCAGCAAACTCTTGTGTCCCAACATTTTTCAACATGTTGCCTTTTACAACGGTCACACACAGATGACTGAGCTTCCACTCCTTGCTCAAGCAACACTTGCTCACCAGCAGCACTAGCCGCACCTCGTTCAACCCTTGGAAATTCCCTTCCAAGATACCTTTCATAGAAAGCAGATACGAAGAAATCCCAATCAATATCAAGGATATGTGACGCCACAGCCACAGATGTCCACCAAGAACAAGCATCCTCCAGCATCAGAGAAACAACACTCCCCAGCTTACAGACATAATCACAGCCTTCCTGATCCAAAATCAGAACCACATTGGCCAACCAGGCCTCAAACATCTCCGGGGAAGAACCATGGTACTCCTCAGCACCCAAATCAAGCAAATGCTGCTTCGGCAAACCCACACTTTTAGCCAGCACATCCACTGATTCTACCTCAACCGTAGCCTGAGATGTTCCCAACACCTCCTGAACAACAGGTAAAGAACTTTCCATCCCGGAACCAGCTTCCTTCCCTTGCCTTACCATCTCAACTTCAGTCACAGAAGACTGAGACAAAACACCTTTACAAAAGGGCGAATTCTTTGCCTTAACAACCTGCCCCAAGGCAGCAACCATTTCACTCATCCTCCATTCCTTCATCAACTTTGCCATACCACTAACAACAAACAACATACAATCACAACAAACAAACAAAACCTGTTAGACCAGCATTAAGCAAGGATTCAAACTCCAACTCCAAAATAACACAATAGCTATATTAATAAGGCAATGGGTATCCCGAATCCTCCCCTTTACATGACATAACAGCCAACACAACATGAACATCACAACATCAAGCATATCAACAACATACCTTGATCATGCTTACACCAAACAATATCCAATAGCACCAGCACATTAGCAACATAACATGCTCAAAACATATTCACCATGCATAACATCAGCTCATAACATCAACACATATCCACATGAACTCAACCAAGATTCATAACCACAAAACATGCTTGCATACATCAGCAACATGCTCAAAAACATCAATAGCATATACAGAAACACATGCTTCAACCAGCTTTCAACCATACAACAAGGTAAACATCAAGCACACTTACCACAACAACTTACCGTTTTCCCCAACCTTCGCAACTCAGCTCTGATACCACCAAATGTAACCCCCGTAGCCCGGCCTAGACGGTTGGCCCGAACTACGAAGATTACACGGGGAAAACCAAAGTCAACCCGAAAGTCAACCTTGATTAACGACCCTTTTTTTTCTTTTTAATCTTATCTAGATGCACATTAACCTTAGATGTGATCACACAACCACCATGCTCAAAGATCACAATCATCAGAGATCAAACAGGGACCCAATTGAACAAATTACAACTTTAGGGACCAAATTGTAATTTCTGGAAACTTTAAGGACTTAACCAGATTTTAAGTTACCAACTTGAAATTAATCATGTTTCATGCTTCTCTGCCAAATTTCAGCTCAAACGGACATCCCGAACTCATACAATTGCACAAACAAGTTTCAGGACCAAAATGCAAACATTTTGAAACATTTAACCGCCCATGTCAGCCCCCAACGGTCACCCGTTCCGAAACAGGCCAAGCCCATTCCGAAACACGGGCCGTTCCGCAACGCGTTCCGCAACGGGGGTCTGGCAGAATACATTCCGTTTCGGAACGGTGGCACCCGTTTCGGACGCCTGGGTTCATGCAGGGCACCCGTTCCGAAACGGTGTTACCTGTTCCGAAACACATAGCCCAGAATGTTGCATTTTGCTCAGACAAACACACAATTGGTCATTCAAACATGCTCCAAAACCCACCAAACTTTGCCAACATGCAATTCAATATAAAAGAGACATACTTGCATCAACAATTCAACAAATAACCATCACATACGGAAAGCCCCAAATCTATAGGCATGCTTCCTACACAAGCAACCATTTAAGCACAAACCTTTCAATTCAACCTCAATTAAGCCAATTCATGTTTCAACAACATTAACAACAATATTTTAACATTCATGATCAACACATACGATCACAATAACAACAAATCGAGAGATTCTACCCCATTGCCCTTATTAACTATAGCTATTCACCGAGACATACATCTCCATTGGAGTCCACCTTGAATCCCTTGCTCCTTGCTGTCCAAACTTCAAGAATCTGCATTGATGGACAAAAAGGAGCGTAAGCACATAATGCTTAGTGAGGAATGCTCAAAACCAAAACACCATCAATGCAGCGGGTCTTTAAAACACTTTAAAACCAACCCGATTTGCTTTCCAAAACCATGTTCGAAAACTCTTTTCAACATCAAGCTCAAACCATGCATAAACACCATATGCTAAGCTTAATCAAAACCATGGAAAACACATCCTTTTCACAACATACCTTTCTTCAACTTGAAAACCACATCAAGCAAGAAACCATTTAAAACCATAGTTCAATCAAACCATTTCATGCATTTAATCAAGGCAACGTAAAACCATATCATCATCATCACATGCCTTTAACAATAAGCCATACATGACTCCAATGCAACATAGGTAATTCATGCTCACATGCATCATTTATCAAATGATAACCAACACTTGTTCAACATACAAGTAACATGCTTTCACTAGCATCATACACATCTCATGCAACAATGCATCTTACCAAGCATCTCATGCTTCTCATGCAAACATGCATCAATTCAAGCATCTCATGCTTCACATGCAACCATGCATCATTTCAAGCAATCCCATGCTTCACATGCAACTATGCATCATTTCAAGCAATCCCATGCTTCACATGCAACTATGCATCATTTCAAGCAATCCCATGCTTCACATGCAACTATGCATCATTTCAAGCAATCCCATGCTTAACATGATCAAGAACATTATATTGGCTTTCAAGAGATCAACCATATTCACTTTCCAACTTTTCAACCCGATCGGATACGCGGATTACAAGCGTGTCCCAACGCTTCCTACACACTACCCAATCCAAGGTCTTCCCGTGGGCAACAACCTCCACTGACCTCAATCTCCTAAGGTTCCCATGTATGGACTTTTAAACACCATACAACCTTAGCTTTTCCTCAAGGTTACCATGTATGGACTTTCAACCGCCATACACCCTTGACATGTACAAGGTCTTCCCGTATGGACTTTCAACCACCATACAACCTTTGCATAACCGATTGGTAGTTGTAGACATCATCTAACGAGATCCGGGACATCACACACAAGATCCACACATGGACTTTACCACAGCCATTGTGATCTTAACAAGTACAAGGTTCTCACATAAGGACTTTTAACCACCTTATAACCTTTACTCAACCAAGGTCTACCGTGGGCAACAACCTCCACTACGACCTTAAGCAACCGAGGTCCTCCCGTGGGCACACCCTCCACTAACCTCATCTCGTTAGGAATACTTGAGGGGAGTTTACCCGGTCCACACTTGACCACTCCGCCATCAAGGCGACTTTATTCACGGTGCACCCAATCCTATAGCCGGCTAATTATACCCGATCAACGAACCAAGAACCATTCACATCTCTTGCCAACATAACCATCTTACCATAATATCCAATGTTCCACATGCATAAACATAATGCAAGGCCATCACATCATTAGCTCAATGATTCACATGCATACACATAATGCAAAACCATCACATCATTAGCTCAATGATTCACATGCATAAGCAATATGCACAAGGTAACAATTATCATCATTAATCATCATCAACTCACTGTTTTTAAGCATCATACAAAGCCAATGAACAACATGCAACACTATGCATCAAAACCACATTTTCAATGCACTAAACCAAGGATCTCTTACCTTGAGCATCCTTTTCAATTGACTTTCAAAACCAGCATTAAACCATGCTAAAAACATGCTTACAAAACAGAATTAAACCATGCAATAACACATGCATATCAATCATCAACCACAATTGATTTTAAAACCAAATCATACACAATTCAAGAGCAAAAACCTCTTCACTTACTCTTGAGCTTAGCAAAGTTGTTTAGACTTAAACTAAGCTCCCAAAAACCTTCAAACCTTGTTTCAAAAGCTGAAATCCCAACTTCACTCACCGATTACCAAACAAGCCTAGCCAACAAGCTTTCCAAGCTTCCGAAACCTTCCAAAAACACCTCCAAAGCTCAAGGATCAACCTCCCCTGTTTCAAGCACATAAAAACAGAACATTAATGCATCCATATGCATTAAAACACCAGCAACATCAACACAACTCGCTGCTCATCACAAAACTAGCAATTTGGCTACCAAACACAACCGAAATCACCTCCAAATACTTCCAAAACTTAACCCAGCCAAGATCCACCACTTCTAACCATTTTTATACATCAAATAACATGCAAAATGATCACAACCACGTCCTTATACCTCCAGGTATAACAGATCACCAAAAACACTCCAAAAACAACCAAAAACTCAAGCCAAACTTAGGAAATTCAACCTATCCGGGATTGCATTGATTAAACCTCAACTTCTAATCAATTTAACATTCATTTAACATCATTTTGACATCTCTAAACCCTGCTTAAACAGATCACACGAAATTTTCACCAAAATCGCCAAATCTTGCATTTTAGCCAAAAATCAAGATCTCAATTGAAAAGCCTTTAATAAAACATAAATCAAGGATTGAGAACTTAGGAATTTCAGTAAAGAACTGATAGTTTAGAGGAGAAGGACGTTCTTACCTCCAAACTTGAATTTCTCCATTTTAGAGCCAAAATGCTTGATGAATCAACTTGTAAATTGAGAGGTTTTGATGATGAGATGATTAGGAATCAAATGAGAATTGAAATGAGAGTTTAAGATGTTAAAATCAAAGAAAGAAATCTGAGGAAATCTTGTTTGGGTTGAGAGAAAATGAGAGAAAAGAGAATTTGAGAGAAAATAGAAAAATTAGTTAAGAATTGGTTAAAATGATTTCCCTCCTTTTCCTAATCTTTAAAATCAGATTTTAGACTTAAAATATCTTAGAAAAATCTGGAGAAATCCTTTTTGGAATAATAGCTCCTTAAAGATTCAAAGTTTCAATCCTTTATAAAACTGTCCCGCAACTTTCAAAAATTACATTTTGTTCACCAGCCAAAATGTCAACCTTCCGAACCTCATTTTCCAAAATTGATTTCACAGTTCACTTATATATATTAAAAGATGATTTTAGAATATTTTTCCATATTTTTAATGCAACCCGAACTAGGCTTTCCTAAATTCACTCTTATATATTCGATCAGCACTTTGACCGAACCGGTCAACACCCAAAACTTCCGAGCCCAAAACCGGGGCGTTACAATTTCACAAAGTTAGCTCATTTCATACCAGTCAGAATGGACTACGGTCTTCCTAAATTAGCTGACTTGTACATCAAGGAAGTGATTCGACTCCACGGAGTACCTAAGTCTATTATATCATATAGAGATCCCCGATTTGCATCTCGGTTTTGGAGAACCTTACAAGGAGCTCTGGGCACCAAAGTTAATCTTAGCACAGCCTTTCACCCTCAATATAACGGCCAATCAGAAAGGGTAATCCAGATCTTGGAAGATATGCTTCGAGCATGCATCATTGACTTTGGTGGAACTTGGGAGAGATCTCTACCCCTTGTTGAATTCGCCTACAAAAATAGTTACCGGGCATCAATCCAAATGGCCCCAGATGAAGCATTGTATGGTAGACGGTGTCGAACTCCATTGTGTTGGTCAGAGCTTGGTGAAGGCAAGATATTGGGTCCTGACTTACTTCGGGAAACTGATGAGCAGGTTGCCATTATTCATGATCGTTTAAAGGCTGCTTTTGATCGACAAAAGGCTTATGCTGATCTCAAGAAAAGAGACATTGAGTATGAAGTTGGTGAGAAAGCCTTCCTCAAAGTATCACCGAGGAAAAAGGTTTTAAGGTTTCGCAAGAAGGGAAAACCGAGTCCCCGATTCATTGGACCCTTTGAAGTCATTGAAAGAGTTGGCCTCGTGGCATATCGATTATTGTTGCTCTTTAAATTAAGTAAGATCCACGATGTTTTTCATGTATCGATGCTCCGGAAATATCGTTTTGATCCTTCGTACATTGTGGAACCTGAATCTGTAGAAATCTAGCCAAATTTGTCCTACGAGGAAGAACCGATTCAGATTCTAGCAAGAGAAGTCAAAAGGCTTCGCAACAAAACTGTATTGTTAGTTAAAGTGCTCTGGAGGAGCCACACCGCTGAGGAAGCCACATGGGAACCTGAAGAGACCATGAAACAACAATATCCACATCTCTTCGGTTTAAGTAAAAATATTCGAGGACGAATTTTTCTTAAGGGAGAGAGAGTTGTAACACTCCAAAATCTGGTCTAGTCAAAATTGGGTTCCGGTGATCAGAAATTTCTCATCGATAAAGTCTAAATATAGTATTGGGTAGCTAATCATTGATATTGGACTCTAATTGAGTTAAATCGTTGTTATTGGACCCTATTGAATAGTGTCGAAAACATTTTAGTGATTAAATTGTTAATATTGGAAGTTGGGAAGCAATAATATAAGGTTTAAAAGGGTTGGAGGACTAATCTTGAAATTTACCCTCCCTAAGCTTAGTTAATATCCACATGGGATGTTGAGATACAATTCCTTCATTTGAAGGAAAGCCAATTCGGCTATTGTTGATAAAGGAAAGGAAATATTGAATTGAAAAGCTACCCAAAACATAGCAAGCAACCACCTCTCCAAAACTATTCATCTTCTTCATCTCCTACCTAAGCAAGCAAATCCATTGAAGTTAGCTTTAAGCTTCATTTTTTCCTTCGTTTAATTGCTATCAAATCGTTTCTAGTGACCGGGTAAGTTTTTCCCCTCAAACTAATAATGAAAATCCATGGTATTTTGAGATTAATCTTAAGTTAGGTTTTGGCCATCTATGGAAATTCTTGACTAATAATGGTGTTGAGCTTGGACATCGATTTTGATGTCATTTTATTGATCTTGATATTGTATTATCGGCCCTAACAACTTCCCTATTGATTTTATAGCTCAAAAAGTGGAGAGAGAAGATTCGCCATCTCCATCGAAAGCTAGAAGCAAGGGCGTTGTTATCCGAGAGCCATAAGAGCATCGGATTTTAAGATAAGTGTAGTAGGAGTCTCGGGATTAGGCGAGAAGCCTTCCCGAATCTTTTATTGATGTTTTCGATCATATCGCTATCAATATCATTGAAGAAACCGCATTGGATTGTTAATTGGATTCATTGGTAAGTATCGGTAAGTTGTTATTGAATATCAGACAGAGTTATTGGCATCACCATCATGCATTGTCATCGATATGGTTAGTGTTATTGAAATAGCGTAAAGAAATCATCGGATATTGATATTGACATTGACATTGAAACATGGCATATTGTTAATGAAACACGTTTGCTATTGATAATATTGAAGTCATTGGTCATTGAAATTCTAATTGAACATTGAATATGGATACGGACATTGAAACCTTGGATTCGAATGGACAATGGATACAATTGGCAAGCCATAGAATTTATGAGCTCAGTGTACGGGTGGACTATGGTCCTAAGGCTACGGTCTATGTTGATTTGGCGACGCGGAGTGATGTGTATTGATATTGGACATATTGGCAAGGCGGGGGGATTAGATCATTCATTGATTTGGCGAGGCGTAGGAATTCGCGTATCCACTATCTTGATTCAATCCAAGGGTTAATGATGAAATTAATATGTTAAACATTGGATTTGGATGCATAAATATTGACATTGATGAGCATGAGATCATATATAAATATATACTTCATACATTGATGTTCATGTTGTATATGACTACCTCACTAGGCGATGTATGCCTAACGTGTCTCATCTTATGCATTTCAGGTTAAAAGGCCACTGCGTTTGAAGATCGGATAGTCGAGGAGAGACAAGTCACTACAAGCCTAAAGTAATGTATTTTGACCTTACAAACTCCTAAGAAGGTGGCAAAGTAGTTGAACTGGTCTTTTGTGCCTATTTTGATATGTGTGTAATGTGTGTAAGTTATAATATCGTTAAAGGCCCTAAATTGACTTTTGGTTTGGCTAAAAATGATTAAAAGTGGCATATTTGGCCCATAAAGGTCAAAACCTAGTAAACGTATTCGAATGGGAATAAAATTTGGCATGCCAGCAGTTTATAGCATTGAAATTTTGTTTGTAAAATTTCATTGTCTTTGAACATCGTTTGGTAGGTCAATTTGAATAAATGCCAGCAAAAATCTGTCATTACAGGTCATGTCGTATCGATACGGGTAATGGCGTATCAAAACGGTTAAGCTTAATTGGACCTTAGGAACATAGCGTTTTGATACGGTTTGAGGTCGTATCGAAACATTTTGCTACTGGAAATCATTGTTTCGGTACGTGTCTTTAGTGTACCGAAACGGGTCAAAGTAAAGGTCAAAGGGAGTCAACCCGTACCGATACAGGGTTTGCCTATATCGATACTGTTTAAAGGATGAAGTCAACTTAGGTTCACTATCGTACATCTGTTTCGAAACAGCCTTAAGGTGTTTCGATACAAGGTTAGGTAAGTTAGTTAAGAAGACTGAAACAGAAGGTTTGCAATATTCACAATTTGGTCATTGAACCTTGAATGATTAAATTGAATGGGTAAATGAACTCCAAATTTTATGAAACTTTACAGTCCTGTTAATAATGTATTGAATTTCATTTTAGTATATTCAATTGCATCGAAGGACCTCCAATTTATCGAATTTATAGTTTGGTCCCTAAAACTTGTAATAGTTTAGAATTAGTCCTAAATGATTAATTATTGCTTCACAAGGATTAACTGGACTAAGATGCATTGTGGTAATCCGTTATTGTATATTATTGTTTTAAATGTTGAGTACAAAAATAAATTTTATTGTACTGTTCATTGTATTGTTCATCGGTATCACCTTCTGACCCGGTTCTCGACCAGACTGGGAAGGGGGTGTTACATTAGCTATTAAATATGAGGCATCCATAAAAATAAATTTTATTGTACTATCCATTGTATTGTTCATCGGTATCACCTTCTGACCCGGTTCTCGACCAGACTGGGAAGGGGGTGTTACATTAGCTATTAAATATGAGGCATCCAATTAAAATTTTGCTAAACCATATTTTTCATAATCAATAGGCTTTGTAACAGTTATTTCAGCTAATATAGCCTAAAATATAAAACCCACTAGCTTTTGCAAGACGAATAGTCTAATTGCATATTCTGAATATTTTTATAATCAATCTCACAAACTTCTGGTTGTAAGTTGATAAAATAATGTAGATGCATCTGATAAAATCATGTAAAAAAGTCCCCATTTGTGGATAAATGGGCCCATTTTTCATTCAGATATGCAAGATATTCAGTCTCAACTTTAGTAAAAGAACTTCAAGTTATTTTGGTAAGTGAGATCAACTAAATCCTTTGAGAACAAACAACACAAGAACTTCATGTTCTTTTAGTAAGTGGAATTTAATTAATTCCTTTGAGAACAAGCACCAAAAGAACTTCAGGTTCTATTAATAAATGTGCATATAAATTTTAGTAATTTTCACATCATTACTGATCAAGATGGTCTAACTGATCATGCCAACTATATGAATATATATTTCTGAATTTGTAAACTTGTGGTTTACCATAACATGTGATTCGGTCTCACTCGTACATGTCTTGTACAAATTTTGAAATAAAAGTTTCCTTGAAACTTGATAATACATTGTCCATCAAAAGTTGTTCCTTTGAATAGGAATATATTTAGCTCTTCTGGAGCTTTCAATGAAAATTATTCTTTTAGAAGCAATATATAGCTCTTTTAGAGCTTTTAACTGACTTTTTGGCTACTAGAATTTATATCCACATTGGTTTATTTCATATGCCAATTGATTACATATGTTATCCACAAGTCCCAAAGGATTAGTTTGAAAACTCTTAATGCTCTCTTAAAATCTCCACTTCTGATGGCGACAATATTATTACCATTAACGGTAATTATTACAATATTCACAATTATACAATTTTCATAATGTTCTTTCTTTCAAGAACTTATTGTTTTTCTAGAGCATCAATATTTTTAGTACTTTAGGGTTATAAAAAATCAACAACGTCTAAAGGAGTTGGACCAATATCATCTTCATCCTTTTCGCAAATAAAATTTGCTTCTATTTTCTTTCCTTTATCATTTAGTGATTGTTGATGTTTCAACGTACGACAAGTATGAGCTTAATGGTCGGTAACATCACATTGGTAATAAAAGGATTTTACTTTCTTATAATGATCTTTATCACTCTTGGCATCTTTATAACCCTACTTCTTGTGGGTATAAACATTCTTAAAATGATTATCATATCTATGTCAATGACATTGACCGTACCCATAATAATGTGGCCTTTATTCTTCCGTTATATAATATCACATTCACTTTAGGGAATGGAGTGGAGCTAGTGGGCTTTCTAAAACATTTTTCACTATATTGTGTCTGCAAGACAATATTGTTTGCGTGAAAACTGAAGTATGTTTTCTAACATATCCTCATAAGTGATATTTTGACCACATGACTTCAATTGTGAGTAATTCGAAACATAGTAGAGTTATACTCGCTTACTGATTTAAAACCTTACAATCTCAGATGCAACCAATCATATTAAGCTTTAGGGAGAATAACAGTTTTCTGGTGGTCATATCGTTCCTTTAGATTATTCCAAAGAATAAGAGGATCTTTCATCGTTAAATATTTAGATTTCAACCCCTCATGAAGTGATAGGGAAGAAGTATCATGGCTCTGGCCTTATTTTGAGTAGATTATGCATTCCCCTCTTTAATAGTCATATCAATATCCTTAAAAAAACATATATATACAAACCAACAAAGAACAAAGATTTAATCCTCGTATACGACATTGGTAAACCAGTTCATAAGGTCCTTTAGAAACCTCCTTTGAGACCAATAACCTTGCAGAACAGGATGTTCAGCCAATATATTTGGATTAAACCAACAGAACATATAACATATCAACTAATTAAAGAACATGCTTTAGGCGTTCGAATAGGTAATAAGTGAATTTACCAAATTGTCATGTTTTCTACTATACTGTGAAGAACAAGATGCACTATTTTTCCATTTTCTTAAAAAAAGCATGTATGCTTGTTCCCATGGCAACTCGTTTACCATGTACGATGCTTAAGTGAATTTACCCAATTTTTTCTCTCGGTACGATGCTTAAAAAAATATTAAAACGTAACAAAGATTCAAAAAATTAAAACAAAAGAATAATCAAACAATAGCTTAAAATGCACTAACCTTAATAAGAACCATTAACCAACCACTATATTGACATATAGATAGGTAGAACATACAAGACTTTCCAAGCTAATTTGAATATACGATAATTGTAGCCATTAATATCAAATTGATATTTTTTTTAAGAATCGCCAACAAGAACCACGATAGTTGAGCCGCTCTTTGGCTAAAATAGATACTTATCTTTGGTATTAATGACACTCTCTTGCTACACTAACAACGAGCAACTAATGATTTTTCGAAAAGGGTAAACTACCGGGGTGGCCACCTAACTATTGGGTCTGACATATTTTGACAACCGAACTATAAAAAATTAAAATTCGACCACCCAACTATTTAATTGGACCTATTTTGACCAATGACCGTTAAAATCTAAAGGAGGGGTGACGTGGCTATTGATGAAAATTTGTATAAGTTCACATTTGAACTCTGTTAGTTGCATATTCTATCAATTTGATCCTATAACAATAGTGAATGTGGATATTGTGGATAAGGACGTTGTACTGCAAAAGTAATGCAGCCACCGCCGGTGATGTGCACATTAGCCCCACGTCCATCCAGTGTCTTGTAGCTATTAAATATGAGCTCTTGCTTGAGCTTGATGTGGCATAACCCTGCAATATTTGCAGTTTGACATCATTGCTTGCTGAGATTGGGCTGAACATCCAGGAAGCACATGCATTTTCCACTGTTGATGGTTACTCCTTGGATGTTTTTGTTGTTGATGGTTGGCCATACGAGGTACTTTTGATTTTAAAATATACATAATTGATTTGCACAACTATCCTTTAACTGAAAACAAATAACAACTCTCCTAATTGGCTTTTCAATATTTTACTTTAGCTGTCAACTAAGTATCCTTATTCCAAAGTCCTCAATGTATGAATTTTGTCATTTGTTAGTTTAGGTGGTACTTGGTTTTTTTTTATTGGGAGTCATTGAAATTCTGATAGGGAACTAGATGATTGCTTGCTGGTGGCTGCACCTAAAAAGTTGAAGCATTGACCTATGAGAAAATTGATCAATGCATACAAAATTGATCAGTTGTAAATAGGCCCTTTTGTTACTTGAAATGTTTGAAGCAATTTTACAATTTCATGTACCACTAGAGATTATGTGGTGTAAATGGTCCACTAATTTGTTAATCCAGTTCTAAGCCCTTTTTGAGTGCTTTCCTTCCCTCCCTTTTTCCAAGGTTTAGGGTTAATGAGGTTGAAATACTAATTTGTTAATATGTATTCTGATCTGCATAAATTGTTTGGATGTGTTTAGTCTTCTTTTCTTTCTGTTTTTCCACCGATAAGTTATGCTTAAAATGCTTGGTGGTTATAGAAAATGGAAATATTGATGTAAGAGTTGGAATTTATTTACTAAAGTTTGTGGTATATTATAATCAACTGGTTTTTATGCAGAAGCAATCTTTGCTGAAACAACATTCCTCCGATCCTACGTGAGAACTAAAACCAATGGTGATCAGAATTTTGTTGCAATTCCTAATGTTTGGGGAATTGATAGTAGACATTTGAAGTTGGAGAACAAAGTAGCTGTAAGTGAATTAATTACTTTCTAATTCACGCTCCTCTATTCTACCTTTAATAATATTGTCCTTGTTAACCTGTTTCAGGTATAAAGGTACTTACCGTAGTCATACAAATTTGTATGACTAACAGAAAGATTCTCAAATTGATAGAATAGCTAATTAAAAGAGACTAAATGTGTAGTTATATAAATTTTCATTAACAACCATGTCATCTTTCTGTTAAATTTTAGCGGCTGATGATCAAAATAGGTCCAATTAAATAGTTGGCGGTCGAATTTTGAATTTTTGTAGTTCGATAGTCAAAACAGGTCATACCCAATAGTTAGGTGATCATCCAGGTAGTTTACCCTTTCAAAAAAATAAAAATCAAGTTAAAGATCAAGATAGAAAGATAATCGATAATTAAAATATAATTGAGCGAGAAGAACTTATCTTTGATTCATGCTAGAATCAAATTCTTTTCAGTAACTCTTTTAGGATTCAAACCACAAACACCTCAGTTGATTAGAGTTTCGTGTTGATAACGTGTTATGAATAAAATAAAGAAGAACAAGAATAAAGAGATAAGAGAAAGAAAGAGACTTGTATTATTCTCAATGTAGTGTGTACAATGCTTTCTCTAATATCTATATTTATAGGCACAAGGGAAAACCATAATATCAATGGGCATTAAACCTAATAATAAAGTACATTAAAGTCACATTTAATACATAAATATCCACCATAAATAAATATTTATAACAGAATTAATTATTATTTAGCTTAACGAGATATATACTGTCTCTTAAAATATATTTAATATTTGAAACTTAACGCTGCGAGTAAATAAAATTAGACTAAAAAAGTTGCCATCATAAGAGATTTTTATAGTGTTTAAATCATATTAATTTACTAATAGATGAAATATTATATGATTATGCCAAAAGAAAAAGGACCAAAGTCTAGGTGACACAAATTTGAGTATTATGTGTATATAGTGTATGTTTAAAAGGTTAAGAAAATAATATACTCTACCTCACAATCACACTATCATATTAAAAAAATAAAGTCTAAAGTATATATTTTCTTTAATTAAACAAATTTTGAAAGTCTTCGGGGTTTAAGATCAATATTCTCTAATAATTTATAGAGTAAGAATCAGGTTTAAAAAAGACTTAATTCATAAATAGGTGCTTAAAGTATACACTTTTTCTGAGATATGTGCTTAATGTTTTTTTTTTGTTAAAATATGTGTTTAAAGTTTCATTATGTTTGTGTTTTAAGGTAACACTATTAAAAAATCTATCACCCAATAATGAATTGACACGTGACTTTTATTTTTTATTTACTTTTAAAAATAAACTGAAAATAAAATAAAAAAATAATATCTCAAAATTTTCAAATCACAAAATAGTCCCAAAAGCTCTAAAGCTCAAATACTTAAACCCAAAATTGATACTACTATCGTTGTTGATAATCTCGCCGGACCCCGCCCTAACTGTCGTTTGAGGTTATCACTCATCGTCGGTAACCGATGAGAGGGGTGTCAATTAGACGTCGAACAAGAAAGACTCTAGTTGTTCGACGTCCGATTTGCACGTTTATCATCGGTTATCGATGATGGATGGTTGGAGGAAATTGGTAGTGGCTTCAGATGACGGTGGAGTTTGGTGAGACTATCAACGGCCATAGTGACGTCAATTTTAAGGTTTGGAGTTTTAAGGATTTGAAAAAAAAATTGAGACTTCAAGAGTTTTCAATTTTTTTAAAAAAATTATATTATTTTTTATTAAAAAATAAAAGTGAGAATTTTTTTTTAACAGTGTAACTCTATAACAATTACGGAATAAAATATAGTAACCCACTTTCTTATAATTTGGGCACCTGCCAAAAAATTAAAAAAAAAAAAAACTCCTCCGATTGTCAAAGAAATATAGGGAAACCCGAACTTCTCTTCCATCGCATAAAAATTCTCCGCATCCCCCACTCAATTTGACCCACTTTCTTTATTTCCAGTCTCCTCACCGTCTGCAGCGGAACTGTTGTGATCCAAGGTAGTTCTGCTCTTGCAAAGGTAAACAGATATTTTTTCCTCATAATTTGTGCACTTTAAAATCGTAGTTAGAAGCTTCATGGGGATGTTATTCTTGCGATCCTATTCGGAAAATTCTCGGGGGAGGTAACGAATTCTGGAGACATAGATAGGGAATTTCATTCTCATAAATGATGGGGTTTTTTTTTAACCAGAGGATGGAATTAGCGGATCGAGCAGTTGGGTTCCTGTTAACTTTTACCAGTTTATCCATTTTCACATATTACACGTTTTGGGTCATCATCCTGGTCAGTATCTAATTCCATACTAGTAATTCATTTTTGATTTGTTGAATAGTAGCCCACCCCTGGTTACCAACTTCGATCGTTTTTGATTTGTGGCTCTAAAAATTATTTTGGTCATGTGTTTCAGCCATTTGTGGACAGTGATAACTTCATCCACAACTATTTCCTGCCCCAGGAATATGCCATACTGATCCCCGTGTGTGCTGGTGTGGTGCTTCTTTCTCTCCTCTGCATATTTATTGGCTTCGTGCTGCTCAAATCCAAGAAGAAGACGGCTTGAAGCGAGGGTATAGATTTCCTTGTTTTCTTAGCTTGGAATTTAAGTTTTGAGATGAGAATTGTGTTCAGAATATCGTAATTTGCTAAGATTGTTGCACCTTTGCACAAACTGTTAGATTTTTCTGTCCAACACATAACTGCTCTGCTATAGAGAACTCGGTGTATTTTCTTTCTTTCTGAAATAGTTGAAGCCTAAAGGCTTTCAGTTTTCCATTTCTCATGCTTCACTTTATGGCGAAAACTGCATTCAAACCCTGCCCTGGTTATTGGTAATTTAGTAGGTTTGTTGAACTTCAAACTAAGTAGATTGCCATGAGAAGTTGAGCTGTAAAAGATTACAAGAAGACAGGGTGATCTTTTCTCTGTCAGTTTTTAGTTTGATTGTATGTAGTTCCCTTTTGAGTAGCATTGCATCGAAACTTTCGAGCTTTTAAAGATCAGTATTCATTACACTTTTAGACAATGGGGTATTAAGTAGGAAAACAAATACATTTTCTTGTGGAACACTGAACAGAACACAACATCTTTTCTGATATCAGCAATTCTTATGAGAAAAAAGGGTAGTAGTAATATTGTTATTAATAAGTTTTGGTTCCAGTAAAAGTACTTTTTCTGTTACTGTTTCGTTAATTCTCTCCTCCGTGTTGCTTCTTTCTCATCTATTATTCGGATTTGCATCGAGTGTCAGATATGGTTTGAAATGGGTATGTTCGGGGTTTCTCTCTCTATAGTTTTGGATAACTCTCATTTTTAGTATATATAAATACCTATTTGGTATATATAATTCTTAGCATATAGCTTTGTAATCATCACTCTTAAAAGCTTATACATAACTATGCACAACTTGTGACTTGTGAGTGGGACTTTTGGCAGTTTTTGGCATCATGAATTCTAAATATAATTTTAGCCTATTTCACTCTGCTCTACTCTTCCTCTCAGCCATCTCCTGACACATCTTATTTCATTTGTTTCCAACACTTTCTGGCCTTACTAAAAGAACCTTCTACTGTTCCCTTTGAGAGCTATGGCTAGCTTGTGATATGCTCATCTCAACAGGATGTCTATCCTTATGAGGAACTTTTGTGCAAAGAAGCAATGCCTCTTCATACAAGCTTAGAGCAAGATGATTTGGATTATTTGCTAGTAGACTTGGCCTTTCTTCATTTCATTAAGGTTTCCTTTTTAAAGTTGATGCCTTTACTACACTCTACACGTTGGTCTGTCATGAACTCTAGGGCATGTACCAGTGTATCTCCAAATTTTTTTTATAGAACTATAGTCTGCAGTCTACACTTTATATAAAGGAGATTGATATGTTGCTTTTATTAAGTGCAACTGTAACTCGCATCATGTTTGCCTTCAAAATGGTAATCCTCCTATCCTGCTTTACGTTGGTAATTTTTCCATCGATATGTATTTTGTGAATGAGCGTGATAGACTGCTGCAGATATTAAGTCACTTGACTTCCCATGTGGGAGCTATCATTGTTAGGGGTGTTCATGGTTAACCATTATACTATGACGGGTTACCTGTTGATTTTGTTCTTAGTGCAATTAGATGATAATGTCTAAGATAATGTGTTCATCTCATTATGGTTAACCAAAATACTATAACAGTTAACCATGAACAACCCTAATCACGGTCTTTCCTCTATTCTTTGTGGGAACAAGTTTGGTGCTCAAGAAAAAATGTATGATCTAGCTCTCTTCCTAGTATCTGTGTGTTAGGCATTAGTATGTGCTTGGGCCGTTGCTCATGTGTGTTTGGATCATAGAATGTAAGATTACTTGTGGGAATAGGATTCTAGAATGTAACATTACCTAGCAGATTACTGGGAATGTTACGTTACCTTATTTGGTTTAATTGGTAAGAATATGAGATGATAGTGTTAGATTGAGGGAATATAAGGTTGTCTAAAAGCAAATTTGACCAAACTACCCCTATGATGTATTTGCCTTTAAACAAACTAAATTTCTCATATATGGAAATTCATATAACTAGTTCTGTGACACTGTAAATTTTGAGAGAAATGTCACAATTTTAATATAACTACTATATTAAACCTATATTTTTAAATAATTGTTATAAGTATTAAATTTATTTATATGAGATATAATATAGTATGAAAAAATTAATGTTGTGGTCTCGACTGCACAAAGATTTTATTTCTCAATGTATAAGATTCATTTCCCTCTTTAATTACTCAAAAGTAAGATTTAAATTCACATTCTATTGTGAGATTATATTAATGATATTATTCACTCACTCATATATTATAGGTACAAGTGATAAATTTCTATGTTTAGTTGTTGAAATTGAAATTTTTTACTATTAATTCGTGATAATTATAATTGTTCAGAATATATAATTTATTTTATAAAAAATTTCTATATTTATATTTTCTGACATTATCTATATATTTATTTATTATCCTATATTTTAACTTAGAATGAGTTTACTACGTGCGACGAACATTGATGAACACCACTAACGATGAATATCGATGAACACCATTAATTTTAAAACTAAAATTATAATTAAAATTATCTCTTAACAAATAAAAATTAAATTTAATAGTTACTTTATAATATTTTTTAATAGGTTAGAATAAAATATACTCAATTCTCTTAAACTCTAACAAAATTAATCTCTTAAAAAATAAAAATCAGTTTTTTTTTTAAATCCATTTGATAGAAATCAGTTTAAACCCAAATTTAATAGACGCGACAACCATGTGAACAGGCGGGTATATTTGATTCTAATCTATTAAAAAATTATAAATTGATTTCTATTTTTTAATAGATTGATTTTGTTATGGTTTAGGAGAATTGGGTATATTTGATTCTAATCTATTAAAAAATATTATAAAGTAACTATTAAATTTGATTTTTATTTTTTAAGAGATAATTTTAATTATAATTTTAGTCTTTTAGATTTTTAAAATTTTTAAAAAAATTAATGGTGTTCATCGGTGTTCATCGTTAGTGGTGTTCATCAATGTTCGTCGCACGTTGTAGAATTTTCCTTTAACTTATTATCTTATTTTTTAATATTGATTTATTTATTTATTTGTATGTAATTATACCTTATTTAATTTAGTCCAAAAAAATATGAGTGAAATGTTTCTTTTTAAGGATATTTTGTCCTAAATGCATGGAATATTCAAATACCAAAGAAAAAGAAGAGAATAAGATTCCCGATATTGTAATCACTAATTTTGTCCAGACCTTGAACCCTTTTAGTTTATGTTTATCTTGGACTTATTAGGGTTATTATGTAATTAAAAAAAGAAAGAAAATGGAAAATGAAAAAATGTATATACACATATGTATGTATAAATACTACTACCCTTATTACCTTATGTTATTAATTATCATATTATCATCTATTTGAAAAAAAAACTAAACATTACTAACATTTGTGGCACCTTCTTATAGCAATCTTTTATTGTTATCCCATATTATTATTATTATCCTACACTATTTTTATTATTAAGTGTTTAATAATTTTTTTAATATTGTTGTTGTTATTTAGTAATATTAATGTTTAACTATTAGTATTATCACTAGTTGTTGGTATTATTATTATCTATTAATATAATTTGTTTATTTATCTTTGTTATTCATATTATTTTTTATTAGTATAACTATTTATGTTATCTTTTATCTATTATCATTATTATTTATATCATTTGTAAATTCTATTATTATTATTATTATTATTACTATTATTATTATTGTTGTTGTTGCTGCTAGTATACTTGTTATTATTCACTATTATTGTTATTATATGTATACTTATTTTTTATTATTATTACTATTATTATTATTAAAATAAGTAAATAAATAAAAGCCCAAAATACATTGATTAAAAAATAAAGTCCATTACACGGCTCGTAGGCCCAAATAATACATAGCCCTAATTACACACAAAATCCTAAGCACATCTCTTGTTTTTAGGTGCGCAGCTAGCTATCAGCCGTCAGATTTGTTTCAAGATCTGACGGTCTAGATCAGCCCGGTAGAGGAAACCCTAGCAATCCGTCTTATGTTTGGCGTCGCATCGACTCCCACGCGCGACCCTTCATCGCATGCACGCGTGCGTGCTGCCACAGACCCAGCCGTTCTGATTTCTCTTCTACTCACTCGTACGCCTGCAACCACGCCGATGTCCCTCCCTATCGGGCAAGTCCGGCAGCACACAAACAAAAAAGATCGATCGTCAGAGAAATCAAAATAGCAAAAAAAGACAAGAAACAATAAATCAAGTTCAAAGTCAACCATTTCTTTTCTTTTTCTATTCGAATGTAATCCGGATATAAAATCCAAGAAAATCACATGTAAACGGGGATCTTTTTACACAGAGAGAAATCAATAACAAAGAAAAAACCTTCAGAGGTAGCCAATTTCTTCACTTTCGATTGCATGCACATCAAAAAGAAGAAAAAATAAAGAGAAAAGTTTCGTTTTTACCTATCGGAGATCGATTCTCCCCTCTGCTTCGAGCCAACGATAAACCCATCGACTTTTGTCTAGGAGGTCACCGGGGTGAGCCATCGGAATTGTAGCGGGGCAAGGGTTTTGTCGTCGTTGAAGGCTTTAGGCTTTGTTATTTTTCAAGGTTTGAATGGAATACCGCCGTTGTCGATTAGTGGCAACCGGCCGACATAGTATTTTGGACTCGAAGAGTCGGCCGGAGAAGGGGAATAGAGAGGGTTTTCATTTTCTTACTCGAAATGGCAAAAATAGGGCTAAAAATTTTTTAAAACGGGTTTTATATCATTTTGATAATTTAAAAATGGTTTAATTAGTCATAAGCCCCTCCGCGTTTTGAAAATATCCTCGTAAGGGTCTCCGTGTTTTTAAACCGTATCTGTGGTCCCTTAAGTTATTTTAGAATTTTTAATTTCGTCCCCTAATTTGTTTTAATCGACGCTGAATGGTTTAATAACCATTTCGGTCCCTACATATTTCGGTGTCTTTTAATTTTGGTCCTTATTTACACGATTTATTAGTTTTTTTTCATGGTCTAATTTCTCATAAGCCCCTAGAGTCTGTCCAGATCCAATTTTAGTCTTTTTCAGCATAGGTTTTTTTATCTCATGCATTTTAATTTTTGTCTCGTATTTATGTTTCCTTAATTTCAATCCATATTTTATTTTGTATGTTTTATATATATGTATGTTTCGTCAATAATATGTGGTTGATGTGGTATATGATCACATGTCTTTACCGTCTAGTTTAACATATGGTTTAAATAATGTGTAATGTTAAGCCATATGATATATATACGTGTTTGTACGATATGTGTCTTCTTAAATACTTGGTATAGTTTTCTCGTGTTTTTTATAATGTTTATATGTGACAATGCTTAGTAAGTCCTTTCTTTTAGTACCTTTAATCGTTTTAATATGAATGCATTTCTGTTATATTGCCATGCTCATTCTATTTAAATGTGTTACTATGATTAGTTGAGAATAATTATGTTGAATCACATCGTTTGTGTACTTGCTTCTTACACTTTTATACATTTTGCTTGATCATTTATATATTTTTACGTTTCATTTGTTGAATTTATAAGTTGCATCCGAGTTTAAAAAAGTGTAATGCGAATGACTTTTTATTCGGGAACGAACGAGGCCAGTGCCAGTCGTAGTGGTGGTGGTTCGGACGATCCTTCTCGAACATAAAGACTTTTAAAATTTACTCACCCGTATAACCATACTTCGATACGATTTTTCACTTTAATTCGCAAAATTTAATATTAACTAAGCGGTAATAATTTTGGTACTGATTTTAGGGCACGACGGGGGTGCTCATCTTTCCCCGCGTGTAACTGACTCCCGAACCCTTTTAAATCTCTGGTTTAGTTTTCGGTGTCCGGTCTACCATTTTTAAATGGCCGGTGACGACTCCTCATTTTTTTAAATCTGATTAATTTTTCAAAAAATAATAAAAACTCCGGTTCTCTCAAGTGACACCAATATTTCCTAAAATTTTAGTCGCAACAGGTATAAACCCAAAAAGGGCTAATGTTAGGAATGGATATTGTCAAACGTGGACATGAGATTCTCGAAAAACTTTATTCCCTTGGTAATTTTTTTTTTCGCGATCCAAAAGACCACTAATTGTACATTTGGTATTTGCATATCCCAAAGCAGGTGCAGGGCTGCATATGAATCTTTGTTTCTTGTTTTTCAGATGAAGATTGTCATGAACCAGTGATTAGGTTGATACTGGATGACGACAGTGACAACTCCGATTCCGAGATGTTGCGAAGGAGTTTGGTATGGTAGAAAGTAATCACTATCGAGGGAATTTAGTTGGTGGACCGGAGAGTGATTCTCATGATTGATACTTTCAACTTTTCTGGGAATATAACTTTGGGAATCACTCTTTTTTCAACTATTTTTATTATAACATCATAAAAAAATATTTATTTTAAATTCTATGAAAATAAAATTTTAATTTATATTCTATATAAATACATATTAAATATTTGAACTTTATTTTAAATTTAATCATATATTAATTTTGCCATAGATGTATTGATTTATTTTTATTTTAAATAAATTAATTAATATTTTTAAAAATAGATTAAATTATATGTTTGTTAATAATAGTTTGACTTTTATTAATAATAAATATCATTGACATTTTGAAGTTAATATACTAACAAGGGAGAGCAATGTGCCTATATGGTAAGACACATTGCTCTTCCAAAGAGAGAATTCGGGTTTAAACCTTAGAAATGATTTTGTTGAGAGTGAAAGCTGTAATAACGGTCCCACGTGTTCTATTACAAAAAAATTATATTTTGGTTCTTAATGGGAGACGCCACCAATCTTTTTAATTTAGGTGAGATTAAATCACCTAAAACCTCGGTAAATTTAATAAAACTTATTTTTGTCATATCGTTTTTATTAAAACGAGTATTGGTCTGCGAGACCAGAAAAACAGGTTTGGGAGTCGGTTACGTGTGGGGAAGGGTGAGCACCACCACAACGCCCAAAAATTGGTACCCAGCCGATTACATAGTGTTTTAACGATGAAAAATATGAATTAAAATTTAATTTGAAAATTGTGATCCCTGAATGCATGAATTTTCTAGTAAAAGTATTAAAAATAATACTTCGTTATACGAGACTTAACGAGAAACTTACACTCCTTTAAGTTCGAGATATAATTTCGCGAGACTCCGGATAAGAGAATATTACTTTTAAAATATTATAATTTAAGATTTCAAAAAGGAATTTTTATATTAGAGATTAACGAGAAAGTGACGCCCCTTTAAGTTCGAGGTACGTTTTTTCTCGAAAATCCCTAATAAAGGAAATTATTAATTTGTTTTAAAATGTATTGTGGCGACATTGAGGGGTCGAAGAAGCCACATGGGAGACAAAAGAGGACATGAAGAAATAGTTTCCTCACCTCTTTCCTTCAGGTAAATCCAGGGGCGAAATTTCTTAAGAGGGGGAGAGTTGTAACACCCCAAAAAACAGAGCTAGGTGATTAGAGGATTTGATCGGGTTTGGTTCGATCCGGTTAAGCCGAATTAGTCAATTAATTAGGTTTCAGGTAAAATTACAAGAGTAAAATTGGAATTGGAATTATTTGGGAAAAAAATTAGGCTTCTAAATATGTTGGATATTTTATTTAACATTGAGGAATTTTAATTGGAAGGTAATTTAATGTAATTAAATGGATTTTGGATTTTAGTGACCAAATTATAAAAATTGCAAACTTATTTTTAATGACTATTTTGTAAATGGGATAATGCTAAGAATCCTTAGAGAGCTATATTTTCCAAATATTTTTATCTGAAAATAACCACCATAGTTGAGTAAGGAATTGACGGTTAATTGTTTTCTAAATCATTTTTCCTATTATTTTGATTTCCCTTATTTTCTCTTCATATTTTCCCTCAATTTCCATTTCAACTTCCAAACAAGATTCTCCACAATTCTTTGCTGATTTTTAATGGAGAATTCATCATTTGATTTCACTTTTTTTCTTAACAAAACCTCATAAGGATTTCTCAAGGATTTCATCAATTTCACAAGTTGGATTTTAAAGAAAATCTTATGTCAATTTTGGTGGGAGCTTCTTCAAAGGTAAATTTCTTTTACTCTCTCAAAACTAAGGTTCTTTATTGATATTCCCTAGTAGTTGGTTGATAATGGATTGATATTAACATGGTTTTGCAATGGATTTCAAGATTTGAGTTGTAAATGGTGATTTTTGATGTTTTGCTTAAAGATTTGTTTAAGTTGAGGAAACATGGAGATTTTAATTAGGTAATTTCATATTTTGATAAGGTAATCACATATAAGGTAATCATATTTTGAAATGAGATAATGAGAATAAATCTCGAAACTGTTTAATTGGCTAATTTTTAGTTGAGTTTTTTCTTGTAGTTTTAGGGGTTGTTTTAGGTGTGAGTTGCTGGAGATATAAGGATGTTTGGAAGGTGTTTTTGGTTGAGTTTTGATGTAGATTTAATGTTATATTCGTTCGTTTAAGTTTAGGAGTTGGTAGAGCGATAATTGATGTTGTTTTCGGTAGTTTTAGTTAGTTTTTGGAAGGTTAACGTAAAGGTTGGATTGTTGTTGGGCTATTAGTTGAATGCATAATGATGCATTTTCCCTCTAGTTTTATGTGGTTAAAATGGGGGGCGATCAAGGCGAGGTTTCCTAATTGCGTGCATTGCTTAGCGAAGGCTCAATTCGCATCGACGAGCTAAGCAAAGTGTATCAATGAGTGAAATAATGCGTTAAAGCTCTTAAAAGTTTTGATCGGTGGATCATGAGAGTTTAATTATAGCCTAAAAAGCTTAACTAAGCTCAAGCGTAAGTTTCGCCATTTCGCCTTTGGTTATTGGCTTTGATTTGAGCTTGTGTATTTCATGTTTTTGTTTTAAACATGATTTGATTTATTTAATGTAAATGCATCATTTTGGATTAATATACAATGTTTATTAAAGTATATGAATGTCTTTGAGCATAGAGATTTGTTCCTCGAAGGGAATGTGTCGTTGCCTTTGGCAATGTGGTTTTGCATATGAAACGGTTTTGTGAATTGCATTGGGAAACAATAAGTAAATGTACTTAAGAATTATATATTGGCTATGTGACATAATGTGAAAGTATCAGATATAGTTGGCTAGCCATAGGATTAAAGTGCACTATAAAATGTAAACCGATCGTGTGAAATCCTTCGGCTACACAATAGGGGTAGTGCTATTGTGCAACATGCTCAACCCTCATTGCAGTCATAAACTGCTTGAACATATCAGCCATGTTCTTATAACATTCAGCCTGAGCAGTAGGTGCTTCAGGCTCAACATTCTGAACAGAAGGGTTCTGAGGATTCAGAGGGTCTCCTCCTCTTATCTCCTCGCCATGAGTCGAGGAGCCAGTGACAAGCTCGTCAATGTGAGCTTCATTAGTTTGAGACATATCTATATTACAAAAAGATCGGATTAGTCGACAAGTCACAATATACGCAATATATAACTCATAGGTGGCAAAGTAACACAAAAATAATACAATAAGCTTTGGTTTAGTCCTAGAATCGACTAAACTCTAGCTCTGATACCACAAATGTAACACACCCTATTCGGCTTGGTCGAGAACCGAGTCAGAAGGTGCCACCGGTAAGCGATACGATGATTGGTGCAATAAATCTTCAATCAATAAAAAATATATGAACAATTTTATACTTATAAAACATTACCACGTTTAAGTCTTAGTCCAATTTATCCATCATGAGTCAATAATTAATCATTTAGGGCCAACTCTTAAACTATTACGAGTATTAGGGACTAAACTATAAATCTGATAATCTATATGTCTTTTTCTGCAAATAATTATACCACAGTGAAATTCAATACAACAACATCAAGCCTGTAAATTTTCATGTTATTCGGAGTTCATTTAACCATTCAATTAAGCCATCCAAAATTTGGGGATCAATATGTGAATAATGTAAACCTTCAATCTATGTCTTTTAACCAACATAACTAACCATGTATCGAAAAACTCTGATGCCATTTTGAAATGGGTGTACGATAATTTAACCTAGGTTGTTTCTGCCCCTACCCTGTATCAAAACAGGTAAGCCCTATTTCGGTACGAGTTGACCTTCGTTGACCTTGACTATTGACCCATTTCGATACAGGTTAGGCCCATATCGAAACAAGCTTTGACAGCAGAAAATCGTATCGAAACGGCTCTAAACCATATTGATATGCCTCGTTTCTTAGGTCTATTTATGCTTAACTGTACCGATACGCCATCACCTCGCATCGATACGGTCTGACCTGTAATGACAGAATTTTGCTAGTTTTTAATCGAATTGACCTATCAGACGGTGTTCAAATGCAATGAAACTTTATACACAACATTTCAATGCTATAAACTACTGGCATGCCAAATTTCTTGATCATTCGAATACGTTTACTAGGTTTTCACCTATGTGAGCCATATATGTCATTTTTGCCAATTTTTAACATCACCAAAAGTCATTTTTAGGCCTTTAACAACATTTCAACCCTTACACCTTATAAACATACCAAAACAAGCACAAAAGACTAGTTCAACTACTTTGTCACCTTCCTAGGAGTTTATAAGAGCAAAATGCATTACTTTAGGCTTGTAGTGACTTGTCTTGCCTCGACTTTTTTGATCTTCCGCAACGGTCATTTCCTTAACCTGAAATGCATAAAATAAGACACATTAGGCATACTTTACCTAGTAAGGTAGTCATATACGATGTAAATATCAAAAAGTGATGCATATACATATTTTCAGGCTCATTAACATCGATATTATGCTTCAATACCCAATGATCAACATATCATATTAGTTATTTTCCCCTGGATTGAATCGAGATAGTGGATACACGAATTCCTACGCCTCGCCAAATCAATGAATGGTCTAGTCCCTCTGCCTCGCCAATGACCAAGTACAATACACATCCCTTCGCCTCGCCAAATCAATATAGGTCGTAGCCTTAGGACCGTAGTCCACCCGTACACTGAGCTCATGAATTCTATGGCATGCCAATTGTATCCAATGTCCATCCGAATCCAAGGTTTCAATGACAATATCCATATTCAATGACGACTCCAATAACTAATGTCTTCAATGTTATTATTAGTAAACTATGTTTTGATATCAATGTTTCATGACCTTAACAATAACTATGACAATGTTTCTTGATTGCAATGTCAATATCAATGTCCGATGCTTCATTTACAATGTTTCAATAACAATAATTATGTCTATATCAATCCACGATAAAAATATCAATATCAATGTTCGATATTCACAATCAACTTACCGATGCTTACCAATATGTTCGTTTAACAATCTGATGCAATATTCTTAAGAGAAATGTTAGCTATTTGATTGAAATCTACAATAATGAATTCGAGAAGGCTCATCGCCTAATCCTGAGACTCCGACTACACTTACCTTGACAATCTGATGCTTTTACGGCTCTCGGATAACAAATCCTTTGTTCCTAGCTTTCGGTGAGGATGATGTAGACCTGGCAAACTTGACTCGAGACCCGAAACCCGAACCGAAACTCGATTTTGACCCGAACATGATGATTCGAAGTTGACCCGAAACCCGAAATAAACCGAACCGAACCGAACCGAATTTTTTTGTTGAACCGAAACGGATCCGAACCAAAATGGACCCGAACCGAATGGACCCGAACCGATTTGACCCGAACCAAAAGCTGAACCGAATATCGACCCGATTTTGACCCGAATATCTATTTTTAACAATATAATAAATAATAAAAAGAATTATATTTTATTATCTTTTTATACTATATCATGAAAGAGACTGTTACTCTTGTCAATGTTGTGGTATAATAACATTTTATGTTATTTTACATTTCAATAATAATTAAATAAACTAATTTTTAAATTTAGAGTTTCAATGTACTATTTTCTCTCCCAATATTTAATCTTACATTTACAAAGAAAAAATGTCAAAAGATTGCATTAAAAGGAATGGATACATAATAGATCAATTCATAGGGGCAACCTTTAATTGCATCACTAAATATCACTACGGGGAGGAGATTTCTATATCCGAAGTCTAAACCGTAGGGATACTTGTGACTAAATTAAATTAAACTAAAAATTAAAGTTGACTAAAATGTAACATTTTAAATGCAACATGACCTAAAAAGTAATTAATCTCTAGCTTAAAAAATTTGTGGCTTATTTCCCTCCAAAATTTTGTCTTTTCTCTCTCTATTTTTTCCAATTGTCTTTTTCTTTTTTTTAATCTAGCTTAAAAAATTGGTGGCTTATTTCCCTCCAAATTTTTGTCTTTTCCTTCTTTCTTTTTACCAATTGTCTTTCTCTTTTTTCTTTTTTTTTTAAATTTAATTGAGTTTCAATTTAGATTAATTTAATTGAAATTTCAAATTTAGTTTTAGAATTATTTTAATTATGTCCGTGATTTATGTTTTTAGATTTTAGTTAGCTCAATTAGATCCTAAGTTTAATAAATTAATTCATTTCAAAAATTATTATTATTATTATTATTATTATTATTATTATTATTATTATTATTATTATTATTATTATTATTATTATTATTACATATAATAAACTTTGATTTAATATAATTATACAAAAAAAATTGATATGGATACATGAAGCTTTGATTTAAATATTTAATCAAATTCAAATGCATAGATTAACAAGTTGAATCAGAATTAATCTCATACATCAATAACTCTAAACTAAACCATAAATACTAAACCTCAAACCTTTAACCCAACTCAAATCGAATTGACCCGAAAATTTAAATGTTGACCCGACCCGAAATCGACCCGATTTTGACCCGACCCGAAAGCAACCCGAACGACTCGATTTTGACCCGAACCGAAAGCGACCGATCCGATATTGACCCGACCCGAAAACAACCGATCCGATTTTGACCCGATTCAATACCCGAACCGAATCCGACACAACATAGACCCGAATTAGACCCGAACCCGAACCGAATTGACCCGAACCGAATCTAAACCGATTCTAGATAGACCCGAAATGACCCGAACCGAAATGACTCGAACCGAATGACCCGATTGCCACCTCTAGATGATGGGTGCTCTTTGTCAATCTCTTGAGCTAGGAAATCAATAGGAACATGTTAAGAATAATTCTATGATATCGTAATCAATATAACAATATCAAAACCATAATCTAAACTCGGTATAGCTATTAGCTATCAAATTGACCATGGATAGACAAACCCTAACTTGTGATTAAGCTTGAATTGTCTATGGAATTCAACATTTGATTGAGGATTATAGCTTACCCAATCGGTGGCAACTTTTCGATATTAATATCTTGAAGAAAACTCAAGCTTTCAATAAAACACCAATGGAGGTGTGTGCTTAAGTGAGGAAGAAGATGACAATAATGGTTATAGTTGAGCGATGCTAGAGACTCACCAAGGTTTGATCGAAATAAAAACATAAAAAAGAGATGATTATACTTGTCGAGGGATGATAGGGGATGTGCGGCTGCCAAATGCAAGTTTTAGGGCTGATAAAGGGTTTATATGCCCAATTTAATGGGTAATTGACAAAGGAAGCCATTGAACTGGATGAGGGTTTGTAAACTACCACTTAAGTATTTCATGATTTAAAAATTGACCCCCTAATTTCTATATTAAGCCTTATAAATATGAATTTTCTTAATTTAACCTTCAAACTCAATTAGGGTTTTTGAATTAAATTCCCAAATTATTAGGGTTTTAAGAATTAGAGATTTTAAAAGTAGGGTTTTAAATTAGGAATTTTGCGAATCTAAGGTTTACAATTTGGGCGCACTTTTTGGGCTTTTACACGTCTGTTATTTGGATTTGAATCGATTGACTGATATGGTTTAAAATCAATAATTCTGGCTCGATTGCAAAAAATGAAAATGCTTGGATTAATATGAATCTAATTGCAAAGAAGACCATAGTTCAACTCGGATGAGTGGGGGAAAGAATTTAATTGCAGAACCTAGAAAAAGCAAAATGTAGATTCAAAACAAATTTGAAGAAAGATGGGAAACTATACATGTACCTCCAGAAGATGTACTAATGAATCTCATGGAACTAAACCCACAACTTATTAAATTATATCATGCATTCATGATCTAGGAATTTTTAGAGGATATTAACTCATTCCAATCATAGCATTTGTTAATTTTGACAAGAATTTGAAAATAGAAGATTAGTTTTCAACTCCAGACTTGTTCTCTTCGGGTACGAAGTAGCAAGTCAATTTTCAACTTGGTGTCCTCGAGTATGAAGGTTTAAAGTTTGCTTATCACACTACCTTAAATTGGAAGGAGTAGAGTTTCAATTTTTTCTCCTCGGGTATGAAGAAGCATGTCAGCTTTCAACTCAGTGTCCTCGAGTACGAAAAGTCAAAGTTTATTTATAGCACTACCTCGGGTTTAAAGAGTGAAGTTTGACTTGTTCTCCTCGGGTACAAAGGAGCAAGTTAGTTTTCAATTCAGTGTCCTTAAGTACAAAGTGTCAGAGTTTTCTTATCTCACTACATCAGGTTTGAAGGAGTGAAGTTTCGAATTGTTCTCTTCGAGTATGAAGGAGCATGTTAGTTTTCACCTCGGTGGCCTCGAGTACGGAAGGTTAGCGCTACCTCAAGTTTGAAAGAGTGAAGTTTTGATTTGTTCTCCTCGAGCACGAAAGAGGGGCAGTTTCTTTTGTTCTTTGCCCTATTTTCGTTTTGGCAGTATATGCAAAGAGGGGCAGTTGTAGTCACGTGTTTTATCCGCCTTTTGTTTTTATTTTATTGTATTTCCTTTTTATTTTTAGTATGCTTATTATTATTATTATTTATAATTAATACCCTTTGTCATTATCACTAGCAAATAGTGTAGTATATATAGTGTATATAATACATAAATAAAGTCTATTAAACAGTCCACCAAAGGTTTATCTACATTTAAAAGGTCCAATATGCATCAAGCCCGATATGACTGCCCCAAATATATAACCTAACAACAAGTTCTAATTTGTTCTATCTTTAGCACAATTGAAATACCACTATAAGATCTAGTATGATCTAATGGTCAATATTAGTGCGAGAACACCACATCACCTCCCTTCATACACACGTGCAATGCACGTTCCAGGCACTTTGGCTCCCGCATGTGATGCACACCCATTTTAGCCACCAAGTGTTTACCACGTCGTCTTTTATTCAATGATATGATCCGTCCAAGAGTTGGGTTATCTCTACCCTTAGATCTTGGCTCCGCTAATGGTCTTGATCTTGCCTCGTACTAGGAGTTACCATGTCGGATCTGAGACTCTCCCTCTTTCTGGTTCCCTCTTCTTCTGCAGTAGATATGTCACACAAATAGACAAGAAAAAATGAGAACATCAAGGTGTTTTTAGCAAGAAACGAATGTTGATTTTCTAGGATTTTCTCTTTTACACAACATGTGTAACCCCTTAGACCTACCTATGCGTTACCACGGATCCTAGGAAGTTACATTAGGGTCACCAGAGCAACCCACACTAAAATTTCAAATAAACAAATCGTTAACCATTTAAAATCATAAATCAAATTTTGAATTAGACTCGAATGTAAATCAAGATGTGACATGCATGCCCCCTAATTACACAGATATCATACTCCGCAAGCAAGCCGAAGAAACTCCATATCGATGTTGACAGCTGCAACATGGTCGATCTTCAAACCTAAGATGGTAAAAACAACGTGAGCTTCGAAAAGCTCAGCAATACAAATTACCAAGGGATGCTAAAAGCACAAGCAGGTATGGCAAGCTTAACACTGTCATGAAGAACTAGGTAATGATAAGCTCAAGTTACGATTTGAGATTTCAAATGAGCATTATACCAGAAGGTAACAAAGTTGTTCTTTATTAGATCACCCGAACCTTAAGATGTGAGTCTAAAGCAGAGATTCAAAGGAGATTCAGATTTTAGAAGTTGAATTAAGGAGTTCAGAGTGGTTCATTAAACGCGAATTGTAAGTTTACTGAGAGTTCAACTTTAATACATTAATTTAGTAGGGTATGCTTAAGAAGAGGTCAGATAGTTTTATTAACTTACTTAACTACCATACAACCGAACCCCAAAATGCAATTCCACCTGAACTGCATACAGAAAGTCTTACCGTAGGCCTGAGGCGTAGGAGCCTACCTAAGGGGATACCTTAGGTCCAGAAAGACTTACCCTAGGCCCGTAGGCGTAGCAGCTTAACAGAAAGGCTTACCCTAGGCCCATTGAGCGTAGGAGCTTAGGTATAGAAGGACTTACCAGCGCTGAGCCTACAGATCATCATTCATATCCATATAATATACCACAAATGATTTCAATTTATATTCAGAAGACAATATTGCAGAAAATAAATATCGAATCTATTTTATACCAGAAGACATGTATCAAATTTATTTTATTTTATTATCATTATTATTATTATTTCGTATTCAATGTCATATATCAGATATATTTTTCATAACAGAGGTCAGAAATCAGAGAATTGATTTCCTTTCGTATTGCAATATCATACTTTAAAATTTTAAGCATATTGTCTTGGTTTAGAACAGAAAGTATTTACAGATACAGGGTACGCGCTTTATGGCCTAATTCATTTCTTAGAGGTACTTAGTAGATATCAGAAAGATGACATTTGACGAATTTAGACTAATTTCAGAATGAGGTCCCTACGAATAGGGGAGTTCGGTAAGACGGATCAGATTAACCTCGAAAGTTAATGCATCAGAATCATTGGGATTTCAGATGTATCGAGAGTGATTCGATCGCTAAAGCTTACGAGGGTATTGTTGGTCATTCCAGCCTTCGAAGGGTAATTTGGTAAACTGAATCAACAAGGTATAAACGGTGATGTACAGAATTTAGGAATTCTAATAACTCATTAAGCTTCCGAGCCCCTTTGACTAATAGAAACCCATTAACACAGTATTTAATATCTCACCGAATGGTACACCTCAACCATTCATTTCTCAGAACTGACTACCGAGCAAAACAACAATAGTTCGCCTTCACCAATCGTCCACTAAACTTATTACCAGAAATCAAGCAAATATTCGAGCGGTATTTTCCAGGTGTTCAAACATGTGCATTGTACCTGAACTCTTCCCAAAACATCAAATATGCCTTCGGAGAACAGATTCCTTTCATTATTAACTATGTACTTTCCCCAAATAAATTGCACATGCATTCACACGGTATTTTCCCTCTATCATCATAGTGTCTGAATCAACCAACTGACATGTGTCGTATTTTACCACTTTTGGAGTCATCACATCTGTTTGTCTTTATTGAGATTTCTAATTCCATGTCTTAGAAGTATTCTCCGACATTCTAGTATTCGAGGGTATTTCAGACATTACGATGCTCGAAAATGTTTTAATTATTCAGAGTTTCTCGTTTCTTCCATCTATTCATTCATTTCAAACCTCGAGGATATATCACATATGTCGGTCGAATGATAATTGATGCCCGAAGAAAAATATTAGTCTCTAGGGTCATTGTGACCCATCTCAGCCTTATTAGTATATCCAATCATTTTTAGTCATTTCAATCAATTCAATCTTTTTCGCCCAATTGCTCAATTCATACATATGAATATTTTTCCGTACATCTATCTTCATCGAATCATTCAGAATTCTTGCAACTCAAGCAATTTACAATCTCAAGGGTTTAAGTCTTGTTACCGTGACATTTCAATAGTTTGAGGTTTTCAAGTGTATTAGATGTCTTATCGAATCAAGTATAGCTTCTCGGGTTGTGATTATAGTTAAGGGGGGATATTTTCATCATTTGTTAATTAGATATGCCCGACATTTATACTTTTAATAAAAAAGATAATCAGACTTAATGATTTACCGTCTCAATAATCGTGTACTAAACTCGAAAGTCTCTTCAATTTATCAAACCACTTATTCGAGTATTTTTGTCTTGGCCATTATTATTCTTATTTCATACTTGATCGATATAGGCAGAGATAATCATATGCTTAAACATGGTCGTGTAAACATAGCCAAATATCAACATGTTTCAAGAGCATGCAGAGGGTAGTAATGTATTACCTCAACTCCGAGCTACACCGGTCGATTCATGATACTTCATTCGATCGCACTCGAACTCAAATTCGACGTCCCTCAACATATCGGATACAAGGACCTTTTAACACCTTCAAATACACAAACTCCAAGATCAGACCTTATTCACGAGTTTCTTAACTGAATAATTAAATACATATACAAGTTCGGGTTCAAGGTTAGATTCAGAGGCTTTCGGGTTGGAATTGTATAAAACGGGCTTCAAAATCGAATTCAGGACGTCGAAAAACATAAAATCGAGCCTTTTCAGAAATTTTGACTTTTTTTGTCAAAGTCAACGCTGACGTTAGCAGGTCAACTGTAAGGGTCAACTGAGTTGACTCGGGCTTACTCGGATGAGTTGACTCGGATGACTCGGACGAGTTGACTCAGGCTGACTCGGGTTGACTCGGTTCGGGTTTTTGGATCGGGCAGGCGGGTCAGACAGACGGGTTTGAACTCGGTTCAGGTTTGGTCTCAGACTGGGTTGGGCCGGTTCAGACTGGTTTGAGCCGGTTCACTTACCCATAAACTTTTGGTGGTCGGACGGTGGCCGGAATGGTCGCCGGAGGCCTGAAATGCACCATTTTTGTTGGAAACACACAGATCAGGACATGGGCTTAAATCTAAACAATCGATTATTCACAAAATCGTCAGGATCTTACCGGAGATGTCGAAATTAGAGGCGAACCGGCAAAAATCCGCGTAGCTCCTACAGAGGCTTCACCGGCGTCGATCGGACAAGGAACCTTAGTGGTTTTTCTCATCTTGCTTCACTGGTCACGACTGTCCCGTCGACGCGCCCCTAACGACGACAGAGGTGGTCGGAGATAAAGGGCGATGTTTGGTTCGCCGTCGAGCCTTCAACCGGCTCTCCACGGTGAAAGACAGCCTCATCGCGTGAGTGGCTCACGGGATCAGAACTAGGATACGACGGCGATCATGTTGCTGGCGGTCGTGCATGCCACCGACCGGTGGTGGGGCTGATCGGTCGATGGGCCGGAGATAATGGTGGTTAGGTGAGAGCTCGAGGAAGAGGGAGAGTCACAAAAGGTTCCAGATTTTTCTTTCGATGGGTGAGTGATTCAAATCTTGATTTATTTTGGTATAACCGAAATGAATAGTTTAAACAACAGCTGAGGTAAACATTATCAAAGCTTGCTTTTAGTCTAAGTGGTTAAGTCAAGGGATGCATAACTAAGGGTCACAGGTTCAAACCCTTTGGCCAACATTTTCTTTCATTTTTCATTTTCCCCCTTTTCTCTTAATCTTAAAATCATGGAGTGTTACAACATGTAATATACCGAATGTATAAAAAAATAACACAAAATAATTGTAAGCACATACATCATTTTCAAGAAATGCCAAATAAAGAACATTCAAGAGGTGGTTTTTCTTCTCTCTGAATGACATAAGTATTAAGGTTAGGTTTTGAGCGTGTTACCTTTCCGCCGTTTTAACTTCCTCCCGTCTAAGGAATTTTTCTGACCTCCCGTATAAGTAATTTTTTCGAATGAAGGAAAGGTCCCTCCGGTGATAAGCTCTATGATTCCCTTCGGGGACCATGCAAAGTGAACAGAGGATGAAGGTGTTTTTGTTTAGCTTTCAAAAAGAAAAAGGGTTTTCGTTTTAAAGAAAAAATGGCTTTTTTAGTTATGTTTATGTGGAAAAAAAGGTATTTGGTTTGTTTTTTAAAATCGAGGTTAGATTTCAGTTTAAGGAGAAGAAGAAGAAGTTGATCGGAGGTATTTTTAGGTTCTTAGCGCCAACTTGCGATGTCTGATACATCTGGACTCTCGTTGGATTTTAATTTCTAGGTATTTGTTCATTCGTTCATGATGATCATCAAGAACACAAGTGATGTTCTTGAATTTTTTGGGGCTTTTAATTTGAAATAAGGAAAAAAAATGGGTGATTTTAGTGTTACTTGAAGAGAGAAAGCAGAGGATAATTTAGGATAGAGAGAAATGGCTTTTAGAAAAGGGTCAAAATTTTGGCTGAAAATTAAAATATTTAAATTCTTGCCTTTTTAACGGGTCAGGTTGCGAGACCCACGCCCTTCCAAGCGGGTTTAGGGTATCTTTTTTATTTTACCCCTTCAGTTTATTGTGTTTTCAATTTGGTCCAGGATATTGCATTTGTTTTTTTTTTTGCATTTTATATTTCTTCCAATTTGGTCACTTTTTGCAATATGTTTTCATTTATTCAATTTCAGTATTATTTTTTAAGGGTAAACTACTGTAGGGGTCACTTTCGTTTAGCGTTTGTACAGAGTTAGTCACCACTTTTGAAAAGTGTCAATAAGTAGTCATCTACGTTTTCGATGTGTAAATACTTGGTCACTCCGACGTTATACTCCGTTAGTCCCCTAACGGATTGTTGATGTGGCGGAATTAAAATAAGGATAAATTACTGCAATAGCCATTAAAATTTATCTCATGAACATTTTTCTCCTCAATTTAAAAAAGTAAACATTATAGTCACTAATAAAAATGTTTCTTTATAATTTCACCCTTAAATTTTTAAAAATTCATTTTCAATCCTAAAACTTTACAATCAATTAACACAATAATATTATAAATGCTTAGATGAAAAATAGGTGCCCAAAGTATACCCTTTGAAACTTAGGTTCCCAAATTGCTCCTATTTAATAACTCAAACTTAAAAATTTAGTCCACTAACTACTAAAATTTTCGAGTTATTGGAATTTCTATTTTATAATTCAAACTTTATTTTGAATTTTTTAGTCGAGTTTATGAAATTATGAGTCGAGTATTTTCACATCAAACCAAAAAATTTAATTTTTTCGAGTCAAGTCGAGTTATTGGAATTTCTATTTTATAATTCAAACTTTATTTTGAATTTTTGAGTCGAGTTTATAAAATTATGAGTCGAGTATTTTCACATTAAACCTAAAAATTTAATTTTTTCGAATATAGGTAATATAGGTAATAGCTGCCTATATGTCGCTTAATTATATTTATCTCAACTAATAAGTGTCTTAACTTTACCTCACTAATCTCTGTTTGGTGTTATCAACTATTAGAGAAGCCACTGGAGGGATTCCACATTGTTGTCGATGCAGGAAATGGTGCAGGAGGTTTCTTTGCAGTAAGTTTAGGTTTGATTCCAAAAAATTAAATTTTTAGGTTTAATGTGAAAATATTCGACTCATAATTTCATAAACTCGACTCAAAAATTCAAAATAAAGTTTGAATTATAAAATAGAAATTCCAATAATTCGACTTGACTCGAAAAAATTAAATTTTTTGGTTTGATGTGAAAATACTCGACTCATAATTTCATAAACTCGACTCAAAAATTCAAAATAATGTTTGAATTAAAAAATAGAAATTCCAATAACTCGAATTTTTTAGTAGTTAGTGGACTAAATTTTTAAGTTTGAGTTATTAAATAGGAGCAATTTGGGCACCTAAGTTTCAAAGGGTATACTTTGGGCACCTATTTTTCATCTAAGCATTTATAATATTATTGTACTAATTGATTGTAAAGTTTTAGGATTGAAAAATGAATTTTTAAAAATTTAAGGGTGAAATTATAAAGAAACATCTTTATTAGTGACTATAATGTTTACTTTTTTAAATTGAGGAGAAAAAATGTACATGAGATAAATTTTAATGGCTATTGCAGTAATTTATCCTTATTTTAATTCCGCCACATCAGCAATCCGTTAGGGGACTAACGGACTATAACGTCGGAGTGACCAAGTCTTTACACATCGAAAACGTAGAGGACTACTAATTGACACTTTTCAAAAGTGGTGACTAACTCTGTACAAACGATAAACGAAAGTGACCCCTGCAGTAGTTTACCCATTTTTTAATTTATTTCTATTATGCCTTTATTGTTGTTATTTAATTTTTATATTTGATATGTTTAATTAATTGATGTATTTTCTCTACGGCCTTGCGGGGACCCGCCCTGGGGTATGATCCACATTATATACGGTACGAGTAATTTAGGCTAATTAATCGGTATAATGTTTCTCTACGACCTTACAGTGACATGCCTGGACTATGATCCTCATTATTTATGGTACGAGTAATTAATTAATTAATTAATTAATTAATCTCATTTATGATTTTATTTTATGCCATTGATATATTTTCCATGCTTGTTTATTATGTTCATATTGCATACATATATATAAACTGCTAATACGATGTTCCATTTTGAGAGGGTAAACTCGGTTAGTACTAAAAGCGTTGGTGGTGATTATTGTTTATTCCTTGAGTAGTGGGGCCCTTAAAATAAACTCATATTTATAAAATAATTTTAATTTAAATGCACTCGAACTCTCAAATTCCGGCATTAAGGCAAATGGTAATTAACTAAGGTACCGACTTTGGGCATAGTGGGTTGCGAAACCTTTCCCACTCATATCCGACTTCCAAACCCTATTTTTCTCTGGTTTTCATTTGGTTTCTGATCTACCTTATCCATGTGACCGGTGGCAACTCCCATTTTTCAAATAAAAACGAGTTTTTAAAAATCAAATTCGGACCCAAATTAATACAACGCCGTTTTGAAAGTTGTTTAGATGCATAAGATTACCTTAAACGAAGTTGTTTTGATAGAGTAAAAAAAAGAACATTGCACTCAAAGAGACTTGAACGAAGGACCTCAAGGATAGAAAGTTAGCACATAACCACCAATCAAACTTAAAATCTTATTTATATTTTTACGCTAATAATATATATAACTAAAGTTGTGTTGTGAATAAAATAAAGAAGAACAAGAATAAGAACAAGAAGAACAAAGAGATGAGAGAAAGAGGGAGATTGTATTATTCTCAAAATATAGAATTGTGTACAATGCCTTCAATGAATCATCTATTTATAGGCATAAGAAGTACATAACACATTAAACTCTAAATAATAGAGATAATATTCCTAATAATAAATAAATCAAACTCCTTAGATAAAGTTCTAATCATGATAGACATCCACATAGATAAATATTCATAACACTCCCCCTTGGATGTCTATGAAGATAATGTGTCTCGTTAAAACCTTACTAAGATAAAAAACCAGTGGGAAAAAAATTCATTAGTGAAGGAAAAAGAGTACACACATCTTTAGTACGCATAACATGTTGCCTCATTAAAAACCTTACCAGGAAAACCCATTGGGACAAAACCTCGGTTAAGGGAAAAAGAGTACAACGCGTATTTACTCCCCCTCATAAAAATATCACATAAGATCTTTGAATCTTCATAATTCAATCTTGAATATAATCTTCAAATGTTGAAAATAGAGTATGCACTAGTGGATAAATCTTCCAAATTATTGCTTGAAATGATCCATCAAATACATTCTTCTGAAGATCATGAGGGACGAAACTTTAAAGAGATATGTTTCGTTTTATCACATTTGATGTATCCACCTTGAGATATAAATTCTGCATTATCTCTACATAAAATAGCTTGCATCTTATCCTGTGAAAGCAATTCACATATCTTCTGGATATGTTTAGCCAAACACATATTTCGACTTTGCCTCATGCATAGCAATTATTTAAAGGCAATGGTATCATAGCACTTAGATAGTATTTCTGGACCAACCAAGATACGATGCTTCCAGATCAATTAATGTATATATGGTGCTTTTAGACCAAGAATATCATCATCTTTTTCTCAAGGGCGGAGTGGATTTTTGTTTACATTAAGAGACCTAGCAACCAAATAGTTGTCAACAAATATGCATTATGCATGTAAAGTCTCTTTAAACATTTTTCTGTGTTTGCCGATTGTTGCACAAGGATTCCATTATTAAGGAGATATCTTCATGGGTCTCAATGAATCGCCAACATACATAATAAAAATAAAGACAAATCCAGAGCTAAACCTCTTAATAAAATGCTCTGGAAATTAAATCATTCTTATAGCCTTCCGCCAATAAGTATTCAATGAGGCGATTATACCAAATGCACCCAAAATATTTTAATCCATAAAAAGATATATTTAATATAATTGAATAATGTTCTCGAGAACTTGAATTAACTGCTTATGGCAGTCTAAATCCTTCTAGAAGCTTCATGTAAATGTTGTTATCAAGAGGCTCATACAAATAAGATGTAACAACATCCATTAGGCGGAAACTAAGTTATTTCATTTATTGTCAGACTATCTAAAAGTAACTGCATCCACCACCGAGAAATATATTTTTCTCATAATCGATTTTCATGTCTTTGTGAGAATCTTTGTGCAACCAAACAAACTTATATCTTATGATTTCTCCTTTTGATTTCTCTTTCTCACAAAGGCTCATTAATATCCACGAGCTTTACACATTTCAATATACGGGCTATAGGCCCAAATACTTCTCTTTTCTAAAGAGATATTAGTTTCGCCTCAATTGCCTCTTTTCATATTGACCAATCATTTCTTTGTTTACATTGTCCAATTGACAATGATTCATGATCCACATCATCAAATAAAATCTCTAGTGCTACATTGCATACAAATGTATTATCGACGTCGATTTGATTTCAATTCCATTTATTACCAGACATGACATAATCTATTGAGATCTCTTTATTATCAGGTACCTGAGTCATGTTAATGCCTCTATTGGAGACCTTTTAATCTCTTCTTGAGATTTTCATAATTCATTAATTCCTCGATCAGACCATCATAATTATAGCTCCCTTCCTTTTTTTCGAGGATTTTTTATCTTTGGAACCTACTTGTCTACCACGCTACAGGCGTAAGTTAGACTCATTAGCAACTAGAGTTTGTCCTTCCGGGACATCAAATTTAAACGGAGCATTCATAGCTGGTATATGTGACTTAGTCACTCTATTAGGGTCAGCAAAATAATCTGACAATTGATTTGCTAAATGAATTATCCTTTGAACTTATAGTTCACATTGTTGAGTACGTGGATCAAACTAAGACAATGATAATTCATTCCAATTTATTTCTTTTCCCATCTATTTTATTTTCTCCCCCTAATGTTGGGAAAATTGACTCATTAAAATGATAGTAGTAAATCGAGCCGTAAATAAATTCCCTATCAGAAGCTCAAGATATGTAATTATCAAGGGAAATTTGAATCTACATATATTCTCAACCTCCTTTGAGAACTCATCTTTGTGCGTTGTGGTAGAGGAATCAGAACATATACCGCACACAAGAAACAAAATCTAAGATGAGAAATATTTGGTTTTGACCAAAAACCATTTGTAATGGGGAGAACTTATAACAATTTGTTGGCTTGATGCGAATTAGTGATACTACATGTAAAATGACATGTCACCAGCATTATCAAGACCGATTGTCTTTATAAGGTAATCTGGAAAATGTGCTCATAATTTTATCAACTGAGCAAGTAGCCTCGCAAACACCAAGTTACGGGTTGATAACAAGGATACATATGACCATCTATTCGATGCATCGATCAAAATCATAAAATATCTAGATGGAGTATAAGAAAGGTGTATGGGCCCACATATATCACCTTTGTATCCGTTCCAGAAAAAAATTAATAGATTCGCAATCTATCATAGCTTATAATGATTGAATAATCGGTTTGCTTTGATAGCAAGTATCACATGAAAACATTACTTTGAAGAAAATTTCAACTCTTCAATAAATTACCACATGAAAGTGTCAACAAATTTTCGCATCATAATTGAACTAGGATGGTCTAACCGGTCATTGTCAAATAATAAAGTTATCAGTAAACTTCTGATTCACAATAGCATGAGCTTCAATTTGTACTAATTCTATTGTAGTACACTATGTATGACAGTGCATATAACTTTTTCAAGTTTTTATTATTGCCTTGATTTATACTCATAATATTGAGATAGTCAACATCCTATTGATTAATGGTCTCAATATGATACCCATTACCGTGAATATATTTAAAATTAAATAAGTCTCTATATGACTTTGACGAGTATAACGCATTGTGAATATGGAATAAAGTTCCATTTGACAATAACATATTTGCTCAACTAGAGCCTTTTGTGATATTAGTACTTCCGGATATAGTACTCACATTATTCCCTTGAATTTTAATCCAGAAATGCATAATTATGCACCTTTCAAAACGTGCTTTGTTTCATTTACTTCGGGTAATGAAAATATGTACTTTGTATCATTCACTTCGAGGAATGAAAAATATAAAATATAGCACATCATATCAAGTCGATTATTTATCAGAGATAAACTTTCAAGTGCTCTTCCGAAGCATTGATATTTTAGTACTTTGAGAAATATTACTCATATTTCCCCTTGCATTTAAATGGGAAAAATATTTCTTATGCTTAAGTACAATATGAGTACTTGCATTATCTGCTAGGCATAAATAGCCACAATTCTAGGCATAAATAGCCACAATTCATTGTATATTTTATTCCGAAAGTAATCATATTCTTCAAATAATAAATTAACATAAAGCGTAAATAAATAATATGTGAAATAAATAAACATAAAGCAAACTAACATAAATAAATAATAAATAAAACGAATTAACATAAAAAATAAAATAAAAAAATCAATTATTCCTGTTAGAGGTTATAAGGGAAATAAAATAAATGGTAAATTATTCCCTTCAAGGGTTATGAGAAAATTAACAATATCCAATTGAGTTGGACCAATAACGTCATAATTATTTTCGCCATAAACAAATTTTGTTTATATTTTATTTCATTTATCATTCATGATTATGGATAAAGTCCATAATACTTTGGCGTTTGACAAGTACGAAACCAATGGTTTATAACATCACATTGGTAAAAGGATTTCACTTCCTTAGAATGATCTTTATCACTCTTGTCATCCTTATATTTTTCATGTGTATATTCATAGCCTTGACCACGACCACAACTTTTAATGTGGTTTTTTATTCCTTCCATAATATAATCTCACATTCACTTCAGGGAATGGAGTAGAGCCAGTGGGCCTTTGAAACCTTTTTCACGTATCCTTATCACAGAGAACAAAGATTTAATCCTCGTACGCGACATTATTAAACCTGTCCACAAGGTCCTTTAAAAACCTCCTTTGAGACCAGTAGCCTCGCAGAACGGGATGTCCAGCCAATATACTTGGATTATATCGAAATTATGTCTCTAATTGAATAATGATTTACCATATTTGCATTCACTTCAGGGAATGAAACAGTTCCAATAATCGTATGGAATAAACATCATGCTTGCATTCACTTCAGGGAATGCCCCATCATTGATAATCGCATGGAATAAACATCATGCTTGCATTCACTTCAGGGAATGCCCCATCATTGATAATCGCATGGAATAAACATCATGCTTTGCATTCACTTCAGGGAATGCCTCCCATAAAACTTTTTGGACCAAGATGAATTTTCGTAACTTGAAATTGGGAGAAGTCTATGGTCGAGTTTTTCGACAAAGAATAAATATTGCTTTCGAGCAAATATAGACTTTATAATAATCTTTTTATAGATTAAAATTCACCATGATTTATCACACATTAAAATCATAATTTAAAGGAAAATAAAATAAAACCAGAATTTACCGATATTGATTTTCCTCTTGAGGACAATTGAGACGTAGCAAATAACCAAGACAGCTTCTCATAATCTTTTTATGTCATATCTCTTTCCAAGCCATTTAAAGATATCATGTAAAACTCAAAACGCGGTTAAAAACATCAATCATCAATAGAATAATATAAACTAAGACAATTTCTATTCTTTAGAAACTTATTGATATGAAAATTAATAAATATAATACATAATCACATCCTTTAATCATAGATAAAGACAATTTCTATTCTTTTGATTATATTATTCAGTCAAATGAAAAATCCATGAAATAAGCATAAAATATCAATTAGATTAAAAAGACTTCAACTAGAAAAATTCAAACAATAATAATAATTATTTATCAAATCGGGATGTTTAACGGAATACAATTCAAATCAAATTAAATTTGATAAAAATTCAATAGATCGCATTAAAAAGTTTTTTTAAGAAATTCAATTCAAGTCAAATACATAAACTTGATTATGTAACTAAAGTTGAAAACATTAATAGTTTTACCTGAATGTCATTAGGGAACTTTATCTCCGTATGCAGAATTAGTATTCTTTGATCAAGAATCTTGATGATTGGGATTTTCGATTGCCGCAACATATTAGCAACATTTTTGGAGTAAGACCATCGACACGTCCGACTGAAGATTAATTTGGTTTTTGGTTTCGTCAAAATTTTTCGAGCAAACTCGTGCTGATAACGTGTTGTGAATAAAATAAAGAAGAACAAGAATAAGAACAAGAAGAACAAAGAGATGAGAGAAAGAGGGAGATTGTATTATTCTCAAAATATAGAATCGTGTACAATACCTTCAATGAATCATCTATTTATAGGCATAAGAAGTACATAACACATTAAACTCTAAATAATAGAGATAATATTCCTAATAATAAATAAATCAAACTCCTTAGATAAAGTTCTAATCATGATAGACATCCACATAGATAAATATTCATAACAAGTTGAACTTAATTTTATTTATCTGATATAATTTTATAAATTTTATATTTTTTTATAATTCATATGTAATATTTATAAATATTATTTTTATAATATATAACTAAACCCTAAGCTATAAATTTAAAACCCTAAACTAAAATAGTATTTATACTATATAACTAAATTATAATCTCTAAATCTTAAACCACACACCATAAACTAAAATATTATTTATAGTATATAACTAAATTATAAACCATAAACCTTAAACCACACACCTTGAACTAAAATATTATTTATAATATATATCTAAACCCCACGCCTTAAACCACACACCCTAAACAACAATATTATTTATAATACATAATCAAACCCTAAACTAAAATATTATTTGAAGTTTAAGGTTTAGTTATACATGTTACAAACCTCAAACCCTAAATTTTACATTTTAAACTCTAAACTAAAATATTGTTTACAATATAATTAAACTCAAACCCCAAACCCTTTGTCCCAAATATTTAGGTTTGAGACTTAAGGTTATGGATTTAAGATTTAGGTTTCAGTTATATATTATTAAAATAATATTTATAAACATTATATATAAATTAAAAAAATATATAAATATAATAAAATTATATCCTCATATAAATAAAATTAAGTTCAACTTCAATTATATATATATATATATATATATATATTATTTGCTTTAAAAATATAATAAGATTCTAAGTTGGCTTGGTGGTTAGGTGCTCATTCCTTCCTTGAGGTCCTTGGTTGGAGTTGAGTTTAAAGTTTTTTTTTAATTTTTCCTCTATCAAAACGGCACCGTTTTGGTTTATAGTTCGATGGTATTTTAGATATACATGTTAAAGTTTAATGGCATTTTGTGTAGTTTACCTTTAGTCTAATTGAGATCCACTAATTGACATAATGACTAGGGTTGGTCATATAGCTTCATTTTGTATATGTTCGAATCTGAATATAAGAATATAATACCTCCTATTTAATAAAAAAATAATCTAATTCCTTCCACTTAGTATGTTCATCCGTCGCTGAACGGATGATTGTAGAAATAGCAACATGAAGATGTGGAAAATCATTTCCAAATGTCCTTGAATAAATTATGGTCATCATTCTTACTGAGATGTGGGAAATCAGAGTTAAGCCATGGAATTTAGAGCACAACATCCAAAACAAACTTACTCTACAAAATGTGAAAACAATCATTTTTTTTTATGTCGGGGAGGGGTTGTTTAATATTTGGATGTGATGCCCCAACATAACATGCTCAGCTTTCACTCTGATTCAAAGTTCATAAATTCGGATAACATTTCATATGAGCATAAAGGACACTAGTAATGTTGTTTTTAACAAGTTTTGTTCCGGTAAAACAACCTTTTCTGCTACTGTTTTCTTAATTCTCTTCTCCGAGTTGCAGAAAATGAAAATGCTTGAAACAATAATTTGTCTGGTTTGATCCACGTAAAGCATTTAGATTGTTGATCGAAATGGAAAATTCAGATTGGAACTAGAATTATTTTTTCTGGTTTGTGGTCTAATTTCGTAAATATGGATTTTTTTGGACGATTGCAATCTAATAATCTGTTATCAGAAATAGCAACGAAATGAACAAAAATGTGATATGACATGAATGAATTCAAGTCCAAGATTGATCAAAAGCAGCGGAAGTAATGGCGTGAGAAAACTCCTCGAAACTGATCCTCCCATCCCCATCAGTATCGGCCTCCTCAATCATCTCCGTCAACTCCTGTGCAGTCAATGCAAGGCCGAGTTTGGCCATGGAATGTGCTAACTCAGCAGCAGTGATATAACCATTGCCATCCCTATCAAACATCCTAAACAGCTGCTTCAGTTGTTCCTCGCTGTACGGTGACTTCTCCGGCAGCAGCTCCGCAGCCAGCATAGCCACAAACTCCGAGAACTCGATCAGCCCATTGTTATTTGTATCAGCCTTTTGTATTAGGGCTTCGACCTGTTCAAGGCTGGGTTTTAGCCCCAAGGACCGCAAGAGCGACCCGAGCTCCAGCTGTGTTAAGCTACCATCGTTGTTCCTATCAAAAGAACGAAAGATTTCTCGTAGTTCAGCCGTTTGCTCATCATCTAGTTTCGGTGGTTGTTTGTCGCCCATTTTCTTAACCAACTTGGAATCCTTGTATATAATCTCTGTAAAAATCTCAAACCAAAGACAAGAGAGTCAACAACAACAACAAAAACAGAAACAAACCAGAAAAAGAATTATTGGGAGTTTGGTATCACATGCATTAATGATATCTCGAAAAACAAGATGATTGTTGTGTTCGGGGGCGATTTGTTTGTTTGGTTGTGTTATTTTTGTGCCCAAAAAGAGTAATGTAGGATCCAACTCCAAGATAGCCTCGAAAATCGATGTTGATGTTCCTACATTTTCTATGGGTCTTCCCTGTTTTCCAGCGACTTACCCAAATATCGGATCACACTGAACTCCAAGATGGATGCAAAGAGGCAGATCAGGGTTACAAGAGATGGACACTTAACATCAAAACTCGTACTAATATTAAGGCTAAAGGGGTACTTTTGCTCCTGAGTTCGACCCAAAAATGCAATTTCGCCTAGGGATGTAAAAACAGGTCAACAGTTGGGTTTCAGGTCGAGCTCTGTCAGGTCGGGTCAAATCGGTTACAGGTCATTTCGGGTCATTTTTTGTTTTGACTCGATTCGGTTCGGGGTCGGGTTCATTTCAGGTCGGGTTCAATTCAGGTCGGGTTCATTTCGGGTCGGGTTCATTTCAGGTCGGGTTCATTTCAGGTCGGTTCATTTCAGGTCGGGCCAAAACGGTTAATTGACAGGCTGATTTCAGGTCGGTTTCGTTTCAGGTCGGGTTCATTTCAGGTCGGTTTCGTTTCAGGTCGGGTTCATTTCAGGTCGGTTTCGTTTCAGGTCGGATTCGTTTCAGGTCGGTTTCGTTTCAGGTCGGGTTCGTTTCAGGTCGGTTTCGTTTCAGGTCGGGTTCTTTTCAGGTCGGTTTTGTTTCAGGTCGGATTCATTTCAGGTCGGGTTCCTTCGGGTTTATGGTTTATTGTGTTATGTGTATTATATATATTGACGGGTTATGATTTTTATTTTTACGGTTTAGGGTTTAGGGTTTAAGGTTTAGGGTTAGGGGATTACATATATGTGATATATATATAAAGTTGGGACTATTGGATTTATTTTTAGGGTTTAGGATCTAGGGTTTGGGGTTTGGGGTTTAGGGTTTGGGTTTTAGGGTTTAGGGTTTACTGATCTTAAATTAATACAAACATGCCTACATTAATTATATATATATATATATATATATATATATATATATATATATATATATTGATGGATTATGATTTTTAAGGTTTAGGGTTTACCTTTTAGGGTTTAGGGTTTACTGATCTTAAATTAATACAAACATGCCTACATTAATTATATATATTGATGGATTATGGTTTTTAGGGTTTAGGGTTTAGGGTTTACTGATCATAAATTAATACAAACATGCCTACATTAATTATATATATATTGATGGATTATGGTTTTTAGGGTTTAGGGTTTAGGGTTTAGGGTTTACTGATCTTAAATTAATACAAACATACCTACATGTATTATATATATATATATTGATGGATTATGGTTTTTAGGGTTTAGGGTTTAGGGTTTATTGATCTTAAATTAATACAAACATGCCTAGATGGATTATGGTTTTTAGGGTTTAGGGTTTAGGGTTTAGAGTTTAGGGTTTACTGATCTTAAATTAATACAAACATACCTACATGTATTATATATATATATTGATGGATTATGGTTTTTAGGGTTTAGGGTTTAGGGTTTAGGGTTTATTGATCTTAAATTAATACAAACACACCTTCATATATTATATATATATTTATAGATTATGGTTTTAGGGTTTATGGTTTACGGTTTAGGGTTTTGGATTTAGGGTTTAGGGTTTACTGTTCATAAAATGATACGTACATACGTAATGTAATATATATATATATATATATATATATATATATATATATATATATATATTTATGGATTATGATTTTTGTTTTTAGTGTTTAGTGTTTAGTGTTTATGGTTTAGGGTTTAGGGTTTAGTGGTTAGGGCTTTAGGGATTATTATTATTATTATTATTATTATTATTATTATTATTATTATTATTATTATTATTATTATTATTATTATTATATACTTAAATACAATTATTATTATTATATATTTACTATGCTTATTATTATTATTAGTTATTATTATTATTATTATTAGTTTTTATTATTACTATGATTAGTAATATTAATATTATTATTATTATTATTACTATTATTATTATTATTATTATTATTATTATTATTATTATTATATACTTAAATACAATTATTATTATTATTATATATTTACTATGCTTATTATTATTATTAGTTTTATGATGATGATGATTATTATTATTATTATTATTACTATTATTATTATTATTATTATTATTATTATTTGTAATTAAATGTATAGGGTTTAGGGTTTAGGATTAGGGACTATGGTTCATTGATTAAAAATTAGGGTTTAGGGTTTAAACCCCTAATGTCTAATTCTAAACCCTAAGCATTAAACCCTAAAGCATAAATAATTAACCCTAACCACTAAACCCTCGATCTAGGATTACGAACTATGAGCTATAGATTAAATATTATGGTTTTATGATTTAAAGGGTAGTGGTTATTATTTAGGGTTTAGGATTAGGGACTATGGTTCATTGATTAAATATTAGGGTTTAAGGTTTAAACCCCTAATGTCTAATTCTAAACCCTAAGCATTAAACCCTAAAGCATAAGTAATTAACCCTAACCACTAAACCCTCGATCTAGGATTACAGACTATGAGCTATAGATTAAACATTAGGATTTTATGGTTTAGAGGGTAGTGGTTATTGTTTAGGGTTTAGGATTAGGGACTATGGTTCATTGATTAAATATTAGGGTTTGGTTAGGGTTTAAACCCCTAATGTCTTATTCTAAACCATAAGCATTAAACCCTAAAGCATAAGTAATTAACCCTAACCACTAAACCCTCGATCTAGGATTACTGACTATGAGTTATTAGCTATAATATTAGGGTTTTATGGTTTAGAGGGTAGTGGTTATTGTTTAGGGTTTATGATTAGGGTTTATGGTTCATTGATTAAATATTAGGGTTTGGTTAGGGTTTAAACCCCTAATGTCTTATTCTAAACCCTAAGCATTAAACCCTAAAGCATAAGTAATATTCTAAACCCTAAATTAATTAAAATAATCCTAAAACCCTAAATTAATTAAAATAATCATAAAACCCTAAACCACAACTTACATGCATTATATATATATATATAAATATTGGTGGAATAGGGTTTTTATTTTTAGGGATTCATGTTTAGGGCTTAGGGTTTAGGGTTTTTAGTATTTAGGGTTTAAGATTTAGGGTTTAGGATATAGGGTTTATTAAACCCTAAACCCTAAATTAATTAAAATAAACCAAAAACCCTAAATTAATTAAATGAAATATTAAACCTAAAAATTAATTAAAATTAACCTAAAACCCTAAACATAAACCCCAAATCTTAATTCAAAGACTAACCCTAAACCTAAAAATAATTACACAAATCTAAACCCTAAAACTAAAATATAAAATTTAATAATATATAAAAAAACCATAAACTATAACCCCAAACCCTAAATTAAATCCATACACTAAAGCTTAAAACTGCATTAATGACGAAATTGAAATGAAAACAAAATTATTAGCTCAATTTCAAATAAAAAAGGACGAAAATGAAAGAATTGAAAGTAAGAGTGCTTGCGGAGCAAGACCCGTGTGACCCGTATAATGACGCGCGGATCTTTTGACCCGGACTCACTCTATAAATAGACATTCACCCCCTTCATTTTACACTTTTTTCCCTACCGTTACTCTGCCAAAATATCCTCTCATCTTCTCTCTCCTCTAAAAACACAAAATTCCCAGAAAGTTTCATTCTTTTTCGATCAAACTCTTCGTTTTTTACCAAGTTCTTCCCTGTTCTTCCACTTTCCCCTCTCCAGATCCTATACAAACACCTTAGCCCACCAAAAACCTGTTTATTCTCGATCAAAACATCTTTTTTTTCAAAGTTCTTCCTTGTTCATCCAATTTCCCCTCTCCAGATCTTATACAAACACCTTAGCCCACTCCCCATCTGTTTGTTCTCGATCAAAACCTAATTTTTTCTCAAGAACAACCCTATGTTCTTCCATTTCCATCTCTTCAATCCTTCAAACCCTAATCCCCAATTCAATTCTGTTTTACCCTAAACCCTTATCCAGAAACCCTAAACCCTTATCCCTGATCTACAAACCCCAAACCTTATACCATAATCTTGAAACCCTAAACTCTTACACCTGATCCTCAAACCCTAAACCTTATTCCCTAATCATGTAACCATAAACCCTAATATACAAACCCTAAACCTCTTCAGATCCACTCTGACCCTTCTCATTCTACTGTCCAGACTGTTCGTTGTCTTCTTCTCTCTCTCGGTAAGTACAAAACCCTTTCATATTTCATTTAATTATTTAGTTTTTTAAATTTCATTTTACTAACTGTCTTGTGCTTTGATCTCAGGATCGTTTCTGGGTTGTTCAAGAGTCTTCTTCCACATCTGCGCTTGGGTTTAGGGTTTCTTCTCTTCCTCTTTTATTTATTTTTTAAATGTTTCTCTTGATTTTTGTTTGCATGTTTCTGTTTGCATGTTTCTGTCTTGATTTGTATATATGTTTGCATTTATATGTTTGCATGTTTCTTCTCTTTCTGATTTGTATTTATGTTTGCATGTTTTTTTTCTGCTTTGTATATATGTTTGCATGTTACAATATTGATTTATGCTTCTGTTTGTATATATGTTTGCATGTTTCTGATTTGTATATATGTTTGCATGTTAGAGTTTTGATATATGTTTGCATGTTTCTGATTTGTATATATGTTTGCATGTTTGAGTCTTGTTATATGTTTGCATGTTTCTGTTTTTTTAATTATTTGTATATATGTTTGCATGTCTGTTTTTTATGATTTGTATATATGTTTGCCTGTATTGTTTCTGTTTGTAAGTATGCTTTGTGTTGCATGTGGGTTAATCCGAGTATAAAAGGCTGGAAACCCGTCCTGCGATGCTACTGGTGTCAAAGAAGGCTCTTTTCTTAAAGAGCCTTGGGGGCTGGTGTAACAACGCCATGTATGAGGATTAACCCGTTGTTTTTTTCTTTTTAATAGTTGTTTTAATTTTTTACTAATTGTGGTTCCTCTTGATCTTAGGTACGTTTCTGGGTTCTGCAAGAGTCTTCTTCCACATTTGCGCTTGGGTTTAGGGTTTCTTCTCTTCCTTTTTATTTTTTTTTAAATATTTCTCTTGATTTATGCTTCTGTTTTTCTGGTTTGTTTATATGTTTGCATGTTTGAGTTTTGATATATGTTTGCATGTTTGAGTTTTGATATATGTTTGCATGTTAGAGTTTTGATATATGTTTGCATGTTAGAGTTTTGATATATGTTTGCATGTTTCTGATTTGTATATATGTTTGCATGTTAGAGTTTTGATATATGTTTGCATGTTTCTGATTTGTATATATGTTTGCATGTTTGAGTCTTGTTATATGTTTGCATGTTTCTGTTTTTTTTTTAATTATTTGTATATATGTTTGCATGTCTGTTTTTTATGATTTGTATATATGTTTGCCTGTATTGTTTCTGTTTGTAAGTATGTTTTGTGTTGCATGTGGGTTAATCCGAGTATAAAAGGCTGGAAACCCATCCTGCGATGCTACTGGTGTCAAATGAGGCTCTTTTCTTAAAGAGCCTTGGGGGCTGGTGTAACAACGCCATGTATGAGGATTAACCCGTTGTTTTATTTTCTTTTTAATAGTTGTTTTAATTTTTTTACTAACTGTGGTTCCTCTTGATCTCAGGTACGTTTCTGGGTTCTGCAATGGATTCTGATTCTTTTGAGATGAACTATCCTGGTGAAACTGGTAAGTTTCTTTTTTTTTTTTTTTTATTTTCTTTATTCTTTACTTGTTTTCAGTGTTAAAGTTACTAACTTTGTAATTGTTTTTTTGAAGGGGAAGCTAATGATCAAGTGTCAATAGTTGCTCCTTCCTCTAGGAGGAGGGCTGCAACTGACATTGGGAGAAGAACTTCTCCTGTGTGGGATCACTATACATTTATTAAGACTGCTGATGGTGTCATTGCTCAGTGTAAGTATTGCAAAACTGCTAGCTATAAAGCTGATTCTTATGTTGGTACTTCTACACCTAAAAGACATACTGATAAATGCCAAGCCTATAAAGATTTTCTTGCTAAAACTGTTAGTAGTAGTTCTGCATCTATTTTTGATCAAAAAAAATATTGTGAACTGTTTGCTGAAGCTGTTCTCTGTCATGGTTATGCTTTAAGTATTGTTGAGCATGATAAACTTAGGGTTCTGCATCAGTATTTGAATCCTAATGTTAAGCATATTTCTAGGTATACCATTACTAAACATTGCATGTTAAAGCATGAAAAACATAAAAAAATGCTCATTGATTCTATGAGTTCTATTCCTAGTCGTATCTGCTTTACATGTGATGGATGGTCTGCTTGCACTTCACGTTCTTATTTTGCTTTGACTGCTAATTATGTTGATAATAACTGGAAACTTCAGTCTAAAATACTTAATTTTAGGCGTTTCTCCCCTCCACATGATGGTGAGTCTATATATAAGTTTGTGAAAAAAATGTTATGTGAGTGGGGTCTTGAGAAAAAAGCCTTTACCATTACTGTTGATAATGCTTCTGCCAATGATCGAATGGTGAAGAGGCTTAATGATGACTTGCATGCTATTTCTCCCCTACCATGCAATGGTAAGTACTTTCATGTAAGGTGTGCTGCCCATATTTTGAACTTGATTGTTCAAAGAGGTTTGAAGGTAATTGACTCTTTTGTTCTTAAGTTGCGTGAAATTGTTAAGTTCATTGATTCTTCTGATGCTAGACTTTGTAACTTTGACTCTGCTGTTAAAGACCGTGGTTCTTCTTTTTCTGGTAAATTAATCCTAGATGTCCCTACTAGATGGAATTCTACTTATCTAATGCTTCGTAGGGCCATTGATGCTAAAGTAGCCATAAACTTGTTTGTTAATAGGGAAATGATTTAGATGTAATTGCTGATTCTGAGTGGGAAACTTCCCAATTAATCTGTGATTTTTTGGAGCCTTTTTTTGAAATTACTGCACTGTTTTCTGGTTCTAAGTATCCTACTTCTAACCTTTATTTGGCTAATGTGGTTGCCATTGAGAAGCTGTTGTATGATGCTCACAATGATCCTTGTGAGGCCATCTCTGCAATGGCTGGACCTATGCTTGAATTGTATGAGAAGTATTGGTCTGAGCACTCGACCATTTTGTCCTTTGCTGTTTTGCTTGATCCAAGGTATAAATTACAACTTCTGAAGGAGTTGTATTCTGTCCTCTATGTTGAGGATGAGGTTGAGAGAAGGGTAAGTATTGTTTACAATGAATTTGTAAACATGTATGTTTATTATTCAAAATCTGTCCTTTGCAATTCTGGATCTTCTGTTCGAAGTAACTCCTCTCAAAGTACAACCGAGTCCTTCACTGGTCGGCCTCGAACATTTAAGAAGTCTAACCTTTTTCAGGTTAGTTTTTATTTTTGTTATTTCAGTTTCCTTTATTTTATTATTTCAGTTACAATTACTGACTTATTTTTTTTCTAGAACTTTGATGCTAATCTAGCTGCTTCAAGGAGTGGGAAGTCAGATGTTGACTCTTTTATTAGTTTGCCCCTTCTCCCTCATGCTGATGATTCAGACTTTGATATTTTGGATTACTGGAAAGCCCAATCTGTGTCTTTCCCTGTACTTTCTATCATGGCTAGAGATATCTTAGCCATTCCCATCACTTCAGTTGCTTCTGAATCATCTTTTAGCACTGGTGGTCGGATTTTAAATAAGTTAAGGGCTAAACTCCTTCCTAAAAATGTTGAAATATTTGTGACAACCCGTAATTGGTTGTATGGGTTTGAGCTCGAGGAAGAGGATGAGGAATATCTTTCTATTATGAAAGATTGTGCAGTTGATGAAGATCCTAATGCAGAGTAAGTTTCTGATTTGTTTAACTTATATTTTTTTTTATTTGTTTTGAATTCTGGACTGATTTGTTCTTTTTTTGTAGGGACCTCTGAGAACAAGGAAGCATAAGATCTGGTAGGTATGTTTCTGATTTGTTGAAAGCTGGAGATGTTTGGTAAGTTGTTTTTATTCACTGTCTTGTTTTAGTTTTATATTTCTCATTGATTCTGTTTTATGTTTGCTTATATATGCATGTATGTATGTTTCTGTTTAGTTGCTCACTATGTAATGTGTATGTATGCTTCTGTTTTATGTTTGGTTATATATGCATGTATGTTTGTATGTTTCTGTTTAGTTGTTCACTATGTAATGTGTATGTCTGCTTCTGTTTTATGTTTGGTTATATATGCATGTGTGCATGTATGTATGTTTCTGTTTAGTTGCTCAGTATGTAATGTGTATGTATGCTTCTGTTTTATGTTTGGTTATATATGCATGTGTGTTTCTGTTTAGTTGTTCACTATGTAATGTGTATGTCTGCTTCTGTTTTATGTTTGGTTATATATGCATGTATGCATGTATGTTTATGTTTAGTTGTTCACTATGTAATGTGTATGTATGCTTCTGATTTATGTTTGGTTATATATGCATGTATGCATGTATGTTTCTGTTTAGTTGTTCACTATGTAATGTGTATGTATGCTTCTGTTTTATGTTTGGTTATATATGAATGTATGTATGTATGTTTCTGTTTAGTTATATATGCTTGGTTTGCATTATTTCAGTCTGTTAATGTTCCTAATGATTTTAATTGCTTGTTGCAGTTTGTTGCTGGTTTTCCTAGTTTTAGTTATGTTGGTGTCTTAGCTTTTAAAGTTAAGTTGCCCATAATTTAAACTTGGTTGCCCTTCAAAGCTCGATGATGATAATTCTGGTAGCAAAGTTTGTAAAACTTTGTTATAAGATCTGAGAGCTTAAAGTTTAAACTTTTGTATGTTTGTAAATTTTGTACTGTGAGAGTTAAAGTTTCAGTTTGTAAAGATTATTTAGTTTGTAAGTTTCAGTTTGTTGTAAGTTTCAGTTTGTAATTTTAAACTTTTTGTAATATTCAATAAAGTTTTGTAAGTTTAACCACTTAAATTATTGAATATAAGTCATTTAATGTTTTAATCTTCTTAAGTTTTACCTTATTCTATTTTTTAAAAAATTGGAAGTATCCCTGATTCCATCCAAAGTTAATGTTTAAATATATTTTAAACAAGTTAACTTAATTAAGTCATTTAAGTTAATCAGTTTTTTACTAAGTCAATTAAGTATGTAATGTTAATTAAAAAATTTCGTTATCTTATATTAATTTAGTATACAGATTTAGTTTAATAACTTTAAACTAATTTTAGTTAAGTATAAAAAAATAATTTTATAATGGTTATTCATTCAACTTAAGTAGATTAAGTAGTTTATCAGAATGCAAGTTAAGTTAATTTAATAACTAACTTAATTTAAAATGAATGCAAGTTAATTAAATATATTTTTAATCTTAAGTTAAGTTAATTTAATAACTAACTAAAATTCAATTAAAATGAATGCAAGTTAATTATTTAGCATTAATTTATTCCTATAATAAAAAATTTAAGTCATCTTATTTTAATTAAGAATATAGATTTAATTTAATAATTTTTACTCATTTAACTTAATTTTATTAAGTATAAAATTTTAATTTAATAATAGTTATTCATTCCACTTAAGTTAATTAAGTATAATAGTTTATTTTTGAAGTTATTTTAAAATAATAGTCAAGTTACTTAGTAATACAATTTATTAATACTTAGAATTATTATTAATTCAATTTATTTTTTAATTGAAGTTAAGTTAGTTAATTTATTAATACTTGAAATTATTATTAATTTTAAAAATTTTTAATACTTGACATTATTTTATATTCATTAAATATAACTTCTTTAAATGTCAGATAATAATCATTATTAGCAAATCAAATAATAGTATTAGTTCAGGTTAATATTAGTTCAGGTCAATATTAGTTCAGGTCAATAACAGTTCAGGTCAATAACAGTTCAGGTCAATATCAGTTCAGGTCAAGAACAGTTCAGGTCAATAACAGTTCAGGTCAATAACAGTTCAGGTTCAAAACAGGTCGGGTTCAAAATAGGTCGGGTTCATTTCAGGTCGGGTCCAAACAGGTCGGGTTAAATCGGTTATCTGGCAGGTTAGTCTCAGGTTCGGGTTCGTTTCGGTCGGGTGCAGGTCGGGTTCGGTTACTACAGTAACAGGTCAATTTCGGGTTCGGGTTCACTTCGGTCGGGTGCAGTTCGGGTTCGGTTTCTACAGTTACAGGTCAAATTCGGGTTCGGGTTCGTTTCGGTCGGGTGCAGGTCGGGTTCGGTCTTTGAATTCTCGGGTTAAACCAGGTTCTGACTCGATCGGGTTTCAGGCAGGTTACCAGGTCGGGTCAGTTTTTCACACCCCTAATTTTGCCCCTCGTCGAAAAGTGCACTCAATGTGGCCCTCCAGTCCATGAAATCGATCAAATTGGCCCTTTGACTGACGTTGACCATTACGGTGCTGACGTGGCAGTTAACGGTGATTATGTGGCAGTCCATGATGCTGACGTGGTGGTCAACGATGCTGACGTGGCAGTACACGTAGGATGATGACGTGGCAGGAGGGGATGAATTGATTATTTTAACCGAATTCGAGGGCATAATTGATTTTTTTCATGAGTTTAGGGGCATAATTAAAAGTTCGATAACTTATTTAATCTTTAAGCTAAAAAATAAAAACTATTAATATTTAAATAATATTTAAATATTCATAAAATATTAAAAAAATAAAAACACCATAATGAATTAAATATAAGTAAAAATATTAAAGTTATAAATATAAAAAATTAAAAAATATTTATAAACCATTAGAGAATCTTTCGATTGTTTCTCGTTATGCTACGCGTACTAATATTCCTTGAACATATTTTCAATTGAGACATCTTTGTATTAAAGTATTAATAAAGCCAAAATTCTCTTTCATTTATGCACATCAAATATTAATAAGCATCAATTGGATGTAAAAAAGCAGAAAAAATTGAATTCTATTGTTACTCTAGTACAATATTGATTCCACTAAAAAAATCTAACGAATAATAATACTCAAAATGACAAAGTCGATTTTTTTCTCGATAAAAATGTTTAATTTTTTAATAATTTATAAAAAAATTATTAAGTTTTTAGATTAAATTTTATCTATTTTTAATTCATAATATATTTTAATTTTTTGTATAATTTTTATTTTCAATAACTTTTAGAATATTTTATTTATTTTAATTAACTTTATGATTTTTTATAAAATAAATTGAAGAATATTTTGATCTTCTGTAAGAGTTTTCACTCTGTTTATTTTTAATTATTCTCACTTATAAATTTATTTATCTAGTTTTAATATTTTAAAATTTTAATAATTTCATAAATTCTTATTTTTCAACTTAAATATTAAATAAGTTATCGAACTTTTAATTAAAATCAATTATGCCCCTAAACTCAGAGAAAAAAATCAATTATGCTCTTGAATTTTGTTAAAATAATCAATTCAGCCCCTCCTACCACGTCATCATCCCACGTGTACTGCCACGTCAACATCGTTGACCGCCACGTCAGCATCATGGATTGCCACATCATCACCGTTAACTACCACGTCAACACTGTAACGGTCAACGTCGGTTAAAGGGTCAATTTGATCGATTTCATGAACTGGAGGGCCACATTGAGTGCACTTTTCGGCGAGGGGCGAAATTGCATTTTTGGGTCGAACTCAGGGGCAAAAGTACCCCTTTAGCCTAATATTAACAATATGAAGAAATAAACTAAATTATATCAAAATCCAGAATTTGAGTAATTATAAAAAGGTCTTGGCCCAATGGATCAAAAAATTCATGTTCCTCTGTGTTAGTTTTTTCGAAACTATAATTCCAATCTCATGGCTGCCAATTTGGATGAAGCTTACCTTGAAATTACTAGATATGATTGGCGGGTGATCAAAGAAAGGAAAGAAAAACAAGCCATTTCTATTTTATTTCATAAAAAATATATTGGTAAACGTCACCATTGGTGAATAAATTACTTTCGCTTTCCTATTTTGATAGCCAAACTATTATTTTGTGCACCAACAAGTGTTGGATGCATTGGTAATGCACATTGCACTCTTAGAGGGAGGATGTGAGTTTGAACCTTAGAGATGACATTGTTGGTATATAAAGTTGTTTTTTCCTGTTTTGGTCACCAACTTATTGCTTCTTTCTTATTTTGGCCACTAAACTATTCTCGCTTTCCTGTTTTTCTAAGAGTTTTTTTAAGGGTATGTGACTAAATAGTAAAAAACGTAACGTTAGTGATTATTTTATTAAAAATAATAGTTTGGTGATCAAAACAAAAAACGAGAATAGTTTAGTGATAATGGTGACATTTACCCCAAAGTATATAAATGATTATATATATTAAGTTTCGAATCTCAAGTTGTTTTGTCACTTTTTTTAAAATACGTGTATGAACCAATGGACTAGATTTCATTTAATTCCTTCATTATTCATGATAAAATATATTAAACGATAACTAATCATTAGTATCATAATAATAACTCAAATTCTTATTAACACCATACTTGTATCTTTCTACTTACCTGATAAAAAGATAAAAATAAAACAAATCAAACTTGTATCTTTTAAGACCTCCAACTCTAGTGGTTAGTATTGCGTAGTAGGGTTTATTAGGTAGTTTAGGTCCAAAACTTTTTATAGGCATGAGCAGAAATTAGTACAGCTATGCTAACGAAAATCCAATTGCTATGCCTGCGTAGATATACATAATGTCTTAGTTTGTATTACCGGCTTTTAGGGAAGATATTTTTTTGTTTTACAAATAGACCAGGCAACTTTGTTGATAAACAGAAATAAAATTAGAACATAACTTAATAGATTATTTAAACCATTCAAGGATACAATAAAAAATAATAAATCTAAATTGAAAAGATAAATGTTGCACCAGTCATATTAGACATTTTTTTTTGCGCAAAAGTAAATTTTTAGGCATGAACAGAAATTAGTACAACTATGCTAACGAAAATCCAATTGCTATGCTTACGTAGATATACATAATGTCTTAGTTTGTATTACCGGCTTTCAGGGAAGATATTTTTTTGTTGGGTACTTTTCACTAGTGGTCCCTTTCGTTTAGTGTGTGTTCTATTTTGGTCATCAGAACTCAAAAAAAGATTACTCTGGTCACTTACGTTTAGAATCGTTTATATTTTGGTCCTTTGGCAGTTAGTCCCCGTTACTTAAAAAAATTAGTTTCTAATTTAAACCTCAAACTTTCAAAATTTTATTTTTCACCATCTTCCCCCAAAATTATAAAACTAAAACCCCCAAAAATTAAATCAATGGCTAAAACCTAACACTACAACTCATTCCCCAAAATTAAAAGCGCCAGCTTCCATTGCAAATGTTGGATACCGGTCCAAAATTATATATATACTTTCTTGTTTTCATTCATTTGTGTGTGTTGTCAGTTCCATTTTGTGTTTTAGCAACTTATGGTAGCAAAAAGATAGAAACTTTGTGAAGTTGAGAGTTGTTTTAGCTGTGAAGGGGGAAAAGAAAAGAGATTGCTTTGCTAGTTTACTTCTTTTTCACCAAACCCAAATCTGAGTCTTGAAAAAAAAAACTAATCTTTGCTTGTTTTGCACTGTATGTTAAATTTTTCTTCCCTTTCTCTTGCTTCAAGTAACATGTCTATCTCTTATTATAATAGAATTCCATTTTTTTATTACTTCATTTGGCCGTTCTTAATTTTGTGAGATTTGGTATTTTATAGGATGGGGATGTTGATGCCACCGATTCTTCAGCTTTCCAAACTCTGCATCATTGACTTTGCTTTGGTTGTTCATGGATCTTCAGGTAAAAATTCTCTCTTCACCCCACCCCAATTCTTGCTTAATGATGTTGAATTGTACCTGGATTGAAAAATCTTTTAATCCCATTTTATGTTTTTGTAAATTTCATTTCCATGACCGTTATCTCGTCAACTTTTTTGTTGAATTTTGTCTACAAAAACTGCCATTCAATTTGAACATTCACTTCCAGTGTTTTAGATCAAACGAATTTGGATTCAGCATCTTCCTAGATCTGCATAATCCATTGTCTTATAGAATGAATGGCAATTTGTCGTTGTTAAGAGTAGTTTTCATGGAGGCTTTATCTAAGAAATGTTTTTTCTAGCATGATTAGAATTTCAGATTGAATTGAAAAATTATAAGAAGGTACCAGCTGCTTCGCACTGATCGAATATGCAGTGCTCTCTTTATTAGATCGGTACCCACCATTTTCAATGGAAGCTGACGCTTTTAATCTTGGGGGAATGGGTTGTAGTATTGGGTTATAGCCATTGATTTAATTTTTCGGGGTTTTAGTTTTATAATTTTTTGGGAAGATGGTGAAAAATAAAATTTTGAAAGTTTGGGGGTTAAATTAGAAATTATTTTTTAAGTAACGGAGACTAACGACCAAGGGACCAAAATAGAAACTGTGAAACCGATAATTTGATTTTGATATAACTAAATAATTTAAGGACTAAATTGAAAATGTGAAAACGAATTTTTAAGTCCTCAAATCTCTCTATATGTTTAAAGGAAAATGCCTAAGTTAAAAACTTATATTGTCAAAAGTTTTCTAAGTGTTCTTGAAGCCAAACCAGTATTTTTCGATTCAGCGTTTCGAAACGGCCTAAGGCGTTTCGAAAAACTTTTGAAACTATGAACTCATGTTTCGGAACGGGTATCGAAACAGTTTCAACACTGTGAACCCTTGTTTCGAAACGGGTTTCGAAACGGCTTAAGAACATCGAGACACCGTATCGAAACGACAACCAACGTTTCGAAACGGCATTCAAGTCAGATTTAAAAATATGACCATTGAAAGTTTTTAACTGATTTTAAACAAGTCGTTAAGGCGTATCGAAACGTTTTCAAGCCGTTTCGGTACGGGCCTTGACAGTAGCTAAAATGTTTCGAAACGAGTTTCGAAACGGCTCTTAGCGTATCGAAACAAGTTTAACCGTTTCGATACGGGCTCTTTAATACACCCCAACGACTCTTTCTATTTTGGTCTGTTTCGAAACAAGGTCGGGCGTTTCGAAACGGATGGTTGCAGACTACATTTATGGAGGGAAGATAACATCCCCAACGGCTCTATTGATGAATGCATCAACCACAACGGCTAGAATTCAATGAGAAGGTATAAAAGGGACCTCTAAAAGCTTCAGCAACAACTATTGATCCAAAAGCAAACATCCAAACATCAAATCCAAGCATTTGTGCCTAAATCCCATTATTGTCTTGTAACCCCAATTGTATTTTTCATTCTTATCATTTCAATTGAGTTGAGTGCTTGTAATTGGGCTATATTGTGTATTAAGAGATACTTGTTTTAGCCAACAACTTCTTTGTTTCTATTATGTGAGGATTGGATCAAATTTTGGGTAGAAAATTTGACCGAAATTGTAACGGTTACCTCCTTAGCCTAGAAAAGGGGAAGAGCAATTAGTGGAACTGTTGAAAATCCTTAGTGAAGCTAAGGTAGTGGATGTAGAGTTCGATTGGAACTTGAACCACTCTAAAATTCATTGTCTACCATTTTTATTTGCCAATTCCACCACCAAAAACTTTAAAAATCCAATTCACCCCCTCTTTGTTTATTACGATCATTCGATCCACTCAACAGAAACGATTCTAAACATAAGTGACAATAATAATCTTTTTTGAATTCTGGTGACCAAAATAAAACACACCCTAAACGAAAGGGACCACTGGTGAAGATTACCCTTTTGTTTTACAAATAGACCATGTGACTTTGTTGATAAACAGAAGTAAAATCAGAACAAAACTTAGTAGATTATTTAAAGCATTCAAGGATACAATAAAAAAATAAATCTAAAATGAAAAGATAAATGTTGCACCAGTCAGATTAGACACTTCTTTGCGCAAAAGTATTTTCTACAATCCATTGTAAGAAAAGTCCCTAAGAAGTAGTCAAGAACGAATTAGATGAAATCTCCAAAATCGACAACTACCTCAATCTTCTATATACGTTTAGGCTTTTCCTATTGGGCAAAAAAATTATTGTGGACATTAATAATGGGGTGCCTTTGGGCTTTTCCTATTGGGTAGTTTGGTCTCCCTCCTTGTGGATTAATTAGGTTGATTTACCAATTTGTGTACCATAATTCATGACCACATGTTAATAAAGAACCTTAGAGAGCTATATTTTTTAAATATTTTAATTAAATTTACCACCTTAATTGGCTGAATATTTTGACGGTTAATTAGTTTCTTAAAATTATTTTCTTATTTTCCCAAATTTCTAGAGATTTTCTCTCTACATTTTCTCATCACTTTCTTTCTCACAAATTCCAGATTTATTGATAATTTTCAATGGGAAATACTTCATTTGATTCATCTTTCTTTTCTTAACAAAGCCTCACAAAGAATTCTTAAAGATCTTCGTTATTTCTCATTTTCTTTTTCAAAGAAAATTATGTCAATTTTGGTGGAAAGTTTCAAAAAGGTAATTTTATTCTTCTCTCTTAAAACTAAGTTTCTTCATTGATATTCTCTAGTAATTTGCTCTTGTTTATGGTTTTATAACTTGATTTGGCAATTGAATTCACTAAATTGATGTTAAGTGGTGAATTTTGCCTAAATTCTTGATTGAGATGGTGAATATTGATAATTTTAATTGGGTTAATTCATATTTTAGTTTTATAATCATAATATGAAATGAGGGTTTTGATTTAAATCCCGAAACTATTTAGTTGCTTGAATTTTAGGTTGATATTTGGTTAGTTTTTGGGGTTGTTATTGGTTATTTATGTTTGTTGGAGTATAAGGATGATTTGATTGTGTTTATAGATAAAAATTGATGAGGATTAGTTGATAGAATCATAGGTTTGGGTCTGGTTGTTTTTTGGATGATGTTAGAGATTGTTTTCAGTATTTCCGGATAGGTGTTAAAGGTGTGTTGTTGAGGATGCAAAGGAATGCTTATAGCTAGTTGCTTGGATGCTTTTTGATGCATTATTCCTCTGGTTTTATGTTGTTGTAGAAGAGGAAGAGCAAGGAGAAGTTTCTTTATAGTTGTCAGATCATTTTAGTATCTTGAGACGCATCGACGAGTTAGGCGATTACGTATCGATGAGTGAAAATCGTTTAAAGTGGAATACAAAGTTTTATGGATCTGTTTTGGGGACTTAGGGAAAGTGTGAAAAGCTTTACTAAGTAAGTTAAATTGGTTTATTTTGATATCTTGCCAGTTAAGTATTTTTGTTGCATATAAATGTTTTAAAGAAATGTATAGGGATGGGACTTGTTGCTACAAAGCATATAAATCATGATTTGCCATGTTTAATAAACATGAGAATGGTTTAAATGAGGACGCATGTTGCACATCCATTGATTTAAACGCTATGAGCATGATTTTTGAATAAAAGAGATGAAATGAACAGATGTGGCATTGATAAACAATGAGTTCCCATGCATGTATGATCTATATTAGCTATGTGGCACTCTAAAAATGTATCGAATATAATTGGAATTGTATCACCTTGAAATCTGGTCTAGTCGAACTTAAATTCCGGTGATAAAAAATCCTACATTGATGAAACATAAATATTGTATTGATTAGTTAATTATTGATATCGAACCCTAATTGAGCTAAAAATCATCATCGGACTTTATTGAATGATATTGAACCTATATAGTGACTAAATTGAAAAAAGTGCAAGTTGGGAGTCAAAACTACGAAGCCTTGTGAATCGAGGGACTAATCTTGCGATTAGTTCCTTTCTTATTAAAGTTTCCCATACGTGGGCATATTTGGAGAGTTTCCTTCAATGGAAGGAAACCTATTCTAATTAAAAGACATAGAATAGTAAAAAAAATATAAGCTTACCCAATTTCAAGAGAAAGCTAGCACCTTCATCTTCAACCTCAAGCACATACCTCCATTGGAGGAATTTTAAGCTTTGCTATTTCTTCGTTTTATTGATATCGAATTGTTGCCATTGTTCGGGTAAGCAATAATACCAAACAATTGTTGGATTCCATAGATATATCGAGCTTAAATTTAAGCTAGGGTTTTGACCATCCATGGATATTTCATAAAGAGTGTTATTATTGAAATCAGATATTGATTTTGAGATCATTGAATTGATTTTGATATCGAAATATCGATCCTAATAGTTTTCCATTGATTTTCTAGCTCAAGAAGTGGAGAAAGAGGTTTCACCATATCCATCTCAAGCTAGGAACAAGGGAATTGCTATCCGGGAGCCTTGAAAGCTTCAGACTGTCAAGGTGAGTGTAGTCGGAGTATCGGGTATAGGCGAAAGTCCTTATCGGATCATTATTTGACAATTTAGATTACATTGCTAACATTGTTGTTGAGGAAAATTTCATTGGATGGCTAATCAGACACTTTGGTAAGTGTCGGTAAGTTGTTATTTAGCATTGGACATAGTCATTGTCATTGTCATGGTGCATTGTCATTGGTATAGTCATTGTCATTGAATTATTGTATTGAGATCATTGGACATTGTTATTGACATTGAATTATGAAATATTGATGATGGCATTACATATATTTGTCATTGGTAATATTGAAATCATCAGACATCAGAATACTATTGGTTATTGAAATGGATATGAACATTGCAACCTTGGATTGGAATGGACATTGTATACAATTGGCATGCCATATAATTCATGAGCTCAGTGTACGGGTGGACTACGGTCCTAACACTACGACCTATATTTATTTGGCGAGGCGGAGGGATGTGTATGAATATTGGTCATATTGGGGAGGCGAAGGGATTAGACCATTCGTTGACTTGGCGAGCCGTAGGAATTCGCGTATCCACGATCTTTATTCAATCCAAGGATTAAGAATGAAATGAACATGTTTATACATTGCATATTATTGAATAACATTGATATTGTTGGCATGAGATGATGATTAAGTATATTCATGGCATTGTTGTTATTCATGTTGTGTATGACTACCTCACTAGGCAAGGTAAGCCTAATGTGTCTCATCTCATGCATTTTTCAGGTTAAGAAGGTTTATGCGTCGAAGGATCAGATTGGCAAGTTAGACAAGTCACTACCAGCCCCAAGTAATGTGTTTTTGACTTATAAACTCTTAGGAAGGTGGCAAAGTAGTTGAACTAGTCATTTGTGCCTATTTTGATATGTTGGTGTATTGCCTAAGTTGTAATATGTTATATAGCTCTAAATGGCCTATTAGTGAAGTTTAAAATGGATGAAAATTGCATACATGGCTTAAAAAGGTAAACATATAGTAAACGTATTCATATGGTCACGAAACTTGGCATGCTAGTAGTTTATACCATTGAAATATTGTGTGTAAGGGTAAGGTCGTATTGGAACGGGTGATGGCGTTTCGATACGGGTTTACAATATTGAACCTAAGGGTAAGGGTGTATCGAAATGAAATTGAACCGTTTCGGAACATTTTGTCTCTGGAGACCAACTTTTCGATACGAGTTCATAGCATATCGAAATGAGTTAAAGTCAAAGTCAAATGTGGTCAATCGTTTCGATATAGGTCAGGCATGTATCGATACGGTCAAAGGGGAAAGTCAACAAAGGATAATCTACGTCCACCCGTTTCGGAACAACTTAAGGGTGTTTCGGTACAGGGTTAGTTAAGTTAGTTAAAGGCTCATTGAACAGATTGCTAGTTTCACAATATAGCCACTGAATAATGTAGGGTTAAATTGGATAGGTTAATGATCTCCAAATTTTATGAAAATATACAGGCTAGTTAATAATGCATTGAATTACATTGTGTTATTGTCTGTTACATCAAGAAACCTTTTATTTGTCAGTTTTACAGATTAGTCCCTAAAACTCATAAAAGTTATAAATTGGTCCTAAACGGTTTAATGTGGCCTTCTTGTGAATGAATTGGATTAAATTTATATTGGTAACATTTTGTTTGTGTAATATTGATTATGTGTTGGGAATAAAATGGAATTTATCGCACCGATCACCGTATTGCTCATCGGTAATACGCTCCAACCCGGTTCTCGACCATGCCGGTAAGGGGGTGTTACATTTGTGGTATTAGAGCCAGGTTTATCCGATTCTAGGAGTAAACCGAAGTTTATTTCATTTCTATTGTGTTACTTTTCCATTTAGGAGTTTTATATTGTGACTTGTCGACTAATCTGATCTTTCATATAGATATGTTTGAGAAAAACGAAGCTCATATTGACGAGCTCGCTACTGGCTCCTCGACACATGGCGATGAGGTTAGAGGAGGAAATCTTCAGAACCCACCGCAACCACAGGACCCTCCTGTTCAGGGTACTGAGCCTGCAACACGTACCGCCTAGGCTGAATGCTATCAGAACATGGCTAACATGTTCAAACAGTTTATGGCTGCGATGCAAACAACACCATCAGTTTAGTCTACCCCTCATGTTGTCCAGTATGTTTGAGCCCCTGTGGACAAGCTGGCTTTCCTCCGAGCCTATTCTTTCATTGGACAGGATGATGATAATCTTGAAGTTGCTGAATATTGGCTGGACAACATACTACGTATCTTGAATAAACAGCTGCAGTGTTCGGATGAACACAAGTTAGAATGTGTTATTGCATTATTGACCGACGAAGCTCTCATGTGGTGGGAAACTACTATTCTCACTCCTCCTGAAGAATCAGTTACATGGGAGTTCTTTCTCTGAGAATTCCGAAATAAATACATCAGTGAGTATTATCTCGTGGAAAGGTGAAACACCTTCCTTCACTTGAATTAAGAAAGGCGACCCATCGAGCAATATATCCATGATTTCTGTAAATATTGCCGATACTGAGCAGAGTTTATAAAGAAAGAGGAAGATAAGTGCAAAATGTTCATAACTGGCCTTAGCGATGAACTACGACCTATGTTTACGGCCCTTGGTATCACCAACTTTCAGGATTTGATGAATCGAGTCAATGCCACTGAAACTTCCTAGAGAGCTCAACGAGCTGGTGGGTCTGGAAAATTTGAGAAGAGGTTCAGGGATGATTTGCGACCTCCGAGATGGAACAAGAAGGGGAGATATCAAGGCCCCAAGTAGAATATCTACCCACAGCCTTCCCGTTCCGGGAATATTGAGAGACCTCAGTATGTGATGTAGTCTTTTGCCAAAGCAGCATTTGTTGATAGCACTGGAGGTTCAAACCGAGGCAACCAATATCCATTGTATAATTATTTTCAAAACAAGCATCCAGTGGGACAATGTCGTAAGCAGACTGGAGCTTATTATTACTGTTGTGAGCAAGGTCACTTTATTCGTGACTGTCCTATGAATGCAACCCAATCTGTGGTTACACCGACTACTGCTGCTTCTCCTGCTCAATCCTTCCGAGGTAAGGGATCGAAGCATGGATCATCGGGGACTTTTGGACGATCGAGTGGTCCGGGGAAGCCCTTCAACAAACAAGATTCGAAGGCTCCTGCTCAAATGTACCATGTGAGGAGCAGGGAAGAAGAGGATGAACCTGATGTTATTGTAGGTACCATTAAGTTATATTCACATCCTTTATATGCATTGATTGACCCTGGTTCTACTCATTCTTTCATAAGCACCAATGTAGTTAAAAAGTATAACATGTCTTCTAAACCAATAACATCGAGAATTTCTGTAACCAATCCCCTAGGAGATTGTGTCACCGTAAGGGTAGTATGCAAGAATTGTCCCTTAATGATTCAAGGGATTCCTTTTTCGGCCAATTTTTTTGCTTTACCGATCTATGAATTTGATGCTATCCTAGGTTTAGATTGGCTTAGTGAACATCAAGCCTGGGTAGATTGTTGTAAAAGAAAATTGTATCTTAGGGGTTTGGGTAAAGAAAGTGTTGTACTGATGAATGCGAGGAATCCATCTTTGTATGCTTTGACATTGGAAACTAAAGGTGAGCCACAACTACAAGACATTGACACCGTATGTGAATTTCCTTATGTTTTTCCTGATGAACTTTCGGGATTGCCCCCAACCCGTGAAGTAGAATTTGGCATTGAGGTGCAACCTGGGACTGCTCTGGTTTCCATTGCACCATATCGGATGGCAGCTGTAGAGTTGAAAGAATTAAAGGCTCAGATCCAAGACCTATCGAGCAAAGGTTTCATTCAACTGAGCTCTTCACCTTGGGGAGCTCCGGTTCTCTTTGTTAAGAAGAATGATGGTTCTATGCGATTGTGCATCGATTACAGACAGTTGAATAAAGTAACCATCAAGAACAAATATCCATTGCCTAGAATAGCCGACCTGTTTGATCAACTAAAAGATGCTTTTGTGTTTTCAAAGGTCGATTTAAGGTCGGGCTACTATTAAATGATAGTTAAGGAGTGTGATGTGCCAAAGACTGCCTTCCATACAAGATATGGACACTACGAATTCTTGGTGATGCCTTTTGGGCTAACCAATACACTGGCTGCTTTTATAGATTTGATGAATCGGGTCATTCGGCCTTATCCTGACAAGTTCGTAGTGGTGTTTATAGATGATATATTGATCTATTCCAAGAATGAAGTGGAACATCGAGATCATCTTCGTATTGTACTTCAGAACCTAAGAGAGAAGTAGTTGTACGTGAAGTTCTCTAAGTGTGAGTTCTGGCTCATTGAAGTTGCCTTTCTGGGGCATATAGTGTCGCCTTCGGGTATTCATGTGGACCCGAAGAAAATCCAAGCCATTGTAGAATAGCATCTACCGAAGAACATTGGTGAAGTCGGAAGCTTTCTTGGGCTTGTTGGATATTACCGCAGATTTGTGAAAGGATTTTCTATGATAACCGTTTCCTTAACCAAGTTATTGAGGAAAGAAACTCCTTTCGTTTGGACCGAGGTTCAACAACGAAGTTTTGATCAGTTAAAACAAGTTCTGACCCACGCACCTGTCTTGACCCAACCCGAGTCTAGAAAAGACTATACAGTTTACAATGATGCATCGCATCTTGGGTTAGTGTGTGTACTGATGCAAGAAGGCAAGGTTATTGCTTATGCTTCAAGACAACTTAAGTCACACGAGATGAATTATCCCACTCACGACCTTGAATTAGTTGCAGTTGTCTTCGCTTTGAAAATCTGGAGACACTATCTCTACGGAGAGAAATGTTATCTTTTCACCGACCATAAAAGCCTCAAATACTTGTTAACCTAGAAGGAGTTAAACCTTCGGCAACCGAGGTGGATAGAACTCCTTAAGGATTACGACTTGATCATTGATTACCATCCGGGCAAGGCCAATGCTGTAGCTAATGCACTCAGCTGCAAACCTTCGCCTGGTAAGCATTGAGAATAGACTTGAAGTTTTGTGTATTGTGAAGTACATTAACTCATCGTAATGTTGCTATATTATAGCCCCTCGAGCAATTAACGCTCACTTCCAAATTCAGAAGCATCATTTTCTTGTAGCTGAACTCCAAGTTCAGTCTACCATCGTCTCACGAATCAAGGAATTGCAAGAGCAAGATCTTGAGCTTCAAGCCATTGTCTCTAAGCTATCGGACAACTCTGACTTTAGAATTAATCCTGAAGGACTCTTATGTTTCCATGATCGAGTTTGTGTACCAAATGATGAATCTCATCACACCGATATCCTTTCAGAAGCCCATTCGAGTTCTTTTTTCATTCACCCCGGTTCAGTAAAGATGTATAAAGATCTACGTGAACTCTATTGGTGGCCTGGCATGAAGCAGGCCATAGTTGATTACATCTCCGAATGGCTCACGTGCCAACGTGTTAAGGCAGAACATTGTGCCCCTGCTAGGTTGTTACAACCTATTGATCCACCAAAATAGAAGTGGGAAAAGATAACTATAGACTTTGTTAGTGGTCTACCGTTAACCCCTGCAAAGCATGATGTTATGTGTGTCATTGTCGATCGTTTCACGAAGTCAACTCATTTTATATCAGTTAGAATGGACTACAATCTTCATAAGCTAACTAACTTGTATATCAAATAAGTAATTCGACTCCACGGAGTACCTAAGTCTATCATCTCCGATCGAGATCCTCGATTTGCATCTCAGTTTTGGAGAACCTTACAAGGAGCTCTGGGCACCAGAGTTAATCTTAGCACAACCTTTCACCCTCAAACTGACGGTCAGTCAATAAGGGTAATCTAGGTAAATCATTGAACAATCTGTCCTTTGAAATCATAGAAATTTGCATTGTCATTGAATCTCTTTATACATATCTTGGAAGACATGCTTCGGGCATGCATTATTGACTTTGGTGGAATTTGGGAGAAATCATTGCCTCTTATTGAGTTTGCCTACAATAGCCGCTACCAAGCATCCATCCAAGTGGCCCCGTATGAGGCATTGTATGGTAGACGATGTAGAACTCCATTGTGTTGGTCGGAGCTTGGAGAGGGCAAGATGTTAGGCACTGACTTGCTTCGGGAGACTGAAGAACGGGTCACCATTATCCATGATTGTTTAAGGGTCGCCTTTGATCGACAAAAAGCTTACACTAATCTTAAAAGAAGAGACATTGTATACGAAGTTGTGAGAGGTCCTTCCTCAAAGTGTCAATGTGGAAGAAAGTCTTAAGATTTGGAAAAAAGGGGAAATTGAGTCCCCGATTCATTAGACCCTTTGATATCATTGAAAGAATTGGCCCAGTGGCATATCGGCTATTACTACCCTCAAAATTGAGTAAAATCCACGATCTTTTTCATGTATCAATGCTTCAAAAGTATCGATCTGATCCATCACATGTTGTGGAACCTGAATCTGTAGAACTTCGACCAAATTTATCCTGCGAGGAAGAACCGGTTCAGATTCTTGCAAGGGAAGTCAAGAGGCTTCGCAACGAAATAGTATCGTTGGTTAAAGTGCACTGGAGGAGCCACGCCGTTGAAGAAGCCACTTGGGAGCCTGAAGAGACTATGAGACAACAATATCCACATCTCTTCAGTTTAGGTAAAAATTTGAGAACGAATTTTTCTTAAGGGGGAAAGTTGTAACACCACGAAATTCGGTCTAGTTAGAATTAAATTCCAATGATCGGAAATCCTACATTGATGAAGCCTAAATATTGAATCGATTAGTTAATTATTGATATTGAACTCTAATTGAGCTAAAAAGATTGTCATCGGACTTTATTGAATGATATTGAACCTATATATTGACTAAATTGAAGAAAGTGCAAGTTAGGAGTCAAAACTACGAAGCCTTGTGAATTGAGGGGCTAATCTTGTGATTAGCCCCTTTCTTATTAAAGTTTCCCATACGTGGGCATATTTGGAGAGTTTCCTTCAATGGAAGGAAACCTATTCTAATTAAAAGACATAGAATAGTAAAAAAATATAAGCTTTCCCGATATCAAGAGAAAGCTAGCACCTTCATCTTCTTCATCTTTAACCTCAAGCACACACCTCCATTGGAGGAATTTTAAGCTTTTCTATTTCTTCGTTTTATTGATATCGAATCGTTGCCATCGTTCAGGTAAGCAATAATCCTCAAACAATAGTTGGATTCCATAGATATATCGAGCTTAAATTTAAGCTAGGGTTTTGACCATCCATGGATATTTCATCAAGAATGTTATTATTGAAGTCAGATATTGATTTTGATATCATTGAATTGATTTTGATACCGAAATATCGATCCTAATAGTTTTCCATTGATTTTATAGCTCAAGAAGTGGAGAAAGAGGTTTCACCATCTCCATCTCCATCTCAAGATGGGAACAAGGGAATTGCTATCTGGGAGCCTTGAAAGCTTTGGAGTGTCAAGGTGAGTGTAGTCGGAGTCTCGGGTTTAGGAGAAAGGCCTTCCCAGATCATTATTTGACAATTTAGATTACATTGCTAACATTGTTGTTGAGGAAAATTTCATTGGATAGCTAATCGGACACTTTCCTATGTGTCAATAAGTTGTTATTGGGCATTGGACATAGTCATTGTCATTGTCATGGTGCATTATCATTGATATAGTCATTGTTATCGAATTATTGTATTGAGATCATTGGACATTGTTATTGACATTGATTATGAAATATTGAGGATGAGATACATACATTTGTCATTGGTAATATTTAAATAATCGAACATCAGAATACTATTTGATATTGAAATGGATATGAACATTGCAACATTGGATTGGAATGAACATTGGATACAATTGGCATGCCATAGAATTCTTGAGCTCAGTGTACGGGTGGACTACGGTCCTAAGGCTACGACCTATATTGATTTGACGAGGCGGAGGGATGTATATGGGTATTAGTCATGTTGGTATGAGATTATGATTAAGTATATTCATGGCATTGTTGTTATTCATGTTGTTTATGACTACCTCACTAGGCAAGGTAAGCCTAATGTGTCTCATCTCATGCATTTTTCAGGTTAAGAAGGTTTGTGTGTCGAAGGATCATATTGGCAAGCTAGACAAGTCACTAACAGCCCCAAGTAATGTGTTTTTGACTTATAAACTCCTAGGAAGGTGACAAAGTAGTTGAACTAGTCATTTGTGCCTATTTTGATGTGTTGGTGTATTGCCTAAGTTGTAACATGTTATATAGCTCTAAATGGCCTTTTGGTGAAGTTTAAAATGGATGGAAATTGTATACATGGCTCAAAAAGGTAAAAACATAGTAAACGTATTCATATGGTCACGAAACTTGGCATGCTAGTATTTTATACCATTGAAATATTGCGTGTAAAGTTTCGTTGCATTTTGACATCGTTCAATAGGTAAAATTGAATAAAAACCAGCAAAAATTTGTCATTACAGACCATGTCGTATCGGAACGAGTGATGGCGTTTCGATACGGGTGTACAATATTGAACCTAAGGGTAAGGGTGTATCGAAACAGAATTGAGTTGTTTCGAAACATTTTCTCTAGAGACCAACATTTTGATACGGGTTCATAGCGTATCGAAACGAGTCAAAGTCAAATGTGGTCAATTCGTTTCGATACAGGTCACGCCTGTATTGATACGGTCAAAAGGGAAAGTCAACAGAGGATAATCTACCTCCACCCGTTTTGGAACAACTTAAGGGTGTTTCGGTACGGGGTTAGTTAAGTTAGTTAAAGACTCATTGAAGAGATTTCTAGTTTCACAATATAGTCACCGAATAATGTAGGGTTAAATTGGATAGGTTAATGATCTCCAAATTGTATGAAAATATACAGGCTAGTTAGTAATGCATTGAATTACATTGTGTTATTGTCTATTACATCAAGAGACCTTTTATTTGTCGGTTTTATAGATTAGTCCCTAAAACTCATAAAAGTTATAAATTGGTTCTAAACGGTTTAATGCGGCCTTCTTGTGAATGAATTGGATTAAATTTATATTGGTAACATTTTGTTTGTGGAATATTGATTATGTGTTGGGAATAAAAATGGAATTTATCGCACCGATCACCATATTGCTCATCGATAATACGCTCCGATCCGGTTCTCGACCAGGCCGGTAAGTGGGTGTTACAGGAATGCCATATGATTACAAGTGCACTATAATTTTAATGGGTGAAGAGCACAATCGATCGATCATTCCCTGGTTTTGAGGCAATTGAAAGACATTATCCGAGCCTAGAGGTAGCCACGACTTTGAGGTAATTAAAAGATATTATCCGGGCCGGAGGCATGAAAAAGGTAATTGAAAGATTATTACTATCATTAAAAAGGTGATTGAAAGATTATTTCAACTATTAAAAAAGTGATTAAAAGATTACCACCACTGTGATCCAAGTATCCGATGAGACTTATGACGAATAATGATTTTAAATTAGTCACATCGATTGCCAATATGTGAGAATATGGTGGAAAGGAAGAATGAAAGCATTATGCATATATTTTAAATAAGAATGAGTTGTTAAAGGCTTTGAAATGAAAAGGTTGGAATGAACACATGGTTTCGCATATGGTTTTAATTTGCATTTAAAAATATTTGTTGAACATCCTCACTAAGCATGCATTGCTTACGCTCCCATTTCATCTTTGCAGAGAAATAGAGGTTTGAGGCAGCATTCGAAGCAAAAGGGGATCCAAGAGCTTTAATTTATCTTGAGTATGAAAACTTGTTTTGAATTGTGGTTAATAAGGCAATGTGTTAATAAATTTTGGGGGATTTGCAATGTGTTTGTGTTGTTTTGCATGATAGTGATTGATGTGTGTGCAATAGATGCACAAATTAGAGCAAGTATACCTGTCGATCAAGTAATAAAATGATGAGTAGAGTGTCAAACCCACAGGGATTGAAGTGATAAAGTCAAAGCAATCACACATAAGAGTTAGTGAAATAGTAATATGTAGTGAATAAGATTATAAACTAGATGCGATAACAAAGAAAAGTAACGATGAAACAATGATCAAAGAGCAAACAGATGTTGTAGCAAAGATTCAATTGAGGATGGATGTTGGGTTTATTTCCTTAGAACAATGCTAATTATCATTCGAATGCTATAGCGATGAGTCAACACTTATTTACTCGACATGGTTTTCTAATAAACTCCTAAACTCTCTCGATATCTAAAAGTTGATAACATGATGTTATGGCAATACATGTCTACATAAACCCTAACAACTTATTATCTACTTAAGTTCCCCTTATTAGTCATTGAAATCCTAAACTTATGCCTAAGTTGGGTTAGAACTCATTTTAACAGCTTAAGTTCCTTGTTCACACGGTCTAACTTAACTCTCTCGATATTAAGTCACAAATCAATAATCAAAGGCCTCTCTCGATTGCTCTTAGAAGATTAATCATTAAGTTCAATGAACATAATAGATAAGAAACAAGTGCTATATCATTAAACAATAATTAAAACATAGTATCTTAAAACAATAAACCCATCAAAGGGTATTTAGCTCATGTATGAGCAAATAACATCCATATTAATCAAAGTATAATTCCTTGAAGTTTATAAGGCAAGAGAAAAAGGAAATCCAAGCGTCCTATGAATTCTTCTTCAAGCCCTTGAACTGATGCTGTAACCCCCTTGACCTGGCCTAGCCACTAGACCGAATTGCACGGGTTACACGTGGAAAACCAAAGAGAAACCCGTTAAGGCTTCACTCCGAATAGCAACCCCTAAAAATTTTCTTTTAAATTAATCTTGTCTAAATGCCATATTTGATCTTATGTGAGAAGGCAAACAACGAAAAAGCAAACACGAATATGAACCAAGAAATACAGACATTAAAAGATAACCTTTAGCCATTTTACTTCAGGTTGTATCGATACACCTAAGGCCCGTATCGATACGCCTTCAACGGTCAAACTTTCCAAGGTCAACTCCAGGAGATCGTATCGATACCCTACATGATGGTATCGATATACCCACAAAGGTCAAGTTCCCCAAAGTCAACATCAGGACCGTATCGATACACTTAAAACTCGTACTAATACCCCAATTTCTCGTCAAAATCTCAGATTTCCAGAGGACAAAGCAGGTATCGATACGCCCCCGCATATCGGTATGATAGGCTTAAAACATGGGACCGTATCAATATTGTCCTTGAGCGTATCGATACGCCCTGCACAGAAAGTCAGAATTTTTCAAATTTAAGCACAAGGGGACTACCCAAACACTCTAAGCAAGTATATTAAACGACCCCTAACTATATTCACGACTTATGACATTCATGAGCATTAATTTTAAACAAGGTACACAATCAAAACGACAAGATTCAACATGGCATAATTCACTAAAGGAAACATTCATGCTTGGCATTCATAAGGAGGTCAAAAGACAAACCATGGCATACTTCAACATTTAAAACATGTTAACAACAATAACAACCACATAGGAGTTTAGACACCAACTCCCCAACACAAAAGTCTAGTATTCACATTGCCTAAGTATTATTACGACCATGAAAACCATACTTGAGCTAGCAAATGAACTCCAAGGTTCCTCCTTTGCCCCACTTGCCGTCCGTATCCACTAACGATTTGCATTGTTGAAAAAGAGCGTAAGCTTAAAAGCTTAGTGAGTGTAGCTCGAAATCACAACATCAACAATGTAGTTTCAAAATATATATCTAGTTTAAAGACAAAACCATTTGGAAAGGAAATATATTAAACCGAAAGTATAAGAACAAATTCATGGTATGCACATGCACAATCATTCCCGGTGGGACTACACATCATCGTTCACAACAACTAGCATATTTCCGGTGGGACTACACATCACCGTACTCATCTACTAGTCACCTCCGGTGGGACTACACATCACTGTATTCAACAACACACTTCCCATTAACCATCATGTGAGGCTTTGACAACAACAACAACATCATAACAACATTAAAAAGGAGGTAAAAGCAAATCGTATTTCACCCAACAACACGTATAATCACATACACCAACACTTAACGAAACAAGGCAAAATTAGTTAAACTTACACTTGGATTTATGTTGGCCTCTAAGGCTCCACCCAAACCCCCAAGAAAACCTCTTTGAAACATTTCAAAGCTTCAAAACATTACCACTAACCAGCACAATTCCAAAACTAGCTAATGGTCTACCTTCAAGCTTCTCCAACTCCCGGTGTAGCGTCCGAAGAACCCGAATCTTTATCCGCTGCTTCTACCCAAATCAAAACAAGGATTTAACACATTTTTCAACAATCAAACCCACTGTAATCAATCCTATCAAAATCTGACAATAACAAGTTTCTGATTCCTATCCGAAACTAACCAAAACCATCCTCATTTCTACTCTAACCATAAATCAGCCATAACTTCATCAATCTAACATTCAAGACATGTTCAAATGCCCCGGAAACATCAACCCAACACCACCAAAACATTGGAAGTCCTTCCCCACCATTTCCAAGCCAAAAACCCAAACATCCCTTATCCAAAAATTACCCATTTTCTAAATTTCGGGAGTTCTTGATAAATCCATTATCTTAACATCATTTTACACCCAAAATATAGTTTATAGCTCACACAAAACACTATTTTGACCCACTTTTCTTAAACCCTTCAAAAACCCATTATCTCCTAAAAGGAAGAACTTTGAGAAATCTTTCAAAGTTTTGAAAGGAAGTAGTTAGAAAATAAGGGAATGTGAAGGAATGTTAGAAACAAAGCACTTACCTTGATGAGTCTTCAAAAATGGTGGAGGTTTGATGGAGGGAAGAAAAATGACATGAAATGGTTTTGGGGAAGAAGAAGAGATGTGTAGTTTTGAAATATAATATTTTATTTTAATTTAAAATTTATTTCCAAAAGCCTATTTGTTACCCATTTTACCAAAAAAACCCTTTAAAATTCCCTTTTCTTCAAAAGCTTTAAAATTTGCTCATTTAAATTGTTTTCCCCAAAATTAGCTTAACCCGAACCAGCTTAACCAAACCTGAATATCTTCTGGGCCCTAAACTCGGGCGTTACAAATGCTGCAATGCTCTAACTCCTCAAGCCTCTTTCGATAGCTCTTCGTTGTTGGAGACTTCTCTTGACTTCAACGATGGTGATTCTCCTATGATGAAGACAAATGGTTTTTTCTTCCAATCAAGCTCCCTTTTTAAATTGTTGCCTAAGTTGACTTTATATAGAGGTGACAAAGCTAGGGTTGGGAAACCCTAAAGCACACGTAATCCTTTAATGAGGATCTAGCTTTCTGCATCATTCAATGAGTCCATAAAGGAGAGGGGTCTACGTGTTAATTGGTCGTCAATGGTCAAGGTTTTGTCTCCAACTCCACAGCGATGTTGTGGCATCGAATCCATCACAAGAGAATGTGGATCCAATGCTCCATAGCTTCCTTTCATTCCATTGCTTCCTGCACAAGCACCACTAAAATACACTACCTTTCTCATTAAAAGCATCAATATATATAAACTTTAAGCTCAAGCCTTAAACTCCAAAACTATATGCAAACTAATTCTAAATGGAAACAATATGAGCTTGAACACATGTAATATGCTAAGTAAAAAGGCCTAAAATATAGGTTTTCTATGCAGTCATCAAATACCCCCCAAACTTAAGCTTTTGCTTGTCCTCAAGCAATAACATGCAAAAACTAAAACAAGAACCTATGGTATCAGAGGTTCCAAAACAAGCTATGGTTTCTAAGGTTCCAAAACATGCTGCAGCATTAATTCAATCCTCAGAAAAAATAAAATATATAGATGCAATATAATAAAGCTCAATAGATTCGTTCCTAGGCTCAATCCCACTGTATGTGAAGTGTGTGATATGTTGCATCAAGTCAATACTTAATGACTTTAGAGAATTTTGAAGCATGCTCTCTAAGTTTTCCCTAAAAATGAAGTGGAGTAAGCACCCCATCCCTAATACCTACGAGTAGAGTCATCTCTTGAAGACTTTCATTCATTCTCATTCTTGTACTATCGTTCCTACTAGGAAAAGTTACATGGAGCAAACACAACTCACCTAGTGTACTAAGCTAGCAAAGCATATTAGAGTGTCCCTCAACAGCTATACCTTTGGCATCGAGTTTAAATATTTGTTATTTTTTATTCTTTTTTCAATTTTTATGGGAGTTTAAGAGTTTAAGCCTTTATGTTAACATTGAGCATTCGGTTCATATTTTCATCAATTTATGCTACGGCATTCTAGAGAGACTAGCCTAAAATTTCTATAAGGATTCTTAAGCATACAATATGTTCAAATAGATGCTACAGTAGTTTCAATCCAAAGTTCAAATCAAAGAGCTTTTAACAAATTTCTAACAGTTAAGCCTAAGTTCATAATAGGATATCATTAATAACACAACAACAATTTCATCACTTCAAAGCCATAGTATAAAAATGCAAATGTAAAAATCTAATAATGAATAAACCTAAAAAACTTTCCTATGAACAAACCTAAATAAAAAAGTTCTTATAGACAAACCTCCAACAAACTTGTGAGATGCACTGTCCTCAATGCAACTGAATGAAAATGCAGTGCAAAAAGAAAAAATAACTTAAATGAACTAGGAGTTTAATAGGTGCGCGAAGGCACTGTTTTGCGCGCCTTGTGCTTGATTCATGGTATGTTGTGGGGCGCAGATGGTGCAGAATCTTTAGCAGCCTGTGATGCAGTGGATGTTGGGGCATCTTGGAAGCAGAAACAAAGGTGGATGAGTCCGTGGACTCTGAGGTGGTGGACAAGTTCTCTACCCTCTCATCCATCTCGTTGAGGAGGCTGAGTTTGAGTCGACCAATGGTTATTTTGGTGTGAGTCCTCGGAGTAGTGGATGATGCAACATGAGTTGTTTTATGAGGAGTCGGTGTTGCCTGTTAGGCCGATGTAGGAGCATCGATTTTGTCATCACTAGCCAAGTGGATAGGGCTTACTAGTGTGGAGCGTTCATGGTGCATATAGGCCTTGCCCTTGGATCTGGCTCTCTTGGTTGTGCTATTAGATGCGGGAGCATCAACATGCGCTTCTGTCTTCTTGTTGTTCCTTCTCTAATGTAACGTACTGGTTTTGGGCCTAGAAGTTAGCTAAGTAGTTTAGACGGCTCGGATGAGCCAGATTAGTCGATTTGAACTAGTTTCAATAATTAATTCATATAAAATCATTTTCGGTTTAAATAAAATATGGAAAATATTTTATTAATATATTGAGGATTTTGGTAAACTCAATTTGATAAAATAAATTTGGAATAAGAGACATTTTGGTTCGGTGACTAAAATGTAAAGTATTCAAAACTAGTTTTGGTGGCTAAATCGTAAAAGGGTCAAAACTTTGAATCTTTAAAGAGCTAATCTACCTATATTTTAATAAGAATTTCCCCTTAATTTAGGTTATTTTTAAATGGTTATTAAATAAAAATAAAATAGATTTAATAACATCAAACATATTGTTTTGATTAAATGGATTTACATATTGTTTATGAAATGGTTTATGCACTTGTTTCGATTAAGTAAGTATAAAGTGGATTTTCTCTCTCAGTCGTGCTTTTACGAAATGGTTTATGCACTTATTTTGATTAAATGAATTTACCTATTGTTTATGCATGTTTTAAGTATGTGGTATACTGTTTTTAATCATGAAATGGTGTTGGATGCACGTGGTAAGTGATCCATGTGAGTATGTATTCCAATTCATTTCGGGATTACTATGATAAAATATTTATTTCAACATCATTTAACATCCAAAACATGAATAAAATCAATCTCAAATTAACCAAAACAGTACCATTACGAAAATCTTGTAAAATATCTTTCAAAGCTTGATCTAACCATTTTCATGAAATAGATTATAAAACCTTATTAATAAACACAATTGGAGAGCCAAAGACTTGGAAATTTTATTAAAGAACTTTGATTAGAGGAGAAAAAAAAGATTACCTCTAACACAAGTTTTTTTTCCATGATTGCAATGATTTAGATGGAAACCTTCAAGCAATCCATGGCTAGTTGATGTAGAAATCCATAGGAACCATTTAAAAATCAAGAATGGGTGAAAAGAGATAAATCTCTTGAGATTTTAGTGATCAGAAAATAGTTTGGCTGATGGGAAAATTGAGAGAAAAAATTAGGAGAAAAATAGTTAAGTAAGAAAATGATTTTGCCTTTTAAAATCTTTTTTTATTAAAACCTATTTAATAAATTAATTTATTAAATCTTTTAAAAATACTAAAACAATGGAAAAGGCTGATAACACCTTGGTGTAATAGCTCCCTAAAGATTCTAATTTTTTGCCCTCTTTTAAAATAGTCCTTTAAAACAGATTTTATATTTTTTACAAATTAGTCACTAAATCGAAATGTCAATCTTCCAAAAGTCATTTTCTAAAATTGACTTCACCAACCCTTCATATATATTTTTAGAGGATTTTAGGATTTTTTCCCCAAAAATTTACCACATCCCGGACCATGTTTTTCTTGAACCACTCCCAAACTAACTCGGATCTCTAGTCTAGGTCCTACGAAACCCGAATCAACCTTAAGAACTCCTAGGCTCAAAACCGTAGTGTTACACAAGTAGCTTTCACGACGAACGATGGCTCAAACGCGAGAGTGGCCGAAGGGGCTGGGCTCAGGGTTGAACGACGACCACACCGATGGTGGCAATGATGGCCACGACGCGGCGATGGAGGAGATCGGACGATGGGTGATAAAGAGGTTTAGGGGAATGACTTTTAGGATTCTCTAAATATTTCCTTGTTCAAAGTGAAGCATTAATGGCAATAAAAAGGGTGGTTGGAGCTATATCAGGTTATTATTTTATATTTAGATATCCTAAAACAATGGTTTAAAACTATATTGGAGCACAATAATGCCAAAAAGAACCTTAGCTCAATTTGTTAAAGCTTGGGCTCACTAAGTAGGTGTCATGGGTTTAAACCTTATAAACCAGCATTATTCATTTTTCCTTCTTTTTTTTTTACATTATAATACATGCATATTAATCCGGGTGTGACAAGTAAACTCTCAGCATGCACATGAAATGATGTTAAATGCAATTAAATGAAGGATGGGCAGTTTATGATTTTTGACATCTACACTCGTCTATTAGCCACTAAACTCATAACTGTCCCAATTAAGACGGGTGTGATACGAAATCTGTGAAATTTTACTTGCCTGCCATCTTTAGATACCAGTTGTCACAACTAACTTGGAAACTTGAAGGATTTAGTAGAAAGGGATTTAAGAAAACGTGTGATATTTCATTGAAAATTCATCGATAAGGATAACTTTATATTACACTCTATCTTTTATTTCTATTAGATTGTACTAACTAGTAATTAAGGGACATCTGTAATGTTATCATGTTGTAACAAAATAACGGACACTCAACTGTCTATTTTAATAAGTGGGTCACGTGTTTGGGCTTCTTGGGTCCAGACAACTCAGCCTAATAATCTCTTCCTTTTTCAATTTTCTCCCAATCCAACCTTAATTTTAATTCATCGATCCCTAACTTCTCTTTTTCTCCAATTGCCATGACACAAAAGACGGTTATGATAAAGAACGAACTCAAATTGAAGAAGAAAACTTTGTAATTATTATAGCGTGCTTGGGGAATTTTTATCTAATTTAATGTTGTCATTGCAACAAGTAGCGACAAGCACCATAGACAATGGCTAAATTTGCACGTCTTCTGTAAAAGATGGGTCTTGGAACCGCATAATAGATATGTTATCTGCTTCTATATTTTTTAACAAACCTTACAACGGCTCATCTTCGCATTTACTTCATTATTCATGGTCATATCAAGTGCGGCATTGTGGGTGTTGAAATACTTGAGATTATGACAACTAATTCAATGCACACAAGTGATTCAAACTTTCACTTTTGCTGCAGCTTCTTTGATTTGTTCGATGGTGAAAACACCGAAGCAGTCGTCATCTCTTACTGCGTTTATGACTGCATATGCAACATCATCTACGCTAACTGGTGGAGCCAAGATCACATCAGATGCTGGAAGAGAACTTAAAGGCTTGGTGAAGTTCTCTACAGCACTCAAAATTTTTTCCAGTGGTTCCCCAACTAGATCAAGTGGAAGCTCAAAACCATCGACTCGCCTCTTTCCATATATAAATCCTGGTCTTAAGACAACACCTGAAATCCAAAACCAAAACCAGTCGGACACTTACTATAGAAAGATTACAGCAGAGATGGGGGGCTGTTAAAAGTAAAATAAACTTGAAACAAAAAACATGGCTATCTAAGCACATAGCATTAGATACATGATGTTCATGTAAACAAGTTGTGAAGGAAGAGAATCCAGTGTTGATATAAGGTTAGGATTTGTAGGTTAGGGGTGGTTCACACGGTGGTCTCAAGAACTGACAGTGGTGGTTTGGAGGGGCTTGAGGAAGTTGAAGAATTTTGAAGATAGACTGGCAGAGTTTCAATAGTAATGGAAGAGTCTTAGCTCTTCTGGTGACAGGGCCTTGTACAGGCGGTGAACTTGACCCGTCCTACTGTGTAAGGTTAGTGGTAGGACCATGGAGTGCTTTCCTAAGATGTGAAACGGCCATACCGTAGAGAGTCAATAGCAGAGGTGCGAGAGACTTCATTGCTTGTGTGCTTGGATGTGATGGATAGGAAAGTCGTTAAAAATTACCAGAGTTGGGATATTTGGATAGTACTTCTGATTCTGCTTTCCTCTTTCCTGTGAAGTATCCAGATGATAGTAAAAATGATGGTAGGTTGTAATCATGCACTGAAATTAAGATAAATTTCGGAATTCCTGCAAGGAAAATAGAGGGCATTAAGGCGGATATACTCCCAAGCCCCAACTAAGAATTGAGCTTAAGGATTTAATCAGATCTAGTTATCACAGACAATCCTTACCAAAATCTTTCGCAGCATTTACAGCCACAACATTAGCCTCACCATTAATCCTTTTCATTTGCTCCTCACTGCCAATACCTCCAAGAGTTGAAACCACAGCTGTAGCTCCAACAAGTACTTCATCCCAGTTAGCATAGAAAACATCTCCTGTGAAACCACAAGATAAAGTGTTAAATTGCATTCATATAGAAATATAGGCAAATGAACCACGAATAAGATGAATCGAACAGCAAAGAGATTTTACATAAACCCAAACCCAAGGTAAGATCCCGTTGGTCTACTTGAAGGGTAAAAGGAAGGTAGGGCCAATGCAAAATGTATGCAACAAAAGAGTTATGTAGCTCTCTTGTTGCATTAGAAAAATGAAACAAATCTAGTAATGTTGATTCCCAAACTTCTAAAAGATAACAAGTCATCTACAATCATGCTATCATTGCTATATTATCAGCCACAATCTCAAACGAAAAAAGCTCTAAAAACAAATTCAGTACCCTAACATTCAATGTTATGCAGACAACAGAAATTGAAAGGGGAGATAAAAACATGCCTGGGATCCAATTAACCTGATCCACCCACGACCCAGAGTAAGTAGGACGCCCTGACCTGATGTAACAATCAATGTTTAAGTTTTCAAAAGCTTACAAAATCGTTAAGCTGAGCATAAACATAAGCAAGTCAAACCAGTTGAGATAACATTTGAGACCTGCTTAGACTTATAACCTCTATACCCTTGGATACCGCAGCCTTGCATATCGCAGAACCAACAAAACCACTTCCTCCTAAGACAACAATCTACTAACAAAAACATCAGCAACAACATCAAGCAAAAATTATTGACTTATCAAGTGTAGACATACTCGTTCGTTCTTCACATCAGCAACAACATCTATTGTAGCTGATCTTGAGTCATCACTGATTCCCGCTTCTGCATAGCTACATTTCACACCAAACTTGCACAAGCTGCAGTTGGAAACACACAGAAAATTACATTATATAAGCTGAGAAAGTGGACAAAAGCTTTCGGTTTTTTCAGGATAAAGAAAAGTTCTTCAATTCAATCCACAAATATTAGTACCCAAATTACCACAAAAAAATAGGAAACCTTTCTAATTTCAGTAACATGGTAGCAAAAATTATCCTAAAATTTCAAAAAGCAAGGCAGAACAGAACAAAACCTAATACAAATTTTCGACATGAATAAATGATAATTTCAAGCTGAAAAAAGATATATAACGTCCACATAAATAGTGAGAATAATTTATACTGATTGAGAAAAAATAAATATTTGAGTGGAAGAGAGAGTACCGGCGTTGAGGAAGTGAGTTGGGACGAGTTGGAAAGGAAGCGGTGGTGCGGAGAGAGGAGAGAGGAGGAGCTGAAACGGCAAGAAAAGCTTGAAACGACGTCATGTTGTGGCGAGAGGAAAGAGGGAAAATACTGCCGGCAAGCGTACAAAGGCAGGAGAAATGGGCCGTTGTGCACTACACATACATGTGGGCAGTGTGGCGTCAGCTTTTGGCGTTTTAAAAGATTTTAAAGATTGCTATTACCATTCAATCCCTTTATTTGTTTTATTTTCCACACCCTCAACTCATTCTTTTCAAAGAAAATTAATTTTTGGTCAATAAACTATACCAAAATATTGTTTGGACACTAATTCTCAAAATTTATAAAATAAGATTTTGATATAAAATAAACATGATTCCATCGTTAACTCGTTCAAAAAGGGAGAAATTATATTATGGTTTGGCTTACAACATTAGTCATGATTTCATCCAATAAAAACTACCTATTCTATCATTATTTTTTATATTATTAATTTAGTAATATTATAACTTCTAAAAAACTGTTTTGTAAATGACATAGAAAATATTAGTGAAGATTGATTGGTTGGAAAAAATGATAGGGGAAAATAATGGTGAATTGGGTGGTTTTCATTGGATGGACAACGGCTGATGTGGTAACTCAAGCCATGATATAATTTTTCAATATTATATAATAAATTAATAATAAATATTTTATCATACTTATCAATTGCAACTAAAATTTTATTTTGTTATTTTTTTAACATTTCTAAGTAATTACTTTAAAAAATAAAAAGTATTTTTTTTATCACAGTTTAATTTTAAATTATTTATTATTATTTTTTAAATAATATAAATTTAATGTATTATAATTGTAGTAATAAAAACAATAAGTTCAATATGTACTCACAATAAATTCAATATGTACATGTTAGGGGCATATTTCCCCTACCCTCCTCCTAGCTAGGTAATGTTAATAAATAAATAAATTCAGTATCTTGTAATAATTATGAAAAATATCGAACATGATAATATATTGTCATAATTCACAATTTGTTACTATCAAGAATATACAACAGTCGACAAGGCCTTCGGATAAGGGGTTAGGATTTAGGGTTTAGGATACGACTTCAATTTTAGAGTTCTAGGGTTAATGACAGCAACAAACATGAACATGTTCCACACGTCGATTCCCCATTAATTTCTTAATGGCTTAACACAGAGTTACCCTTTTCTTTCTATCCCATTATCGCCAAACTTTATTCAATTTTCATTTTTATAGAAACAACTCAACTGAATTCATCCACTGCTTTGTCTTCAACTGTATATTATGGCGCACAGAGCTTCGTCCTCTAACTCCATCCCCGCGACATCTGGCCCCAACAAACCGGATGCCACACCATAGATCCTCGTCTCCTCTTTAGTTCATTCCAGCAAAGACATGAATTGGTATGTCAACAGCAGATTCTTGAAGAAGAATGGTTGTAATTCACCCCTACGTATATGTTACAATTCGATACATATGTGCTGGATGTTCTTCGCAACCAGAAGTGGGATAGATTTATATAAATAGCCAGGTGACATCAATGTCTCCTGGCTACAAGAACTTTACACCCACATCGGCCACGATGGAGAGAAACTGGTATAGGTTAGGGGGAAGTTTGTGAATTTCTCTGCCAACGCAACTGGAAATTACTATAGATTCTCAGACAACCAGAAAGTCGATGCCACTTTCATGGCCCTTGATGCAGACCGAACATACTCCTCCATTTTCCGAGACCTTTGTCTTCAAGTAACTCAATGAATTAGAGAAGGCCATGAAAAAATGGTTCAATGGCAACAATTTCTGCCGGATTCAAAATTTTGGGCCCATATCATCAATAACTGGCTTTTACAAACCCCAAATCGACAAACATTTTCTCTACGCGGGATGTTGTTATTGGACTCCCTCATCAAGGGTCGTGATCTATACCCAGAACGGCTCATTCACGCTGCCATCGTCAAAAGAGTTGCGTCGATGAGAAAACCACAAGATCTATTCTTTCCTAACATGATCACAGCACTATGTGCGAATGCGAGATTAGAACAATGGGCAGGGGATACCATTATTGAGGCGGTCTCGGGACTTTACCCATTAGAAGTGGATGAACTAAAGGAATACGACCTAAATAGTGAGGAATGAATTACAACTGTTGGCATGTTGTCATAGCTTTTACTTGGACGGGTACTAGACTATGTTTACTATTTTTAGTTTATACAATTTCTTTTTTTTTTTGCTTTCATTTTAATTTATGCAATATCCACCCAATTTTACCTTTTCATTTCACCTATATTGCAATCTCTTATTTTTTTCTTGCTTTCATTTCACACAAGTAACCAACAAGAATTTTAATATTTAAATAGAATAAAAAATAACGTGTTTGTAAATTTTATATAGGTAATAAAATAAATTAGACACATGACATATTCGTATAGAAGGGAAACCTTTGAGTTAGAGTTTTTGTATACAAAAATAAATTAGACAAATTGGCATATTTGTATACAAGGAAAACCTTTTGGGAAAATACTTTGAACCATAAGCTTTTCTAAACTTTATTTTACACAAGCCTTTCAATTTTAGAGTATAGGGTTTTAGGTTAGGGTTTATAGCTTGGTTTTTAGTGTCTATAGTGTAGAATTTACGGTTTATGGTTATAATTTTATGTTTAGGATTTAGGGTTTGAGATTTACTTTTTAGACTGATAGGGTTTGAGATTTAGATTTTAATCCTACATTCTCACTAAATAAATCAAACAATTTAATCGGACCCCTAACAACATTTCTCATAATCCTTATTAAAAACACACCTAAGGAAAGAAGAAGATTTCTAAACCGTGCAACCAAGTTTCGGTACAATTATGTTTTAAATTATAGGTTTGTTAATTAGTTTCGATCCTAAATAACTATAACCCCCTCGCCCCGGTCTAGACGATAGACCGAACTGAACGAGTCATACAGGGAATATCGAAGTAAACCAGGAAATTTACTCCAATAATATAACACCTGGGTTTAGGGGTTGGGTGAAAATAATATTTTAATTTTATTTCGGGTTCGGTTTTGCAAATTAAATAATAAAATATTTTATGGGCCTCGGGATTTCAAATGTTTAAGGCTATGTTGGGCCTATCTCTTAAGTCCAAATCCATGGGCTTTAAGAGATGTGGTTTGGCCATTCATTAATGGCATTTTGGTCAATTGCAAAATGAATGAGAAATAAGATGACAAAAGAGGTTTTATTTGAAAGAAAAAAATGCTCATCTTCTTCATTCCACCATTGTTGAAACCTAAAACCCCTCTTACCCCCAAAAGCACTATTTCATCAAATCTCTTCATCAATTCAAAGGCTCTCTTTGAGGTAATTGCAATTTTGAATTCTCTTCATGATTTCCAACATTTTCATAGCTTTAGTTTTCATAGAAATCATCTTTTTGAGTTTTTGAAGTTTTCAAGTTTGAAGAAAAGCATGGAACTTTAATAGCTTTTTGGGTTGTTTTGATTAATAGAGTTGAGTTTTGATCTAACCTTGCCCAATGGAATATTATATCTCAATTTGGTTGGGTTTTCTAAAGAATTCCGAAATGGATTTTAGGGGTGTATTTAAAGTGTAAAAAATTTGTGTTTTTGGAATGGTTTTGTGAGAAATTGTTGGGTTGATGTTATAGCAACATTGGGTAGGTGTTTTTAGATGTTTTATGATGATTTTTGAGAGGTTATAATGTTAGTTTGATGGGATTCCCGTAGCTACTGCTGTAGGTGGTTTTTAGGAGTGGAAATTAAGAGTTTTTGAAGTGTTTGTGTGGGGAAATGAAGGGCTGATGGTTGTACAACATTATGATGATGTTTTGGACATGTTTTGGAGTGTTTTAAGTGTTTAAATTGGGAGGTAATGGCTGAGTTTTTCTGGAGTACGAAAATGGGATTATTTGGGAAGGTTTCGGCTTTGAATTGTTGAGAAAATGTTAGAGAATTGAGAGCTAATGTGTACCAGTAAATTGTGGTTGATTAAGAGGTTAATACATTGCCTTTGATTGATTAGAGACATCGGATTTGGCCTTGGGAGGTTCGGGCACGATTTCAGAAGTTGTGGAGACTTGAGTCGGCTTTGCTTGGATTGCTTAAGGAAGTAAGGTGAGTGGTTAATGTTTTAAATTGATTTCAAAGGTTGGTTCTAGCATGTGGAGGTGAAAATGTTTTCAAGTAATGTTTTGGTTCAAAGATGATTTTGAAAGAATTTAGATTTGGCTTGAAAAGTCGAATTAAACTCAAGAGTAAGTTGTTGTGAATTGCCTCTTTAATTTCCCCTTTTTCCATTTGTTTTCATTACTTGTGGTGATGTTTTGTCAAGCATGAAATTTAAATAATTTGGGGAGAAGTATGATTGCTTAATATTATATCGTTGATCACGTATGATGGTATTAATGATGTCGTTGATATGCCTTGAAAGGTGTGAGTAAGTTGGTGCAAGTTGTGCACGAAAATGGTGAGTAAGACCATTTGTGATCGGTAAGATTCCAAGTAGTAAGTGATGCCTAATTGTGGATTTTGTTACATCTTGATTTGCTCGTGCATGATATAGTGAGTACATGTCGTATGGTAGTGATTGTATATCGTGTTGCATGGCTGGTGTCGAACCACACGTGATGGTTGTCGTTGCTCCGGTGACGTGTAGTCCCGCCGGTAGCGAGTGGTATAAGACTCCGGTGATGTGTAGTCCCGCCGGTAGTGACTAGTAGAAGAGTACTTTGATGTGTAGTCCCATTGGAAAACTACTAGTCGAAACGGTGATGTGTAGTCCCACCGTGTTTGTTTTGGTTATGCTTGTGCATGCCATGTATTGTTCATGTTGTATCTCACTATATCATTCCTTTTTATGGTTTTGCTTTAATCTAGGATTGTGTCCTCATGCATACCATGAAGTGTAATGCCATGATAAATGCCAATATTGTTGACCTTTGGTTGAACTTGTATGATAGAAGAAGGATTAGGTCGTTGGATGATTTGTATGCGTTGACCTTTACTTTTAAAGAAAGCTTTGAACCCTGCATTGTCGTTGTTATGTTTTAGAGCTCCGCTCACTAAGCTTTATGCTTACGCTCTCCTTTTTCCGACAATACAGATCTTTAGCTTGGAGTTAGGAAGGAGCAAGAAAAGGGCGTCCAAGCGTGTGGTAATTGCTCAAGTATGGTTTATCAAATAATGTAGTAGTCTAGCAATGGGAAATGCCACGTGTTTTAGGAGCTTGTATCTAGACTCCTTTGTGTTGGCTTTATGTTGTTAATGCCTTATGTTGATGTTTGGATTGATTATGGTTTGTAATGCATGAATGATATGATGAATGTTTGTGTATGGTGGCATGCCTTTAGATGTTTAGGTTGTCTTGTTATGGTGCAAACCTCCTTGTGTCATCTTGTGCCTTCCAAGGTCTTTGAGCCCATGTGTGACCTTATATGATAAATTGCCTTTTGGAATGCTATGTATGGATGCTTAGTTCGTGCTTGAATGCTTAAGATGCTTGAATGATTTGTGCATCACCTTGTGGTGATTAGTGTCCTTTGGCTCCTTGTGAAAGCATGCTTTTATGTTTGATTTGCCTTAGGATTGATGTTAGTGTGTAGGATGGGGTTTTAGAGGGATTTAAAGGCCTCATTGTGCCTTAAATCAGCTCAAACCTGCAAGTTCGTAGCAGGGTATCGATACGGTTGGTACGGTATCGATACCACCTTCTTGTTTCAGGCCTCGTGTATCGATACACTTGAGGGGTGTATCGATACCATTTTGGTCACTGGAGCTACTGTCCAGTTCGGTATCGATACCGGCCTCTGGTGTATCGATACTGTCATCTTATCGTTGACCGTGGGAAGTCAACCGTTGGGGAGGGTATCGATACACTCCTTGGGTGTATCGATAAAGTCTCTACGGGTTGACTTTGACCAGTTGACCTAGTCAAGGGGGTATCGATACACCCCTTAAGGGTATCGATACCGCCTGTAGTTAAATCTTAAAAATTGGGTTGTAAGATGTTGGGCTGAGTTCGTTTGTTTGCCTCGTGAATGTTGTTCTGCTGTATGATCACATAGGATTAAATACTCATCTAGACAAGATTTTAAAATGAAAAAATAGGGTTGCTAACCGAGGGGGAATCCTTAGGGGTTTTCACTCAGTTTTCCCCGTGTAGCTCACTTGGACCGGTCATTCGGCCAGACCGGGAGGAGGGGGTTACATTTGTTGGTATCAGAGCCTGAGGTTTCCGAGACCTCAGGTAGGTAAGTGAGATAATTTTGATGTGTTATGTTGTTGTTATGTCTCTGTGAATGTTTTGCCACGTATGCTTATTGTTTGCTTGTTAGTACGATGTTTGAAAGTATGTGTTAGCATGATGCTTGTGTTAAAGCGTAGTGTCGAGTTCCCATTGCTACTATTACTTATTTGAAAAGATTTTTTTAAAGGAATATACTTGAGCACCTTGGACCCTTGCTCTTGCTAACCCTAAATATTCTTGTTTGTGTGTTTTGCTTATTATTGTATTGTTGTCTTTGGTAAGTTTGAGGCCGAGGTGTGGGCCTAGAGCTGGTAATCGTGAATCCGAGGTTTTAGAGGATGTGGACGATGAGAGAGTTCGTCGCTTTAGTTCAGGGCAGTATGACCGTACCAGAGTTTGGAGTGCAGTTTGTTTGTTTGGGGCAACGTGCATATGAGTTGGTTTCTGTTAAGGGAGAACAATGTGACCGATCTTGATATGAGTTGGTAATAGAAGTGAAGACCTAAGAGTTGGCTTTGGAATAATGTCGATGTTATAGCAAGTAATTCCTCGATGAAGTCAATGAGCTTGTTTTTCTGATTAATTCTGGATCTACGTGTCCGTGTATTTGGAGTGAGCATGTGAAGTTGTTGAATCTACCTTGCGAGGTACTAGAGGTAGGTGTTGGTGTTGCTAGCTCCTTCGGGGATGCGGTCGTGGTTAGAAAGATGTACAAGAGGTGTCCGTTGATGGTTCAGTGGCACGCGTTTTCAGTTGATGCGATGGAATTGCCTTCTTACGGTTTGATGTGAAACTATGCATGGATTAGGTTGTAGAACATAGAGTTAGGGTAGACTTTGAGACAATGGGAGTTTTCTTAAAGCTTAGGATGACTATGAGATTGTAATGGTAGGTGGGAATGTGGATTTCGTATCGAATGTTGATCCAGCCTTAGAGGTTAAAGATTGATTGAGTCAGTTGACAGGCTTGCCTAGCAAATGTGATGGATTTGATTTTTGAATGAGGATTAGACCGCAGACTGTTAGAATATGTTGTATCTTCCAAAAATTGTCGGCAAGAATTACCCGATTTGTCCCTTGTTAGGGAAGTAGAGTTTGATTGTGAGACCGTCTCCAAGTTTGCTCGTGTTTTGGTTGCTCTGTACCTTATGATTCTCGACCGACTTGAGAGTGTTGAAGAATCAACTACGAGTTTGTTAGACCTTAGATCCATGCTAGATCATAGATTAGTTAATGAGATGCAAAATCAAGGCTCAAACACTAGTCCTGAGTCCAAATCTTAGAGTATGACGGTACAATTTATGAAGAAGAAAGAGTGACAGTACGAGAATGTGTTTAGAATTCAGACAGTTGAAACAAGTGACAATGAATAATTAGTATCCGTTTTCGAGTGTCAGTGATTTGTTGGTCAGATAGTGTGTGCTTCAGTCTATTTGAAGATTATTTTGAGATCCGCTTATTACCAGTTGAAAGTGAGAAAAGTTGAAGTACCGAAGACAGCTTCAGGGGCAAGATGTGATCACCTTGAGCTCTGAGTTATACCGTTTTGTTTGACTAGTGTATTAGTTACCTTCATAGAGATGTTGAACATAATAATTCCCGAGTTCCTTGATCAGTTGTAATAGTTCTCATAGATGACACATGAGTATATTCGCGTACCGAAGAAGGCCATGACAAGCTTTGAAGTTAGTGTGGTAGATCCTTTTAGGGAATCAGTTGTATGCCAAGTTGTGCAACGTGAACTCCGAGTTAATGAAGATGTTCTCCTAGGACATGTAGATCAGCCGAGTGTGTTAGAGTAAATCCCAAGTAGGCAAAAGAAGATATGAGTTGGAAGAAATTGAAGACTGTGACAGATATCTATAGTTCCTAGGTCTAGCATTGTTACCTTCAGAGAATTGTAAATAGTCTTTTGAAGATAGTTGCTCTATTGATAGATTGCTACAGAAGAATGTTCAGTTGTGTGGTTAGATGCGAGACAATGAGCCCTTGAGAAACCGAAAGAAATTTTGAAGAGAGCTTCGACCTTGAATCAGCTTATATCAGAGAAAGAGTTTGCGAACCATAGTGATGTGTCACATGTAGAGTTAGGTTGTGTGCTTATGCAAGGCAGAAGATTCCGGCTTGTTCATCAAGATAGTTGGAAGACTGTGAGAAGAGTTATCCGATGTGAGACATAGAGTTAAATTACAGTTGTATTTGCTTCGAAGACTTAGAGACAAATGCTTGTATAGTAAGAAATGCACAGTGTATATGTACATATCATTAGAACTTGAAGAATTAGACGACTTAGAAAAGGGTTGAAACTTGAACATCATGGGTTGTTAGAATTGCTTGAAGATCGTAATCTTGAGATTGAGTACCATCCGAAGATGATCAACGTAGTAACCAATGCTTCGAGTTGTATTTGTTGTTAGATTAATAGTTGAGTTGTGGGATGTAATTGCCAGATTCAGTTTACCAAATGATAGTAATCTTGTGGCCGAGTTACATGTTAAACCTACATTGAGTCAGAATGCTTGAAGAGAAACAGTTGCAAGACAGATTCTTGGCACCTCACGTGCAAGGCAAATCAGAAAGAAAACCTTCAGAGTACAGTTCAGAGATGATAGAATTTGTATTGTTAGAGATAGAATTGTTGTACCGATTGACATAGTGTTTTGAGACGGATTGTGTTGGCCGAAGCATACGACAGTTCATTGGTATTGCATCAGAGTAGTATGAAGACATATTGTGGGCTGAAGATGAGTACTTCTAGATTGACTTGATAGATGATGTGGTTCAGTATGAAAGTCTGGGTGTAATTTGCCAGCGTGTCAAGATCGAGCATCAGTTTCTTCTAGTTTGTTACATCCGTGGAAGATTCTTAATGAAAGTGGGAAATAGATTTGAGGAACTTTGTGTCCGGTTCGCCTTTGATTTCTTACGAGAGGGTTTAGCCGAGTAAGCAATGATAGTTACATCGAGTGTGCCTATTTTATACATGTTCAAGCTACTTGTACCGTAAGTAAGATGGCGGAGTTGTGCCTTAGCAAGCTTTTGAGTTGTACAGTGTCTTGAGATCGATAGTGGCCGATAGAGATTCGAGTTTTGACTAGATTTTTGAAGGCGTCGGCATAGTGTTTAGTAACTTGTTGAAGACAGAGGATCAGTCAGAGAAAGTTATGAGTCAAGTGTTCAAACAGTGTTGTATGAGATTGTGGATCGGGCTAGTCATGTTGGTTATCTGTTGTGGTCACCACCAGAGTTAGAAAGAGATTTGTGATGTGTACTGTGTATCTATGATTCGGAAGTGTGAGTCAGTTTTGTTCCGTGTTATGTTGTTGAATAGATTGAGTTGAGTTAAAATGGTCATACATTGAAGGACCCGTTGAGATCTTGACATCAGATAGCTAATGTGGTGTGGTGAGTCTACCGAGTTGGTTAGTATGTTGTGGTGAAGGAGAGAAAGTGTGGAGGAGCATGTTTTAGTTACTCTTCCTGTTCGATAAATTTCGGGGACGAAATTTCCTTAAGTGGGGGAGAGTTGTAACACCCGGGTTTAGGGGTTGGGTGAAAATAATATTTTAATTTTATTTCGGGTTCGGTTTTGCAAATTAAATAATAAAATATTTTATGGGCCTCGGGATTTCAAATGTTTAAGGCTATGTTGGGCCTATCTCTTAAGTCCAAATCCATAGGCTTTAAGAGATGTGGTTTGGCCATTCATTAATGGCATTTTGGTCAATTGCAAAATGAATGAGAAATAAGATGACAAAAGGGGTTTTATTTGAAAGAAAAAAATGCTCATCTTCTTCATTCCACCATTGTTGAAAACCTAAAACCACTCTTACCCCCAAAAGCACTATTTCATCAAATCTCTTCATCAATTCAAAGACTCTCTTTGAGGTAATTGCAATTTTGAATTCTCCTCATGATTTCCAACATTTTCATAGCTTTAGTTTTCATAGAAATCATCTTTTTGAGTTTTTGAAGTTTTCAAGTTTGAAGAAAAGCATGGAACTTTAATAGCTTTTTGGGTTGTTTTGATTAATAGAGTTGAGTTTTGATCTAACCTTGCCCAATGGAATATTATATCTCAATTTGGTTGGGTTTTCTAAAGAATTCCGAAATGGATTTTAGGGGTGTATTTAAAGTGTAAAAAATTTGTGTTTTTGGAATGGTTTTGTGAGAAATTGTTGGGTTGATGTTATAGCAACATTGGGTAGGTGTTTTTAGATGTTTTATGATGATTTTTGAGAGATTATAATGTTAGTTTGATGGGATTCCCGTAGCTACTGCTGTAGGTGGTTTTTAGGAGTGGAAATTAAGAGTTTTTGAAGTGTTTGTGTGGGGAAATGAAGGGCTGATGGTTGTACAACATTATGATGATGTTTTTGACATGTTTTGGAGTGTTTTAAGTGTTTAAATTGGGAGGTAATGGCTGGGTTTTGCTGGAGTTCGAAAATGGGATTATTTGGGAAGGTTTCGGCTTTGAATTGTTGAAAAAATGTTAGAGAATTGAGAGCTAGTGTGTACCAGTAAATTGTGGTTGATTAAGAGGTTAATACATTGCCTTTGATTGATTAGAGACATCGGATTTGGCCTTGGGAGGTTCGGGCACGATTTCGGAAGTTGTGGAGACTTGAGTCGGCTTTGCTTGGATTGCTTAAGGAAGTAAGGTGAGTGGTTAATGTTTTAAATTGATTTCAAAGGTTGGTTCTAGCATGTGGAGGTGAAAATGTTTTCAAATAATGTTTTGGTTCAAAGATGATTTTGAAAGAATTTAGATTTGGCTTGAAAAGTCGAATTAAACTCAAGAGTAAGTTGTTGTGAATTGCCTCTTTAATTTCCCCTTTTTCCATTTGTTTTCATTACTTGTGGTGATGTTTTGTCAAGCATGAAATTTAAATAATTTAGGGAGAAGTATGATTGCTTAATATTATATCGTTGATCACGTATGATGGTATTAATGATGTCGTTGATATGCCTTGAAAGGTGTGAGTAAGTTGGTGCAAGTTGTGCACGAAAATGGTGAGTAAGACCATTTGTGATCGGTAAGATTCCAAGTAGTAAGTGATACCTAATTGTGGATTTTGTTACATCTTGATTTGGTTGTGCATGATATAGTGAGTACATGTCGTATGGTAGTGATTGTATATCGTGTTGCATGGTTGGTGTCGAACCTCACGTGATGGTTGTCGTTGCTCTGGTGATGTGTAGTCCCGCCGGTAGCGAGTGGTATAAGACTCCGGTGATGTGTAGTCCCGCCGGTAGTGACTAGTAGAAGAGTACTTTGATGTGTAGTCCCATTGGAAAACTACTAGTCGAAACGGTGATGTGTAGTCCCACCGTGTTTGTTTTGGTTATGCTTGTGCATGCCATGTATTGTTCATGTTGTATCTCACTATATCATTCCTTTTTATGGTTTTGCTTTAATCTAGGATTGTGTCCTCATGCATACCATGAAGTGTAATGCCATGATAAATGCCAATATTGTTGACCTTTGGTTGAACTTGTATGATAGAAGAAGGATTAGGTCGTTGGATGATTTGTATGCGTTGACCTTTACTTTTAAAGAAAGCTTTGAACCCTGCATTGTCGTTGTTATGTTTTAGAGCTCCGCTCACTAAGCTTTATGCTTACGCTCTCCTTTTTCCGACAATGCAGATCTTTAGCTTGGAGTTAGCAAGGAGCAAGAAAAGGGCGTCCAAGCGTGTGGTAATTGCTCAAGTATGGTTTATTAAATAATGTAGTAGTCTAGCAATGGGAAATGCCACGTGTTTTAGGAGCTTGTATCTAGACTCCTTTGTGTTGGCTTTATGTTGTTAATGCCTTATGTTGATGTTTGGATTGATTATGGTTTGTAATGCATGAATGATATGATGAATGTTTGTGTATGGTGGCATGCCTTTAGATGTTTAGGTTGCCTTGTTATGGTGCAAACCTCCTTGTGTCATCTTGTGCCTTCCAAGGTCTTTGAGCCCATGTGTGACCTTATATGATAAATTGCCTTTTGGAATGCTATGTATGGATGCTTAGTTCGTGCTTGAATGCTTAAGATGCTTGAATGATTTGTGCATCACCTTGTGGTGATTAGTGTCCTTTGGCTCCTTGTGAAAGCATGCTTTTATGTTTGATTTGCCTTAGGATTGATGTTAGTGTGTAGGATGGGGTTTTAGAGGGATTTAAGGGCCTCCTTGTGCCTTAAATCAGCTCAAACATGCAAGTTCGTAGCAGGGGTATCGATACGGTTTGTACGGTATCGATACTGTTGGTACGGTATCGATACCACCTTCTTGTTTCAGGCCTCGTGTATCGATACACTTGAGGGGTGTATCGATACCATTTTGGTCACTAGAGCTACTGTCCATTTCGGTATTGATACCGGCCTCTGGTGTATCGATACCGTCATCTTAGCGTTGACCGTGGGAAGTCAACCGTTGGGGAGGGTATCGATACAGTCTTTGGGTGTATCGATACGGTCTCTACGGGTTGACTTTGACCAGATGACCTAGTCAAGAGGGCATCGATACACCCCTTAAGGGTATCGATACCGCCTGCAGTAAAAGCTTAAACCTAGTCAAGGGGTATCGATACACCCCTTAAGGGTATCGATACCGCCTGTAGTTAAATCTTAAAAATTGGGTTGTAAGATGTTGGGCTGAGTTCGTTTGTTTGCCTCGTGAATGTTGTTCCGCTGTATGATCACATAGGATTAAATACTCATCTAGACAAGATTTTAAAATGAAAAAATAGGGTTGCTAACCGAGGGGGAATCCTTAGGGGTTTTCACTCGGTTTTCCCCGTGTAGCTCACTCGGACCGGTCATCCGGCCAGACCGGGACGAGGGGGTTACAAATAAACAACCCAAATATTTTTTTTTCATTTTATCTTGTCTAGATTCTCATTAGTATCCTAAGTGATAAACATTGCAGCGGAACGATTTGCAACTCAATTTGACATCGATTAGGGATCCAATTGCAACCAAACATGTTTCAATGATCATTTTTGTAATATAACAAATTACAAGGACTTATGTCATTTTTAAGTTACCAACCTTTAATTAAACACATTACATGCATCTCTGTCAAATTTTGGCTCAAAACAATCATCCAAACTCATTTAATTGCATCTACAACATTTAGGGATTAAAATGTAAAGAATCAAAACTTCAGAATATTCCAACAACTAACTTAACAGCTTGTTGTTTCGCTACAAGATAGCCATGTATCGAAATAGGCGTACCGAAACTGGTTCACTTGGCTCAGAACACGAGCCCGTATCGAAACACCCTGTTTTGAAAACCTTAGGCCATTTCAAGCTCACTGTTTCGGTACAGGCTCGAGCGTACCAAAACACTTGGGCCTGTAATGACACTTTTTGCTGGTTTTTCACACTTTAATCCATACTAAACCATTCCAACATGCATACAACATATTTAAACATCAAACCTCAATCATTCATGGCATAATCAACATTATATCATGGCAATTTGCATCAAAGGTAAACGATAGGCATGCAACCAAGGAAACAAGCCAAGCAAGATACCAAAATGCATAACAAGGCACAAACCAATAACCAAAAGCCATTTACAAGTCTAAAACAGAAATGAACACTTGCTCAACAGGGAGTTTACACAAATCTCCCAAAAACACAACGAATCCCCCATTGCCCTTATTACGTATAGTATAAACCAAAACATACATTCTCAAAAGAAGTCTGTAACCCCCTCGACCCGGTCTGGACGATAGACCGAACCGAATGGGTCACACGGAGAATATTGAAGTAAATCGGGAAGTTTACTCCAATAAACAACCCAATTTTTATATTTCTTTTTATCTTGTCTAGATGCTCATTAGGATCCTAAGTGATTAACATTGCAGTGGTTCAATTAACAACTCGATCAAACATCGATTTAGCACTCGATTATACTCAAATACGAATTTAGGGATCATTTTGTGATTTTATAAAATTACAGGGACTTTTGCCATTTTAAAGTTACCAACCTTTAATTAAACATATTACATGCTTCTCAGTCAAAACTCAGCTAAAAAATAATCATTCGTACTCATTTAATTGCATCCACAACATTCAGGGACTAAAACGTAAAGAATTAGAACATCGAAATATTCCATCAACTAACATAACTACCAGTTGTTTCGATACAGGTTGCCCTGTATTGAAATAGGTGTATCGAAACAGGTTCACTTGGCTCGGAACATGGGCCTGTATCGAAACACCTTAGTGGTGTTTCGGAACTGAGGTTTCTAGTAGCAAATTGTACCGGAACAGACCTTCCCCATTTCGAAATCCTTAGGCCATTCAGGCTTATTGTTTCGGTACAGGCTCGAGTGTACCGAAACACTTGGGTCTGTAATGACACTTTTTGCTGGTTTTTCACACTTTAATCCATACTAAACCATTCCAATATGTTTCCAACATGCATACAACATATTTAAACAACAATTTCCAATCATTCACGGCATAATCAACATCATAGCATGGCTAATTGCATCAAAGATAAACTACAGGCATGCAACCTATCAAACAAGCCAAGCAAGATACCAAAATGCATAACAAGGCACAAACCAATAACCAAAGGTCATTTACATGTCCAAAACAACATTAAACACATGCTCGAATAGGGAGTTTCCACAAATCTCCCAAAACGTAACGGATCCCCCATTGCTCTTATTACGTTAGTCTAAACTGAAACATACTTTCTAAAGTGAAGTCTCTTACAATTACATTGCCTCTTCCTGCCTCCAAACCACACTTATCTTTATTGATGGACAAATGAGAGCATAAGTACACAAGGCTTAGTGAGGTGGCTGAAAAACAAAACACCATCAATGCATGAAAACCATTTTCATCTTCACATTGAAATCTTATTTTAATTTACTAAACATCCTTTGTAAAACCATTATGCCCCTTTTTAAAATCATGCATTTTCCTCAATAAAAAACAACATGTTAAACAACATACATCATGTATTATTAACTCAATAGAAAATCCATTGCTAACTGTAAAGTGTCCATAAGTTCTATATTTCATGCAATTCCATCTCATATTATTTCTATTTTTGTGTACATTTTAGGCATAATTAGGTTAATGTATTGCATTTTACAGCATTCTTTACTCTTACATGCTTTTTATTGTTTTTCTCTTATTTGGTAAGGAAAAGATATTGTTTTAGTTTCAAGTATTAGAGGCTGACAGAAGGAGAGAGGAGCTAAGGACATGATGCTGAGGCAGCAGACTAAGGAGCTGTACTGATGTAGTTCCAGACAGAGACAACAGCTGCTGAGTAGCTTTCGCCGCCATACTCGCCGCCCAAGACAACAAATTGAGAAATTGGAGAACTGGAGTGCGATCTGTAGAGCAAAAAATCTTGATTCTATCGATGTTGTCCACTCAATTTTTCGATGAATGTAGCAGCAGGCAGAGCTGCTGAAGGAGGAGCTCGAGATTACTTACGGAGCAAGGCAACGTGATAAAGTCCACATTCAACTCAAAGAAGTCAGAATTTAAGGTTGCATATAATGCAAAAGCCACTTTGAAGACTTCTACTCCAAGAAGGACTAGACCTAGCTAATGCATATAAATACCCATTGTACTCTTACTTCAAAACAACTTAGATTTTCCCTTAGGCATAGTTTAGGTTTTCTTGCCGCCATTTTGTTCTAAAATTCTCTTTGGGTTTGGGTTATGTTGTAATTAGTGTGAGAACGGTTGTTTAGGATTTTAAGTATTTTTTTGCAATAAAGCTTCAAGGGTTGTTTATTCCATGTTCTTCATAGTTTTCAATTAAAGCGAAAGATTAGTTGATTTCTATCTTTTTGTTCAGTATCGAGAGAGTCAAACTCACGAAAGGAGTAAGCACGATCTCATCTATAGACAGCGTTGATCAATCCAGCCTAGACATAGGTTAGGGTTTAATGCGGCTAAAAGAGAACGAATCAACTTTGTTGTCTTTGCACGATTCACGCCGCGACTGTTATTATCTGCAATGGGCATCAACAACATTCTGACTTAGACATAAGCGAGATCACTTTCGAAGTGTTCTGCCAAGCCTTGTAGTTCTGCCGAGTTTGCCGCCGAGACACAAGTCCATTCCCCTACCGAGGCAGCAGGAGCGTTTCAGCAGCCTAACTTCCACCCCCCGCCGAGGCAGCAGAGTCTGGTAGTGCAAAGCAACTTGTCCTATTCAACACAGTTTCACTCTAAACTTCAGCATAACCTGGCCCACTCTATCAATCTGATCGTTTCCCTTTTATTTACTTGTGTTTTTATTTTATTTTTCTGTTAAACAAAACAAACTTATTTGTGCATTTACTTTTCTTGTGCAGGAACATCGTATCGAGTCAAGTTCCCCAATCCCTGTGGGAGACGATATCTTTTATACTATTACTTGACAGGAGTGTGCACTTGCGCTCATATTTAGAGAACACTAAAACGCTCTACAAGTTTTTAGCACCGTTGTTGGTAGGGATAGCAAAAATATCCGGCCCCGACCCGACCCGACCCGACCCGACTGGGTATTTTTGCTAAAATTTCAGGGATCGGGGCTGGGCGTGAAATGCATGAAGTCGGGGCGGGGCGGGTTCGGGTATTTGCTAGAAATTCCCTGCCCCGCCCCGGTACATTTTTATATTTTTATATTTATAAAAAATATCACTATATATAAACATTTTTATGAGTTTTAAGCTATTTTTTGTTTTGGTTCGTGCTTATCGTAAAATTTTGTTAGATGTTGTTCAAGTTTTAATATATTCAATTCTAACGGTCAATGATTCAAGTTTATTCTTTCAAATATGTAATTTAACATGTGGATAATTTAAAATTGGTTTTATTTTATTTTTTATATAAGTTTGAAGTCATTTGAAACCATAATTTGTGATTATGGTGGAAGATTGGTCGAATCTAACATTTATCGTTGACGAAGATTAAAAAAATTTAAATTTTTCGGGGCGGGTCGGGGCAAGGTTGGGTTTAAGGGTTATTGTATCAGGTCGGGTCGAGATGAGTAAATTAATATTTTAATTCGGGGCGGTGCTGGGTCGGGTTTAATACCTTATAGATCATGGCGGGTTCGGGGCGGCAAAAAACTCGCCCGCCCTACTCCGCTCCGTTGCCATCCCTAGTTGTCGGGGATTGGTAACAGCGAAATTTGTTTTTAATGTCTGCACCTTTATTTATTTGCATTTAATTTTTAGCTTTAATTATTTTTATTTTTAATCGAAAAAAGAATTTTTTTACAGTTTCCTTTGCTAGTGCATGACTAGGGAAAACCCAAAAGGCGAAATCGTTTACGTTGACGATATCATACGAAGAGCAAGAGACCTCAAAAAGGAAATTAGAACAGCCCTAGGGAAGGCTAAAGAAGAAAGAACATCAGAGGTAAACATGGAAAACGACAACTGTGCCAACAATGCTTAGAACGGCAGGGAAGGAAAGCAAGACCCGCCGCCCAGAGAACAGCAGCAAGTTCCACCTAGGCAGTCACAGTATGTTCGAACCACTAGGGATTGCTTGGAACATGACTTTAGAGGGTTCGATCCGACAGTGACAGAACCTGAGATTGAGGCGGATCACTTCGAGCTGAAGCCCGTAATCTTCAACATGATCAACACTCTAGGGCAATTTGGTGGGATTGCCACAAAAGATGCTCAACAACACTTAAGAGGATTCCTGAACATATACAGAGCATTCAAAATACACGGAGTCCACCAAGATGTGCTAAGGCTGAGATTATTCCCCTATTCACTGAGGGACATGGCAAAGCAGTGTTTGAACAACCAGCCAGCAGGATTATTAAACACATGGACAGAGCAGTGCAAGGATTTTTTGGATCGTTTCAGCCAATCTAATGTCACAGACAGATTGAGAAATAAGATCACAGCCTTCCGACAAGGGGATGATGAGCCAATGTATGAAGCATGGGAGCGGTACCAGCAGATGCTTAACAACTGCCCGCTTCATGGTTTTCCGGCTTGGACACAGGTGTCAATGTTCTACAACGGGATGAACTACCCAACTCGAATGATGATTGATGCCTCAGCCAACGGAATCATCCTCGATAGACCACTAGAGAAGGCACTGCGGATCCTAAACCAAGCCGCCAAGAATGATTATAAGTACCCAACAGCCCGCCGAGGCGGCATTAGGCGGCCAACTATTGTGAACAAAGTGGAAGCCTCAGAATCCGTCAATGCCCGCCTCGACAAGATGACAGAGCTGGTTATGAACATGTTAAAGCCATTGGGAAAGTCTCTGAGGCCAAGGCTGTAGAGCCATTCTGCGATGAGTGTGGGGGCAACCACGATTCCTCTAAATGTACTGCATCAGCCAATTTCAGAGGAGGATACGATAGGAAATGTAGGCCCGCCACGAACATATACAACCCTGGATGAAAGAATCATCCAAACTTCTCCTGGAGCAATCCTAAAACTGCTGCCAATCCACAACAGCAACAGGGAGGCTACCAGCAAAACCAGTCCAAACAGCAAGCTCAGCAGCCACAAAACAATAATTCACTAGAAGCAACTTTTCAAACTTTTATGTTTAACACTAGTGAATTTATTGTTCATACTAATAAATTCATTGATAAAACTGAGTCATTTATGGATAGGACGGAGATGAGGATGAACAACCAGGAGGCTGCGATAAAGACCCTGGAGACCCAGTTTGGGCAGTTCACTGCGCTCTATAGTAGCAGGACAATGGGTGTAGCATCCAGTAGTACAGAGGCAGCAACTAAACCCACATATGAGCAGTGTAAAGCGATATCAACCAGAAGTGGGAAACAGTTGAATGCGCCCAGAGTAGAAAAGCCAGAAGAGAAACAACCAGCATAGAAAGAACTACCTGCCACGACGGCATCAATACCAGCTGCCCTGGCAGCTGAACCTAACAACAGTCCCTAAGTAGATGAACCTCCACAGATAAAATTCCCATGCAAAGAACGTATCGAGGACATCCGCCTGCCAGCACCTTTCCCCCAAAGGCTTAAGCAAAAGAAACAAGAGCACCAGTTCAGGAAATTCTTGGATATTCTAAAGCCATTCAGAACATGCGCAACTATGCCAAATACCTCGGGGACGTGGTTTCTAAAAGGAAGAGACTTGGGGAGTTTGAAACAGTTGTTGTGACAGAAGAGTGCGTGACTATGCTGCACAATAAGATGCCACCCAAGCAAACAGATCCACGCATCTTTGTTATACCATGCAGAATAGGCAGCAAGCACGAAACAAAAGCATTGTGCATCTTAGGAGCCAACATAAACTTGATGCCCAAGGCAATCTTCGAAAAACTAGGAATTGAGCAAGCCAAACCTACCATCATTATGTTGAAACTTGTTGATCATTCATTTGTACAACTGGAGGGAAAGATCAAAGACATCCTAGTTCGAGTGGGCAACCTTATTCTTCCAGCTGATTTCCTGATCTTAGAATGTGAGGCCGATGAAAACGCCCCTATCTAGGGTGACCATTTTTAGCCACGGGCAGAACTCTAATAGATGTGGAACATGGGGAGCTGACCATGAGGGTAGAAAATTAGAGCATCAAGTTTAATGTGTTACAACCCCCAAAAAAGGAAAAGGAAGGATGCTTGGATGCTCAGGCCGCCAAAATCAGCATAGAGATAGGTCAAGGCAGCAGCCGTCACGGTAGACCCAAGGGCATGCTGAAGGACCCAACATCACACCACCTAAAAGAGCAAGAGGATCCCCAGGTGGGAAAGACAAGAGACACAACCTCAGGAAGTGGTTATGTCTGGGAGATGCACCCAAATGCACTCCCAACATAACTTAATTAATGTTATCTTTATTTTCTTTATTTTATGCTTTAGGAATAGAATTTAATTTAGTACAATTTATTCTCCTTAGGATTAGAGTTTAAACTAGTTAAATTTATTTTTCACATTTTTATTTTTTAGAATTTATTTTTAGTATTTAATTATCTTTATTTTTATTTTAGGCTTTAGGAATAAAAGAGCTAGATCAAGAAGAAGGCCCAACAAGGAGCCCGCCCACCATCCCACCAAGACAACCAAGGGCGGCCCAGCGCAGAAAACACGTAACGGCTAGTTTCCCGTTAATGGCTAGCTGCCAACGGCTACAGAAGTAACGGGCAAAAATCTCGTAACGTGCACGGGACAACTTGACCGTTAGACATTTAATGCCGCCACGACACCTCTCGACAACCTCTATTTAAACCTCATTCATCCCATTCATTTACTTTACTTTCACCTCCTTGCTATCTTATTCTTGCATCCACTGCTCTATAGCTAATTACCTTCCTTTTCAAGTTTTAGTTAAATTTCAACCGTCTCACACATGGCATCAGCATCCAAATCCAAACCCACCTTCCAACGATTCTTCTCTCGTGATGATAAAAAAAGTACAGAACCTAGTTCGCAAAGCAAGCCCTATTCGAGAAGATACACATCAAGGGTTGGGAGATGTTCGCACGACAGCCAGAGGCAGCAAACATCACATTAGTCAGAGAGTTCTATGCTCACAACCCCCACCATGAGCTGTCGTTCGTGTTTGTTCGAGGGGAACTAGTCAAGCTAAACGTCATCGTCATCAACAGCTTCTATGGCCTAGAGATGGATGATAACCCTCACAAAGAATGGAGGCAGTCACTGATGGATGCCGACTACGACAAACTCAAGGACAAGCTGTGTAAGCCCAACACGACGTGGTTGGCAGGAAAGCATGGAGACTCTGTCTAACGCCGCCACCTGCTGCTCGAGCCTATACTGTGAATTACCTTTATCAAAAGGCGTCTGTTGCTCACCTCCCACAACTCCACTGTCGACCGGTCGCGCCTTGCTCTCATCCACAACATCATGGTGAACCGGCCCATCAACGTTGGGGAGATTATATGTAAGGAGATTCACAACTGCTTCTACAAGACGAAGGGCAAGCTATACTTCCCGTCACTCATCACCGGCCTTTGTGCCAATTTCAACGTCCCAACCGACCGCGATGATTAGATGACAACCGCCAAGGAGGGGTGGACCAGGAAAGTCCGCCTGCAAATGATGTAGGCCCCGGGGACAGAGTCCATCACTCTCAGCCAGCCCTCTACCACCCAACCTGCCACACCAGCTGCCCCTGGCAGTACTGAAGCTGCCCCAACCAATGAAGTCTTCACTCTGGTGCACACCCTCATTGACAGCAACAAAAGGATCGAACATCAGCAGTTGACCTTCATGAAGTATGTGGGGGAGGTCCAAGAGGCCTTTGTGGCCTATCTCTTGCAGAAGTACCCAGATGACAGCCCCACCCTGCCACCCCACCCCGTCGATCTCGTCGCCGCAGCTGCCTCTGCACAAGGAACACCCTCAGCCGCAGCTGCCCGCCATGCCGCCTTCCGCTGCCATATGTCGTCTCTAACGCACTACCCATGGTATTCTGCCAACCACGCTTCCAACACGGTGGCAGACTCCCCAAAGCGGCATCAACAACATCATTCCCTCATCTACACAACAGAAACGATTGCTAACACCTCCTCCTCTGATGTGGTAGAGCAGCCGCCAGCAGTAGCAACAGAAGCAGTAGTCCCAATGGCAATAGACCCTCCGACAGCACCACCAACGAAAGGAACAAGGAAGAGTAAACAACACATCATAGCCGTCGAGCCAATAGACGATGAGACAAAATCAGAAAAGAGCGAAGCACCTCCTGCCGCTCCCTCTGCAGAACCTCAATAAGAGCCTCGTCCCACTCACAAGAGAGTCCAGCCGCCGCGGACAACAAAGGTCTCGCCTTCTAAGTCTGTTGCCCGTGCATCTGCCGGTCGCCGCCTAATCATCCAATCCTTCTCCTCCTTCTCAGCAGCAAAGACTCAAGCCTCCTCCCAACCATATGCCAACTTCTAGTTTTTTTTCTTTTCTTATCTTTCTTTTATTTTTTCTGTCTTTATCAATTGTATTTATTTTCTATTTTTAATTTTCTGTTTTTTATTTTTTGCATTGAGGGCAATGCCCATCCCGAGTTTGGGGGGTTAGAACTCATTATTTTGTAGGCATATTTTAGTGCATATTAGGTTGCATAATGTACTTGCCTTAGAAAATTAATCAAATTTTTTTTGTTAGAACTTGTGCCGATGATAGGATAGCCGACTTTAAAATTTTCGCACCAAGTTAAAATGAACTTAATTTTGGAGGAAAAGCATGAAGTAAACTTAGGAATTTTCTATAATTGCCAAAAATTAAAACACTACTGTTACTTGCTGAATTTGTTTGAGTTTTTAATAAACATTGCCAGTTGAATTATTTGTAAAATTCTAACATGGTTGCAGGAAGCTGCCGTGGCAGGCAAAAAATAGGAAAAACAAAAGCACTGCCAAGGCAAGTAAAAGAAAACTTTTATGATGTCTATCACTAGAGGTGCCCGAAATAGGCTCTAGGAAGAATCATGTCCGAGGACACTCCGTTGCTATCAAAGTCCATGAATCTGAAAATCTGTAAGTGACAGACACATTAGCATGAGTGAGTGAAAGTCTTCATGGGATGACTCTACTCCATGGGTTCGGGGTTTTGTACTTTGCTCCTATCATAGTTTCAGACCTAGAAGAGTAGCTGTGATGAGCTGAAGCCCTCATTCCCATGATTATTTTAATTGTGCTAAATTTTGCTGTCTCAACAGCAACCTTGTATATCATGAAAACATCTCTTTTTATTTAGAATATTCTTCAGATTCAGTATGTACACAGTTCTACACACACTTCACTGGCATATTATAGTTTAATTTTGAGGTAATTCATGTTATTCCCCTCTCACTAATTTAATGACAGGTGCCAGGACCTTGAGGTGTTAAATCAAGTTTAAAACATAAAATTTTCTTTTTGATTAGTTTAAAGGGCAAGTATATTTAGGCTGCATTCCTTGAGGACAAGCAATAGTTCAAGTTTGGGGGAGTGTAAAGTGTCCCTAAGTTCTATTTTTCATGCGCATTCCATCTTATATTATTGCTGTTTTTGAGTACATTTTAGGCATAATTAGGTTCATGCATTGCATTTTACAGTATTCTTTACTTTGCCATGCTTTTTATTATTTTTCTCTTATTTGGTAAGAAAAAGGTACTGTTTTAGTTTCAAGTACTAGAGGCTGACAGAAAAAGAGAGAGGAGCTAAGGACATGATGCTGAGGCAACAAACTAAGGAGTTGTATTGATGCAGTTCTAGATAGAGAAGCTGTCGAGTAGCTGCTGCCGCCATACCCGCCGCCCAAGACAGCAAACTGAGAATTTGGAGAACTGGAGTACGATTTGTAGAGCAGAAAATCTTGATTCTATTGATGTTGTCCACTCAATTTTCCGATGATTGTAGCAGCAGGTAGAGCCACTGAAGGAGGAGCTCGAGATTACTTGTGGAGCAAGGCAACGTGATAAATTCCACATTCAACTCAAAGAAGTCAGAATTTAAGGTTGCATTTAATGCAAAAGCTACTTTGAAGACTTATACTCCAGGAAGGACTAGACCTAGCTAATGCCTATATATACCCATTGTACTCTTACTTTAAAACAACTTAGGTTTTCCCTTAGGCATAGTTTATGTTTTCTTGTCGCCATTATGTTCTAAAATTCTCTTTAGATTTGGGTTATGTTGTAATTAGTGTGAGAACGGTTGTTTAGGATTTTAAGTTTGTTTTTGCAATAAAGCTTCAAGGTTTGCTTATTCCATGTTCTTCATAGTTTTCAATTAAGGAGAAAGATTAATTGATTGCTATCCATTTTCTCAATATCGAGAGAGTCGAACTCATGAAATGAGTAAGCACAATCTCATCTATGGACGGTGTTGATCAATTCAGCCTAGACATAGGTTAGGATTTAAGGCGGCTAAAAGTGTACGAATCAACTTTGATGTCTTTGCACGATTCACACCGCGACTGGTACTATCTGCAGTGGGCATCAACAACATTTTGACTTAGACATAAGTGGGATCACTTTCGAAGCGTTCTACCGAGCCTTGTAGTTCTGTCGAGTTTGCCATCGAGACACAAGTCCATTCCCCTGCCGGGGCAGCGAGAGCGTCTCAGCAGCCTAACTGCATCCCCCGCCGAGGCAGCAGAGTCTAGCAGTGCAAAGCAACTTGTCCTATTCAATGCAGTTTCACACTAAACAACATCAAAACCTGGCCTAGTCTATCAATCTGATCTTTTCCCTTTTATTTACTTGTGTTTTTATTTTATTTTCCTCTTAAACAAAACCAACTTATTTGTGCATTTACTTTTCTTGTGCAGGAACAATGAATCGAGTCAAGCTGTCTAATCCTTGTGGGAGATGATATCTTTTATACTATTACTTGACAGGAGTGTGCACTTGCGCTCATATTTAGAGAACACTAAAACGCTCTACAAGTCTAGGCTGGATTGATCAACACTGTCTATAGATGAGATCGTGCTTACTCCTTTCGTGAGTTCGACTCTCTTGATACCGAACAAATGGATAACAATCAACTAATCTTTCGCCTTAATTGAAAACTATGAAGAACATGGAATAAGCAAACATTGAAACTTTATTGCAAAACCAAACTTAAAAGTCTAAACAATCATTCTCACACTAATTATAACATAACCCAAACCCAAAGAGAATTTTAGAACATAATGGTGGCAAGAAAACCTAAACTATGCCTAAGGGAAAACCTAAGTTGTTTTGAAGTAAGAGTACAATGGGTATATATAGGCATTAGCTAGGTCTAGTTCTTCTTGGAGTAGAAGTCTTCAAAGCAGCTTTTGCATTTAATTCAACCTTAAATTCTGGCTTCTTTGAGTTAAATGTTGACTTTATCACGTTGCCTTGCTCCGTATGTAATCTCGAGCTCCTCCTTCGGCAGCTCTGCCTGCTGCTACAGTCATCGGAAAATTGAGTGGACAACATCGATAGAATCAAGATTTTCTGCTCTACAGATCGCACTCCATTTCTCCAATTTCTCAGTTTGCTGTCTTGGGCGGCGGGTATGGCGACAACAGGTGCTGCCTCTGTTTGGAACTAAATCAGTACAACTCCTTAGTCTGCTGCCTCAGCATCATGTCCTTAGCTCCTCTCTCCTTCTGTCAGGCTCTAGTACCTAAAACTAAAACTAAACTAAAACAACACCTTTTCCTTACCAAATAAGAGAAAATCAATAAAAAGCATGGCAGAGTAAAGAATACTGTAAAATGAAATGTATGAACCTAATTATACCTAAAATGTACTAAAATAGCAATAATATGAGATGTAATGTGCATGACATATAGAACTTATGGACACTTTACACTAACACTCAACTTAAGCCTTCCCATGCATGGCTACTTATGCAAAGCTTAAAGAGTAAAACATGCATTACATAATATGTATCATTAACGGAATCATAATACATCATCAATTTTATTGGCTCACAAGTGATCATCAACATGTTCATTTCTCAAAACCACATCGGATACACGGATTCCCAAGTGTTGTCCCAACACTTAATACATTCTCACCGGCATCTCAAGGTTCACACACGGAAGCTACCCTTCACCATTGTGACACTCATGGTGGAGTATTCGATACCTTACAACCCCTCAACACCACTCATCGATAGATGTATAACTCCACTAACGAGAGACGGGACACAACTCATTTTCCTCAATCGTTAGGGTACTTCGATGGAGTATTCGGTACACCGTATAAACCCATCAACATCCAAGGCGACTTGTTTATATTGCAGTCAATCCTATAGCCGGCTAACTATATCCGATTTCATTTATAAACCATTTCTACATCATCACTTGCCAATATAATTCACATTTAGCATAAACCTCATTGTTTTTAAAGCATTACCAATAAACCACATTTCCAAGCATCAAACCACGCTTCAATGTACAAGTATAGGCATATACTTTAAATCAACATAACATTAAAGGCAGCAATTCGCTTACTTTAAATCATGCTTTAAACAGTAGGTAACATGTGTTAATAATCAAGGGCATCAACAACTCGTAATAGCACAATCCGAGGGAGAAAATTCTTTTACTTACTTCTGAACTTAGTAAAGCGTTTCAAGCTTACACTAAGTTCCCAAAACCACCTTTTAAGTGTTTCAAAGCTGGAAAACACATTGTCACTCACTGACTCACAAAACCAAGATTTGTCGACGCGAAACTAAGCGTCTGAAGCACCCTGAACTTCACCGATTGCTTCCGAAGTGTTCTCCCAAGTTTATACCACACAAGAACAGAGGATTAATGCATCATAATGCATTAAAATCACCAGCAACTTAAACAATCTCGCTGCTCTGCCCAAAAACACCAAAAGCCCATCCGAAATCACCTTCAATTGCTCTCTAAACTCAGCTTAGCCATAATCTAACACTTACATCTCATTTTAAACATCAACCAACATCCAAAATCAACCTAATTACACCCTTATACCTCAAGCAACTCAGATTTCACACTAACAACTCAAAAATCCAAAATCTAACAATCTAATAATTAGAGATCCAACTCATTTCGGGATTACATTCATAAAACCTTTATTTCCACATCATTTAACCTCCAAATTATGATTAAAATCAGCCTCAAAACAATCAAAATAGTACCATAACGAAAATCTTGAAAAATCATCTTACAAAGCTTAATTTAGCAATTTTCATCAATTGAATTACAAAACCTTGTATTAGACAAACCTAGAGAGCCAAAGACTTGAGAATTTCAATGAAGAACCTTGATTAGAGGAGAGAAAAGAAAGATCACCTCTAACACAAGCTTTTCCTTGATTTGCAATGATTTTGATGAAATCTTTCAAGAAAACTTTAACTAATTGTTGTAGAAATCCATGGGCATCATTTAGGAATCAAAAGTATATGGAATGAGATAAATTTCTTGAGATTTTAGTGATGAAAATAGTGTTTGGCTGCTGGGAAAGTTGAGATAAAAGTTTAGGAGGAAAATAGTTATGTGAGAAAATGATTAGCCTTTTAAAAATCTCTTTTAATAAACTCTCTTATTAAATCATTTAATTAAATCATTTAAAATGCAAAATCAAGGGAAAGACTGATAACACATTGGTGTAATATCTCCCTAAAGATTCTAAGTTTTAGCTCTCTTCAATTCAGCCATTAAACATAACTTTCAATTTTTACGTTTTAGTCACCAAACCAAAATGTCGACTTTCCAAAAACCATTTTCCAAAATTGACTTCACTTTCCCTCAATATATATTTAAATAGGATTTTAGAATTTTTTCGCATAGTTTTATCACATCCCGAACCAAGTTTTCCATGAACCAACTTCGAACTAACCTGAATCTCTAATCTAGATTCATCGGACCCTAAGCTGCCTTTAAAACCTCTAGGCCCAAAATCGAGGTGGTACAAAGTCTCTTGCAATTTCTTGCTCCACGCTGCCTTCGAAACCTCAATTCTCTGCATCGATGGACAAGAATAGAGTGTAAGCACACAAGGCTTAGTAAGGAGGCTCAAAAAAACAAAACAACATCAATGCATTTAAAACCCTTTTTAATTCCACATGGAAATCTCATTTCACTTTCTCAAATTATCAATTGAAAACTATCATGCCTTCAAAACCATGCACTTACCTTAATAAAAAATCAACTTATAAGCTTCAACAACATGTATTATGTTTTCAACAATAAAAACCTTTCTCAACATTCAATTTAAGATTTCCCATGCATAGCTAACATATGCAAAGCTTAAAGAGTAAAACATGCATTTTACACATTGTGCATCATAAACCATTCCATAATACATCATCAATTATATTAGCTCACAAGTGATCATTAACAAAATCATTTCTCAAAACACATCGGATACGTGGAATCTCAAGTGTTGTCCCAACACTTCATACAATCTCACAGGCATCTCAAGGTTCACACACGAGAGCTACCCTCCACCATTGTGATACCCATGGTGGAGTATTCAGTACACCATATAAATCCCTCAACACCACTCATCGATAGATGTATAACCCCACTAACGAGAGACATGACACCAATCACTTTCCTCAATTGTTAGGGTACTTGGATGGAGTATTCGGTACACCGTATAAACCCCTCAACATCCAAGGCAACTTGTTTATAGTGCACTCAATCCTATAGTCGGCTAATTATATCTGATTTCATTTATAAACCATGTCCATACCATCACTTGCCAATATAATTCACATTTAGCACAAACCTCACTGTTTTCAAAGCATTACTAATAAACCACATTTCCAAGCATTAAACCATGCTTCAAAATACAAGTATAAGCATATACTTACAAGGATCACTTACCATATGCATCCTTCATCAACATAACATTAAAAAACAGTAAATCACTTACTTTAAATCATGCTTTAAACATTAGGTAACATGCATTTAAAATCAAGTGCATCAACAAACTCATAATAGCACAATCCGAGGGAGAAATTCCTTATACTTACTTTCAAACTTAGTAAAGCGTTTCAATCTTACACTAAGTTCATAAAACCACCTTTACAGTGTTTCAAAGCTGAAAATCACGTTCTCACTCACTGACTCGCGAAACCAAGATTCGCCGATGCGAAATCAAGTGTCCAAAGCCCCCAAAACTTCACCGATTGCTTCCGAAGTGTTTTCCTCTGTTTACACCACACAAGAAAAGAGGATTAATGAATTAAAATTACCAGCAACTTAAACAATCTCGCTGCTCTGCCCAAAAAACCAAAACGCCCATTCAAAACAACCGAAATCACCTTCGATCATTCTCTAAACTCAGCCCAACCATAACCTAACACTTCCATCCAATTTTAATCATCAATCAACATCCAAAATCAACCTAATTACATCCTTATACCTCCAGCAAATCAGATTTCACACTAACACCACAAAACTCAAAATCTAACAATCTAATAATTAGAGATCCAACTCATTTCGAGATTACTATCATAAAACCTTTATTTACACATCATTTAACATCCAAATCATGATTAAAATAAGTCTCAAATCAATCAAAATAGTATCATAACGAAAATCTTGAAAAATCATCTTCCAAAGCTTTATTTAGCAATTTTTATCAATTAAATTATAAAACCTTGTTATTAAACACAATTAGAGAGCCAAAGAATTGTAAATTTCAATAAATAACCTTGATTAGAGGATAGAAAAGAAAGATCACCTCTAATACAAGCTTTCCTCTTGATTTGCAATGGTTTTGATGAAATCCTTCAAGAAAACTTTAGCTAGTTGATGTAGAAATCCATGGGCATCATTTAGAAATCAAAAGTAGATGAAATGAGATAAATCTCTGAAGATTTTAATGATGAAAAGGTAGTTTGGCTGCTGGGAAAGTTGAGAGAAAAGTTTATAGAAAAGTAGTTACATAAGAAAATGTTTAGCCTTTTTAAAATCTCTTTTAATAAAACTCTCTTATTAAATCAATTAATTAAATCCTTTAAAAACACAAAATTAAGGGAAAAGGCTGATAACACATTGGTGTAATAGCTCTCTAAAGATTCTATGTTTTGGCTCTCTTCAATTTAGCCATTAAAATGAAACTTGCAATTTTTACATTTTAGTCAGCAAACTGAAATGTCGACTTTCCAAAAATCATTTTCCAAAATTGGCTTCACTTTCCCTCAATATACATTTAAAGAGCATTTTAAAAATTTTTGCATAATTTTATCACATCCCGAACCAAGTTTTCCCTGAACTACTCCCGAACTAACCTGAATCTCAAATCTAGCATCTACGAACCTCGAGTCGACCTTAAAGACGCCTAGGCCCAAAATCGGGGCATTAAAATAAATGTCATATGTTGCAGTGTTTGTTATGAAAGTATCAGAATTGGTATATAGGTTGCGAAATCTTAAAAATATTTGAACTTTGAATTATAGCAATTTTAGTTACAAACTAAACACGTAAATCTTAAGTAGCGATACTTATGCCCTAGTTCCGTTACTTAACGTGGAATATATATGTATATATATATATATATATATATATATATATATATATATATAGCAAAGTTGGACGGTTGCCCTCAAAAGAAATTTAATGTTCAAGTATGTATATGTTTGGATATTGCGTACACTGTTGGAATGTTAGACAGATATTTAAGAAAATCTAGTATGGACTATTGGATAGCAGCCAATAGAGTTATGAGATATCTTCAGAGAACAAAAATTACTTGCTCACATGTTGGAGTTCTGGTAAGTTAGAGATCACTATGTTTACAGACTTCGATTCTAATAGAATATTGATGCAAAAGAATTTTGTCACATAGACTGCTATATATTGAATAGAAAGACCACTTTAGTTATTTTGTGACAATAAATATGCATTCATTTATTCTATAAACAATAGGAACACATCAAATTTGAAGCACATAAATGTTAAGTTCCTAGTTGTTAAAGAAAATTCAGAGTGGTTGTGTGTCTATAGAGCATGTTGGTACAAACTCCATAATTGCGCGCATATTAAGAAACGGTCACCCTAGGTCTTTCATGAGAAAACTACTCATGTGGGTGTAATGTTATTTAAGGATATTCAGTTTTAGTGGGAGTTTGTAATTTTGAAAAATGCTCATTCAGTTTAGACACAATTTCAGTTACTTCAGTTTAAAGTTATTTAAGATTATTTTTTGCAGAAATAAAGTTCTTTTGGTTTATGTACACTCTGGATTCAGTAAAGTTGATCTCATTAAGGTTTAGGAGGACCAGTTGGAAATAGACATGTTCGGTTCACATTTCATGTAATTTACCATGCTACGCATCCATGATTGATCTATGCCATTTGATTATATTTGTATACGTGACCATTGATGGGTCCAATCATGATTGATATGGCGAAGACTGCTTTGATCCAATATAGATATAGTTGATGAACGAGATTGTTATAGAATACCTATTATATAATAGCAAATTTTTTAGCTCATAAGGTTGTACATTTATTAGGAAACATATGCTGCCCAAGTGAGAGATTGTTGAATTGAAATCCGCAATTGTGGGCATATATGTAAAATGTATGTTGCTATTATAAAGTATGACACAAAATCAAGTGACCAATTATGTTAGGCGTGTCATAGGTATTAAAGTGTCATGGAAATAAAAGTGTAGATACCGTAAGATATATTTATAATTCAATAAGGGACAGAGTTATAAATATTTAATAGTTGATTTAATAATTACCTATATACAGAGGTAGTGGTCCCCAAGAAATAGGTTAACTTGTATTACTCTTGTCCCCGTCAAAGAGATTTTACGGCAAGGGCTAACCTATCTTCTTGGAAGATCACAACCATTTTTTAGGCGATCTTCATCAAAGGATTCAAGGTTCTCATCTATCGATTAATTTAGGTACGCTTCCGCTTTCGATTTATTGTTCTTGATGATTTGGCATGATAGATCATGGGTTAGATTTCATATTAATTTATGATTTGGTTCTAACAAAGAATTCGAAGGTATTCTTTGAAACCCCGAATTTTTTAAATAGCCTTGCATTTTCTTTTGTTTTCATTTACTTTCTATGGCTGGCAGTTCAATTTGAAGATATGGTTGCTACTATTGATGGGTTTTATCAGATTTAGCATGATTTTGTTTACTTTCTTACAGGAACCCTAAATCCAATTCACTAAGAGACTACTTCCAGCACGAAAAGGTATATTTCTAGAATCCCAAACTCTATTGAAAAACCCCTGGTTTAGTTTGGCTCTTCTTTGATTTTCATTTACTTTCCATGGATGACAGTTGCTCTTGAATATTTTGTTGATATAATCTCTTGGTTTTCGTTTATTTTCCATGCATTTCAACCCAGCACTTTCCGTGCCTTAGTTTTGATTTTTTTTTTCTGTTTTCAAAACACAATTCATATAACTTTCCACTTTCAATGAATTTTCTTTTGTTCTCATATATTATTCATTGATGGGGTTAGCCGAATTCTTAAATTTGTGATGTTGATCGACTTCCAAACAATTGCCTTATTTCTTTCAGTATCTCTAAACCCAAATCCCACAGAACTCCTCTTCACTCTACCCATTAACCATGCAACAAGAAACCAAACGTCAACGAACCAATGACCCAACACCCTATTTTGATGATTCTTGTTTTAGAGACCTCGATGCAAATACCAAATATTATAAACATTTCTACGGCAGATAAATTTGTAAAGAATGTGTTATGGCCATGAATTTCCTTCAGAACGAAACCTTCAACTTTAAAATGTAGTCAACTTTAAAGAAACGGGGTTGGAATTATTTTCTTAAAATCCAACCTCAGGTTTGTAAAAGACTTGTACGAGTCTTTTATTGTAATGCCACAACTGTAAAAGATCCAAATTCATCTGAAATCATTGCCATTAACTCTTTTTTATGCGTAAGGAACTCTCTATCACCTGTTGAATTAAAATCCGCAATTGTGAGCACATATGTAAAATGTATGTTGCTATTATAAAGTATGACACAAAATAAGGTGACCAATTAAGTTAAGCGTGTATCATGGAAATAAAAGTGTAGATACCGTAAGATATATTTATAATTCACTGAGGGGCAGAGTTATAAATATTTAATAGTTGATTTAATAAATCAACTATATAAAGAGGTAGTGGTCCCCAAGAAATATGTTAACTTGTTTTTCTCTCCTACCCGTCAGATTATTTTACTTCAAGAGATAACCTATCTTCTTGGAAGATCAATACCAAAGTTTTGGGATTTCCACATCAAGATTCAAGATTTTCAATCTATCAATGCTTCCGCATTCAGTTTATTCAGTTTATCATTCTTGATGATTTAACATGATAGATCTTGGGTTTTAGGTTTCATATCTATTATATTTTGGTTCTAACAAGTAGCATCGGAGACAAATTATATCGAATCATTGAGAACCAGTTAAAATTTTCTAATTTTTTTGATTGATTATTGACGATTTCTTATTTTTGGGATTACGCCCGATCGCTTAAATGTTTCTCTATTCTAATTGATTCAATGTGATTGAATTATATTAATTAGGTTTTGGTTATGGGTTTTTAATTTATGCTGTGAATTTGTGAACGACATGCTTGTATAGTTGTCGTTTTTCATTGATTAACTTACTCCATCGAGTCGAGTCAAAAAAATTCGAGTTATTCGAGTTGACGAGTCATATTTTACAACTCAAACTTTATTTGAAATTTTTTTGATTCGAGTCGAGTCGAGTTTTCGAGTTCCTATAAAAATTTAATTGTGATTATTTATCATGTTATAGTACATTTTGATTTCAATTGAAATGATTTTCTCTAATCATATAAGATATGCATATATATATATATATATATATATATATATATATATATATATATATATATATATATATATATATATATATATATATATATTTCTTCATATTTTTTATATGTGACAATATTTCTTCATATTTTTATATATCAGTATGTATATATCATTAAAAATTGAAGGACTCGTCTTGAACTTAAAAATAAATTTACTAATTGCTAAAAATTTCGAGTTATTCGAATTTCCATTTTACAACTCAAACTTTATTTGAAATTTTTACGAGTCGAGTCTATGAAATTTCGAGTCGAATCAAGACGAGTCGGATATTTCCGCCTCGAGTCGAGTTTTTCGATTTTTTTCGAGTCGAGTTTTCTCACCCCTAATCCCCTCTTTGCCGCATCATATAATATTGTTAATCATGAATTTAAGTTTTGAAATTCAATCCAGTAAAGTTTTGTACTATTTCTTTAACTTGTATTAATGGGAATTGGCAAATCACGTTTCAAAATTGTTAAGATTTCCAGCATACGAAATGTCTTATATATATATATATATATATATATATATATATATATATATATATATATATATATATATATATATATATATATATATTAGGGGTGAGCAAGACCGGGTACCCGGCCAATTTGCCTAGAATTGGTCCCGGTCCCGGTAACTATCGGTTCCTGAAAATTAGAACCAGTCCCGATCCCGGTTAGACCGGGTCTAAGATTTCAGGAATCGGTCCCGGTACCGGTGGGAACCGGTACCAATACCGGGTACCCGGTCAATTAGTGTATTATTAATAAAATTTGAGCAACAGGGGAAAAAATTCTAACCATCAATAATAATATTAAATAACAAAGTCAGAATATTGTAGGCTTGAAGGTTGAAGTCTTAAAACGAGTCATACTCATAATATTCATACACAAAGAGAAATAAAGGAGCGCCTTCAGTTGCTTTCAACCTCTTCAACGCCATTAGGTACCAGACCAGTACCGGGTCCAAAAAAGCAGGATCCAGTCCCGGTCCCGGTTGCAATCGGGACCTAAATTTTGGATCCAGTCCTGGTCCCACCGGAACCAATACCGGGTAAAAATCCACCGGGTCCGACCGGGTCCGGGACCGGGACCAGGTAATCGGGTTTTTTGCCCACCCCTAATATATATATATATATAGGGTTTTATTTTGATGCACAAGCTGTGTAAAATTTTTTTTACACAATCCTTTTATAAAATTTAAAATCTAAATCACAAACCCTAGCAACCTAAAACCTAAACCCTAAGCCCTAAACCCTAAACTCTAAATTCTAACCATAAACCTTAAATTATATACCTTACATACTAAACCCCTAAACCCTAACCTAAAATTCTAAACCCTAAACCCTAAAATTAAAGGGCTTGTGTAAACTCTAAATTCTAACCATAAACCTTAAATTATATACCTTACATACTAAACCCCTAAACCCTAACCTAAAATTCTAAACCCTAAACCCTAAAATTAAAGGGCTTGTGCATCAAAGTATTTTCCATATATATATATATATATATATATATATATATATATTTGCTTGTTTAGTGATCACATTCAGTGACTAAAGTTATAAAATATATATTTTATTTAAAATATATTAAATTTAGTTTGATCAAAATTTTAGTTTTAATCGTTAGTAATTAAGAAAAGAAAATTTGACTTGGGCTTTGTCAAAGTAAATTTATCGTGACTTGGAAATTTTATAATTAGGTTAGCTCTCGAAGCTTTATGTTCAGTTTATGTCTAACTAATTATGGTTAAATTTTGTTGAATCATGCTTAGTTTTGTACATAACCTTTAGCTTAAATTTGTCTGATATTATGCTTAATTATGCCATTAAAATTATCTAGGGTATATACATTTGGTTTTGATTTTTGGAAAAAATATGTACAAATATTAAAGTTTCTTGTGATCCGTATTGAATTTAGTAATATAATTTTTTTCGGTTCAGTTTGATTATTTTGAATTCAATATGTTGGTGGTTTATAAAGATAAAGATCGAATCCATTTAGTTTAATGGTTAATTAATCTTGTCTTTAAGTTTATAGTGAAACTTTTGGTAAATGCATATTTAAGGAATTTTTGTTTTGAAAAATAGTCAAAGATTTTGGTTTATGATAGCCCCATTCAGATAACCTTATTTTAGATTACTTCAGAAACTTTAGCGTTATCAAAAATTTAATTTTTGTTCTTTGACTATTAAGAAAATATTAAATTTGAATATTGATATATTATTATATATATTTGAAATAATTTAAGCAACGAGTCACCAAAGTGACCTATACTATGGAAATTATTTTAAAGATATAGAAGGTTTTGTGCATGTAAGTCAGATTATGTTAGTATTAATCGACCCAAAGGAAGGTTAATAATTAACATTATTACATGTGCAACTGTGGTAATAAACATGTGATAATTATTTGATTTTACATGTCAGCAATAAATCGGCCCAAAGGAAGATTTCTGTTTGACATGTTCTTATTATCAATGTTTGATTACTATACCAGGATATCACTTACAAGTTAATATTTTGTCCAAAGATGAAATATTATTAGAGTGTCCGGTATCTTGATATGAGGTTTACCTTTATTCAAATTTATTATTATTTGGTTATCTTTTAATTTAATTGAAAGATAAAAATTAAGACAAACATTTTGAAACAATTAAATTCATATTTTGATTTCAGATATATAATATTTTAATAGATTAATTGAAACATAATGTCACCAAAGTGACCGCTTTTGTGTAGATTAGTTTATTTAAAATATTAAGATGATTATGAGTTTTTGTAATTCATGCGTTTATTAATTGGCCCAAAGGAAAGTTAATATTTGGCAGAATTACAACGACAATTGTGGCGATAAATGTGTGACAATTATAAGGTATTTTATGTGAGCAATACGTTAGTCCAAAGATTAGCTTATTGTTTGACATAGTTTATTGTCAATGTTTGATTGCTACAACAAGAGTACCGCTTACAGTTAATATTATTGTCCAAAGACTTGATATTAATGTTGTGCTTGGTATGTTGAGGGGAACTAGCCATTATTTTGAATTTATTTATTTACTCATGAGTATTAATGTGAGCTTGTTTTTATTTTATTTACTTATTTTTGTTCTATATTTAGGTAAATTATATTTTCTATCACAACATCTGTTAAATACATTCTACACTCATGTTCATTGAAACTAATTTCAAGGAATAGAAAAGACATTTACATTTAGTATTTGGTTGTATGAACATAGACTTTGCACTAAGGGAAAAATAACTTGAACCTCTCACTGCGTTAAGCGCCCATAAAAGCTATTTTGAGAGGTGAGATCGTTCGAATCGCATGAGTCTAATGATCATAAAGTACAACACTCTAGATGTTTTCTGGACACAAATCTAAAAAAAAAACTCATACTAAGGGTTTCCTTGACGAAATTAAGAAATGTTTTACCCAAAATATTAAGGTTAAGATGACATCACTTGTGCCTTCTTTGAGGTCTATGAAGTATAAGGGTCAAGGAAATGTGAGGGAGTACATTATGAAAATGTTTAATATTGCTTCAAAATTTAAGGCACATAAGATCAAACTTTTTAACAATTGTTTGTTCATATGATTTTGGTACCGCTTCCTATACAATTTAATGCAATTCAAGTTACAATTGTGAAAGAGAGAAATAGACTCCATTGGGGCTCGTTTCTCATTATGTTCAAGAGGAATAAAAGTTGAAGCATTATAAGTGTAAAAGTACTCTTTTGATTAGTGCGCATTTAGTCAGTGCCTCTAAGATAAGGGCAATAAAAGAAAATTTTAAGATAAAGTTGCTAATGGTCATACTCAAAAGAAACAACAATAAATTACAAAAGGTTTGATTTCTTTCGTAACAAGTTAGGACACATGTGAAGTAATTCAAGTTTAAAAGCGAGCAACTACTTCAGTTATTTTGAGTGATCCATGAGCTGTAAATTTTATGATCCCACAATTAAGATTATTTTAAGGAGAGATTTGCAACTTTTTTAGGATGTTGAGTTTATTTGTAGGGAGAAATAAGGTTGTTATTGAAAAGGAATTGAATTATAATTTAATTCATACTGTCACTTTTGATGATGTTTAGGTTTTCACACATATCATTAATCAAGAAGTGAATCAAGTACCTCATCAAAACAATGTTGAACAACTCTCATTCAAGATAAGATAATTGTTTTAGAAGAACAAACTCAACAACCTTAAAAAACAAGTGTCATTAAAGAGGTTCGCGAGAGGAAGATGAAATACTATTTCAGATTATTATATTGTATTTCTTCAAGAAAATAAGGTAACAATAGAATGATAGAAAATGTTAAATCATTTTTTTAATAGACCATAAAAGTTCCAACTCTCAAAAGTGGATTGATATCATTCAAGAAAAGTATAATTTTATGCAATACAATAAAGTTTAGGAACTTGTCTCATTACCTTAAGGTGCAAACCAATTGGTTGTAAATGAATATTTAAAACCAATAGTGATGGAAATGATAATGTGGATAACTATAAAGCACGTCTTGTATCTAAAGGATATACTCTAAAAGAAGACATTGATTTTGTAGAGATTTTCTCTCAAGTTTTTATTGAAAGACTCTTTCAAGTTAATTATTACACTTGTTGCTTGTTTTAGTCTTAAGCTACATTAGATAGATGTTAAACTTGTTTTTTTCAATGACGACATTGAAGAAACTATTTATATGGTACAATCATAGAGTTGTGTCTTATGATACAATATCAATGATATGTAAATTAAAGAAATCTATCTATGAGATTATGTAAGATTTTTATTAATGAAATTATAAATTTCATGTTGATTATCTCATTCGGTTTTGAGATAAATTTGGTTGACACTTGTATATACTACAAGTTCAGTGGGAGTAAACCAAGTGACACTCATATTGCTAAAGAAGATAAGTATTATCTTACTCAATTCCCTAAAAGTAATCTTGAAATTTAGAAAATTCAAAAGATTCTCTATGCATAAGCTATAGAGAATCTAATTTATGCTTAAGTATGTATGCGTTCGGAAATTGTGTACATTGTTGGAATGTTAAACAGATATTTGAGGAATCATATTATGGACCATTGAATAGCAGCCAATGGGGTTATGAGATATCTCCAAAGAACAAAAATTACTTGCTCACATGTCGGAGTTCTAATAAGTTAGAGATCATTAGGTTTATAGACTTCGATTCTAATAGAATATTGATGCAAAAGAATTTTGTCACATGGACTGCTAATTGTATATTGAATAGAAAGACCACTTTAGTTATTTTGTGACAACAAATATGCATTCATTTATTTTATAAACAATAGGAACGCTTTAAACTTGAAGGACATAAATATTACGTTCCTAGTTGCTAAAGAAAATTCAGAGTGGTTGTGTGTCTGTAGAGCATGTTGGTACAAACTCCATAATTGCACGCATATTAAGAAACTGTCACCCTAGGTCTTTCATGAGCACACTGCTCATGTGTGTGTAATATTATTTAAGGATATTCAGTTTTAGTGGGAGTTTGTAATTTTAAAAAATGCTCATTCGGTTTAGACACAATTTCAGTTACTTCAGTTTACAATTATTTAAGATTATTTTTTGCAGAAATAAAGTTTTTTTTTTGTTTATGCACACTCTGAATTTAGAAAAGTTGACCTCACTAAGGTTTAGGAGGACCAGTTGGAAATAGACATGTATGGTTCACATTTCATGTAATTTTCCATGCTACACATCCATGATTGATCTATGTCATTTGACTATATTTGTGTATGTGACCATTGATGGGTCCAGTCATGATTGATATGGCGAATACCGCTTTGGTCCTATGTGGATATAGTTGATGGACGAGATTGTTATAGAATATCTATTATATAATAGCAAAATTTTGAGCTCATAAGGTTGTACATTTATCAGGAAACATATGTTTCTCAAGTGGGAGATTGTTGGATTAAAATCCGCAATTGTGGGCACATATGTAAAATGTATGTTGCTATTATAAAGTATGAAACAAAATAAAGTGACCAATTAAGTTAAGCGTGTCATAGGTATTAAAATGTCATGGAAATAAAAGTGTAGATACCGTAAGATATATTTATAATTCAATGAGGGGAAGAGTTATAAATATTTAATAGTTGATTTAATAAATCAACTATATAAAGAGGTAGTGGTCCCCAAGAAATAGGTTAACTTGTTTTTCTCTCCTTCCCCGTCAGAGAGTTTTACTTCAAGAGATAACCTATCTTCTTGGAAGATCAATACCAAAGTTTTGGGATTTCTACATCAAGATTCAAGATTTTCAATCTATCAATGAATTCAGGTACGCTTTCGCATTCAGTTTATTCAATTTATCATTCTTGATGATTTGACATGATAGATCATGGGTTTTAGGTTTCATATCTATTATGTTTTGGTTCTAACAAGCCCTAATCAATTGCAGATAATTTAGGTATTCAAAATCTATTCAAAAGTGCAAAGGGTATAGCCCCAAAAATCTTCCTTTTGAAGAGAGAATATTTCACCTTATCGTGTCATAGTTTTTTTGACCGTCCGGTTGGAAGGCAGGAACAATCCGAGCGATCGATAAATGGTGGCTTAACCAATAGCAAACTGAGGTTGCTCCTAACATTGCCAAAATCATTTTCCTCCAGATATTATCCGTTTTCGCTAAGGGCCATGGGGCCTCAACCTCTCTTCCATATGCTTGTGTCCTTACACACATCTTTCAGAAGAATGATGCCGATTTTTCTTTGGACCCCTTGTCCCTTTAAAGGAAAATATTGACAAACATTCAGCCTACAAATGCAGATACCACTTTGACGAAAAAAAAACATTAGATTTATAAGGACACAAATAATGCAGCCAACACAGAAAATGAGGAAGAACATTCCCTTTCGATTACCGAAAAAGAAACTACAATTTCAGAGGATGTTACGATGAAGTCACTGCTTGAGTACATGGTTAATTGTCGTGACCATGTTGATTCGCAGTTAGCTGACCTTCGTAACCATGCTGATTCATACTTTGCGTAGATTCAAAACCATGTTGATTCTCAGTTTGCTGAGCTTCGTAAGCATGTTGATTCTCAGTTTGCTGAGATTCACAAGGAAATAGCCTCCCTTTGTCAAGAATTCAGTACCCGCACGCTAGATTTTTTGGAATTTTAGTATCGTGACTTTTCAACTTGTTAATATTTCTTGAAATTTCATGCATATTTTTTATGGACAAATTATTTTATTTCACTTACATTTCTACAAATTTGCATTGCTATTTTAATTTATTTTATTACCCACATTTATATATTGTTCTTATGCTTCTCTCCACTTCCATCTCTGTTTCAGTTTACCCTCCATGTGTATTGGAACTCTGGAAGTTCTAAATCATATGCCCAAGGAAATATTGTTCCCTATTGTTGTGTTAAGTTTGCACTTGAGTTTTTAAGTAATAAGTGTTACTGTTCCAGTGTTTCGACTAAGGCGTTATTCTGCAAATTTGTAGAGCTGTTGTGCTTTCTTTAAATGGATGCGCAATGATGGATATTCAATCGATGTTGAAGAATTGAGCAATCGGGTACCACCCTTCTTCGCTGAAAATAGGGAAATTACAATTCATAATCCAAATTGCAGATGGATGAAGTAACAAGGTTGTAAAAAAACTAGACAACTTTCAAGTCAGTGCGATGTTCTATAAGTCTGTTTTGAATACTCTTACGTTTTGATAAAAAATTTCATCTACAATGAGAACACAATCAAACTTACCTTTGCCACAAATAGAAATGTTTTAAAACCCTTATCACACTTTATCACTATAAGCGTCAACTCATGTCAGGAATCTCTTAGTCAGAAAACATTTGGAAACCCTTATTCTCTTGTCAGGAATCTTAGCTGTAACAATAACTAAGACTTACGATACTCAAACATTTACCAAATTTTAATCAATACTATTCGTCTATATTTAATTGATACTATTCGTCTACAATGTTCACCTTCATTTATTGTTACATGTTCATACGTAATTGGGAGTATCCAAATGTATATAAGAGTTGTGCTACTTCTAACGATAATGCCACCTTAAATGTTACAATATTGTGTAAGATTTAACGTTCGTATTCAATAATATCGAAATACGAAGTATAGTATCGATACTTTTCAATGCTAAAACGATGCCGAATGTGTTAAACGATATACTTATCTCTGATTAAGCTGGTTGACAACTCTCATTACATTTGGACATTTGTTCGAGGAACCCAGAGAAATATCATTACCAACACAAACATATTTTAGAATAAAAAGCACGATATGAAATTAGATGCATGCTTCATTGCTACTAAGCTACCTTACTTCAGTTAAAATGAACGGAAGAAGAGTCTGTTTCTGTACTGTCGTAGTCTGTAGAAATATTAGATGTGACGTTCAATTCCTCAATTATTTATTCTTTCTCATGTCATCTCTTGGAATTACGTACACAAACAGCGTCTGCGTCCGCGGAAGGAGGAGAACCTCCTCGGATTCTTGATGAACTAACACCTTCATCAAATTTTACATACAACTCGATGTTGGTACCCCCTACACGGTTGTATCTCCTAAACATCTTGCGAAGGTCGCTTGCATTACATATCTGTAGCATGTAGTGAGCTTCAGGGCCGGGCTCATTGACGAGGATTTTGGCTTCCAATGAAGACAATTTCTTCCTTATTGATTTGCTAACCTCTGTTGAAATTAACTCAAACAAATCATCCTTCTTGATGTTTCTGTTGAATGAAGTGTTAATCTTGCCATGATAATAAACAATTTCTTTAGACAACCCGCAATTCTTTCTTAGAATGGTACACTAGAATATTTATAGAAGATTTGTAACAGTAAAAATTAGGATTCGACACCTAAAATGTTATTGATATTATGTTTGGGGTTTTGCACTTAAAATGTTACCGATATTCAATTTGTGGTTCAACACTTAAAATATTACTGGTACTCAATTTGAGGTTTGGACCGTTAAATGTTAATGAAATTCAGTTTGGGGTTTGACACTTAAAATGTTATAGGAAAATCAGTTTTGGGTTCAACATTTTAAAACTTACGGGCAAACAGTTTGAGGTTCGTGACATGTGAATGAAAATCAATTTTGTCTTCTGAATCCAAAATATTGACGGAAATCAGTTTGTCATTCGGTCCCTAAAATGTTTATGAAATGCAATTATGATATCGGCACCTAAAATGTTACCTAGGTTTCAGTTTGAATCTAAAATATGAGTTTAATTCATTTTTGTGATCGGAACCTAAAATGTTACTTACAATTAGTTTGGCGTTGGGGAACCTAAATTATTAGTGAGATATTAAACTTTTTAAGTTGGGTAAAACAATTTCATTCGCCACCTAAAATGTTACGGAAAAAGAGTTTCAGTGGTTAGGGAACCTAAAATATTACGACCTTATTCACTTTCTAAGTTCAAAGGGAAACAATTAACCGAACACCTAAAATGTTAGAAAAAAATAGTTTAGTGGTCAAACATTTCATTAGCCAACTGAAAATCTGAACCAAAACCTATTTGAATTAGCTGGTAACATGTAATTGGAAAAACTAGTACCGTCGTATAGTAGCCGCATTTTAACCTACCGCACAACAAACGTACACACCATCTACACTAGAAAAAAAAATTAAAACACATTTTACTTACTTGATGGATGGATCCCCAAGCATCGGTATGTTTTCTTCTTCTTTCACCCACTGTTTCCATTGGGTCATGTTTATTTCCTTTTTCTTCATTTCTTTCTCTCTTTTTTGTTTTGGTTTAATCTCCTTTTTTAAGCTCAATTTCTTGAGAAATGACTGAGTTCTTTCGAACATGTAAAGAAATGGGATTCTATGTAATGACATTACCTACAATGGGTTTCATGTTGTGGATTAAAAATTTTATAAAGAAAAATGGGATTCTATGTAATGGCATTACCTACAATGAAGACAAAATCAAAGATGAGAGTAAACTGCAGGTTTCCGTTGTTTTCTGTAACTTTTTATAAAACAAACCTTCTTTTGATTTTCAATGTAATGTGAAAAAGAAAAAGTACCACCATGTTTAACGGCTAACTATCTTAGACACTTGTTAGCCAACTAAGATGGGGATATTGAACAAAGCAAAATGAAAGAGAAATAAAGAAAAAGGAAATAAGCGTGATTCAATGAAAACAGTAGATGAAGGAAGAAGAGAACATACCTTGGAAATGTTTTGAAAAAAAAGTTTTAAATTCCTTTCACTGTAGCTGATTAGCTTGGTAGCTAGACATTATTCTTTCTTGTTATCATGATATTGATCCGATTAAATGTCATTGAAATGTAAGTCATTGCATTGAATTTACAAGCGACAAATTTATCCACTCACTCTTATTCTTCACTTTTAATTATTTAATTAACTAGCTGATGACACATGTTATTATTTAATTAATTTAAAAATTAATAATAAATAAAAATGATTTAATATTTTTACTGATGTGTTATTATGTCACGTCAACATCTAGACACACGTGGACATGTCATGTTATAAAAAATTGTTGACTGTTAGTCAACTAAAGAAATTTAATCCAAACAAGGGTATGTCACAAAATAAAACGTTAATGGCTAAAGTGGTCAAAAAAATATAAACTAAAATGATCGTTTATTCAAATGTTGGGGGGCTAATTTTGACATTATACCTAAATTTAATATGATGTGGTAATTACAATAAAATATTTGTGACTGATTGAACATGAAGCACATCAAAATACGATAAACATGAATATTATAAAAAATAACTACGAATCCCCCTGACCACGAAAAGAAAAGAAAAAAAACAACTAAAAGTATTCCAAAAATTTAAATCTTACACCGATTTCTGTCAAGAAAATTGAGCATTAAATCAGTGAAACCAAACAAAATTCAGATTTAGAAAAAAACTGGTAAATATCACAAATAAATAGAGTCTATTGCGGAAACTTAATAACAATAACAATAAGTAGAAACCTAATATCAACACAAAAAATATTTCAACCAAATTAACAAGCTAGGTATTTTCGACACCGAGAAAAAAATAAGAAAAAAATGTCAAGAAATCTAGTGTTTCTCGTGAGTACAATGATATAAAAAAATTTAAAATAAAATAGAAAATTTCTACCTTAGAACATATTTTCCTATTTCTTTTAAAATGGTAAATAAATATGTTACACCCAAATCTGTCGCTTACGCACAATTTTAAAAATATCTTTCCATTTCTCCATATTTGGAGAACACAAGAGATGGTCATCAATAGTTACTTCTCTAAAAGAAGATTCCTCTGAAGACTAATGTTTCCAGAACACTCAGGTTGCATGAGGATAAAACATAGCCATAAGCCTCTACACGATATCCATGTGCACAACATGCAAGGCTTAAATATTTAGAAATTGGGCCTATCTCTGTCGACCCGTCCATAGACCATTGCTAGACGTAAAACTATCCAATCACCAACAATTACAAAGGTTATAAATATCAGGCCAGGCGAGGAGAGACGATAAGTTAGATAAAGAGGGTAGTACCACTCTACTCTATCAACTCAAGTCATCTTCATTATGGCTTTGACTTCCCAATTATTACCTACGACTCTCTGCCCCAAGTCTACATGGGGTGAACAACCTAAGCCCGCCCCAACCACCTTGGCCTGCCGTCACCACCTACCTTTTTGATGTCTCCTCATTTTGAAATCAACAATTGGTACGGTGAACATGGAAATCCTCCCGACCAAGAAAACCATTCACGGCGGCTCTCCTGGTGGCAGTCCCAACGAAATAGAGTTTTGCGACTGATGATGCTAATGGTCGAATCGATGATGACAATGGACTTCGAAAGCACCATAACCGCCACGCAATCCTTTCTTTTTGGCCCTCGGCCAGAGAAAAATAGAAAATATGGGACGACAACTTCTCGCCACTCGCTTTTGAGGGGTGTGACGAAAGGGCGACGAGATGTCAGCGTCTTACCATATCCGACGAGACATCACCGACTACTTTTTATCCTCCAAGTAATCAAATTACCCTATACGAATGTGCAATATCCACAGTTAGATCTTCTATCGGTTAATTTCCCAGTCCATCTTGAATCACAAAAAACTTTAACTTATCTATCTTCATTATTCTTGAAAATGAAGCCATGACTAGGGGTTATCTTTAAGTACTTTAAAATTCTGTTAACAGCTTCAAGATGTTCTTCTCTGTGATCACTCATATACTGACTCGCAATACTAAAAGAGAATGCTATATCAGGTCGAGTAAGTGACAGATAAATCAATTTTCCAGCTAACCATTGATAAAGTCTTTTGTTCACAGGACTTCCCAGTTCATCCTTCTTTAATTTAATATTAAATCGCATTGGAGTTTCAACTAGTTTGCATCCCTTCATCCTTGATTCGACAAGTAGATCAAGGATATACTTTCTTTGATTAATAACTAAACCAACTTCTTTTATTGCAACTTCAATTCCAAGGAAATATCTTAGAGTACCAATATCCATGGTTTCGAATTCACTAGCTAGCATTCTTTTTTAATCTTCCAATTTCTTCAAAGTCACCCCTGGTGATTAGGGGTGTTCAAAAATACCCGACCGGTTGACCCAACCCGACGACCTGAACCTAAAATTGTCAAGTAATCTTATAAAAAAATTACCTGACTCGGCCGGGTACTCGACCCGGTAATTTTTCCGGGACATGGGCCGAAAGTTTTCCCTTACCGGGTACCCGACCTGATAATTTTTAATATATATTTTTATATTTTAAATTATATTTTAACTTTAAGTTTCTTAATATTTTTACTATAAAACTAAATTTAAATCCCTAATTTTTTCTATGTTTGTATTGTACTTTTAAGTTTTAAGTTTAAAACTTTTTAAAAATATTTTTGTGTTTAATATGTGATTTTTTTTTTAAATTTTAGAATTAAAAAAATAAAAAAATATAAACCGGGTACCTGGTACCCGATTTTCTAGGTATACAAGTAGCAGGTACCCGGGTGTAACGGGCCGGTAAAGTAAGTACCCGGCAATGAACACCCCTATTAGTGATGATGACATCGTCAACATGAACAAAGAGAATATATTTCTTCTTGCCTGAACCTTCCTTAATGAACAAGGTGTGGTTAGTTTCGCACTACTTATATTAGAACTTCAAAATGACTTTTTAACACGATCGAACCAACCCTAGGGGATTGTTTTAAGCCATACAGTGATTTCTCAAGCTTGCAAACTTTTCTATTTTTCAGAATGATTCTCTAATCCCTGTGGAATTTCCATATACACAACTCTTTCAAGATTTCCATTCAAGAATGCATTATTGATGTCAAGTTGATGCAATTTCTAATCTTTATTCATAGCTAAAGACAATATAACTCTTATTGTGTTTAGCTTAACTACTGGTGCAAAAGTCTCCTTGTAATATATTCCATAGAATTGATTAAATCCTTTGGCTACCAACCTTGTCTTGTAGCGTTCAATACCATTATCATATTTATATTTGACAGTAAAAACCCACTTACAGCCAACTAGTCTTTTTCTTGGTGGAAGTTTTGCTAATGTCCAGGTTTTGTTGCTTTCTAATGCCCTTATTTCTTCTTCAACAACCCTCTTCGAATTAGGATCCTTCATTGCCTCATCAACTGTCTTCGGAATAAAGGTGTCGTCAATACTAAAAGTAAAAGCCTTGAAAGTAGGCTTTAGATTTCCATATGCCACAAACTTCTAAATGGGATGAGTTGTGCACCACCATGCACCATTTATTCGAGCAATAGGTAATTCATCAGTATCAATAAAAGGAACATGAGCAATATTATGAGAATTTTCCATACCTTTCAAACTTTCTAAGGCTTTAGGAATCGGGTCCAGCTCCTGGCAGTTTTTAGGTTGAGTTGTGATCTATCTATTGGGTCTTTTTCTCTTTTTATAGACACTAAGCTCTCTATTTTCGAGTTGTACATGTTGTTGATATGGTTGGGTTATTTGTGGGGTGTAAGGTGAACTTGGTGGTTCTAAGATAGTAGGTTCATTTTCTTAAATAAGAGTATGTTCAGAAGAAACGAAAATAAGGGTATAATCAGGCTATAAAATAGTAGAAATTTTAGTATTGGGAGACAACATATGATAGAAATTATCGAGAATTTAAAATTTATTTAAATTCTCTCCATGAATTTCATTTTTGGTGCTATAAGGTTGGGGTTCGAGGAAGGTAAGATCTATGAAGGTATAGGTTCTTTTACTAACCTGAGAGTAACATTTGTTTCCCTTCTTAGTGGAAGAATAACCTAGGAAAATAAATTTTAAGAGGTGTTTGAAACTTAAGAGGTGTACTATATTTTCTGTTTATAAGAGAAGTGGATATGAGAATGGCTTCCCCCAATAAAATTTAGGACATTAGTAGAAAATAATAAAGATTTAGCCACTTCTAACAAATGCCTATTGTTGCGTGTAAAATAGTCTATCGCAATGGTAGTGCAAGTATACACGACGCAAGTAGTAAAGTGATACGAAGTATCGGATATCGTCTCCACAGGGATTGGGCTAATAGCTTCACCTTAATTCACTGCATGAAAGTAAAGGAAATATTTGAGAGTTGTCACGAGAATAATAAAGTAAACGTAAATAAAAGAATAGAAATATCAAGATAGAGAGAATGGGCTGGTATTGAATTGCTCAGTAGTACAGGTATTGCAGAGTTTAGGAGATCCAGTTCTATCGTCACGCCCGTCGCGGCAGCACCTGTCGCGGCAGTAGTCCGTTGATCCTCGCGGCAGCAAACACTCAACTCAGTACTTTCAAGTTTGGCAAGAATCCCAGATCTGCCTTGGCCTATCCCTAGGTCCAAGTCTGTCGATGATCACGTCTTGATGATACCTCCCGGCGTGAATCGAAGGGTGAACACCGATGTGTATGAATTCTTCTTTAGCCACTTAACCTCGCCCTATCCCTAGGCACGAGATAATTCAACTATAAACTAGAGAACTTTCTCTTATTTCTTTCGTATACTTAACTCTCCCGATGCTAAGTAAATAGATAACCTCACAATGCTCTCCCGATGCTCTTGCAAGATATTAATAACCAAAATAAGAGAACTTGAAGTTTATTTTATTGAACTGAAAATACCTAAAACAAAACAACCCTTGCAACTATTTTACAAATCAACTCATGGCCATAGAGGGAATTTAGAACATGTCGACGGCGGGAAAACAGCTAGGGGTTTTTGGTTGTCGGTTATGGGGTATTCGATATGATCTCCCCCTAGGTTAAAATATATGCCCTTATATAAGCTTTGGGCTCAAGTTATCTAAGTTAACAAGGATTACAACTTTAATTAAAAGTATGATTCTAATAAAGACTTAATCTTCAAGGAATCTACTTTCCAGCCGTCCTCCTTGTTTCTTGGGATTTTCTCTCCTTGAGCTTTGAGCTTGACATATCTTTTGATCCGGGGCTTGAAAAAATATAAGGTTTTCACACGACAGACGAGCAAAATTTTCTCTATCTATCGAGGTCCACTTTGCTTTTTCTCCACTAACTTGCTGTCGTCCTCTGCTGTCACGGCAGCACCATGGCAGCATCGTCCTCTTTATCTGCTTGTCCAGTTCAGCTCTTCTACTTCTCTGCCCCGCGCCCGCCTTCACTGTCTACGACAGCGGCAACCTGCCAAAAACAGCCATTTTTAGTAGAATCTGTGCCTTTTATATATTTGTGATGTTTTGCTGTAAACTAACCTAAATGCAATGAAATGATGCTTGAATGCAGCAGAAATATGGGTTAAAAAGGGTGTAAATAATAGAACTTTTACACACTCAACACACCCTCAAACTCAAGTTTTTGCTTGTCCTCAAGCAACTAAGACTCAAAAGAAAAAAGAAATATTTTTGTTTGGCTTTCAAACAATGAACTTTCCCTTACCCGTCGTTCGTTCCCTGTGACGGCAGCAACCTGTCGGATAATTTAGGATCTGTCCGGAATCTCACTATAGTCCTAGTGCAGTGTGTGCATGCTTGTGAACAGTTATATGCCAAGACTCTCTTAGTTTCACTAGAATATTATACTTTAGCTTGTTTAGAGTTTTTCTTACGAGACTGATTTCTTTCTTTTTCTTACTAGAGCCAGAATCGGGCACCTCTAGTTATTTCTTTTCTAACTTCTTCTCTTTTCTACTAGAGCCAGTATTTCAGGCACCTCTAGTTAACTGTCTAGAGCCGGTGATAGGCACCTCTAGAAGTTTTTCTCTGGTTATCTGCCTAGAGCCAGTGGTGGGAACCTTTAGGTTTCCTGAGATTCTAGTATCTTTTCTACTCTAAGTGCTAAGTTTTCTATTCTAGTTTGGCTAAAAGAAGTCTAAGCAGTATAACAGTCACAATGGTGTTTTAAGTTTTCAGAACTATAGAAAGGCTCTAAACTTCTCCTTAAACTGTCCTAAAGATGCTGCCACGATAGAGCTGTCACGACAGGTAAGTTCAATTCACAGTTTTAAGCCAAAATTTTCAGTTTTTCAGTTTTTTTTAGAGAAAAATAACTAAGTAAAAGACACCAACAATTAACTAAGATGTACTTAGACTCCATTAAAATGGAGGGTTGCCACCCCCAAACTCGAGGGTTGCATTGCCCTCAATGCAAATGAAAAAATGAAAAATGAAGGCAGTACATCACAAAATATAGAAATAGCAAGCAGCAATAAGAAAACAAGAAACTTAAATTTTAAGCACTGTCTTCACTGCTGCTGCTGAGGCGGATTTGGCGGCGGATTCTGGGCTTTGGGGCAGGCTGGGTTGGTTGTTGCACAACCTGAATGTCGGAGCTGCTGCCGCTGTCCCAGCTGCTGCTGCTGCTAGCCTTGGGCAGAGTTTTCTTGTTGGCCATTCTTTTCTGCTTCTTGACAGGTGTAAATTCTTTCGCCAAGTTCCTCCGAATAGAAGGTTCAGCGTCGCTTTCTGCCCAGACAGATGAAGAAGAGAACCCAGCTACAAAGGCAACAATGTCATCCGAGGGTGCCAGTCGCTTTGTTCCTCGGACGGATGTTTCGGCCTGAGGGCTGCCGGCTGCCATCGGGGCAGGTGATGGAATGGAGGCAGCATATGGTGTATGTGGTGTGGCAGCAGGTGTAGGTGTGTGGGCAGGGGTGGGGACGGTGAAGTAGTGGGTAGGGAAGGTGGGAAAGACAACATCAGGAAAATTTAAAGTATGATGAATGAAATTTACCGTGGATGCGGCAAAATCCTTGATGAATGTCATTAGACCCAGCTGTCTGTCCTCCATCCTCTGAATAGCAGCAAGGATTTGAGTGTATGGGTCTGTCGGTGTAGCTGCTGCGGCAGGTTCAGGGTTTGGCTACTCTAATGATTCAGCTGGGGCGGCAGCAGGGTTGAAGGACGAGATGGGGGTTGCTACTGTCAGCTCCATGAGGCTGATGATATTTTTGTCTGTCTAGCCTCGTCCCTTCACTATGCGATCGGTGTTGGCTTCCGGTACGGCAGAGCAGCGGCAGAGGGACGTGATAAGGTAGGGAAGGCAGAGGAGGGCCGTCGATCTATGGGCGCAGTCCAAAATACTCTCCCGTATATAACTCCCCACATTAATGGGTCGTTTATTGATAATGGATTGTATTAGGGCTAACCTCTGCTGGTCCACGGTGGTGTGATGTGATGACGGCAGGATCCTCTTCTTAATGAAGGCATTCCATAGTTTGGCCTCCGGCAGCAACTGCCCCCTCTTCACTGTGTGGGGATTTTTGCGGCTCGTGTTCCATTCAGTCCCTTCTTCTGTCACTTCTACCATGACCGCGTCGAAGGCATCATCGTTAAGAGTGTCAAGGAACTGCTGGTGAGCATCGTCGTTGGGGCCGAAGTAGAGGCCATAGAAAGAGTTGATGCGCTCGGCTGTGAACTGCACTTCTGTCCCTCAGACAGTCACTGCTGTTGCCGTCCTGCTGCCGATGGCGACATAGAATTCCCTCACCAGCGTCTCATTCATCTCTGCTGGTTGCTCTGCGAATTGTTCCCACAAGAGGGCTCTAATCGTTCTTGCGATGAAAGGCTTGAGGCCCATATTGACTGCCTTTCGAGTGTAAATGAAACTTCTTTCTTCCCATAAATCTCTAGTAGCAAAGGATTGTGGGGTAGGTGTTGCCGGTGAAGAAGTTGAAACAACACTGCGGCGGGTTCTTCCGTTGAAGTTGTAACGACAGGCGTGAATAACGGGGCGGCTGTTGAGCTTTAACGTGTCTGACGCGTCTAACACGCGTTCCTGCGTCTGTTACGCGTCTGTCACACGTTTCCGCGTCTGTCGTGACAATCTGGTGACAGCCTGTCTTTTCCGTGTCTGCCGCAGCAGCTGGAACGATAGGCTTCTATATTGGGCTTTGTTGGGCTAATGGATGGGTGGTGGTCTTGGGTCACTTCTCCTATTCTTCTTGGCTCCTTTATTTCCTAAAAACAAAATATAAAAACATTATTCGAATAAAATAAACCTTATTTCCTAATAAATAATAAATAATAATAAAAATAAATAAAAGTTAGGTTAAATTAGGGATGCCTTGTGGGGCATCTCCTAAGGTAACCACTTCCTGCATTCCTGGGGCTTCAGTCCCCTGATAATGCTTGAGGCGCTGTCCATTGACTTTGAATTGGTGCCCGTCTTTTAATGATCGGATTGTGATGGCACCATGGGGAAAAACTTGTACGACTTGGAATGGGCCAGACCATCTAGATTTTAGTTTCCCTGGGAAAAAGTTTTAGTCTAGAATTGAACAACAATACAAGCTGCCCTGGGCAGAATTGTCGTGGCAGCAACTTCCTGTCATGCCACTTCTTAGTTTTCTCCTTGTAGATTCTTGCATTGTCGTAGGCCATTGTCCGTATTTCTTCAATCTTGTTCAGATCTAACAACCTTTTCTGGCCTGCTGTTGCATGTAAAATAGTCTATCGCAATTGTAGTGCAAGTATACACGACGCAAGTAGTAAAGTGATACAAAGTATCGGATATCGTCTCCACAGGGATTGGGCTAATAGCTTCACCTAGATTCACTGCACAAAAGCAAAGGAAATATTTAAGAGAATTGTCACGAATATTAAATTAAAAACGTAAATAAAAGATTGAGATATCAAGATGGAGAAAATGGGCTGGTATTGAGTTGCTTAGTAGTGTAGGTATTGAATTGCTTAGGATCTCCAGTTCTGTCGTCGCACCCGTCGCCGACAGCACCTGTCGCGGCGTCTGTCCGTCAGCTATCGCGGCAGCGAACACTAACTCCGTACTTCAAGCTTGGCAAGAATCCCAGATCTGCCTTGCCCTATCCCTAGGCACAAGTCTGTCGATGATCACGTCTTTGATGATACCTCCCGGCGTGAATCGAAGGATGAACACCGATGTGTATGAATTCTTCCTTAGCCACTTAATCTCGCCTTATCCCTAAGCACGAGATGGTTCAACTATAAACTAGAGAACACGCTTTTATCTCTTTCGTATACTTAACTCTCCCGATGCTAAGTAAATGGATAACCTCACAATGCTCTCCCGATGCTCTTGCAAGATATTAAAACCAAGATAAAAGAACTTGAAGTTTATTTTATTGAACTTGAAAAACCCTAAAACAAAGCAACCCTTGCAACTACTTTACAAAACAACTCGTAGCCCTAGGGGGAAATTAGAACATATCGGTGACAGGTAAACGGCAGGGTTTAGGTTTCGGTTATGGGGTAGTCGGCTATGCCCTAGGTTTAATCTATGCCCTTTATATAAGCTTTGGGCTCAAGTTATCTAAGGTAACAAGGATTACAACTTTAATTAAAAGTAAGATTCTAATAAAGACTAAATCTCTAAGGATTCCTACTTTTCAGCCGCCTCCTTGTTTACATGGGAATTCTTCTCTTTGAGCTTTGGCTTGACATATCTTTTGATCCGGGGCTTGGAAAAATATTCGGCTTCCACACGACAGACGAGCAGATTTTTCTCTATCTATCGAGGTCCACTTCGCTTTTCCTCTTCATGAATCTGCTGTCATCATGCTGTCACGACAGGTCCGTGACAGGTTCGTCTTCTTCAGCTGCTTGTCCAGTTCAGCTCTCCTGCTTATCTGCCCTGCACCTGCCTTCAACATCTACTGTGACAGATACCTGCAAAAATAACCATCTTTCAGTAGAATCTGTGCCTTTTATATAATTGTGATGTTTTATTGAAAACTAACCTAAATGCAATGCAATGGTGCTTGAATGCAGCAGAAATATGGGTTTAAAAAGGTGTAAATGATAGAACTTTTACACACTCAACACACCCCCAAACTCAAGTTTTTGCTTGCCCTCAAGCAATGAAGACTTAAAAGAAAATTGAAAATTTTTGTGTTGGCCTTCAAACAGTGAACTGTCCCTCACCTGTCGCTCATTCTCTATGGCGGCAGCAACCTGTCGGAAGGGTTAGGATCTGTCCGGAATCTCCCTATAGCTCTCGTGCAGTGTGTGCATGCTTGTGAACAGTTATAAGCTAAGACTCTCTTAGTTTCACTAGAATATTCAACTCCTTAACTTGAATTTTATGTCAAAGTTTACTTTCTTTTAGAAGGCACATTTTCATGCTTTTTCTTCTATTTTCAAGCTAAGTTTTTCTAGAGCCAGTTTTGGGCACCTCTAGTTAGCTTCCTAGAGCCGGTTTCGGGCACCTCTAGGTTTTTGATTTTCTTTTGCTAAACTTCTTTCCTAGAGCCAGTGTTAGGCACCTCTAGGGGCTATCCAAGTTCTAAGCTTCCTATTCTAGTTTGTCTAAAAGAGTTCTAAGCATTATAACAGTCACAAAGTGTTTAAGTTTTCAGAACTATAGAAAGGCTCTAAACTTTTCCTTAACCTGTCCTAAAGATGCTGCCACGACAGAGCTGTCATGACAGGTAAGTTAACTTCACAGTTTTAAGCCAACAGTTTAAATTTTCTGATTTTTCTGATTTTTTTTTAAAAGAACTTTAAATAACTAATAAGACACAACAATTAAACAAAAGATGTGCTAAAGACTCCATTAAATATGGAGGGTTGCCACCCCCAAACTCGAGGGTTGCATTGCCCTCAATGCAAAATGACACTAAAACAAATAAAGAAAAACATGAAAAATAAAAGTACATCGCAAATATATAAGGGCAGGCAGCAATAAGAGAAGAAAAAGAAATAAAAACTTAAATTTTATGCGCTGTCCTCATCGCTGCTGCTGACGCGGATCTGATGGTAGCGTCTGCGTTGGGGAGGTGGCTGGGCAGGTTCCGGAGCAGGTTGGTCAACAGGTTCATCAGCCTGTTGAGGTGCAGGTTCTTCCTCCGGTTGGGGGACAGGGTCGTCAGCAGGTTGAAGGGCAGGTGGTTCCACTAGTCGAACATCAGAGCTGCCGCTGCTGTCCCAGCTGGTACTCGTAATGGCTTTGGACAGCATCCTCTTGTTGGCGACATGTTTGATTCTTTTCACCCGCGTAAAGGCGCTGTCCAAGTTTCTCCGGACGAGAGGGCTGTCGTCAGTGGCAGCTCGCTTGGTGCCTCGAGGGGAAGTGTCCGCCGGTGGGCTGCCGGCTGCTGTCGGGGAAGGTGTGGAGGAGGCAGATTCTCCATGGGGAGAGACAGGTGGTGTGGGAGTGGGGGAGGGTATATTAAAGTAATGGGCGGGGAAGGTGGGGAAAATGACATCCGAAAAATTTAAAGTGTTGGTAATAAAGTTTACCGTTGCGTTGGAGAAATCGCGGATGAATGTCATTAAACCCATCTGCCGCTCCTCTATCCTCAAGATGGCAGCTAAGATGTCGGCGTTCTGACCTGCCGGTGCGGTGTTGGTCGCAGCTTCTGGGGCAGGCTCGGTGGCAGGTTCATCATCAGATTCAGCAGGTGGGGCGTTTGGATCGAAGGCGTTGAGGGGTGTTACGACGATAATCTCCATAAGGCTGGAGATGTTGCTGTCGGTCCAGCCGCTGCCCTTCTTGATTTTGTCTGAAGGGTCCTCCGGTACAGCAGCGCAGCGGCAGAGGGCCGTAATGGTGAAGGGCAGGCATAGTCGTGAATCTGTTCTGAAGGCACAATCGAGAATGCTTTCTCGCATGTACCTGCCCACGTTGATCGGCCTGTCATGCATGATAGAGTGGATGAGGGCAAGCCGCTGCCTGTTGACTGTCGTGTGGTGGGATGAGGGCAGGATACGCTTTTTAATAAAAGCGTTCCATAGTTTAGCCTCGGGGAGCAGCTCTGCCCGGTTGACGGAGTTGGGATTCTTTTTGCTGGTGCTCCATGTTGTGCCCCTTTCTGTCAATTCCCTCATGACAGCATCGTGGCCGGCAGCGTCGAGAGAGTCCCAAAACTGTTGATGAGCGTCGTCATTGGGGCCAAAGAAGAGGCCGAAGACATGATTGATGCTGCTGGCGGTGAAAGGAACTGTCACTCCTCGGACGACGACATATGTCGCCGACTTACTCTCGATCGCCTCATAGAATTCCCTTACCAGGGTGTCATTAAGCTCTGCCGGCTGCTCGGCAAAGTCTTCCCAGAGTTGCGCCGTAATGGCCTTCATGATGAACGGCCGGAGTCCAAAAAGAGGAGCATCTCTGTTATAGATGAAGCTCCGTTCCTCCCAAAGTTCTTTGTTGGCGAACGGGGATGCTGCTGCGGAAGAAGAGGCGGCAGCAACATTTTGGCGAGTCTGTCGTGAAGACATTTTTGGTTGCAAGGGCTGAAAAAGGAGAGAAAATAGATAAAACTAGAAAAGAATACAAGAGAGAAAAATCAGAAGTGATGAAAAAATGAAAGGGAGAAGGGGTTTATATAGCTGTCGAGTAGCTGCCCATTTAATGCCGCAACGGCAGGCGGGAATAACGGAGCGGCAGATTGGATATGGCGTGTCTAACGCGTCTGACACGCATTAATGCGTCTGCGGAGCGTCTGCCGCACGCTTCTTCGTCTGCCGTGCATCTGTTGACAGCCTGTCAAATCCGTCTGCGCCGGCAGCCGAAACGACAGGTTACCATAGATGGGCTTGGTTGGGCTGATGGTTGGGCGATGGTCTTGGGCCACTTCTTCTTTCTCACTTGTCTCTTTTATTTCCTAAAAACTGAAATTAAAAACAAAACATTATTAAAATAAATCTAGTTCCTAATAAATAATAATAAAATAAAATAAAACTAGGTTAAATTAGGGATGCCTTGTGGGGCATCACCTAAGGTAACCACTTCCTGAATTCCTGGGGCTTCAGTCCCCTGATAATGCTTGAGGCGTTGTCCATTGACTTTGAATTGGTGCCCGTCTTTTAATGATTGAATTGTAATGGCACCATGGGGGAAAACTTGAATTACTTGGAATGGCCCAGACCATCTAGATTTGAGCTTCCCTGGAAAGAGTTTCAACCTCGAATTGAACAACAACACAAGCTGCCCTGGGCAGAACTGTCGCGGCAGCAACTTCTTGTCATGCCACTTCTTTGTTTTCTCTTTGTATATTCTTGCGTTGTCATAGGCCATTGTCCGTATTTCCTCGATTTCATTCAAATCTAACAGCCTTTTCTGACCTGCCTTGTCCAAGTCCATGTTTACTGCCTTGATTGCCCAATATGCCTTATGCTCTATCTCGACAGGCAGGTGACAGGTTTTCCCATAGATCAATCGGAATGGAGACATGCCCAATGGAGTCTTGAAAGCTGTCCTGTATGCCCATAATGCATCATTCAGAAGTAAAGACCAATCTTTCCTAGTTGGTTTGACCATTTTTTCAAGAATGTTCTTCACTTCCCTGTTGGAAATCTCAGCCTGTCCATTGGTCTGTGGGTGGTATGCTGTCGCTATCTTGTGCTTGACACCATATTTTCTCAAGGCGGCAGCAATTACCCTGTTGTCAAAATGTCTCCCTTCATCACTGATAATCGCCTTAGGGATGCCAAATCTAGAAAAGATGTTTTTATGCAAAAACTTTTGGACCGTTTTGGCATCATTCTTTTGAGTTGCGATTGCTTCTACCCACTTGGAGACATAATCTACTGCTAGGAGGATGTAAAGATTTCCACATGAAGATGGAAAAGGTCCCATAAAATCAATCCCCCATACGTCGAAGATCTCGACTTCTAAGATATTCTGTAGTGGCATCTCGTTTCTCCTTGAGATGTTACCTGTCCGCTGGCACCTGTCACAGTTTTTGTAAAATTCCTGTGCGTCCTTATACAGTGTCGGCCAGTAGAAACCTGACTGCAGCACCTTGGCAGCAGTTTTGTTGCCTCCTAAGTGTCCTCCATATTGTGAAGCATGACAGTGATGGAGAATGTCTTCTTGTTCTTCTTGTGGTACACATCTCCTTATAACCTGATCTGCGCACAATTTGAAAAGAAGAGGTTCGTCCCAATAATAATGTTTAACATCATTTTGAAACCTCTTCCTGGCTTGATAAGTAAGATCAGAAGGTAATATTCCGCTAACTATAAAATTAACGAAATCAGCATACCAGGGAAGGTTAGAAGACTTACCTGCCGCCATGGCTGTCGCGACAGCTATTGCGGCAGCGAAGAGCTGCTCATCAGGGAAGGTCTCTAGTATGTGTGTCTCATCTACAGGTAGACTCTGTCCCAACTCCAACCTAGACAAGTGATCTGCCACCTGATTTTCTGTCCCCTTTTTGTCTTTGATTTCAAGGTCGAATTCTTGTAATAGCAAGATCCATCTTATCAACCTAGGCTTTGCATCCTTCTTTGCGAACAAGTACTTAAGGGCAGAATGATCGGTGTGCACTATTACTTTCGTCCCAAGTATATAAGAACGAAACTTGTCGATGGAGAACACCACAGCTAACAGCTCCTTTTCTGTGGTGGTATAATTCACTTGGGCATCATTCAATGTTTTGCTGGCATAATATATGACATGAAACAGCCTGTCCTTGCGCTGCCCAAGTGCTGCCCCGACAGCATAGTCACTAGCATCACACATAATTTCAAACGGTTGCGTCCAGTCTGGTGGCTGTACTATGGGGGCTGTCACTAGTTTTTCCTTCAGAACCTTGAATGCTTCAGTACATTCTTCATTAAAGTCAAAGGGTCGGTTCTGTTCTAAGAGATGACATAAGGGCTTCGTGATTTTTGAGAAATTTGCGATAAATCTCCTATAGAAACCAGCATGCCCTAGGAAACTCCTAATGCCCTTGACTGTGGTTGGCGGCGGCAGCTTCTCTATGACTTCAATCTTTGCCCTGTCGACTTCTATCCCACGCCAGCTAATCTTATGGCCTAAAACTATTCCCTCATCTACCATAAAATGGCATTTTTCCCAATTAAGAACAAGATTAGCTTTTTCACATCTTTCAAGTACCTTTTGAAGGTTGCCAAGGCAGCTCTCAAAATCGTCTCCAAAGACAGAAAAATCATCCATGAAGATCTCAAGGAAGTCCTCTACCATGTCGGAGAATATTGCCATCATGCACCTTTGGAAGGTGGCAGGTGCGTTACAGAGTCCAAACGGCATCCTCCTAAATGCGTATGTTCCGTAGGGGCAGGTGAAAGTCGTTTTCTCTTGGTCCTCCGGTGCAATAGCAATTTGATTATATCCTGAATAACCATCAAGAAAACAATAGTAAGGTTTACCCGCTAATCTATCAAGCATTTGATCAATAAAGGGTAAAGGAAAGTGATCTTTTCGGGTAGCTTTGTTAAGCTTCTGATAGTCCATACAAGCCCTCCAACCGGTCACAGTCCTGGTTGGGATTAACTCGTTGTTTTTGTTGGTTATCACAGTCATGCCTCCTTTCTTGGGAACACATTGCACCGGGCTTACCCATTTGCTATCGGAGATGGCGTAGATGATACCAGCGTCTAACCATTTAATTATTTCCTTACGCACTACCTCCTTCATTGCAAGGTTTAACCGCCTTTGGGCATCAATATTCGGCTTATGATCTTCCTCTAGGAGGATTTTGTGCATACAGATTGCCGGACTAATGCCCTGAATGTCTGCTATGGTCCATCCTATCGCCCTTTTATGCTGCCTCAACATGTCGATCAGCTGTCGTTCCTGTTCCTGCGGCAGCTTAGCAGAGATGATCACAGGTAGTGTTTTATCACTACCAAGATAAGCATATTTAAGCTGCCCTGGCAGGGGCTTAAGTTCTAAGACAGGTGGTTCAACAGTAGATGGCTTTTGGATTAAATGGTTATCCGAAGTGTAATTCAAGGGTTCGAATAACTTACCTGGGCGATGGTCTAACCAGTCTACCTCCTCATGACCTTCAGTATCAGATGAATTGGATTCAGAGGAGTTGCTGTCGTCGGTGCTGTCGTCGTTGCTGTCGTGACAGGCTTGTAAATGGCTGTCGCAGCAGTGACCAAATTTTATATCCTGGCAGCCCGACCTGATGCAGGGTTGATCAAAGGTCACCTCAATGATGGCCTTGCATTCTTCATCCACATCAGCATGTTTCATTGCTTGGAGAACATTCAACTTAATTTCTTGATCGTTTACGCGCATGGTGAGTTCTCCTTTCTCCACATCAATCAATGATCTTCCCGTGGCTAAGAAGGGTCGCCCTAGGATGACTGGTGCGTTCTCATCTGCCTCACAATCTAAAATAAGAAAGTCAGCAGGAAAAATAAGTTTATCCACTCTTACCAAGATGTCTTCAATTTTTCCCTCGGGGTGAACGTAAGAGCGGTCGGCTAACTGTAGGGTAACTGTCGTGGGCCGCGCCTTGCCAATACCTAATTTCTGAAAAACAGATTTGGGCATTAGATTGACACTAGCACCAAGATCACATAATGCCTTACCCACAAATTTATCTCCGATTACGCAAGGTATGAGGAAGCTCCCTGGATCCTTCTTTTTCTGGGGTGGTTGTCGATGAAGAATACTCATGCAACCTTCTTGCATCCTTACCGTTTCAAATTCCCCAAGTTTAGATTTTTTAGACATAACATCCTTGAGAAATTTAGCATAACCGGGCATTTCCCTAACAGCATCTAACAACGGAATGTTAATATGAACCTGTTTAAAAATATCATAAATTTTCTTAAGTTGAGATTCATGCTTAGCTTGCTGTATCCGTTGAGGAAAAGGTGGTGGAGGGCGATAATCAGCAATGCGCCCTTCCCACTGCATGCGAATCTGAGGTCGATACTCATCTTTTTTCTCCTCTGTCGCTTCTGCTGTCGTGACAGGCTCATCGGCAGCAGTCTGTTCATTACCTGCCGGGGCAGCTTCCTCGGCAGGCTTATCCAAGGCAGGTTTCTTTTCTATTTCAGCTTCTTTTTCCGGCCCTGGTAACTTTTTCCCACTCCTAGTAGTAATCGCCTTACATTGCTCATGAGGGGGCGTTCTAGCATTTTCAGTATTGCTAGGGAATCCTCCATTCTGCCGTGGCTTAATATGCTGCGACACCTGACCCATTTGTGTCTCTAGAGATTTCAAGGTGGCCTCATGGTTTGTCATTCTCATCTTAGTTTCATCCATAAAGTCTTCCGTTTTCTTGACAAACTTATTGATGTTATCCATATACGTGCCAGTCTGAGACATAAAGGTGGCCAGAGTTTGCTCCAATATACTACTCGTGGCAGGTGGTGGCTGCTGTTGTTGCTGAGGCGGCAGGTTCTGCGGCAGGTTTTGCGGCTGTGGCTGCTGTCGCGTCAACAATCTCGGTCCCCCCTGATTCTGATTATATGCTTGCGGATTTAGAGCATTGTTGGGGCTACTCCAGGAAAATTTGGGGTCTTTCCTCCAATTAGGGTTGTAATTGTTGGAATTGTAGTTTGGCTTGTAATTTCCAACATATTTTCCTTCTTCTATATTTATAGGGCACTCATCCCTACTATGATTTCCCTCACATGTAGCACAAACTTCCTCAACAGCAAACCCTCGTACTTCCTCTTCACTCAATAAGTGTTTCATGGCCTTAGTGAGGAATGCTACCTGTGATTTCATAGTGCTGTCAGCCTCATAATCCTTGACAGCAAGGACCCGTTTACCCCCTCTTCTAGCGGTTGGAAACTGCTCCTCATTCTTAGCTAGATGTTTCAGAACTTGCAGGGCCTCGTCTGGATCTTTGTCCAATAGTAGTCCATTTGCTGCAGAATCAATTCGAATGCGAGTTTGTAAGTTAGCAGCATTATAAAACTTAGTTACCTGATTCCAGACGGGGAATCCATGCATTGGGCAGTTTCGTAGAAGAGTTGTGAATCTGTCCCAGGCCTCGTGCATTGGCTCGTCATCTTCCTGTTGAAAAGTAGCAATTTCATTACGTAATCGCTCAGCTAAATGTGAAGGATTAAAACGAGACAAAAATTCACGAGTTAAATCTGCCCAAGTCATGATAGAACCCGGTGTAAGTTTATTCCACCAAGTTTTAGCTCTGTCCCTCAATGAATGGGGGAATAACCGAAGCCTCAGTATCTCCGGACTAACTCCTGGTAGTCTGAACGAACCACAGATCTCCTGGAACGTTTTGAGATGCTCCCTGGCATCTTCTGTCGCAGAACCACCAAACTGCCCGGCATTGTTGATCATACTAAACATGACAGGTTTAAGCTCGAAGTTGTCAACGTCAATATCCGGCAGCGTGGTCTCCAGCTCTACATGATCGTTCAGCATGTAGTCACGACATGACCGTCGTCTATCTGCCCCAGGCGGGTCGCCGACAGGTGGGTTATTATTGCCAAGGGGTGGTATGAAACCACCAGCAGGTTGGTTATGGCCCATCTGCTCTAGCTGTTCTTCAAGGTATTCGTTTCGGTCTAAGAGGTGGCGAATCTGTTTCTTGAGATTAAAGGAACGTTCAATCTCCGGATCTAATTTATACTCAGGATCTTTACCTCTTTTCGATCTGCGCATAAACAGGAAAACCTTGTGAAAAACAAGAGTTTAAAAACACAAAAGAAAAATTTTAAAAAAAACGAAAATAAAAACAAAAAGTGCAAGGAAAGAAAGGTGTAGTTATGTTGCCAATCCCCGGCAACGGCGCCAAAAACTTGTTGCGTGTAAAATAGTCTATCGCAATTGTAGTGCAAGTATACACGACGCAAGTAGTAAAGTGATACAAAGTATCGGATATCGTCTCCACAGGGATTGGGCTAATAGCTTCACCTAGATTCACTGCACAAAAGCAAAGGAAATATTTAAGAGAATTGTCACGAATATTAAATTAAAAACGTAAATAAAAGATTGAGATATCAAGATGGAGAAAATGGGCTGGTATTGAGTTGCTTAGTAGTGTAGGTATTGAATTGCTTAGGATCTCCAGTTCTGTCGTCGCACCCGTCGCCGACAGCACCTGTCGCGGCGTCTGTCCGTCAGCTATCGCGACAGCGAACACTAACTCCGTACTTCAAGCTTGGCAAGAATCCCAGATCTGCCTTGCCCTATCCCTAGGCACAAGTCTGTCGATGATCACGTCTTTGATGATACCTCCCGGCGTGAATCGAAGGATGAACACCGATGTGTATGAATTCTTCCTTAGCCACTTAATCTCGCCTTATCCCTAAGCACGAGATGGTTCAACTATAAACTAGAGAACACGCTTTTATCTCTTTCGTATACTTAACTCTCCCGATGCTAAGTAAATGGATAACCTCACAATGCTCTCCCGATGCTCTTGCAAGATATTAAAACCAAGATAAAAGAACTTGAAGTTTATTTTATTGAACTTGAAAAATCCTAAAACAAAGCAACCCTTGCAACTACTTTACAAAACAACCCGTAGCCCTAGGGGGAAATTAGAACATATCGGTGACAGGTAAACGACAGGGTTTAGGTTTCGGTTATGGGGTAGTCGGCTATGCCCTAGGTTTAATCTATGCCCTTTATATAAGCTTTGGGCTCAAGTTATCTAAGGGAACAAGGATTACAACTTTAATTAAAAGTAAGATTCTAATAAAGACTAAATCTCTAAGGATTCCTACTTTTCAGCCGCCTCCTTGTTTACATGGGAATTCTTCTCTTTGAGCTTTGGCTTGACATATCTTTTGATCCGGGGCTTGGAAAAATATTCGGCTTCCACACGACAAACGAGCAGATTTTTCTCTATCTATCGAGGTCCACTTCACTTTTCCTCTTCATGAATCTGCTGTCATCATGCTGTCACGACAGGTCCGTGACAGGTTCGTCTTCTTCAGCTGCTTGTCCAGTTCAGCTCTCCTGCTTATCTGCCCTGCACCTGCCTTCAACATCTACTGTGACAGATACCTGCAAAAATAACCATCTTTCAGTAGAATCCGTGCCTTTTATATAATTGTGATGTTTTATTGAAAACTAACCTAAATGCAATGCAATGGTGCTTGAATGCATCAGAAATATGGGTTTAAAAAGGTGTAAATGATATAACTTTTACACACTCAACACCTGCCTTGTCCAAGTCCATATTTACTGCCTTGATCGCCCAGTATGCTCTGTGCTCTATCTCGACAGGCAGATGACAGGTTTTCCCATAAATCAAACGGTACGGAGACATTCCCAATGGAGTCTTGAGAGCTGTCCTATATGCCCATAACGCATCATTTTGAAGTAAAGACCAATCTTTCCTAGTTGGTTTAACCATCTTCTCAAGAATGTTCTTAACTTCCTTATTAGATATTTCAGCTTGTCCATTGGTTTGTGGATGGTATGCTGTCGCGATCCTATGCTTGACACCATATTTCTTCAAGGCGGCAACAATAACCCTATTGTCAAAATGTCTCCCTTCATCACTGATAATCGCCTTAGGGATGCCAAACCTAGAAAAGATGTTTTTGTGTAAAAACTTTTGGACTGTCTTGGCATCATTCTTTTGTGTGGCGATGGCTTCAACCCACTTAGAGACATAATCTACTGCTAAGAGGATGTATAAATTTCCACATGAAGATGGAAAAGGTCCCATAAAATCAATCCCCCAAACGTCGAAGATCTCGACTTCTAGAATGTTCTGCAATGGCATCTCGTTTCTCCGTGAGATGTTACCTGTCCTTTGGCACCTGTCACAGTTCTTGTAGAAGATTTGTGCATCTTTGTACAGTGACGGCCAGTAAAATCCTGACTGCAGCACCTTGGCGGCAGTTTTGTTGCCTCCTAAGTGACCTCCATATTGTGAAGCATGGCAGTGATGAAGAATGTCTTCTTGCTCTTCTTGTGGTACACACCTCCTTATAACCTAATCTCCATATAGTTTGAAAAGAAGAGGTTCGTCCCAATAATAATGCTTAACATCATTTTGGAACCTCTTCCTGGCTTGATAATTAAGATCAGAAACAAGTATTCCGCTAACTATAAAATTAAAGATATCAGCATACTAGGGGAGTTCAGAAGACTTACCTGCCGCCATGGCTGTCGCGATAGTGATTGCGGCAGCAAAGAGCTGCTCGTCTGGGAAGGTCTCCAGTATGTTTGTCTCATCTATTGGTAGACTCTGTCCCTTCTCCAACCTTGACAAGTGATCTGCCACCTGATTTTCTATCCCTTTCTTGTCTTTGATTTCAAGGTCGAATTCTTGCAATAGCAGGATCCACCGTATCAATCGAGGCTTTGCATCCTTTTTCGTGAACAAATACTTCAGGGCAGAATGGTCTGTGTGCACTATTACCTTCGTTCCAAGTATGTAAGAACGAAACTTGTCAATGGAGAATACCACAGCTAATAACTCCTTTTCTGTGGTGGTGTAGTTCACTTGGGCGTCATTCAGTGTCTTGCTGGCATAATATATGACATGAAATAACTTGTCTTTCCGCTGCCCAAGTGCTGCCCCAACAGCATAGTCACTCGCATCACACATAATCTCAAATGGCTGTGTCCAGTCTGGTGGCTGTACTATTGGGGCTGTTACCAGTTTTTCCTTCAGAACCTTGAATGCTTCAGTGCATTCATCATTAAAGTCAAAGGGTCGGTTCTGCTCCAAAAGATGGCATGGGGGCTTGGTAATTTTTGAGAAATTTGCAATAAATCTCCGATAAAAACCAGCATGTCCCAAGAAACTTCTAATGCCCTTGACTGTGGTCGGCGGTGGTAGCTTCTCAATCACTTCTATTTTAGCCCTGTCGACTTCTATCCCACGACAGCTAATCTTATGGCCAAGGACTATCCCTTCATCCACCATAAAGTGGCATTTTTCCCAATTTAAAACTAGGTTTGCTTTTTCACATCTTTCAAGTACCTTTTGTAGATTGCCTAGGCAGCTCTCAAAATCGTCTCCAAAGACTGAAAAATCATCCATGAAAATCTCAAGGAAGTCCTCTACCATATCGGAGAATATGGCCATCATGCACCTTTGGAAGGTGGCGGGTGCATTACATAATCCAAACGACATTCTCCTAAAAGCATACATTCCGTAGGGGCATGTGAAAGTCGTCTTTTCTTGATCCTCCGGTGCGATAGCAATTTGATTATAACCTGAATAACCATCAAGAAAACAATAGTAAGGTTTACCCGCTAATCTATCAAGCATTTGATCAATAAAGGGTAAAGGAAAGTGGTCCTTTCGGGTAGCTTTGTTAAGCTTCCGATAGTCCATACAAACCCTCCAACCGGTCACAGTCCTGGTTGGGATTAACTCATTGTTTTCATTGGTCACCACGGTCATTCCTCCTTTCTTGGGCACACATTGCACCAGGCTCACCCATTTGCTGTCGGAGATGGCGTAAATAATACCAGCATCTAACCATTTGATTATCTCTTTACGAACCACCTCCTTCATTGCATGGTTTAACCGCCTTTGGGCATCTATAGTCGGCTTATGATCTTCCTCTAAAAGGATTTTGTGCATGCATAACGCCGGACTAATGCCATGAATGTCAGCTATCGTCCATCCAATCGCCTTTTTGTGCTGCCGTAGCATACCTATTAGCTGTCGTTCCTGTTCCTGCGGCAGCTTAGAAGAGATGATTACGGGCAACGTATCATTTGAACCAAGAAAAGCATATTTTAGCTGCCCTGGCAGGGGCTTCAGTTCTAGGGCAGGTGGTTAAACAGTATATGGCTTTTGGATTAAATGGTTATCCAAAGTATAATTTAAAGGTTCGAATAACTTACCTGGACGATTGCCTATCCAGTTTACCTCCTCCTGATCTTCAGTATCAGATGTATCGGATTCAGAGGAGTTGCTGTCGTCGGTGCTGTCGTCAGTGCTGTCGTGACAGCCTGGTAGGTGGCTGCCGAGGTAGTACCCAATTTTTATATCGTGACAGCCCGACCTGATGCAGGGTTGATCAAAGGCAACGTCAGTGACAGCCTTGCATTCCTTGTCTGCATCAACATGTTTCACAGCTTGGAGAACATTCAACTTAATCTCTTGATCGTTCACTCGCATGGTGAGTTCTCCTTTCTCAACATCAATCAATGATCTTCCTGTGGCTAAGAAGGGTCGCCCAAGGATGATTGGTGCACTTTCATCTGCCTCACAATCTAAAATAAGAAAGTCAGCAGGAAAAATAAATTTATCCACTCTTACCAGAATATCTTCGATTTTTCCTTCAGGATGAACATAAGAGCGGTCTGCCAGCTGCAGAGTTACTGTCGTGGGCCGCGCCTTTCCAATACCTAATTTCTGAAAAACAGATTTTGGCATTAAATTAACACTAGCACCAAGATCACAAAGTGCCTTACCCACAAATTTATTTCCGATTACACAAGGTATGATGAAGCTCCTCGGATCATTCTTTTTCTGGGGTGGCTGCCGATGAAGAATACTCATGCAACCTTCTGTCATCTTTACCGTTTCAAATTCCCCAAGTTTAGATTTCTTTGACATGACATCCTTGAGAAATTTAGCATAACCGGGCATCTCCCTAACGACATCTAACAACGGAATATTAATGTGAACCTGCTTAAAAATATCATAAATCTTTTTGAGTTGAGATTCTTGCTTAGCTTGCTGTATCCGTTGAGGAAAAGGAGGTGGGGGACGGTAATCAACAATACGTCCTTCCCACTGCATATGAATCTGAGGAGGTTTGGGTTCATCATTCTCCTCTGTCGCTTCTGCTGTCGTGACAGGATCATCGGCAGCAGTCTGTTTATTACCTGTCGGGGCAGCTTCCTCGGCAGGTCTGTTCAAGGCTGGTTCCTTTACTGTTTCAGCTTCTTTTTCCGGCCCTGGTAACTTCTTCCCACTCCTAGTAGTAATAGCTTTACACTTCTCATGTGTGGGCTGCCTAGCATTCTCAGTGTTACTAGGAAATCCTCTAGTCTGCCTCGGCTTAATATGTTGGAAAACCTGACCCATTTGTGTCTCCAAATATTTCAGAGTAGCTTCATGATTCGTCATCCGCATCTCTGTTTTATCTATCAAATTCTCTGTCTTCTTGACAAACTGATTCATATTCTCAATATAAGTACCTGTCTGAGACATAAAGGTGGCCAGAGTCTGTTCCAGTATACTGCTCGTGGCAGCTGGTTGCTGCTGTTGCTGCTGCGGCGGCAGTTGCGGCGGCAGTTGCTGTCGCGTCAGCAATCTAGGTCCTCCCTGATTCTGATTGTGTGCTTGAGGATTCAGGGCATTATTAGGGTTGCTCCAAGAAAACTTGGGATCCTTCCTTCAATTGGGATTATAGTTGTTGGAATTGTAATTCGGCTTGTAATTTCCAACATATTTTCCTTCTTCTAACTGTATAGGACACTCATCCGAACTATGATATCCCTCACAGATTTCACATACCTCCTCAACAGCAAATCCATGTTGTCCATCATCATTCAATAACCTTTTCATTGCTTTAGTAAGGAATGCTACCTGTGATTTCATTGTGCTGTCGGCCTCATAATCCTTGACAACTAGTACCCGTTTACCCCCTCTTCTTGCTGTCGGAAACTGCTCCTCATTCTTAGCTAGATTTTTCAATACTTGCATTGCCTCATCCGGATCTTTATCCAATAATAGTCCATTTGCTTCTGAATCAATTCGAATCCGAGTTTGTAAGTTGGCCGCATTGTAAAACTTAGTTACCTGATTCCAGACAGGGAATCCATGCATTGGACAGTTCCGTAGAAGAGTAGTAAATCTGTCCCAGGCCTCGTGCATTGGCTCGTTATCTTCATGTTGAAAAGTAGCAATTTCATTACGTAATCGCTCAGATAAATGTGAAGGATTAAAATGAGATAAAAATTCACGAGATAAATCTGCCCAAGTTCTAATTGAACCCGGTGTAAGTTTATTCCACCAAGTTTTAGCTCTGTCCCTCAATGAATGGGGAAATAACCGAAGCCTCAGTATCTCCGGATTAACTCCTGGCAGTCTAAACGAACCACAGATCTCCTGGAACGTTTTGAGATGCTCCCTAGCATCTTCAGTAACAGCACCACTAAACTGCCTGACATTGTTGATCATACTAAACATGACAGGTTTCAGCTCGAAGTTGTCAACATCAATGTCCAGCAGCGTGGTCTCCAGGTCTACATGATCGTTCAACGTGTAGTCACGACAGAACCGTCGGCCGGCGGCGGCAGGGTTGCCGACAGGCGGTATAATATCGCCGACAGGCGGGTCGTCTCCATTGTGGGCCATCTTCTCTAGATGTTCCTCAAGGTACTCGTTCCTGGCTAGTAAGTGACGAAGTTGTTTCTTGAGATTGAATGAACGTTCGATTTCCGGATCTAATGGATACTTAGGATCTTTACCTCGATTCGATCTGCGCATAAACAAGTAACCTTGTGAAAAGAAAGAGTTGAGTGCACCAAAGAAAAACAGAAAAATAAAAAAATAAAAAAAAACAAAAACAAAAACGAAAAGTGCAATAAAAGAAAAGGTAGAGTTATGTTGCCAATCCCCGGCAACGGCGCCAAAAACTTGTTGCGTGTAAAATAGTCTATTGCAATGGTAGTGCAAGTATACACGACGCAAGTAGTAAAGTGATACGAAGTATCGGATATCGTCTCCACAGGGATTGGGCTAATAGCTTCACCTTAATTCACTGCACGAAAGTAAAGGAAATATTTGAGAGTTGTCACGAGAATAATAAAGTAAACGTAAATAAAAGAATAGAAATATCAAGATAGAGAGAATGGGCTGGTATTGAATTGCTCAGTAGTGCAGATATTGCAGAGTTTAGGAGATCCAGTTCTGTCGTCGCGCCCGTCGCGGCAGCACCTGTCGCGGCAGATGTCCGTTGATCGTCGCAGCAGCAAATGCTCAACTCAGTACTTTCAAGTTTGGCAAGAATCCCAGATCTGCCTTGGCCTATCCCTAGGTCTAAGTCTGTCGATGATCACGTCTTGATGATACCTCCCGGCGTGAATCGAAGGGTGAACACCGATGTGTATGAATTCTTCTTTAGCCACTTAACCGCGCCCTATCCCTAGGCACGAGATAGTTCAACTATAAACTAGAGAACTTGCTCTTATTTCTTTCGTATACTTAACTCTCCCGATGCTAAGTAAATAGATAACCTCACAATGCTCTCCCGATGCTCTTGCAAGATATTAATAACCAAAATAAGAGAACTTGAAGTTTATTTTATTGAACTGAAAATACCTAAAACAAAACAACCCTTGCAACTACTTTACAAATCAACCCGTGGCCCTAGGGGGAATTTAGAACATGCCGGCGGCGGGAAAACGGCTAGGGGTTTTTGGTTGTCGGTTATGGGGTATTCGATATGATCTCCCCCTAGGTTAAAATATATGCCCTTATATAAGCTTTGGGCTCAAGTTATCTAAGTTAACAAGGATTACAACTTTAATTAAAAGTATGATTCTAATAAAGACTTAATCTTCAAGGAATCTACTTTCCAGCCGTCCTCCTTGTTTCTTGGGATTTTCTCTCCTTGAGCTTTGAGCTTGACATATCTTTTGATCCGGGGCTTGAAAAAATATAAGGTTTTCACACGACAGACGAGCAGAATTTTCTCTATCTATCGAGGTCCACTTTGCTTTTTCTCCACTAACTTGTTGTCGTCCTTTGCTGTCACGGCAGCACCATGGCAGCATCGTCCTCTTTATCTGCTTGTCCAGTTCAGCTCTTCTGCTTCTCTGCCCCGCACCCGCCTTCACCGTCTACGACAGCGGCAACCTGCCAAAAACAACCATTTTTAGTAGAATCTGTGCCTTTTATATATTTGTGATGTTTTGCTGTAAACTAACCTAAATGCAATGAACTGATGCTTGAATGCAGCAGAAATATGGGTTAAAAAGGGTGTAAATAATAGAACTTTTACACACTCAACACCTATTATTTCTCTCGGTAATACCATTTTGCATTAATTGTTATGTAAGGATTTATAAAGAATGAGGATACCTATGTGCACCAATATAAGTTTCCATAAAGGAATGTCATAGTTGCCAAGGGAAATGTTATTTGCATATGAAATCGGTTGATTAAATGCATAATAAAAATAGTAAGTAAATGTATTTTAAATGATTATATTTGGCTATGTGACACTCTAAAAAGGTATCAGATATAATTGACAGGCCATAGGGTTTAAAATGCACTATAAAATAAGTCGACCGCCTTGTGGCTTTAAGGTAATTGAAAGACATTATCAGGGCTGATGAAATATGTGGATTTGAGCTAATTGAAAGACATTACCCGGGTTGGAGGCAAGAAGGAAAAATGTGATTGAAAGAAATCACTAGGTAATCCGAGTATCCAATTAGATTTATAAAAGAATTATAGTTTAATACGAGTCACACTAATTGCCAATATACGAGGATATAAAGGAAAAGCAAGAATGAAAGCATGACATGTTTTGCAAGAATGATGAATATGATTTGAATAAGCATGACATGTTTTGCAAGAATGAAAGTGTGATGTATATACTTTGAACAAGCATGATTTGTTAAATGCTTTGAGAATAAAAAGATTGGAATGATAGCATGATTTACTATGATGCATATATTTTGAACAAGCATGGGTTGTTTAAATTCTTTGAGAATGAAAGGTTTGAAATGATTTAAAACGGTTTTCTAATATTGGTCTTGGTTTTGAAAATGCATTGATGTTTTGCTTTTTGAGCGCACTCACTAGGCATTATATGCTTATGCTCTCTTTTCTTTCACAATGCAGTGAATTAAGCAAGTACGAGGTTGTGGTTCGTGGCAAGGAATGATTCCAAGACAAGCGTATAAAGAATATGTTTATGTTGTTTCACTATTTGTAATAAGGCAATGTGGGATAATTATTGGGTGTTTTGTTGTGTATAACACATGATTATTTGGTTAATGACATTAAATAATGTTAATGAAGTTGATTATGTTTTGAATGCAAAGTATAATTGACAAGTTTATAGCATGTTGATGATGAGATTTTGATTAATCTAATATTGAAAGATTTATGCTTTAATATGCAATGTTATGCAAATAATGGTTGGATGCTTATGGTTGTACTGTGGATGCTTGAGCAAGATTTTAATGGCATGTGTGATTGTTTGATGACATGTTAATTTAATTTCAAGTTTTTATTTGTATTTTGAGTATGTTGATTTTATGCAATTAGAAAACATGTCTCTAGATTGAGTAATGGTTGATGAATACATGATTTTTGGTTTACATGTTCTTGTAAGCATGCTCTATATGTGGTTTATGTTTAGGTAACATGATAGATTGATCGGAGCATGTTTGGTATATAATAGAGTTGAAAAACCAAGCAAAATGGGTCTTATAGACCTGCCCCTAACGGTACGGTACCCTCTGAATCGGTACACAAAGTCGTCCCCAAGCCTGGGAAGTGAATTTTAAGTCTGGGTATCGGTACATGGCGAGTCGTACCGATGCCAAAGTTGGAAACTGGAAAGCCCATATTGGTACGTAGCTTTGTGTAACGGGACACCCCTTCATATCGTATCGGTATGGAGCCCCGAGTACCAATATGCATGGCTATATTGGCAATTGATTTTATGTTGTAGTTTTCTTTCTTTATAAAATAGTCCTTGAATGTTTGCATATCAATTTGATGAGTTTTGATGATCTGTTTGAGCTGAAAACTCACATATGTGCATGAAACATGACTAATTAAATATTAGTAAATCAAAATTGATTAAGTCCCTATAATTATTCAGATTTTCAATTTGGTCTTTAAAATATTTATATGTGCAATTGAGTTCCTATCTGGTGTCATTTTCGAATGAGATTTTAACTGTTGCATGCATGTACACCGTATGACTTAATAAATCATCTAGATAAGTTTAAAATGGACCATAATTCGTGTAAGATAGTTCAGGCTTGCTTCGGCAAACCTAATGTGATATTCTTGGTTCGTGTCTAGTGACTAGGTCTGGTCGAGGGGATTACAAATTACCCCTTTGAAAAAACCTAATTCGATTTTAGGGTTTAGTTAGACAAAAAAATAGATTTTAGAGACTGATTTGTATTAAATTTGAAGCTTAGTGACCTTTCTATAATATAGGTATTTAGTAGGACTTAATCTTGTGATTTACCCTTCTTCATCAGGTCTTTAAACCCTAGCCTTTTCTGATTTCTTTGTGTTGCAACCTTCATCTCCTCTCCCAAAATCTCTCTGAAAATAACCCCGTACGATTGTGTCTGATCAAGCTCCAATGAGCCTCTCAAGGCCAACTGTATCGCATACCACATGTATCACTGTGATCACCTTATCATCCCTAACAAAACCCACTCCTCGTCGTTCATCGTTTGTGAGAGAATGGAGTGAAACCGTTCGTGAAGCTCCTCATAAATTTTGAAAGTCCTCATTATTCTTCTCAGAAGTTCAAAAAAAATAGTTAGAGTCCATTTTAAAAAAATAGTTAAACCTCTATTTTAAAAGAAAAATTAAATTGACCTCGTACACTCCTTTACCAAGCTCCGTCATTGCATTAAAATCCTAATCTTACAAGTGAGGTTATTCCCTCAAAGGGACCTCGAGGAGTTCGAGAAGATCATCAAGGCTTGCACTCTCAAGACTCAAGACGGCCCCAAGTGCTCTCACCACACACAAGATTGACTGTTCAAAAGAAAAGAAACACCTCTAGCATATTTTCAAGCCCCATCCTAAACGTAACCAAAACCTCTAGGAGTTTTCAAGCCCAAGGATGGATTTACATAGAGAGCGAGAAGGGATTGTGTTCCTTTTAATTTTTTATATAATAGTGTGATAATGGAGTCGTCATCGGTCCCTTGTATTATATTAGGCGGACCAAAAACCTAAACAAACAAACCAAAGATTACGAAATTTCAAGGATTCGGGGGCACAGTTACGTATGGGGAAGGATTAACACCCCCACAACGCCCGCAGAACGACGCTTACTAGATCACTAATATTTTCCTTAGTAACCCAAATGAATGTGTGCAAAGATTAATGCAAAAATTCACAAAGTTTTAAAAGTGTACCAAATTTGCTCACGACTGAGGAAACCCATGTCAATTTCAAACGCGATGTGATTAAGGCATTAATCCCTAAAATCTAAAAATATAGTCTCACATAGGAGTTTTAACCATTCCCCAAATGTTAGGGGAAAGCCAAATTAACCCTAATTGAGAAAATATTTCGTTTTTCATGTTACAAGAAAAACCCTTTTAAATGGCATTTTATGTACTTATTAATTCTCATGTGTGATTTAATGTTCAAAAATTAAATATTATTTTCTTAAAAGCATGTGTTTATAGAAACTAATCCTAAAAAGACCTTATTTAATTACTTATAATTAAGGGAAAATCATTTACTTTTCTAAAGATTACCTAAAAACGTCTTATTTAATTATTTATGATTAAGGGGAATATTTATTTACTTTTTTAAAATTTACCAAGTGAGTTATTAGGAGACAATTTAAGGAACCTAAACCTAAGACATTAATAGCTAATTTATATCATTAGGAAACTAACTTACATGGCAAAAGCTTAATTAAGTTATCTAAAGCTTATTAATTATTACATTACAAGGAAAACTAGCCTAAGAGTATATTTTTTTATAATTAATTTACTTAAGATTCTTCTTTTTGTCATTTTTATGAAAATTATATTATTATATATCTTACGTTAACCAAAAGTAAAACTTAATTAGGTGACATAATTACCAATTAGATTTTTTTAAAAACAATAGGAGTTAAATAACACAAGAATTAAATTGCAATAAATAAAAATTAAAGGACTCTGATTTAAAATTTAAAAACTAAAGTGAAAAAAATGCAGACAGTGGGGAGCTGCAAAGTAATTTTGCCGAAGATGGGTATGAGTCAAGCCGTGAACCACCTTGCATCGTCGCACCTGCCACCGTGTGTGGACGCTGCTCTCCGGTAGCGTGTCGCTCCTGCTTCTGCTCCTGGCTCCGATGATGCCGACGGCTCCGCCTCCAAGTGATGGCAACTCCTCCGCGCGCTTGGTTTGGTGAGAATTCGCACCCTTTTCCTTCCAATTCGAATTGAAATAGTAGAAAAATATATAAAAAACCAGAGTTTGGGTATGGAAAATACCTCAAAAATCAACTATAGCTTGTATTGCTCTTGAATAATGTCTGTACATGTGTTTTTGTATGGTGTGTGTGATGTTTGATGTGTGAATTATAAAATCCCTAAAAACCCTAAAATAATTTACACATTAATGCTAAATCATTTTTTTTCGGAAAGAGAATAGTGTCTTCACTTGGGCATTAAACCACTTTCCTTACATACAAAATGATCTTAAATTAATTGGAACAAATAGAGAAAACCTAAATTTGACTTTGATTACAAATAATCAATAAATTAATTAAAAAATTGTAATAAAATAAAATTCTCGTATTGGACGTATCAAGTTTTTTGCGCGCGTTGTCTTCAGTAAAATGGAGATATCTTTAGCTCTCGGTGTCATAGTGAGGTGTTTCAAGATGTGTTGGAAAGGAAACTAAAAGACGATCAGTTTTTAAGAAGAGATCTTGGCCCAAATATGCTTGGAAGTAAAGAAAATTCGTCACGAGTCCATAGTCAAAATTCCTTGCATATCACTTGACTTCCCATATATGTTGGACAAAATCTCTTGTAATATTTCTATATCTGACATGATTAGGATCTTGTGTGATCTGAAAGAAAAACAAAATGGGCTGAATGGGCCTTTATTTATGTATATGGACTCTTTTTTATTTTATAGTGGACTCTTTTTATATATTTTTGCTTATTGGGTTTAATAATAATAATAATAATAATAATAATAATAATAATAATAATAATAATAATAATAATAATAATAATAAAAAGGGGTTCAGATAAAATTAGGTGACTACAACTGCCCCTCTTTGCTCATTCCGGTGAAACGAGAATAGGGCAAAGAACAAAAGGCATTGATTTTATCCGGTCGAGATGCATATCGAGCACCATTCCTTCAAATACGACTTTGATCCTTCGAACCTTAGGACACCAAGCTAGAAAGATGATCTACTCCTTTGAACCCGAGGAGAACAAATCAAACGATACTTATTCAAATCTGAGATAATGACTCCGATCCTTTGAACCCGGGGACACCAAGTCAAAAAGATGACCTACTCCTTCAAACCCGAGGAGAACAAATCGAACGATGCTTCTTCAAATCTGAGATAACGACTCTGATCCTTCAAACCTGAGGACACCAAGTCGGAAAGATGATATGCTCCTTCGAACCCGAGGAGAACAAATCGAAACCCACTCCTTCAAATATGAGGTAGTACAAAAACATGACTTTGATCCTTCAAACCCGAGGACACCAAGTCAGAAAGAATGATCTACTCCTTCGAATCCGAGGAGAACAAATTGAATGATGCTTTTTCAAATTTGAGGAAAATATAACTCTGACCCTTCGAACCTCAAATTGAATGATGCTTTTTCAAATTTGAGGAAAATATAACTCTGACCCTTCGAACCTAAGGATACCAAGTCGAAAAGATAATCTACTCCTTCGAACCTGAGGAGAACAAATCGAACAACACTCATTCAAGCCTGAGGAAAATATGACTCTGACCCTTCAAACCTGAGGACACCAAGTCGAAAAGATGATCTGCTCCTTCGAACCCAAGGAGAACAAATCGAACAACACTTCTTCATACCTGAGGTAGCACAAAAAACTCTGATCCTTCAAACCCGAGGGTACTGAGTTAGAAATTGAATTACTCTTTCGTACTTGAGGAGAACAAATCAAACCACCACTCCTTCAAACCTGAGGTGGTGTAAAAATCTTGGCCCCTTCGAACCTAAGAAGAAGAAAGAAAAACATCCTTAAGAAATGACATAATTTAAGAAATTCTTTTGGTTTTAAAGAAAAACATCCTAAAGCAAGGATAGAATTAAGAAATTATTGTGTTTTAAGAAAGACATCCTTAAGAAAGGATAGAACTAATAAATCATTTTGTGTTTTAAGAAAAAACATCCTTAAGCAAGGATAGAATTAAGAAATTCTTTTGTGTTTTAGGAAAAACATCCTTAAGAAAGGATAGGATTAAGAAATTCTTTTGTGTTTTAAGAAAAACATCCTTATGAATGGATATAATTAAGAAATTCTTTTTTGCTTAAAAATCACCCTTAAGCAAGGATATAATTAAGAAATTCTTTTGTGTTTTAAGAAAAACATCCTTAAAAAAGATATAATTAACAAAATCTTTGTTTATAAAAAATGTAGACAGCACGCAAATGCGTGTTTTCCTGGTCGATACAAAGATACATGAAAATTTTGTCGAAGTCGCATTCTTAGATTCTGCTTACTTAACTTCTTGTATGAATGCTTTATGATAATATTATGGTTAAGATGATGCATGGGCATGGCATGTGATGCAAGGATGCGTACATTCATGTAAACTCATGATTAATGGAGATTCATAGATGCATGGAATTCTTTTTAGGATTTTCTTCTTGATTTCTGCCTCTAAAGTATTAAATCGATCTTCATGCAGTATTTGATTTTGATATAAAAAAAGAGCTTAAGGACCAATTTGTAAAATTGGATAAATTTTTAAGTATTCAAAAAGTCTCACAAAATGATAAGGATTCGAACTTTAAATTTTTCTAAGTAAAAAACATAAACCCCAAAAGTTTTCTAAGTATCGATGCCCTTTTTAGCTACTGGAAACTGATTTTTAACTTAATAGCTAAAAGGTACCGATTGGGAAAACAATCTTGAGCCTATTAGAGTCAAATCTTTGTAACCCAGTTGAGTGATCTTTCTTGTAATAATTTTTATTCAAGTTTTTTTGGTTGAGTGAACTTGTAATTGGGAAAACAAACTACCTTTGAGTGGATTTTCAAATTTCTATTCAATTCCTTGCAAAAGAGAGAGCTTGATCAAAGATTTAGGTAGAAAGCTTTGATTGTGTAAAGGGTTGCCACCTTAGCTTAGAAAAGGGGAATAAATTCATAGTGAATTTGTGAAAATTTTTAGTTGGAAGATAAGTTATTGGATTTAAACCTTGTTAGAAGGTTGAACCACTATAAATCCTTTGTGCCTCATTTTTTACCTTTCCTTTCGCTTCCCTTCATTTTTAAATTGCCAATTCACCCCTCTTGGCCAAAACACTTCGATTGACCGTCCTAACAATTGATATTAGAGTCTCACTCATTGGAAGGATTAACATCCTCTTGAGACAATCCAAAGGTGATTCAATCAACTAGATGTCAAGCCATTGCCTCTACTTCTGGGAACAACCTCTACGAGTCACAATCCATCACCAAACCTCCTTATTTCAATAGGGATAACTATCCCTATTGGAAGAATAGGATGAAGCTCTTTTTGGGATGTTGTATAAGAACGGCCATTCATTCCTATGAAGATCGAATGAGAAAGGCGCATTCCCAAGACAAGACAAGAATATACCGATGATGATTGGAGGAAGATATAAGTCAATGACAAAGCTATGCATATCTTGTTTTGTGCTCTTGGACGAGATGAGTATTCCAAGATGTCTTCTTGCACAAGTGCAAAGGAGATATGGGACAAGCTCGAGACAGCCTATGAAGGCACCAACGATTTCAAGGAGACCAAGATTGGACTCCTCAACTTGAGCTATGAGAACTTCAAAATGGAGCTAGATGATGACATTACAAAGATGCTCAATAGATCTCCGTAATCGTCAATGTGCTTATAAGTCTAGAAGAAATCATTCTGGAAGACAAGCTTGTTCGGAAGCTCATATACTCCCTTCCTGAGTTATGGAATGGAAAGAGGACCTCTATTATCGAGGCAAAGGATCTCAAAACCTTGAAGCTCGATGCTCTCATGGGGTCTCTTGTAGAGTGTCCATGAGTTCTATATTTTGCACACATTTCTGCCCTTATTATTGCTATTCTTAAGCTTAGTTAGGAATAATTAACTGCATGTCATGCATTATAACAATATTTCTTCTTTTACCAAGCTTTTATTAAATATCTTATATTTCGTAGAGAAAGTGTACTGTTTTAGTTAGTTTTCTATTTTCAGGTGTTGGTTGCTGATCAGAGGAAGAGAGGACAAAAAAGAAGGGAGTAGAAGGAGCGGTACTGAAGCAGTTCCAGATTTCGCCGCTGCAAAATGCCGCCCAGACGGTAATACACCGACATAGTCAAGATGGGTCTCATTTGATAGAGGACATTTTTCTGAGTCCATTGAGTCCAATCTTGCATTTTTCTGAGGCCTGAAGCGAAGCATAGAGCTGATCAAGGATCGATAAGTAAAGTAACTTATCTTTACTTGCTAAACAAGGATTTCTACTCCAAGAAGGACTTAGACTAGATATTTGCCTATATAAACCTCATGTATTTAGCAAATCAAGCACATAGATAGAGATAGAAAGAGGGAGTCGGCTATGTTCTAAATTCCTTAGGGTTTAGGTTTTTGCTTGTAAAGTAGTTGTGAGAAACAATTGTATTAGGTTAAGTTGTTTTACAATAAATATTCCAAGTTTACTCAATCCATTGTTCTTCATTCTTTCAATCTTTCGATACCATTCGTTTGAGAGAATCTATTTGTCGGGCACGAAAGTGCAAGACTCACGAAAGGGTTAAGTACGGTCGCAACGAGAGGCGTGACTAACTTGGTTCCACACTAGTCGACAAGTTTCTGCGGCTAAAAGGGATCACTAACTGAGTTGACTGATTTGGTTCCACACTAGTCCTCAAGTTATCAATCTCCAGCATCCTAACCTAGAAATAGGAGGCATCACTGCCGACTATCCTGCCGAACTTGGAGTATCTGCCAGACTTGCCACCAGGACGTCTTTCCATTCCACCTGTCGAGACAGTACACACCCTTGCAGTGGTAGTGACATGCTGCGGCCGCGTGACAGAGTTATAGTTTGCCGTCTGCCATAATCGCTGAGGCAGCATATCGTGGCAGCACAATCCAACCTTAACTTATGCAATGCAGTCTACACACTACTGAGCAGCAATTACCTGGCCCATTCTATCACTCTGATCTCCCCTACTTTAATTAATTGTGTTTTTAGTTTTATTCCTTTAAACAAACCTGAAATTAATTTTGTATTTAAATTTATTGTGCAAATATACACTCGAAGGAACTATACCAATCCTCGTGGGATTCGACATCTTATATAATATAACTTGGCAGGAGTGTGCACTTGCGCTCTCACAAAAAGGGAACACCTACACGCCCTACAAGTTTTTGGCGTCGTTGTCGTGGATTGGTAATAGCGACTTCGTTTTGTTTTCTACACTTTTTATTTAATTTTATTTAAATTTTAGGTTTTTAACTTTTTTTGTATATAAAAAACAAAAAAATCAGGTACACTACAAGTCCAAGGGCATCACAATGTCGAGGAAAACTATACATGAGCTGATGTTTGAACATGAACAGCAGATGCTGCAACAGCAGTTTCCACCGTGGCAGCAGACAAGACAACAAACGCCGCTGCCACAACAGTAAAATTTTTCATGGTATGATCAAAATTGCCAAAAACATTTTACCATAACAATTTTGCTGCAAAAACAAACATGCTAGGGCAAGGTGGTCAGCTTCAAGAGCAATCAAGAGAAACCACTCGAGAGCTGATGTTAGACAATTCTTGCAATCTATGTGAGGGAAATCATGTGTTCGAAAATTTCCCCTTACTTTTCGGAGAAGACATTGACGAACCAAAATGGGACCAAGAGCAGATGCCGCATCCACAGCAAAAAGGACTGCAGAATCTGCCGTCGTAAAAGAATTTCTCATGGTACGATCAACAACCTCAATTTTTTTACTACGATAATTTTGCCGCTGCAGCAGTGTACAAGCCCTGGCAATACAGTCCTCCTCAACAACAATCAAATTCCTTAGAAGACACGTTTCTAGCTTTCATCGTGCTCACTCAAGACGTGTCAACCTTTATGGAGGCAAAACTCACCAGGATGGATGCACTTTTGAGCAACTCTCTCCCAATAAATGTCGTGGATGAACATAAAACCCCTACCGTGGAACCCATGGATCACCGGAAATTGAGACCTATGGATACTGATATCCCAAGAGAAGAGGATGCAAGGGACAACCCCACACATGATGAACCCATGCAAGAAATTGACCAAGCAGTGAGACCGACACAGAGCAAGGCTACGGAAACAGCTAGTGAGACCGACATAGAAATTGATGATGTCATGACAATATCAGAAGCCTCAGCAACTATGCCCGCCGCAACAGTAGCTTTGGTAACAATGTGGGCCTCAACAGCAATCACAGTAACCATGTCCGCCTCGGCAGAAACCTCGGCAACCATGGACTACATATATTTAGAGGAGATGATGCTGGCAAATCTAAAGCCATCACAATCTCTACTAATGGAGATGTACGAGGGACCTGAAGAACACAATGTTATGGAGGATGAAGCCCTTCAATATGTCGAGTTTTTCCTTAACCTGAACCACATTATGACAAACTACTGCCCCGACAGTTGGCCGCCTGAACAGCTGCCTTGGCAGCAAAAGCCATCCTCCACCATAACAAATCACGACAAAGATAAGGTAAGTACATGGTTTGATAGTGGTATAATTTTTACTAATCACATGTTCATGCCTTCAGAAAGAGAAACAAGGTGGAGGATTTGCTTGGACTACAAGGGAACACGGAAGAAGGACTCCCCCATGAGAATAGTCACTCGATGGAGAGTGCGGGTGGACTATAAGAAGTATCGGAAACGAACTCGCTGTAACATAATTTTTATTTTTCCACATCTTGCAGTATTTAGTAGAAGAAGATTTAAGTAGTTTAGGATTAGATTTATTTTTCAGTTAAGTTATTTTTATTTCACGTCTCACAACTACACATCTAGAATCAGCCCTAACATACAGAATACAACAAGGAGTAGCACGAGCAAGCATGTCGCCACCAAAGCAGCAAAAGCGGCCCTCAGAACAAATCCTCTCTACACTCTGCATCTACTCAACATAAGTTCTTCTTTCCATTTTTTATTTCTTCTATTTATTTTTCTGTTTTTCTTTGTTTTTATTTTTGTCTAAGGCATTGAGGGCAATGCCCACCTTGAGTTTGGGGGGGGGGGGGGTTAGTCCTCATTTATTTAGTGTAAGCATGTAGTTGCATTGTAAATCCTGCCTAGTACTTAATGAAAATTGGAAATATGGGTTAAATAACTTGTGCCTATGATAGTTAGTCGATTCTATTTTCGCACCACACTTAAAATTGAACTTAATCTTGGGAAGAAGCATAAAAAACACCTAAGAAAAAAATAGTTGCCAAACTTTTATTACACTTATATTAAGTGCTGAATATTGTTTGAGTTCTAAGTGTACATTGCCTGCTTAAACTTAATGAAAATTCTTATATTGGATGCAGGTATGCCTCCGCGGCAGCACATGGCAGCAAAGTAAAATTAAAAGCAATGTCGCCACGGACGCAAAACAAAGAAAAGGCTGAATGCCCTAGAGGTGCCCGAAACAGGCTCTAGGAAGAAAGATGACAACCCTAGAGGTGCCCGAAATAGGCTCTAGGCAGAAAGAAAAACCCTAGAGGTTCCTGAAACAGGCTCTAGGAAGGATCATGAGCAAGGACACTCCGCTGCTATCAAAGTCCATGGGTCTAAGCTAAGTGATGGACAAATTAGAAAGAGTTAATTAAAAACTTCACGGGATGACTCTATTCAACGGGTTTAGAGTTTTGTAGAGTGCACTTATCTTAGCTTCAAACCCAAAGAATAGTTGTGATGAGCTTAAGCTCTTAAGCCATGACCAGTAAAAGAGAATAAAAGTGCCCAACTGTGCTGCCAAGGCAGCAACTCGTATCCTTTTTAGTAGCTTAATTAGTGTATGCATACTTTGTTAAACTCAATAACTTCAGCATGATAGCATGAACACAGACCTGCACACACCGCATTGGTATTAAGGGAAATTAATCTAAGTTATTTCATGTCATTCCCTGTCACTAACATTATATAGGTGCCACGGCCTTGAGGCAAGAAGTCAAGTTAAAGGCTAACATTCTATTAATTTCGTGCTTAGGGTGGATTTACTAGTTAGGTTGCATTGCTTGAGGACAAGCAATAGTTCGAGTTTGAAGGTGTGTAGAGTGTCCATGAGTTCTATATTTTGCACACATTCTTGCCTTTATTGTTGTTGTTCTTAAGCTTAGTTAGGCATAATTAACTGTATGTCATGCATTATAACAATATTTCTTCTTTTACCATGCTTTTATTAAATATCTTATATTTGGTAGAGAAAAAGGTATTGTTTTAGTTAGTTTTCTATTTCAGGTGCTGGTTGCTGATCAGAGGAAGAGAGGACAAGAAAGCAGGGAGCAGAAGGAGCGGTACTGAAGCAGTTCCAGATGTCGCCGCTGTAGAATGCCGCCGCTAAAGATGCTGCCGCCGCAGAATGCCGCCCAGACGACAATACGCCGACATAGTCAAGATGGGTCTCGTTTGATAGATGACATTTTTTTTGAGTCCATTGAGCCCAATCTTGTATTTTTCTAAGGCTTGGAGTGGAGCATAGAGCTGATCAAGGATCGATAAGTAAAGTAACTTATCTTTACTTGTTGAACAAGGATTTCTACTCCAAGAAGAACTTAGACTAGATCTTTGCCTATGTAAACCTCATGCATTTAGCAAATCAAGAACAAAGATAGAGATAGAGATAGAGAGAGAGAGGGAGTCGGCTATGTTCTAAATCCCTTAGGGTTTAGGTTTTTGCTTGTAAAGTAGTTGTGAGAAACGATTGTATTAGGTTAAATTGTTTTTAAATAAATATTCCAAGTTTACTTAATACATTGTTCTTCATTCTTTTAATCTTTCTACATCAGTCGTTTGAGAGAATCTATTTGTCGGGCACGAAAGTGCAAGGCTCACGAAAGGGTTAAGTACGGTCACAACGGGAGGCGTGACTAACTTGGTTCCACACTAGTCTACAAGTTTCAGCGGCTAAAATTGATCACTAACCGAGTTGACTGATTTGGTTCCACACTAGTCCTCAAGTTATCAATCTCAAGCATCCTAACCTAGAAATAGGAGGGATCACTGTCGACTATCCTGCCGAACTTGGAGTATCTGCCAGACTTGCCGCCAGGACGTCTTTCCATTCCACCTGCCGAGACAGTACACACCCCTGTAGTGGCAGTGACCTACTGCGGTCGCGTGATAGGGTCGTAGTTTGCCGCCCGCTATACCCGCCGAGGCAGAATATCGTGGCAGCACAATCCAACCTTAACTTATGCAATGCAGTCTGCACACTACTGAGCAGCTATTACCTGGCCCATTCTATCACTCTGTTCTCCCCTACTTTAATTAATTGTGTTTTTAGTTTTATTCCTTTAAACAAACCTGAAATTAATTGTGTATTTAAATTTCTTGTGCAGATATACACTTGAAGGAACTATACACACCCTACATCTCTCCTAACTCATGATATCATGAAGAAAGGAAGAGAAAATGAGAAGAAAAGAGAACAAGGTGGAAAAGAAGGAAGTGGAAGAGAAGAAAATTAGAATTGCTCTAAAAGCTTCATAAGAGGAGAGCGATTCAAGTGGAGATGAAGAAGAGGAATTGGCTATGCTAGCCAAAATGTTCACTCGGTTCATGAAATCGAACCCGAGAAGAAAGTTCCATAGAAAAAGGGATTTTAATAACAAGGAAGAAGAGAAGCATCCAATAATATTTTATGAATGCAAAAAGCCGAGGCACATTAGAAACTATTGTCCTCAATTAAAGAGGAAGATCTTAGAGAAGAAGAAGACGCTCAAGGCTCATGTTGCTACTAGGAGTGACGAGGAATCATCCGATGAAGAGGAGCAAGAACTGGCCAACCTTTGTCTCATGGCACTTGAAGAGGATCCTCAGGTAACCTCTAACTCATCTACATTTGATTTTACTTTTGATGAGCTTCAAGAAGCTTATGATGAGTTGCAAGAGGTTTATGATGAGTTGTTTGAAAAGTATAAGGAATCGATTTTGAAAAACAAGAAAACAATTTTTGATTTGAAAAACCAAAATGATTTCCTTTCCAAAACCAACTCGGAACTTGAGAAAAAGGTTCTTGATTTACAACAAAAACAAAATAACTTTGAAAAGAAAAATCAAGATTTGAACTACCTTCTCTCCAAAGTTCACGATGATCACCAAAGAGAAGTAGGTGTTCTCAAAGCTTCCTTAAACAAAGTTGGGAAAACTAGTTTTGAAAAAGGACAGTCTTAAAAACCCAACTACATGAAAAAGAACTTTGATGGCTACAAACAAAGAGACTTCCCAAGGCCCTCTAGGGGTAAGAGGATTAGAAGTGTTTGGGTTCCAAAAGAACTTATAACTTCTAATGACATTAGTGCCATTGCTTCTTGGATTCCCAAGGGAACCAAGATTTTGGGAGCTAATACTCATGGACCCAAAATGATTAAGGTACCAAAAATAAGATGTAATCTATGTTTGTAGGGGGGCATTGCTACAAGGCCAAAGCTTCAAGTGTAAATTCATTGCTCCGTGATAGTGGATGCTCGAGACATATGACCGGTGACAAGAGTTGGCTCTTAGAGCTAAAACCAAAGAGTGGAGAAGTAGTGACTTTCGGTGACAACTCCGAAGCCCACATTGAAGGAATTTGTTCCATTGGTAATCACTCTTCAATACTTATTGATAATGTTTTATATGTCAACGGTCTTAAGCATAATCTTTTGAGAATAAGTCAAATTTGTGATAAAGGTTTCAATGTGCTTTTTGATTAAAATGGTTGCAAAAATAATAAACATTGAAACTAACAAAATTGTGCTTATTGGTCATCACATAGGAAACATATACATGGTGCATTTATATGACATTCATATTTCAAATGCATGTTTTATTGCTAAAGATGAGCACGATTCATGGTTATGGAATAGAAAACTAGGACATGCAAGCATGAGTTTAGAAAAATAGATTACAAATGATCTTGTAAGGGGTTTGCCTAAAATAAAGTTTTTATATGATAAAATTTGTGATGCTTGTGCAAAAGGCAAACATAAAAGAGTTTCTTTTAAATATATTAATGATGTTTCTACAAGTAAAGTTTTACAATTGATCCACATGGATCTTTTTGGCCCTATTAGGACTATAAGCTTGGGTGGAAAATCATATGCATTTATTTTAGTTAATGACTACTCTAGATACACTTGGGGTTCTATTCTTAAGTACTAAGGATGAGGCTTTAGAAAAATTCATCAAATTTTCAAAAATAACTCAAAATGATATTGGTCACGCTACTTTTCACATTAGAAGTGATCATAGAACCGAATTTCAAAATCTAGGTTTTGAGGATTTTTGTAACTCAAATGGTATAAGCCAAAATTTTTCGCTCTTCGTACACCTCAATAAAATGCGGTAGTTGAGAGGAAAAATCAAACTTTAGAAGAAATATCTAGAACCATGCTTTATGAAAACAATTTGTCTAAGTATTTTTAGGCGGAAGCCACAAATACCACATGTAATATTGAAACACCCCCTTCTCGGTCTGATCGAAAACCGGGTCGGAAGGTGATACCAATGATCAATACAGTGATCGGTGCAATGAAATTTCATTTTATTATCAAAATTTAAAACAATAATATACAATAACACGTTACCACAATGCATCTTAGTCCAATTAATCCTTATGAAGCAATAATTAAATAATTATGGCTAATTCTTAACTATTACAAGTTTTAGGGACCAAATTGTAAATTTGAAAATAGGGGTCCTTCGATGCAGTTGATTATATTACCTTGAAATTCACTATAATATTAACAAGCCTGTAAAATTTCATACAATTTGGAGTTCATTTACTCATTCAATTTAATCTTTCAAAATTCAGTGACTAATCTGTGAGCATTGCAAACTGTCAAATTATGCCTTTAACTAACCTTGTATCGAAACACCTCAGGGCTGTTTCGAAACAGGTTTACGATGGTCAACCTAAGTTGACTTTTCCCTTTAAATCGTATCGATACGGGCAAGCTCTGTATCGGTACAGGTTGACTTCCTTTGACCTTGACTTTGACCCGTTTCGATACGCTATAGACCCGCATCGAAACAATGAATTCCAGTAGCAAAATGTTCTGATATGGCCTTAAAACGTATTGATACGCCATGTTCTTAGAGTCCAATTTTGCTTAACGGTATCGATACGCCATCACCCATATCGATACGGTCTGACCTATATTGACATATTTTTGTTGGTTTTTAATCAAATTGACCTACCGGACGATGTTCAAATGCAATGAAACTTTACACACAACATTTCAATGATATAAACTACTAGCATGCATAATTTCATGACCATGAGAATACGTTTACTATGTTTTAACCTTTATGAGATGAATATGCAACTTTAGACCACTTTAAGCCAAAACAAAAGGCCATTTAGGGCCATCAACCACATTGCAACATGGGCATAAACGACTAGTTCGACTACTTTGCCACCTTCCTAGGAGTTCATAAGGTCAAAATACATTACTCTAGGGCGTGTAGTGACTTGTCCTGGTTTAACTAACAGACCTTCAACCACACGATCTTTCAACCTGAAATGCATGAGATGAGATACGTTAGGCATAGATTGCCTAGTGAGATAGTCATAAACAATATGAGCAACAATGTAATAGGTATTTATATATATGTTCTCATGCTCATCAATGTCAATACTATGAATCAATATACAATGTTTAACATATTAATTTCCTCGTTAACCCTTGGATTGAATCAAGATAGTGGATACGCGAATTCCTACGCCTCGCCAAATCAATGAATGGTCTAATCCATCCGCCTCGCCAATATGACCAATATCAATACACATCCCTCTGCCTCGCCAAATCAATATAGGTCGTAGCCTTAGGACCGTAGTCCACCCGTACACTAAACTCATGAATTCTATGGCATGCCAATTGTATCCATCGTCCATTCAAATCCAAGGTTTCAATGTTCATATCCATATTCAATGTTCAATGAGAATTTCGATGACCAATGACTTCAATATTATTAATAGTAAACATGTTTCATTAACAATATGTCATGTTTCAATGTCAATGTCAATATCAATATCCGATGATTTCTTTACAATATTTCAATAACACTAATCATGTCGATGACAATGTATAATAGTGATACCAATAACGATGTCTGATACACAATACCAACTTACCGACACTTACCAACAAATTCGATTAACAATCCAATTCAACTTCTTCAACGATATTGTTAGTGATATGATCGAAAACAATAATAAAAGATTCAAGAAGGCTCCTCGCCTAATCCCGAGACTCTGACTACACTCACCTTAGAATCCGATGCTCCTACGGCTCTCGGATGACAACACCCTTGTTCTTAGCCTTTGATGAATTTGATGGATGTTCCTTTTCGTTGTCTTGAGCTAGGAAATCAATAGGGAGACTATTAGGATTGATAATACGATATCAAAACCAATATAACAATATCAAAATTGATATTCAATTTCAATATAGATGACAACGATGAGATATCCATGGATGAACAAAACCCTAGGTTAAGATTAACTTGATACATCCATGGAATCCAATAACCAATTAAGAAATATAGCTTACCCGATTGATAGCAATGATTTGATATCAATAAAACGAAGGAAAAACAAAGCTTAAAGTTATCTCCAATGGAGGTTTATGCTTCAAGGAAGAAGATGATGAAGAAGGAGGTGCTTGATTTCAATATTTCGGGTAAGCCTCTTGTTCTCTTTTTTCTTATCTATTTAATTGTGAATTCTTAATCGATGGCTTTCCTTCAATTAAAGGAAAGCTCACAAATTGTTCCACGTAGGTGGAAATATAATTGTGGAGGGGCTAATCGCAAGACTAGTCCCTCAACTCTCATTGTACTGTAGTTTTGCCCTTCAACTTGCATTTTTCTCAAATTAGCCACTATATAGGTTTCAATATTATTTGATAGAGTCCAATGACAATATTTTAGCTCAAATAGAGTCTGATATATATAATTAACTAGCCGTTACAATATTAGACCTTATCAATGTGAAATTTTTTATTACCAGAACCTAATTCCAACTAGACTGGATTTTGGGGTGTAATATTGTCAATCGAGTAATGATTAGACCTATTTTAAAGAAAACGCCTTATGAGCTTCTTAAAAGAAAAAGCCTAACATTAGTTATTTTCATCCATTTGGATGGAAATGTTTTGTTTTGAATAATTGAAAAAGACAATTTGCGCAAGTTTTATGCTAAAAGTGATAAAGCCATTTTCTTAGGATATTCTTGAAACTCTAAAGTCTATCAAGTATTTAATAAAATAAATTTGGTAGTTGAAGAGTCTATTCATGTGGTTTTCGATGATAACCTCCTTCCGAGGAAGGATTCTTGTAATAATGATGATGTAGGAACTCTTGATGCCAATGATGGTGGAGGACAATCATTAAAGGTGGGTGAAGTTCCAACTAAAGAAGAAGTACAAGATCCACCTCTAGAAGCCTTGAAGGATATGACCCTAGTGGAAAAAGGGGTTACATATGCAAGGGAGTTCAACTATGTCAAAGGTGGTGTCATCCAAAGGGGTAACGACTAGATCTTATCTTAGAAATGCATACAATTTTGTTGCATTTATCTCATGCATATAGCCTAAAAATATCAAAGAAGCATTAAGTTATGATTATTGGATATTGGCTATGCAAGAAGAGTTAAATCAATTTGAGAGAAGTAAAGTATAAATATTAGTTGATAGGCCTAGTAATAAATCTACCATAGGAACTAAATGAGTTTTTAGGAACAAACTAGATGAGAGTGGTAACATAATGAGAAACAAGGCTAGACTTGTTGCTCAAGGTTACATCAAGAATAAGAAATCGATTTTCATGAAACCTATGCACCCGTAGCTAGAATGGAAGCTATTAGGATGCTTCTTGTGTTTGCATGTTATCATGAATTCAAACTTTTTCAAATGGATGTAAAAAGTGCTTTTCTAAATGGTTTTATTAATGAAGAGGTGTATATAGAACAACCACTCGATTTTGAAGAACCAAAATATCCAAACCATGTTTTCAAACTTTCAAAAGCTTTATATGGTTTTAAACAAGCTCCTGAAGCTTGATATGAAACATTGTCAAATTTTTTGATTGAAAAAGGTTTTAACAACGGAATGGTGGATGCTACACTCTTTATAAAAAGAAAAGGCAAAGACATTTTAGTAGTTCAAATTTATGTTGATGATATTATATTTGGTTCAACTAATGAATTACTTTGCCAAGATTTTGCTAAGTTAATGCAAGGTGAAGTTGAAATGAGCATGATGGGGGAGCTCTCATTCTTCTTGGGACTCCAAATCAAACAAAGGAATGATGGAATCTTCATCAATCAAGTTAAGTACATCAAGGATATGCTCAAGAAATTTGGCTTGGAAAATGTGTAACCTCAAGCCACACCAATGAGCTCTTCTACAAAGCTCGGCAAAGATGAAGGATGTAAGTGTGTTGATTTAAAGCTGTAACGCCCCGGTTTTGGGCTTAGAAGTTTTGGGTTTGGACCGGTTCGGTCGGAGTGCGGTTCGAATATATAAAGGGTGAATTTAGGAAAGCCTAGTTCGGGTTGCATTAAAAATATGGAAAAATGTCTTAAAATCCTCTTTCATTATATATAAGAGAGTGGTGAAATCAATTTTACAAAATGAGGTTTGGAAGAGTGACATTTTGGCTAGTGACCAAAATGTAATTTTTGAAAACTGTGTGACAGTTTTAAGAAGGATTGAAACTTTGAATCTTTAAGGAGCTATTTACCCAATGGGAGTTTCTCCAGATTTTTCCTAAATATTAAAGATTTTATTAATGGTTTTAAAATAAAAGAAAAGGGAGGGAAGATATTTTCCTAAGTTTCCAACTAACTTTCCACATTTTCCATTTTCATTTTTCTCTCATCTTTTCTCTCAAACCAAACACATTTCTCCAGAGCATTTCCCTCTGATTTTGACATCCAAACATGAGATTTTAATTCTCTTTTGATCTATAATCATCTCTTCAACAAAACCTTTGCATTTGCTATTTGGATCTTCAAGAATTTTGGTTCTAAAAAGGGAGAAACTCAAGTTTAGAGGTATGAACGTCCTTCTCCTATAAATTCTCAGTTCTTTACTGAAATTCCCAAGTTCTCAATCCTTAATTTGTGTTTTATAAAAGGTTTTATGGTTGTGTTCTTGATCTTGGCTTAAAATGCAAGATTTGGTTGGTTTTTGTTAAAATTCGTATGATCTGTTTGAGCAGTGATTTGAGGTGTCTTTTTGATGTTAAATGAATGTTAAATTAATGAGGAATTGAGGTTTAATCAATGCAATCCTGGATAGGTTAAATTTCCTAAGTTTTACTTGAGTTTTTGATGGTTTTTGGAGTGATCTTGATGATCTGTTATAGCTGGAGGTATAAGGGTGATGTTAGATCCTTTTTGGATGTTAATTGATGTTTAAGAATGTTTAGGTTTGATGGATCTTGGCTGGGTAGTGTTGTGGAGTTGTTTGGATGCATTTTCGGTTGTGTTTGGTAGCCGAAAATGGAGTGTGGATGAGAGCAGCGAGTTTAGGTGCTTTCATTGAAGATATTAATGTATGGTGATGCATTAATCCTCTGCTTTGATGTGTTAAAACAGGGGAGTCATCTTTGGATCCTAGTGGTGGTGATCCGGAAGCTTAATTGGTGTTTCGGCAAGTGGCGAAACGGAATCGGTGAGAGGATTTTGGTTTTCAGCTTTGAAACCAATGTTTTGAAGGTTTGGGAGCTTAGTTTAAGTCTAAGAAACTTAGCTAAGCTCAAGAGTAAGTTTTCGGAAACACTCTCTTGATGATGAACCATGGATTGGTTGTATGCAATGTGGTTTGTTTGTATGTTTTAAATCCTATTTTGAAAGCATATTTAGCATGTTTATTTGTTGAGATTATAAGCCATGTGTTGAAGGATGCTCAAGGTAAGAGATCCTTGTTTTGAACATTGTTTTAATGTGGTTTGATACTTAAAGATGCATGATGTTTATGGCTTTGTTAAATGCTTTAAAACAGTGGAATATTGTTGTTAATGATGCATATTGGCAAGTGATGGTTAAGGTCACAAAGGTGGTTAAAAGTCCTTGTGTGAGCCTTGTTTATTTAAGAACAACATGGTGTTTAAAAGTCCATGGTTGGTTCTTGGTTAAGGTTACAAAGGTGGTTAAAATTCCTTGTGTAAGCCTTGTTTATTTAAGAACACCAAGGTGTTTAAAAGTCCTTGGGTGATTCTTGTTAAGAACAACATGGTGTTTAAAAGTCCATGGTTGGTTCTTGGTTAAGGTTACAAAGATGGTTAAAATTCCTTGTGTAAGCCTTGTTTATTTAAGAACACCAAGGTGTTTAAAAGTCCTTGGGTGATTCTTGTTAAGGACACAAAGGTGTTTAAAAGTCCTTGTGTGGTCCTTGTCATGGTGTTTAAAAGTCCATGGATGATTCTTGTTAAGGACACAATGGTGTTTAAAAGTCCATGTATGGTCCTTGGAAATTGTAAGATCACAATGGTGTTTAAAAGTCCATGTGTGGATCTTATGTTGATTGTATCACTTGTTGCCAATATGACATGTTATGAACTTGAAGCATGAATTGCTTGTTTTATATGCTTATGTGCATGTACAAATGATGATTTGGAATTAAGGTTTATAAAGGTGTTTTATAAATGCATTATTGTGTGGTTTTAAATGAGCATTCCTCACTAAGCTATTTGCTTACGCTCTCTCTTTTCTTAAACCAATAATGCAGAGCATTGAAGTACATTTGGGGCAGCAAGGAAGCCAAGAATCCAAGAGAAGTTTAAGCTCATGTATGGTGAATGTTTTATAACACTATTAGCTTTTGGGTATTTGGCAATGGGGGACCTATGTTGATGTTTTGGGAGATGTTTTGGACTCCCTAAGTTGGATTTATGATGTTAATAATGTTGGATCTTGTAATTGGCCTTTGTGAGGTGGTTTTGGTAAATTGATGCTTGAATGGTTTTCTAAGTAGGATGCATGCCTATAGAATTGGGGATTTTAATAATTGATGCCATGTTGATGTTTGGTTGATGCAATTATGTTCCTTGAATGTTGAATGCTTGAATGGTTTTGGAACGGTCCCGCGTTTCGGAACAGGTCCTCCCTGTTTCGGAACACTCGACCGTTGGGCTCTGAATTTGATGGTTATATGTTCTGAAATGTTTGCGTTTTAGTCCTGAACCTTGTTATTGCAATTGAATGAGTTTGAGATGTCCGTTTGAGCTGAAATTTGGCAGAGAAGCATGAAAGTGGATTAATTTCATATTGGTAACTTTAATTTGGGATTAAGTCCTTAATTTTCCAGAATTTACAATTTGGTCCCTAAAGTTGTGATTTGTGCAATTGAGTCCCTGAATGATCTTTGATTGCCATGATCTTTGAGTATGCTGATCTTGTGAATATTACTAGGGATAATGTGCATCTAGATAAGTTTAAAAAGAAAAAAAAGGGTCGTTAATCAAGGTTGACTTTCAGGTTGACTTTGGTTTTCCCTGTGTAATCTTCTTAATTTGGGTCAACCATCTAGGCCGGGTTAAGGGGGTTACATTTGGTGGTATCAGAGCTGAGTTCTCGAGTAATTGGGAATGAGTACGTGAATAATTTAAGTATGTATGCTTTGTATGTTTGTTGAATGAAAGCATGTTGAGTGAATTGTAAATGTGTTGCAATTGTGGTGTATGCTGTGGTGAAGCATGTTGTGGGTACCCATTGCCAAATCAAAGCTAATGTAATGATGTTGTTTTTAAGTGAAAATGAGCTTGAGTACTTGGATTGCTTACCTTGCTGAGCCTGACTTTGTTTTATTGCATTGTGATTGTATTGTTAGAGTATGGCACCTCGTAGAGAAGTAAGGGTTAATACGCGAGCTATGGCTCAAAGTGAAAATGATGAGAATGTTGAGAATGCTATGGATTTACCTCCTCCGCCTGGTGGTGGTGGTGCTGAGGGTGAAAGAGCTGATGTTGCAGCTGGTGCTGGGGTCGCTGGACCTGAAGCTGGTCAGGGACAAGCTATTCCTGACATGACAATATTGGTGCAAGCTATTGTTGGTGCTTTTCGAGCAGCAGTAGCTGGAGCTCAAGGAGCTGGGCATCAGGGAGATGCTGGAGTTAGACTACCCTTGGAACGCTTACGCAGTCTGGGAGGGACTGAGTTCAGGGGTTTGTCAGCTGAAGGTTCGGAATCTTGGTTAGAGAGTACCAAGAGGATCTTGGGTCAGATGAGTTGCACTAATGTGCAGAAGCTGGGGTGTGTGGTATCATTGCTGCAAGATGATGCATACACGTGGTGGACAACCACTATTGCTGGGATGGCGGAAGCTGATGTAACTTGGACGTTCTTCCAGAACGCGTTCAAGAGAAGGTATCTAGGTGTGAGGTACCTAGATGAAAAGAAGAGGGAGTCCATGTCTCTTACCCAGGGGAGCATGTCTGTGTCTGAGTATGAAGTGCAGTTCGTTCGACTCAGTCAATACGCACCTGAGCTTGTTCCGGATGAGCGGGAAAGGTGTGAAAGGTTCCGTTATGGTTTAGTGACGGAAGTAAAGATGTATGTGCTGGCTACCGAGTATGATGATTTTGATGTGTTGGTGGGTCGAGCAAAGGATATTGAGATGAACTTGGGTTTATCTGCTAGAGGTGCTGGGTCATGTGCTGGTAAGCGAGCTGCTGAATATAGTTCCGGTGGTGGACGGAACAAGAGGGGACGAGATCAGAAGTATCAGTCCTCAGCTAAGCGAGGTAGTGGTGCGCCTGCTCGGGGAGGCGGGGCTAGAGTTGATCCGAGCGCATGTTGGACATGTGGTTCGCGTGGTCATATGAAACGTGATTGTCCTCGAGCTGTGAGGGAGGTGCAAGCTCCTGTTGTGGCAGCTGGTAATGTGTGCTGGAACTGTGGATCTACGGATCACATGAGAAGGGAGTGTCCTATGTTGGCTGGTGGCCAAGTGCGTGCTCCTGTTGTTGTTGCACCGCAGAGAGGTCGTGGGCGCGGCCGTGGTAACTTTCAGCGGAGAGAGGAAGGTGGTTAGGGTGTGGCCCATGTTGTGGCTATTCAGCCTGAGGGTGGTGGCCAAGCCAGGGTGTATGCTCAGCGGGAGGGGAGGAATGACGCGGATGTGATCGCAGGTACTTTTACTTTGCAATCCTTGTCATTACTTTCCTTGATTGATTCTGGATCTACGCACTCATACATATTGCGTGAGCATGCTGAATTGCTTGGTTTGCCTGTTGAGTCTTTGGATGTTGGTGTGCGTGTCACTAGTTCTTTTGGTGAGACTGTTGTGACTTGAAAGCTATATAGAAGATGTCCTTTGGTTGTTTAAGATCATGTTTTTCATGTTGACCTTATGGAGTTGCCTTTCTATGGTTTTGATGTGATCCTTGGTATGGATTGGCTTGCTGAGCATCGTGCTGTAGTAGATTGTGAGAATAAGCGAGTTTCGTTGAAGCTTGCGGAAGATTATGAGGTAGTTGTGGTTGGTGAGAATGTGAAGTTTCTTGCCAATTTGGTGTCTACATTGGAGGCGAGTCGGATGCTGAGGCAAGGTTGTGAAGCTTACCTAGCTTTTGTGATGAATCCTAGTTCTAAGGAGTTGCGTGTGCAAGATATCAGGGTTGTGCGAGAGTTTCCTGGTGTGTTTCCTGAGGAGTTGCCTGGATTGCCTCCTAATCGTGAGGTGGAGTTTGGGATTGAGCTGTATGAGAATACAACTCATGTGTCCATTACCCCTTATAGAATGGCACCCAAAGAGTTGAAGGAGCTGAAGACGCAATTGCAAGAGTTGCTTGATCGTGGGTTCATTCGGCCGAGTGTGTCACCTTGGGGTGCACCGGTATTGTTTGTGAAGAAGAATGATGGCACTATGAGAATGTGCATTGATTACCGTCAGCTGAACAAGTTGACTATCAAGAATCGGTATCCTTTGCCGAGAATTGATGATCTCTTTAATCAATTTCGGGGAGCATCTGTGTTCTCTAAAATTGACTTGAGGTCAGGGTATTACCAGTTGAAGGTAAAGGATGTGGATGTGCCTAAGACAGCTTTCAAGACGAGGTATGGGCATTATGAGTTCCTTGTGATGCCGTTTGGTTTGACAAATGCTCCTGCAGCTTTCATGGACATGATGAATCGGGTATTTCATGAATACCTGGACAAATTTGTTGTGGTGTTCATTGACGATATCCTCGTGTACTCGCGTACTGAGGAGGAGCATGAAGAGCATTTGAGGATTGTGTTGCAAGCTTTGCTGGAGAATCAGCTTTATGCCAAGCTGAGCAAGTGTGAGTTCTGGTTAAGTGAAGTAGTGTTTCTTGGGCATGTGGTTTCTGCTGAGGGGATTCGTGTTGATCCTCAGAAGATTGAGGCGGTGATGAATTGGAAGGTTCCTAAGTCTGTTCATGAGGTCCGTAGTTTCCTTGGTTTGGCGGGATACTACCGGAGGTTTGTGGATGGGTTTTCTAAGATTGCTGCACCTTTGACGAAGTTGCTGCAAAAGGATGTTAAGTATGAGTGGACGGAAGCGAGATAGCAGGCTTTTGAGAAGCTTAAGGCAGCTTTGACGCAAGCTCCGATCTTGGTTCAACCTGAATCATGGAAAGAGTTTGTGGTCTACAGTGATGCGTCCTATGTTGGGTTGGGATGTGTGTTGATGCAAGAGGGTAAGGTGGTGGCTTATGCATCTCGGCAGTTGAAGGTGCATGAGTGCAATTATCCTACGCATGATATTGAGTTGGCTGCGGTGGTTTTTGCTTTGAAGATCTGGAGATATTACCTGTATGGTGAGAAGTGTACTGTGTACACGGATCACAAGAGTTTGAAGTATCTGATGTCTCAGAAGGAGTTGAATCTTAGAGAGCGACGTTGGGTGGAGTTGCTCAAGGATTATGATTTGACGATTGAGTATCACCCTGGAAAAGCTAATGTTGTAGCGGATGCCTTGAGTAGGAAGGTAGCTGTTGAGCTGAGGGCTATGTTTGCCAGTTTGAGTATTTCGCGTGATGGTGGTCTTGTGGCTGAGTTGCAAGTGAAACCATCTTTGGTTCAGTTGATCAAGGAAAAGCAGTTGTTGGATGATTCCTTGGTACCACATGTTCAGGATATCGCGGAGGGTAGGCCTTCGGATTTCTATTTTAATGATGATGGAGTGTTGTGTTTTGGGAGTCGGATAGTAGTGCCCAATGATGCTGAATTGAGGCGTGCTATCTTGACTGAAGGTCATAGTAGTCCTTTTGCTATGCACCCTGGTAGTACTAAGATGTATCGTGATCTTCGTGATGAGTACTATTGGGTGGGTTTAAAGAAAGATGTTGCTGAGTTTGTGAGCAAGTGCATGGTGTGTCAGCGGGTTAAGGCTGAGCATCAGGTTCCTTCAGGGTTGTTGCAACCGTTGAGAATCCCTGAATGGAAGTGGGAAAGGATTACCATGGATTTTGTATCTGGTTTACCTTTGTCGCCATCGAAGAAGAATTCGGTGTGGGTGATTGTGGATCGCCTGACGAAGTGTGCGCATTTCTTGCCTGTGCATACTACGTATTCTTTGGATAAGCTTGCGGAGCTGTACATTGCTGAGATTGTGCGGCTGCATGGTGTGCCAAAGTCGATTGTGTCGGATAGGGATCCGAGGTTTACATCGCGTTTCTGGCAGTGTTTGCATCAAGCTTTGGGTACACGGTTGAATTTCAGTACATCTTATCATCCTCAGTCGGATGGTCAGTCCGAGCGTGTTATCCAGATCTTGGAGGATATGTTGAGGTGCTGTGTGATAGAGTTTCAGGGCTCTTGGGAGAAACATTTGCCTTTGGTGGAGTTTGCCTATAACAATAGTTATCAAGCAAGTATTCAAAAGGCACCTTATGAGGCTTTGTACGGGAGGAAGTGTAGGACTCCTCTTTGTTGGGCTGAAACGGGTCAGAAGTTGGTTTCGATGCCGGCTTTGTTGAAAGGAACCACCGAGAAGGTGAAGCTCATTTGTGAGCATTTGAAGGTAGCTTCTGATCGGCAAAAGTCTTACGCGGATTTGAAGCGTAAGGAAATTGAGTATGCGGTGGGTGATCGTGTGTTTCTGAAGGTTTCGCCTTGGAAAAAGGTGATGAGGTTTGGCCGGAAGGGTAAGTTAAGCCCTAGGTACATTGGACCATACGAGGTGATTGAGTGTGTGGGTCCTGTTGCGTACAAGTTGAGGTTACCTCAAGAGTTGGAGAAGATTCATGATGTGTTTCATGTTTCTATGCTTCGGAAGTATAGATCGGATCCTTCGCACGTGATGCCTGTGGAAGAAGTGGAATTGAATCCGGATTTGACCTATGATGAGGAACCGGTGAAGGTTCTGGATTCGGATAGTAAGGTTCTTCGAGGCAAGACCATTGAGTTAGTAAAGGTGTTGTGGAAGTATCGTGGTGTTGAGGAAGCCACGTGGGAACGGAAGGATGACATGTTGAAGCAGTTTCCGTACCTCTTTCCTTCAGGAAAATTTCGAGGACGAAATTTCTTAAGGGGGGAGAGTTGTAACGCCCCGGTTTTGGGCTTAGAAGTTTTGGGTTTGGACCGGTTCGGTCGGAGTGCGATTTGAATATATAAAGGGTGAATTTAGGAAAGCCTAGTTCGGGTTGCATTAAAAATATGGAAAAATGTCTTAAAATCCTCTTTTATTATATATAAGAGAGTGGTGAAATCAATTTTAAAAAATGAGGTTTGGAAGAGTGACATTCTGGCTAGTGACCAAAATGTAATTTTTGAAAATTGTGTGATTGTTTTAAGAAGGATTGAAACTTTGAATCTTTAAGGAGCTATTTACCCAATGGGAGTTTCTCCAGATTTTTCCTAAATATTAAAGATTTTATTAATGGTTTTAAAATAAAAGAAAAGGGAGGGAAGATATTTTCCTAAGTTTCCAACTAACTTTCCACATTTTCCATTTTCATTTTTCTCTCATCTTTTCTCTCAAACCAAACACATTTCTCCAGAGCATTTCCCTCTGATTTTGACATCCAAACATGAGATTTTAATTCTCTTTTGATCTCTAATCATCTCTTCAACAAAACCTTTGCATTTGCTATTTGGATCTTCAAGAATTTTGGTTCTAAAAAGGGAGAAACTCAAGTTTAGAGGTATGAATGTCCTTCTCCTCTAAATTCTCAGTTCTTTACTGAAATACCCAAGTTCTCAATCCTTAATTTGTGTTTTATAAAAGGTTTTATGGTTGTGTTCTTGATCTTGGCTTAAAATGCAAGATTTGGTTGGTTTTTGTTAAAATTCGTATGATCTGTTTGAGCAGTGATTTGAGGTGTCTTTTTGATGTTAAATGAATGTTAAATTAATGAGGAATTGAGGTTTAATCAATGCAATCCCGGATAGGTTAAATTTCCTAAGTTTTACTTGAGTTTTTGATGGTTTTTGGAGTGATCTTGATGATCTGTTATAGCTGGAGGTATAAGGGTGATGTTAGATCCTTTTTGGATGTTAATTGATGTTTAAGAATGTTTAGGTTTGATGGATCTTGGCTGGGTAGTGTTGTGGATTTGTTTGGATGCATTTTCGGTTGTGTTTGGTAGCCGAAAATGGAGTGTGGATGAGAGCAGCGAGTTTAGGTGCTTTCATTGAAGATATTAATGCATGGTGATGCATTAATCCTCTGCTTTGATGTGTTAAAACAGGGGAGTCATCTTTGGATCCTAGTGGTGGTGATCCGGAAGCTTGATTGGTGTTTCGGCAAGTGGCGAAACGGAATCGGTGAGTGGATTTTGGTTTTCAGCTTTGAAACCAATGTTTTGAAGGTTTGGGAGCTTAGTTTAAGTCTAAGCAACTTAGCTAAGCTCAAGAGTAAGTTTTCGGAAAAACTCTCTTGATGATGAACCATGGATTGGTTGTATGCAATGTGGTTTGTTTGCATGTTTTAAATCCTGTTTTGAAAGCATATTTAGCATGTTTATTTGCTGAGATTATAAGCCATGTGTTGAAGGATGCTCAAGGTAAGAGATCCTTGTTTTGAACATTGTTTTAATGTGGTTTGATGCTTAAAGATGCATGATGTTTATGGCTTTGTTAAATGCTTTAAAACACTGGAATATTGTTGTTAATGATGCATATTGGCAAGTGATGGTTAAGGTCACAAAGGTGGTTAAAAGTCCTTGTGTGAGCCTTGTTTATTTAAGAACAACATGGTGTTTAAAAGTCCATGGTTGGTTCTTGGTTAAGGTTACAAAGGTGGTTAAAATTCCTTGTGTAAGCCTTGTTTATTTAAGAACACCAAGGTGTTTAAAAGTCCTTGGGTGATTCTTGTTAAGAACAACATGGTGTTTAAAAGTCCATGATTGGTTCTTGGTTAAGGTTACAAAGGTGGTTAAAATTACTTGTGTAAGCCTTGTTTATTTAAGAACACCAAGGTGTTTAAAAGTCCTTGGGTGATTCTTATTAAGGACACAAAGGTGTTTAAAAGTCCTTGTGTGGTCCTTGTCATGGTGTTTAAAAGTCCATGGATGATTCTTGTTAAGGACACAATGGTGTTTAAAAGTCCATGTGTGGTCCTTGGAAATTGTAAGATCACAATGGTGTTTAAAAGTCCATGTGTGGATCTTATGTTGATTGTATCACTTGTTGCCAATATGACATGTTATGAACTTGAAGCATGAATTGCTTGTTTTATATGCTTATGTGCATGTACAAATGATGATTTGGAATTAAGGTTTATAAAGGTGTTTTATAAATGCATTATTGTGTGGTTTTAAATGAGCATTCCTCACTAAGCTATTTGCTTACGCTCTCTCTTTTCTTAAACCAATAATGCAGAGCATTGAAGTACATTTGGGGCAGCAAGGAAGCCAAGAATCCAAGAGAAGTTTAAGCTCATGTATGGTGAATGTTTTCTAACACTATTAGCTTTTGGGTATTTGGCAATGGGGGACCTATGTTGATGTTTTAGGAGATGTTTTGGACTCCCTAAGTTGGATTTATGATGTTAATAATGTTGGATCTTGTAAATTGCCTTTGTGAGGTGGTTTTGGTAAATTGATGCTTGAATGGTTTTCTAAGTAGGATGTATGCCTATAGAATTGGGGATTTTCATAATTGATGTCATGTTGATGTTTGGTTGATGCAATTATGTTCCTTGAATGTTGAATGACTTGCTGGTATAATTTGGTGGCATTTGGAGCATGTTTGATTGGTCAATTGTGTGTTTATTCAGCAAAAATCTGCAAATCTGGGCAGGCCGTATCGGAACGGGTGCTACCGTTTCGGAACATGGGCCTGAAATGGCCTAGGCGTTCCGAAACGGAAGGAACCGTTCCGGAACGAAAATGCCACTGCTAAGCCATGTTTCGGAACCCGTTTCGGAACGGTCCCGCGTTTCGGAACAGGTCCTCCCTGTTTCGGAACACTCGACCGTTGGGCTCTGAATTTGATGGTTATATGTTCTGAAATGTTTGCGTTTTAGTCCTGAACCTTGTTATTGCAATTGAATGAGTTTGAGATGTCCGTTTGAGCTGAAATTTGGCAGAGAAGCATGAAACTGGATTAATTTCATATTGGTAACTTTAATTTGGGATTAAGTCCTTAATTTTCCAGAATTTACAATTTGGTCCCTAAAGTTATGATTTGTGCAATTGAGTCCCTGAATGATCTTTGATTGCTATGATCTTTGAGTATGTTGATCTTGTGAATATTACTAGGGATAATGTGTATCTAGATAAGTTTAAAAAGAAAAAAGAAGGGTCGTTAATCAAGGTTGACTTTCGGGTTGACTTTGGTTTTCCCCGTGTAATCTTCTTAATTTGGGTCAACCGTCTAGGCTGGGTTAAGGGGGTTACAAAAGCTTTATAGATCAATGATAGGATCTTTGTATATTACCACAAGTAGACCGTATATCATTGTAACATCCCAAAAAATTACACCCAAATTAAAAACCTTAATTTTAAACTCTCAGTTTGTAAAACCCTAACATTTGGGTATTTTTTAAAAATGTTTTGTTATGAAAATGAGAACTTGATACCAGTTTATAAAAGTAATCACTTTTGAGGAATAATTTATAATTTTTAAAAACTTAAAAACTATTTGGTAATTTTCTCAAAAAAAACTTAAAGGAGTGACTTTAGGATTAACCTTTTAAATTCTAATTGAATTTTAACTCCCCTTTTCCACGGTTGAAACTAATCCTTTTATATTAGTTTATTTTTTTAATTTATCTTTCTGGTTATCTTAAAAGCCCTATATATATTATCCTTTTTTCACATGTTAACTTAGGTTTGGCTTTCTCTATTTCCCTAGCCGCCAGAAACATTAGACCAGGATGTAATTAACCCACACCGTTTACAAATCTTTAGTGAACAAACGCCATTGAATCATTACTCTGAACCTTGACCATACAAACAACATACCCCTGCCCTGTTTGAGCATGTCTCCCGTTTTTAATTATTTTCGTAGATTTTAATACAACTAGACCCAATACTTCTGATTATAGAAAATCACACCATTCAGTAAGTTGATTATAGCTTGGCTAAGGTGTGTTTCTTCTGGTGCTATAAATAAATTATTTTTGTGTGTTCTCTTTATGTGCTACATACCTTAATTTTGTGATTGTGATTTTACACCTGAATGATTTTCGACTGTCATGATTTTACGTTATATTTTCTGTGCACATTATTTTCGGACGGAGAATAAATTGTGTTTTAAAGTAATTGAACTGTGAATTCTTGATTTATTATCAGACTATATTGAGACTGTGAAAACTGTGATATCTTTTTACAGTGTTATCATGGGTTAGGATTGTACGGAGGAGGTTCAGTGGTTTATACCATTTGTGTTGGTGACTATGGAGTGAGAGGTTCTGGGGAACCTTCTCTTTTTGGTGACTATGGAGTATGGGTGCATTGCATTGTGATTTCATAAAACCGTGTTTAAACTTACTTTGTGTCTTTTAAATATTTTTTGTGAAAATTTATTGTTGTGGAACCGAGTTTGTGAATGCCTCCACTTTAGAGACACACTCAGCTTAATAGCTTACCCCCCTTAGTTTTCACTTACAGATACGTTGGACTCTAGGCCGCTTGGTACTCGGAGGATCTCTTTATTTTATCGAATCTATTTTGTCTTCAGTTTGGACATACTTGACTTTCATGAATATTAAGATTATTTTGGGACAGGGATGTAATTTTAAACTATTTATATTTTGAGATTATTTTTAGCATTCATCTACTGTTATTTTAATTCGGATATTTTATATAATTATACGAATATCTATTATGATATTTTATTTTTATTTATTATTAAATTTATGTTATATTTTAATTTAAAGTATATCTTTTTAAAATTAATTTTCTTGAGGGAAAAGTTTCTAATTGTAACTTCCTAAATTTGGTCTTTTCTCCTAGATCGGGTTTAGGGGGTTACAATCATGTTTAGTATTTGCTTGTGTGCTAGATTTCAAGCTAGTCCTGGAGAATCACAGCTACAAGACGTTAAGGGAATCTTTAGATACCTTAGAGACACACCTTCTTTAGGTCTTTGGTATCCTAGAGACTCATCCTTTAGTTTGCATGCTTATTCGGATGTGGATTATGGAGGTTGTAAGATAGATAGAAAGAGTACCTCTGGCACTTGTCAATTCCTAGGCAATATGCTTATATCTTGGTTTTCTAAGAAGCAAAATAGTGTAGCATTATCTACCACCGAGGCGGAATACATTTCGGTTGGAAGTTGTTGTGCTCAAGTCCTTTGGATGAAGCAACAACTCTTAGATTATGGAATTGATGTAGGTATCATCCCTCTGAAGTGTGACAACACTAGTGCCATATGTCTCACTAAGAGTCTCATCCAACATTCTAGAACCAAGCACATAGAGATAAGACATCATTTCATTAGAGATCATGTCTTGAAAAGCGATGTAGTTCTAGAATATGTAGACACCTTGAACCAACTAGTGGATATCTTCACCAAACCTTTAGACAAAGAACGTTTTTGGTCTCTTAGGAGACAGTTAGGTTTAACTAGTCTACCTTGAATCTTAGAACCCTTTTTGTGTTAAATCTTGCTTGAATTTGGTTGATTTCATTGCTTATGTGTTGTTGATCTTATGTGCATCTATGCTTGTTGCTAGGGGAGTATGCATATGTTTTTGCTCATACATGATTATAACATATAAATACCATGCATTTCAATTCCAGTAAAATCAAAATTTTGAGCTCCTTATTGCCAAAAATATCGGTATGCAATTTCGATACGCACAGATGGCGTATCGGTATGCGTAGCTGCTGGGGTCTTTAAATGACATTAAAAGAGGTTTTTCTTAATTTTACTCAAACTCTAAAACCCTAGGTCGAAAATCCTCTATATAAACCTCTCAAATCCCTTTGTTTTTCACACAAAACATCAAAATATTTTGGGGGGTTTTGGTTTTCTCATCACCCAAGCAAAATCATCAAGCTTTGTGCATCATCATCTCCTCATTCATCTATAATCCCATATTCAAGGTATAAACTCTTTTTCTTTTATTTTCGTTTTATTCTATATTGGTATATTGTTTTTCATCAAAAATTATATATTTAGTATATATATATCATAGTTTTCAAAGATTTTACAAAAATTCTCCCTAAACTAAATTTTTTATTTGAACATACAATTATACTCGTATATTTTTTAAAACTGTGTTTCAAATTTTATTTTACCAAAAATTCTTTTTATACTTGTATATGATTTTAAACTATACAATATAAGTTTTTTTTACAATACCTTGATCATTGGATTGTTGATTGGATTGAATGTGATGTTTATGCATACATTGTTTTTGTGGTTTGATTTTGATTTCAGGTTTTTACCATGGCACCAAAGAAAAGAGAAAAAAGAGAATTGAGACAAACTTCCAATCCTAATACCAACAAAAATGGTACAAAACCCAACCTAACCCATATTTTTCAAAATTATTTTAATGAACCTCAATATCCAAATGTCATGGATCGTTTCAAACATTACCAAAATTTTAAAATTCGTTGTGAGTATGTTGTTTCTATCCCTTCCATGTCTTCCGATATTTTTCAATTTAAATATCTTGATTTAATGAATCAATGGAAATTTTTGCATTTTTAGCATGCCAGGCATTCTTTACCAAAACCTTGATTGCTCATTTGATCTTGTCGAACCTCTCATCGATCCTATTGATGAGCGTTCTCTTCTATGAGAAATGTTCACTCTCTATAATGGTGAATGGATCTGTATTGCGGATCTTCCTCAAGATACTCAACCCGATCCAGTGGCGGCTCCTCAAGCGGTTCCAGAAGCTCCGGTTGCTCAACCTTCCCTTGATGCTTTTATGGCTTATCTTTATGGGGAGTTTTCTTCTTTGGATACGAGTATGAACTCCGGTTTCACATCTCTTGATACTTGTTTGACATCTTTGGAGGCTCGAGTTACTTCTATAAAAAAAACGTTAAACTTCTATGGATATAACTCTCATCGCGTTTCATGGAGAGTGGCGTGGATATTCTCTTGGAAACAATGCTTTGGTTGAAGATGAAGAGGATGAAGAGGATGAAGATGAAGACGATGAAGATGAAGATGCTCCTTAAGCTCTTGCATCTCATACATATCATATAATATTAGGTTCTAAGCTTATGCACCTAAGTTATTTGTTTTATGAACTACTATGCTTTATGTTTATTTGCATTGGTTTATGTTTTTAGGATTTAAGTTGGATGTTAATGTTGTTTTGAATTTAATGCTATCTATGTTTTCTTTATGCTTGGAGTACTTTATTACTTATATCTTGCTTTAATTATATCTTATTGATTTTGATCTAACAAAAGGGGGAGAAGAAATTGAGATCAAATTTTAAAAGTTATTCAAAATAAAATCTTTTAGTCTTAAAGAAAGGGGAGTGTTTTTCAGAACTCACTTAAAATTTTACTTTGGTCTTGTTATATCAAAAAGGAGAGATTGTAAAATTAGCATTTGATTTTGATATAACAAAGAGCTTAAGGACCAATTTGTAAAATTGGATAAATTTTTAAGTATTCAAAAAGTCTCACAAAACGACAAGGATTCGAACTTAAAATTGTTTCTAAGTTAAAAACCTACACCCCAAAAGTTTTCTAAGTATTTTGATACTCAAATAACCAAAATCGCTCAGGCGTATCGATACGCCCTTGGCTGTATCGATACACTTTTTAGCAACTAGAAACTAGTTTTAACTTAATAGCTAAAAGCTACCGATACGAGTGTGTCCGTTTCAGTACTACCTTCAACCTGGGAATTTTGTTTAGGTTATGAGTATCGGTAAGGGTCTCAGCGTATCGATACGAGGTGTTGACATTTTCAAAAATTTTGTAATTAATTTTTGACTGTTACCTTGTCAGTTGTTGGAATCAACAAACTTTGAAAATTGGTTAAACCGTACCAATACGCCCCTTGGGCATACCGATGCAATTTTTCATGGGATTTTCCTCAAATTCTAGTGAGCAAAAAGTGTACCGATACGACTTTTTCGTATCGATACACCTTTGTAAATTGCAATCTTCATACTGATACGCCCTTACGCATATTGATACCCCTTTGTACTACAACTATTTCTTCTTATGGCATGTACCAATACGATAGCTCGTGTACCGATACAGAGGGTTGGCATACTGTATTTATTGCGGGAAGTATGGCTTCCAACGGCTATATTCAATATCACAACCACCCAAACGGTTAGAAATCAATGAGGGGGTATATAAACAAGTCTCCAAAGCTACAACAACAAGAATTGAACAAGTCTTAAGCATTCAAGCACAAATCCAACAATCTTGAGCCTATTAGAGTCAAATCTTTGAAATCCACTTGAGTGATCTTTCTTGTAATCATTTTTATTCAAGTTTTTTTGGTTGAGTGAACTTGTAATTGCAAAGAAACTACCTTTGAGAGGATTTTCAGTTTGCTATTCAATTCCTTGTAAAAGAGAGAGCTTGTCAAAGCTTTGGGTAGAAAGCTTTGATTGTGTAAAGAGTTACCTCCTTAGCCTAGAAAATGAGAAGAAATTCATAGTGTATTTGTGAAAATTCTTAGTGGGAAGCTAAGGCAGTGGATGTAAACCTTGTTAGAAGGTTGAACCACTATAAATATTTTGTGTCTCATTTTTTACCTTTCCTTTCGCTTCTTTTCATTTTTTAAATTGCCTATTCACCCCTGTTGGCCAAATCACTTCGATTGATCATCCTAACAAAAGTTTTACCCCAATTTTTTTTGTTCATTCCTTATTAAAACCTTAAACATTATATCTTTCCCTTACATAGAGAAACCCTTTGTCTTCTTTGTTAATTGACTTTTTCCAAACCCTGTTCCATCTCTTGAAGTGATATATAGTCAAAAAATGGCCTCTGTCAAAGTTTAACAAGTGCTACGATTGTGATGAGTTAGTGATCACGAGAGGGCGCTGCTCCACTGCCATGCCACTTTACTACTTCATAGTTTCCTGCACAAACACCATTAAAATGTCATGCCTTTCTCATCAGTAGCATCCAAATATAAATTGCTGAAGCACAAAGTTGAACTCCCGAAATTAATGCAAACTAAACCTAAATGCAACTATATGAGCTTGATTTCATACAACAACTCAAATAAAAGGGCATAAAATATAGGTTTTCTACAAATTTATCATATCCTCAAACTCAAACTATGGCTTGTCCTCAAGCAACATGCAAAACTAAAGAAAAGAAAAAAAATTATACTATGGCATCAACAATCTGAACACGCTGCAACATTTTTTCAATCCTAAAAAAATCAAAGATATACTCAATATAACAAAGCTTAAATGATTCGTTCCTAGGATTGATTCCACTGTAAGTGTAGTGTGTGTTGTGTTGCATACAATTAATACTTAATAACCTTAAAAAAATTAGGATTGCTCTCTATTCTTGCCTAACATTTTATTTCCTTTTATCACATTATTTTATTCCATTAGATGTTTAGTTCATTAAATTGTATCGTTGGGCTTCAGCTTATCACAACTACTCTTTAGGCCAGAAAATGAAGTGGATCAAACACCCCATCCTCGACCCTATGAACATAGTCATCTTGTGAAGGCCTACTCTGAAATAACTTGTCCAAGCTCATCACTTTGTGGGAAAGCCTGAAGACCCAAGACCCGACCATTTTTTCCAGAAAATTCAGAGACATGGCCTTGTTACTCATAGTAGAAGTGGACGAGCCAATGATCTCAGAAGCTGTTAAATTCTGGGACCCAACATATCGGTGTTTCATCTTTAACCAAGAAGACATGACCCCCATCATCGAGGAGTCTATGGTCTTGCTACACTTGGAGGTGATTGTTGAAATTTCTGAATGAGGCCATTGAGCAGTACCAGAAAACGAGCTCGTTCTTCGGTCACGTTCGGAGAAAATGTGCCCCAATTCTAGGGCCCGAGCAGTCGACATTGAAGCTTCATTCTCGTTGGCTTTGACCATTTATAGTTACTAATGCATTTTTTTCATGGCATAGTGGAAATTAAAGCTTTGATTCAGACAAAAACTTCAAGGCCATTGAGAACATGAACAATTCCAAAAAAGAAGGAAGTGATTCCCGAAAGAGGTCTCACTGGGGTAAAAGAAAAGCGGTCCCATTAACGCAAATGATCGACATGACATAGAAAAGATATGACTAAGTATGAGACGCTCATTTTTAGTCAGAACCCCTCTATTCAAAAGAGGATTGGCCCATCAGTGATGAAATCATATTTGAAGATTGAAAGGGGCATCACCTTGTGTGAGGAAGGTTTTTATCCTCTGCCCTTTCAAACAAGGATACCTCACAAAGAAATAAAGTCTCTTTTGCACTTTCAAATAAAACGCAAAACATCTCCTACACTTTCAAATAGAGATATCAAGACGTCCTCCGTGCTTTCAAACAGGGACATAAAAGCATCTTTGCACTTTCAAACGAAGATCCAAAGTCTCTTCTTATAGCAAAGCTATCGAGACATCCACAACATTTTTAAACGAGGATACCTCCTGAAGACACTAAGTCTCTTCCGCACTTTCAAACGAAGAGCAAAACATCTTCTGCACTTTCAAACGGAGATATCAGGATGTTCTCTGCACTTTCAAACGAGGCCGTATAAACATCTTCACACTTTCAAACTAAGATCCAAAGTCCCTTCTTAGAGCAAAACCATCGAGCATCCAGCACATGTCCCTAGCCCTGTACCCCACTTCAAGCATCCAACGAGGAAGCCTTAGGAAATTTTAGGTTGGCTCTCTGATGCCTTAGCATAAAACGATAATAATGAAATAATGCTCAATGTTAGCAAAAAGGCTAAAAACTGAAACTCACAGAAAAATTGAGAAGAAGAATGAAAAACTCAATGCCAAAGGCAAGCTGTTGAGGGACACTCTAATATGCTTTACTAGCTTAGTACACTAGATGAGTTGTGTTTGCTCCATTTAACTTTCCATTGTAGGAACAATAGTACTAGCATAAGAGTGAAGCCTATATGTATCCGTTTGGGCAAGTCTAGAATTGTCTCTCTTTGCACACTACCACCATATTGTCGTTGAAGCTTTAGAGACTGTTTCCGACATCTATGCTCGAATGACAAGCTCCGGCGCTGGATAATGCCACTCGAATATTCATGATCAAAGACTAACTCTTGTTTCAGAATATCAACAGAATGCAATGCGATGTATGCTATAAAAATACAAGCAAGGCAAGAAAAGTGTTAGTACATAATAATAATAATAATAATAATAATAATAATAATAATAATAATAATAATAATAAAGGATTAATACAGAGAAAAACACAATAAATAATACAAAAAAATAAAACCTACGACTTTTCACATGGCTCTAACGGGGTGGGATTTCTAAATTCAAACATGTGGGCTTGGATCTAAAAAAGGTTCTCAAACCGCCCTTACCCACTACTAAGGTGGATAAGATGTTCGATCCTAGCCCATCACAGCCTTGCAGATAGAAAACGGTTTGAGGGGATGCATTTCCACTATGCCCATGCGGAGGGTTACTAACAAAAGCATAGGTACTTTAGACCCCGAAAGTTTTTTAATAGCCCATGTAGAGGGTTACTCAAGAATGCATAGTTATTGTTCTCCCACTTAAGTTGGATAAAGCCCAGGTAGAGGGCTTATGTTATAATGCAAACAATTATATACACCAAAATGCACACACAAAAAATGTAACGGGCTGCCAAGGAAAATAACTCGTGATCAAGTAAAAGTTGTGCCTTCATAAAAATATTTCCAACGAAGTCGCCAAGCTGTGATAACAGTGTCACCATTGGTCCCTTTTATTATATTAGGTGGACCGGAAACTTAAAAAAACAAACCAGAGGTTACGAAATCTCGAGGGTTTGGGGGCACAGTTACGTGTGGGGAAGGGTTAGCACCTATACAACACCCGCAAAATGGCGCTTACTTGATCGCTAATATTTTCCTTTTTAACCCGGATGAATGTGTGCAAAGATTAATGCAAAAATCTACAAAATTCTAAAAGTGACTTGAATTTGCTCACGACTGAGATTTTAGACTATTTATGTTTTGGGATTATTTATGTTATTTCATTTTAATTAAAGTATACTTTTCATATTTCTATTTATTATTTTGGTTTAATCATATTTCTATTTATTATTTTGGTTTAATCATATTTCTATTTATTATTTTGGGACATAGATGTAATTTTAGACTATTTATGTTTTGGGATTATTTTTAGCATTCATTTACTGTTATTTTAATTCATAGATTTTATATAATCATTCGAGTATTTATTATGATATTTATATTTTTATTTATTACTAAATTTATGTTATTTCATTTTAATTAAAGTATACTTTTCAAAATTGGATTTCTTGAGGGAAAAGTTTTCAATTGCGACTTCCTAAATTCGACTATTTCTTCTAGGTCGGGTTTAGGGGGGGTTACATTGAGAAAACCCATGTCAATTTTAAACACGATGGGATTAAGGCATTAATCCCTAAAGTCCAAAAAATATAGTCTCGCATATGAGTTTTAACCATTCCCCAACTGCTAGGGGAAAGCCAAATTAACCATAATTGAGAAAATATTATGTTTTTCATGCAAGGAAAATCCTTTTTAAAATGGCATTTTATGTGCTTATTAATTATCATGGGTGATTTAATGTTCAAAAATTAATTATTAATTTCTTAAAAGTATGTGTTTAAAGAAACTAATCCTAAAGATGCCTTGTTTAATTACTTATAACTAAAGGAAAAATTATTTACTTTCCTAAAAGATTACCTAAATCTAAGGTATTAATAGCTAATTTATATCATTAGAAAACTAACCTACAAGACAAAAATTTAATTAAGTTATCTAAAGCTTATTAATTATTACATTACAAGGGAAACTAGCCTAAGAGTATATTTTTTTTATATTATATAGCTTATGTTAATCAAAAGTTAAACTTTTTTGAATAGTCTAAAGGTGATTATTGTAACCCCTCGTCCCGGTCTGGACGACTGACCAGTCTGAGTGGGTCACACGGGGAAAACCAAAGTGAAACCCGTTAAGGCTCCCCTTCGGTTAGCAACCCTAGAAAATTTCTTTTAACATTATCTTGTCTAGATGCTTAGATACTTCCTATGTGAAACACGACAGCGGAAACAAAACGAATTAAAACAAACATGCAAGCAAGCAATTTAAAAGAGCCCATTTTAGTTTGTGCAGCAGGCCGTATCGATACACTAGGAGAGGGTATCGATATGCCTTGACTAGGTCAACTGCCTAAAGTCAACCTAGGGAGACCGTATCGGTACACTGGTTGACCGTACCAATATGCCCTCCACGGTCAAACGATAAAAACCGTACCGATACGCCAAAATCTCGTCAAAATCTCATATTTCCAGAGAGACTTTGGCATATTGATACACCTGCGTGTACCGGTACGCTAAGCTTAAACTGAGGCCCCAAGTGTAGGACCGTATCGATACGACCCTTGGGCGTATCGATACGCCCTGCACTGCAAGCCTAAGTTTAGCTGCAAAACGCACTAAAACTCAAATTTAAATGCAATTTACGACTCACCTAGCCACAAGCAAATATTCATATAACATTTAGCAACCAAGAACTAGCATACGGAACAATTTAAACGAACAACGGAGCATTAACATCAAGGCATCTATACTTAAGAGAAACTTGCATTCTAGACATACATAAAGGGGTCTAAAAAGCCAAAAGGTTCATGCATTCAATAACAAGGTTTACATGCTCACAAAACAACATATAGCATTCATGGAACAAAGGTCATAAGCCTTCAAAACACAAGCATTACGCAATAACATAACATGGTTTACAAATCTAAAACAAGGCATGAACAACAAGCCAACATCTATGAGTCTAATAACGCTCATGCAAACACATAGCAGTCCCATTGCTAAGCTACCACATTATTTACTAAACCATACTTGAGCAACTACAAAACCTTGGAATGCCCCTTTTCTTGCTTCTTGCTAACTCCACGCTATTGATATGCATTGTCGAAAATAAGAGCGTAAGCTAGAAGCTTAGTGAGGGTGCTCTAAAACAAAAACAACAACAATGCAGGGTTCAATCATACCATCCTTAAAACAACACACATGCATACATAAGCATCAACCAAGCATCAAGCTAACAACACATGAATGCACTAACATGGCATCTTACCTCATGTTATGCCCAACAAGATATATCAATTATCTTAACAACCAAACCACATGAACAAGTATATTGGCAACTAATAGTTTACTTGGATATGCGGATAACTTCCGTTGGGGCTTTCACCTCCAACGTACTCAACACCAACATTACCTTTGGTGGGATTACACTCATCACCGGACCTTGCATGAATGGGATTACACTCATCATCACATGCCCTATGGATGGGATTCCACTCACCATCACGTAATAATATAAAATTTCCGGTGGAATATTACATCACTGTACTCCTCCTTGATGACTTTACGCCACCAAGGCTACGTGCGAATTTGACTCAACCGTGTGCACACTCTCATCCTAATGATCGATCATTTATACCCGGTAATTTAACTAGTGCCAATCATACTATCAAGTCACACCATGACAATCCATCATGCATATCAACATATCAATCATCACACACATCATTGTATATAACACATACATAAACAACACATGCTTTACAAGTTCATAACAAGCATACTTAGCAAAACTCATAAAACATACAAGAAGTCAAGCTACCAACTTAACCTCTACCTTGGATTGGCCTACCAAGCTCAATCCAACTTCTCAACCATACACTTGAACCAATTTAAACCAATTTAAAAGATTCCACTCACCACACTTCCTTAAGCAAACCAAGATAAGCTGAATCAAGTCTCCACAACTTCCAGAATCGTGCCCGAACCTTCTCCAACGTTTCCCCTTGATTCTAACCAATCAAAAACAACGTATTACTATACAAAACATCCACAATTCACTGTCACAACTCAGATTTCAACCAATATCCATTTCTCAACAACTTCAAGCCAAAACTAACAACCACAAATTCTATTTTCGTACTCCCATTAAACCCAGCAGTAAACTACCACTTCCAACACCCAAAACACCTTTAAAGACCTTCAAAACACCTCTCTAACATCACTATAACATCAGCCCAACCACCTTACACAAAACCCCTCCAAAAACACAAGTTTAGACACCTTTAAAATGCCACCTAAAACCCATTTCGGGATTTTGACCAAAACCCCATCATTTTAAGTTATAATACATTTAAGGACTAAATTAAAGCATAAATAAACTTATCAAATCAAGAGCTAAACGAAAAACCCTTAAAGCTTCTCCATTTTCCTTCAAAAACTTGAAAACTAAAAAGATGATGCTTTTAAGAATCTAAAACCATGGAAATGTTCGGAATAGAGAGGAGAAGTCAAAACCGTGTTTACCTCGTTGAAATCTCTTGAAACGATGAAGAACCTTGATGGAATAGTGATTGGGAGGTTTTGGGGGTTTTAGGTCGTGGAGTTTGAAACAAGGAAGAAGAAAACCACTTTTTTGTTTCAAAAAGGCCTTTACTCATCTTTTTCCTTAATTTTGAAAATTTACAAAAATTCCATTACTAAAATTCAAGTCTTATTAAAATAAAACCAAAACCTATTTTAATTAAACCGAGTCTAACGACTCGAACACGACTCACACACTCAACTCCCGACCCCTAAACTCGGGTGTTACAATTACAAGGTAGTATTTGTTCATAGATATTCTTAACCCTTTGACAAAGCACATGCACATTGCAGAATAGCATCCGCTTTTCCATTGGGACACTTGTTGGGTTACAAAAGTCAAACTTAATTAGGTGACATAAATTCCAATTAGATTTTTTTTTAAAATAATATGAGTTAAATAACACAAGGATTATTTTGCAATCAATAAAAATTAAAGGACTATAATTTAAATATAAAAAAACTAAAGTAAAGAAATGTAGACAGTGGGGGCTGAAACGTAATTTTGCCAAAGATGGGGTACGGGTCGAGCCGTGAACCACCCTGCACCACCACGCATGCCGCCGCGTGTGGACGTTGCTCTCCCGCAGTGTGCCGCTCCTGCTTCTGCTCCTAGCTCCGGTGGTAACGACGGCTCCGCCTCCTAGTGATGGCAACTCCTCCGCGGGCTTGGTTTGGTGAGAACCTGCACCCCTTTTCCTTCCAATTCGAATTGAAATAACATAAAAATATATAAGAAATCGGAGTTTGTGTATGGAAAATACCTCGAAAATCAACTATAGCTTGTATTGTTCTTGAATAATGTCTGTACATGTGTTTTTGTATGGTGTGTGTGATGTTTGATGTGTGAATTATAAAATCTCTAAAAACCCTAAAATAATTTACACATTGATGCTAAATCATTTTTTTCCGAAAAGAGAATAGTGCTTTTACTTTGGCATTAAACCACTTTACTTACGTACAAAATGATCCTAAATTAGTTGGAACAAATAGAGAAAAACCTAAATTTGACTTTGATTACAAATAATCAAAAAATTAATTGAAAATTCGTAATAAAATCAAATTCTTGTATTGGATACGTATCAAGTTTTCTGCGCGTTGTCTTCAGTAAAACGGGCCTATCTTGAGATTCTGATGTTCGATTAAGGCGTTTGAAGATGCGCTGGAAAGGTAACTAAAAGACGATCAATTCTTAAGAAGACATCCTGGCCCAAATATGTTCAAAACCTAATGAAAATTCGCCATGAGTCCATAGTTAGAATTCCTTGCATATCACTTGACTTCCCAAATTTGTTGGACAAAATCTCTTGTAATCTTCCCATATCTGACATGATTAGGATCTTGTGTGATCTCCAAAAAATATATTAATAATTATATAATTAAAAATAAAAATAATACATATACAAAAAAACAAAATACGATGAATGAGCCTTTATTTATGTATATGGACTCTTTTTTAATTTTTTAATGGACTATTTTTATATTTTTTTGCTTATTAGGTTTAATAATAATAACAAATATATACATGAAAAATAATAAAAATAAAACAGGGTCGAGTAAAATTAAGTGACTACAAATAGCATGTTAGGATTTTGATCTCAATTTTCAAAACTAAATACTTAATGAGTCTCTATTATTTTGAATTTATGTAATTTCTTCATCCAAATATTTGGTCCTAATTCCAACCTTGTTAAGCCCTCTAACTCTTACCCAACTCATGTCTCACGTAAATCTCAAACACTTCTCATCTTTTGTACAATCGTTGCAGTTTAGGAACTTTTTCTTACAGTAAATTATAAGCCTTAAATATAAAGGCAATGTTTGGTAAACATCTTTTTGAGCTAAAATTAGAGGTTTGAAGTATTTTTAGAGGTTTGACTAGTCAAATCTGCTAATTTAGATGTTTGGTAAATAGCGGATTGTAATTGCGGATTGAGGTGAAACCTCTCATTTTGAAAAAGCTTCTTTTAGGAACTTTTTGAGTTAGAGGTTTGAATAAAATACTTATAAAGACTATTTTGTCCTTGATAATTATATATTTTTTTCTAAATACCATAAATTTGAATAACTAATAAAAAAATAATTTCTTAAATAAGAAATTATTTTTTATCGGCAAGTAAGTATGATTTTATTGAAAATAAGAAATTAATATATAGATTAATATATAAATTTAAATTTTATAATTATTAAAATTATACTAAAAAGAGAATTTCACAAATAAAAAATGATATATATATATCCTTCGTATATGCTTAGTAATAATATTAAAAAAAATTAAGTCTAAACAAAGTGACAGTAATCCATTTCTAATAAAATCATATTCACATTTTTATGTCTTCGTGTTTTTGGTTATTTCTCTAACTCTCGTCGTTCTTCATCTTCATCGCACACCAGTCACCGTCCGGTCACCATGCCTCCTTTCTCACAAGTAAATTTAATGGGGAGACGACAGCAAAAGAGGGTGTGGACGTTCTTCGTGTTGAATTTGCCGTCACAACTACACTGGAAGGGCGTCTGGCAGGTATTCGATCGACATGGTGTGGTGATCGACGTTTTCATCCCTCAAAAGAAATCAAGCAGTGGGAAGCGATTTGGCTTCGTGTGAATGGGTTCTAAGGAGGATGCGGATCGTGTGATTGAGAGATTGGATGGATTTCAGTTATATGGTGAGTGGATTCGAGTGACATATGCACAGCGAGATGTACGTACGGATTACTGGAAAAAGAAAAAGGGTGTAAGCCAATGGGGTCAGGGTTTAGATCGCTCGAAAGAGCAGCAGGAGGAAACAAGATCAGAGGAGGAGAAAGCGAAGGAGGTTAAGATGAAGGAGAGGCTGATCGAAGGTGTGATTGATTCGGACAAATTGGGTATACTGAGTACATGTGCCATGGGTTATTGTCGAAAACCCTATAGCATTCGAGAATTGGCGACTGAATTCAAAAAAGAAAACTTGGAAGGATTTTCGATCATGAGGGTGATGGGATCGATGGTCCTATTAATGTTCGGCATAGGGAGACACGATAGAAATTGGTGGATGAACAAGTATTTAACAATTGGCTGGAAAATGTGATGGATTGGACGCGGACATTGGGAATGCCCAATAGGCATGTGTGGATTTCAGCATGTGGGATTCCGAATCATGCTTGGTCAGAAGGAACGTGCAGGAACATTGCGAAATTATGGGGGAATTTCATCCAAACAAACGCGGAAACAATGGCGTCGTCGTCGTTTGAAAGGTGTCGCTTTCTAATCGAAAAAGATTGGATAGAAAATATCGATGAAGTGATTACAATAACCATTGGTGAAAATTCTTTTCAGGTACAAATTGTGGAGATGGAGGAATTCGTGGGGGTGAAGTGCGAATGTTGTTGTGGGGTGGAGGTGGACAAGAACGGGGCAGTAACGGTGGATGATGATGGGGGATGATACGTTGGAACATTGGAATTTGGATGATAAATTGAGCCACTCAACGGAAACTATTGTTCCAGATTCAATTTCAGGTAATTGTGAGGTTGTGGAACAAGGGAGGGCGGTGTCCTCTAAAGAGTTGAGTTGGAAGGCTGATGAGGATATTAGCATAGTGTCAAGACCTGTGGAGGATCGCCTCGAGCTGATTGAGCTGAACTATGGGAAAGAAGTAAATGATAAGGATTGGACAAAGGACTCGGCTGGGCAGTTGCAAGTGGTTCACTTCGAGGAGGAGTCTAGGAGGATAAGTGCTGGCACACGATCTGAAATACAACGAGTGGGTAAGGCAACAGTGGTTGAAACACATGGGGAATTAAGAAGAGTAAGACATATATCTGAGATTATTATGAGTGATTTATCTCCTGCGAAAAAACAAGAGGCAGAGCAAAAATTGAGCAAGAGGGGAAGGGGTCGTCCGAAAAAGCAACCAGATCGATCACATGAAATAGCAAACGGGTCACTTTCGGATACGTATTTTGAGAATAGAAAGAGGGCGATAATAAAGGAGGCACAAGAGACTTTAAATTTAGGAAAATACGTGGGCGCGGAGGTAGTTGGGAATGAGGAAGACATCGTTCAAGATATTGCGCGAATGATCGCGACGCGGGAGGGGCACCAATAGCAATCTGTGATGCGGATGTTGTCGTGGAACGTGAGGGGATTGGGTGGGGCATCGAAGAGATGTGCGGTGCTTAATTTAATGCGACAACAAAGGTGTGAAGTGCTGTTACTGCAGGAAACAAAAATTGAAGAAGTTACCAGTGCTTTGGTTGGGCATTTATGGAATTCGGATGCTTATGAATTTGCCTTCGCTCCGTCATCCGGAAGATTAGGCGGAATTTTGGTTATAAGGGATACACATAAATTTAATGCGACAACAGTGTAATGGGGAGAAAGATTTGTGAAAATAGAGGGCACATGGCTGCTGGACGGATGGCGTTGTGGAATAATAAGTGTCTATGCACCATGCGTGGTGAATGAACAAGAGGAGCTGTGGCGAATGTTAACAAACGAGATGTCCGAATGTAGTCTGCCATGGTGTGTGGGAGGGGATTTCAACATGATTTTAGACCCGAGTGAACGAAGGGGATGTGATTTAATGACGCGTGGTATGGTATCATTTTCGGATTTTGTAGAGGCTAATGCCTTAGTTGATATGCCGATGCAAGCGAAGGCTTTTACATGGTTCGGTCCGGGCAAGCGATGTAGTCGTTTAGACCGTTTTTTGCTTGCGTCACAATGGTTTGAAACATTTTCTAACTTACGGATGTTGGCACTACTGCGAGGATTGTCAAACCATTCGCCCCTTCTATTGGTTAGTGATCCGATGGATAGTGGTCCGCGACTGTTTCGCTTTGTGAATGCATGGTTGAAATCCAAAAATTCATTGGGATTAATGGAGCAGGAGTGGCAGCGTATGGAAGCAATAGAGACGGGTTGGGGAGAGGTTGGCATGCTAGGCAAATCGCGAGGCATGAAATTGTTTCTCAAGCAATGGAACACAACTTCGTTAGGTGAATTGGACAATAGAATAAAGGAAATCACCAATCAATTGGATGAGATTGATGGGAGGGTGGCGGATGGGTCAGCAACATGGGACGAAGTACATGAGAGGTGGCAGCTTACTTCTGAGCTTTGGCAGCGATCGAAGTTTAGGGAGTCAATTTGGCGACAAAAGTCGCGAATGGCATGGTTGAAAGAAGGTGACCATAACACAACATTTTTTCATAAAGCTGCTCGGATTAGAGCAGTACGAAATGTGATTCAAGGGGTATTGGATCGTGGGGTTTGGCTAACGGAGCCGGATAAATTGAAAGCATACTTTTTTAGTGCTTTTCGACAGCATTTCGCACGTATTCAGGTGGCGGGTACACTGGATGCAACAGTACATTTTAATTGTTTAGGTTAATTCGAGGCGGCGAGTTTGGAAGTGGATTTTACAGAAGGTGAAGTTAAGGAGGTGATTTGGACGTGTGACGGTTCTAAAGCGCCGGGTCTAGACGGCTTCACATTTGAATTCTATAGAAAGGGGTGGTCATTTCTAAAACGTGACGTGCTCAAGTTTGTTAACACTTCCAAGAATCTTGTAAATTACCGAAGGGAGTGAACTCAACTTTTGTGGTTTTAATTATGAAGAATGATGATCCAAAAGGGGTAGGGGACTATCGACCAATCTGTTTGCTCAATTCATTGTACAAAATATTGGCCAAATGTTTGGCGAAGCGTTTACAAACAGTGTTGCCAAAGTTAATCAGCGATGTACAATCGGCGTTTGTACGTGGGCGTCAAATTTTAGATGGAATTTTGCTTGCGAATGAAACAATTCACTCGCTACAGAGGAAGCAATTTGGCGTTGGGGCTTAATCCTAAAATTGGATTTCTCCAAGGCTTATGACTGCATCAAGTGGGATTGCTTAGAACAAGTAATGGTGCGGATGGGATTTGTTGCAGTATGGTGTGCATGGGTTCGCGAGTGTATTAGCACATCGAGGCTGTCCGTGCTTGTCAATGGTTCGCCGACAAGGGAATTTGCGATGCAACATGGATTGAGGCAAGGGGATCCGTTGTCGCCCTTACTCTTTGTGATAGTGGCCGAAATGTTGCATCAATTCTTGAGGAATGCCACGGATTTGGAGGTGATTCGGGGAGTTAAGGTGGCGGACGGGTGTGAGGTGTCACACTTGCAATTCGCGGATGACACGGTGCTATATTTTCAAGCAGAGGTAAGTGTTGCTCAGAACTTGAAACGCATTTTGACATGTTTCGAATATGCTTCAGGTCTGGAAATTAATTTTGCCAAATCAAGATTATATGGGGTAGGTGTGGAGGAGACTGTAGTTAGGAATATTGCTAGTATCATGGGATGTGAATGTGCCATTTTACCAATAACATATTTTGGTTTGCCGTTGGGAGTGAATCTGATGAGCCTGCAGATGTGGGAACCATTAATTCAACGTTTCTGGAAGTGTTTAACGGGTTGGAAACGTGATGCGCTATCCTTTGCTGGTAGATTACTGTTGATTAATTATGTATTGTCGGCTTTGCCGTTGTACTACATGGGACTTTTTTTAGTGCCGCGCAGTGTAATTGCTAAGATTGATAGGATTAGACGTCGATTTCTATGGGGAGGCTCGGATACAAAATTGAAGATGAGCAGGGTGAATTGGTCTATTGCTTGTCGGCCTAGATGCTTTGGGGGTCTGGGCGTGGTGGATTTACGTGCGCGGAACTTAGCTTTGTTGGCTAAATGGCAATGGAGGTATGAAATGTCGGACGATTTGTTGTGGCGACGGATGATTGAAGCTAAATATGGTTGTAGTGGAGCACGTTGGAAATCAAATACAATATGGGTAAGGAACATGTCGAGGGTATGGAGACAAATTGTCGAAGTACAAGACGAGGTGGACGTGGGGCGTTTCATGGGACTATCGATGTTTTGTTGGAAGTTAGGGGTGGGGGACAAAATTCTATTTTGGCAAGATATTTGGTGTGCCGGGGAGCCATTGGAGATGATGTTTCCGAGATTGTTTCGATTGGCGATTGACAAAAGGGCGATGGTTAGGGACTATGCGATTGAGGGGAGTTTCGAGCATGACGAATGGTGTAATTTTTTTGGCCGAAATTTGAGGTCGTTTGAGGTATCGCAAGTATTCGAATTGCGGGCATGCATGTGGGGTTACAGGATTTGTCATGCGTTTGTAGACCGCCTAATTTGGATGCCATCACATACAGGGGAGTTCTCGATTGCTGGGCTGTATAGGTTGATGCAGTCGTTTGGTCTTGAGGCGAGGGCGGAATTAACAACGATTTGGAAATTGCCTATACCGCCAAAGGTACAATATTTTATGTGGTTTGCTATGGTGGATCGGTTGCCGACGATAGCAATGTTGCAGGCTCGTGGTGTGCAGGTAGGGGCAACTGAAATTTGCTGCTGTTGGTGTCGGACAGTAGTGGAAACTCTGGATCACGTGTTGTTTCGCTGCCTGAACGCGTGGGAAGTGTGGCAGTAATTTTTCCGATGGTGGAGTGTCGTGTTTGTGCAACCGAGAGATCTTGTGGGTCTATTGGAGCAATGTTTCGCTTGCATCTTCAAGGGTAGTATCCGCGATTGGTGGTTGACATGATGCGCGACAGTGGCATGGTCTTTATGGTTGGCGAGGAATGATTGTATTTTCAATGGTAAAAGAACGGAGCCTGGAACAGTGTTCTTTTTGGTGAAAATGCGATCTTTGTTTTGGGGGCGATTGGGCCTTCAACCGGGGTGGTAATGGAGTCGGCATGGGGGGAATGCCCGTCGAATTGTGAATTTCAGCCACACGATGTAGCGCTGCGTGTGAATGTGAGGTGGGAATTGCCGCCGGCAGGGGCTTTGAAATTTAATGTGGATGGGGCTGCAAGGGGGAAACCGGGTAAGGCTGGTTGTGGTGGTGTTCTGCGTAATGAGTCGGGACAAATTTTGGCGTTATTTTCAGGACCGATTGGTATCGCGGATTCAAATGAGGCGGAGGTGCAGGCGATTTGCTTTGCGTTAGAGTTGATGATTGGTTCGAAGCTTATTTCTTTTCCGTTGGTGGTTGAGTCGGATTCGACAACGGCTATTGCATGGGTGCTCCACAATGAAAATAGATCGTGGAAGTATTGGTGTTGGATGCGGAGAATCGATGAAGCATGTGCCGCGTTGGGAGATATTTGCTTTCATCATGTGTATCGGGAGGCGAATAAACTTGCGGATGTGCTTGCGAAGAGTGGTGTCGATCGCCCTGTTTGGTTTCAACGGGTGGGATAAGTTACAACTGTGAGATATCGTTGGGTTCGGGTGTATGTTGGGTTTGGTATCGTGTCTGTTGCCTATTGTTGTAACATTACCCTGAGTACTCTTTTCCTCTGTAGGCGTAGAGAGGTTTTTAACGAGGCTTGGGGTAATGTTGGCTATGTATGAGACATTTATTAGTAAATCATACATGTTTGCCGAGCAAAAAAATATTAAAAAAATTAATTTTCATAATCCAATTAATATTTATAGATACAAAATATTAATAACTAATAAATTAGTCAAACATGTAATGAATATAATCATATCCTTATATGTCATTTCGCTTGTTCAAAGAATCAAACAATTATCAGTTAATTTTACCAAACACTTCTATACAATCAGCTAATGCAATCCGCTAGTCAAACCAGCTAATGCAATCCACTAGTCAAATCAGCTACTGCTATCAGCTAATGTAACCTGCTAGCAGCTATCCGTTAATTGCCAAACAGGGACAAAATAAGTGTTCAAAATATCTCATTTTTTATTTAGATGCCTAAAATATTTTTTAGATAAAATATGAACATATTTTTTTGTCAAAATAGGTGCTTAAAGTTTTAATTTTTGTCCAAATAGATGCCTAACTCCTTTGTAAATTTGGGTTTTGGAGGCCACGTGTCAATTAATGATTGGGTGTTGATTTTTTTAAATTAGGCACTTATTTCAAAAAAAAAATATAAGCACATATTTTATTCAAAACATAGTTTAGCACCTAAATGAGAAAAAAATAATACACTTCAGACACTTATTTATATTTAAGCCGAATTATAAATACATTTTCATGCGTACTTAGTTTGATAATTTTATAATTTATCAATATAATGAATTTATAATACTAAAAAGTACAACAAGCTAACAGTAGAATCATAGGGTATATTCGGATCTTGACTTTTTGTCTTCCAATTCCATGGTTGAGTATATTCACTAATCAATTAATTGTGATGCCTAATGTTTTATTTTCGTTGTTGTCGAAAGGCCTAATGTTTAACTCGTGTAAGAAAGGATGAGACTAGAACCGGTATGGATGGAAATATAATTCGAATTCGATTTGAAGAAAAAAATTTGAATCCGAAAAAAATTCGAATCTTTAATAGGAGGTGGATCATATATGAACATTGTCATGATCTGATTTCAATCCGATCCGAATCCTATCCAAATTCATATTCAATCTGGGTCAGATCCATATATGAATCCGAATAAAAATATTTAAAACTCTTAGATTTAAAAAAATATAGATATATATATTGAAATCATAATTAAGTTCAAATGAGACTATGTATATTAATATAAATATATATTAAAATCCTAATTAAGTTAAATTGAGATTATATATATTTAATATATATATATATTGAAATCGTAATTAAGTTGAATTGGGATTATATCTATTTAATATTTATATATATATATATTGAAATCTTAATTAAAGTTAAATTAAGATTATATATATTAATATATATATTAAAATCCTAATATAAGTTGAATTTTGATCACAAAGGTTATATAAAGGCATGAGAGACTAGCAGTCATTAATGCTTTTTGGAAAAATCATCTAAATAGTTTAGAGAGTTTTATATGCTCGTTTCAACTAGGTGAACTACGTTGTTGGGTTTTTAGGTGCTCGATTCCTTCAACCGTTCTTGCTCGCCAAGTGGTGGAGAAATAGAATATTGGGTGATAGAGGTGTGGAAGCTAAAAATGATAAAGACAAGATGATTTATAGTAGTTCAACATTCTAACGAAGGTCTACATCCACTACCTTAGCTTTCCACTAAGGATTTCCAATCAATCCAATACTGATTCGTCCCATTTTCTAGGCTTAGGAGGAAACCCTTACAAAACCGATCAAGCTTTCTACCTAAAGCCTTGATCAAACCCTCTTTACAAAGAGATAAAAATAAGCAAACTCAAATCCCTCCAATAGGTATTTGTTTGCACAATTAAGCTCTCACCCAATCCTAAAACACTTGAGCAAATATAACAATTTTGGCTCACTAGTGTTTGTCTATTACAAGAAATTAAACAATAAAGCCCTAAGACAAATTCTTAATCATAGTGTTGTTGACAGTTGAAGCATTAATCTTCTCTTGATGCTTGGAGGTCCCTTTTATACTTCTTAAAGAGTTTGTAGTCGTTACTAGCCGTTAGGGTTGAATTGGAGCCGTTTGAGACTTTATTTCCCACCATAAATGCAGTTCTACAGCCTACTGTATCGGTACACATGGAGGCGTATCGGTACGCCATTCTCCAGAACTAGCCGTTGGGCTCTTTGTCAGCCTATGCGTATCGAAACGACCTCTATCCGTATCGATACGGTCTTACCCGTATCGGTACGAGTTTTGACAGATTCAAAACTTGGGCAAAAGGGTATCGATACGGGGTATACTGTATCGGTACGGGCTATTTGAAAATCCAGTTTTGACTACTTTAAAGCATTTAAAACTTTGCCAAAAGCCTTTTAAAAAGCCTCAAACTTATTTTCAAGTTGTTTGGACTTAAAGACATATTTTAAATTCTTTTGTAATTTGTCTAAAATATTTTTCATTTAATATATCAAAACACTTTAGTTCTACAATCTCCCCCTTTTTGATATGATAAAACCAACTTGAAAAATTGTTTGGGATTTCTCCCCCTTTGTGAAATAAATTTTGAATAAGAGAATTAAGATTTAAAATCAATTAAAGCTCCCCTTATTCGTTTGAAAATTAATTTTTTCAAATCATTTTCTCCCCATTTTTGTTATATCAAAAAGAATTTAAACACTTTTAAGCTCAAAATAACAATATAGGTTAAAAAATAACAAATTAAGAATTTTGGTTTTAAAATGACCCCCTTACTCAAAGCATCAACAAAAGATGTTAGTCACAACATATGATAATCTAGTTGAAATAAGTAAAAATAAATCAAATAAAAGCAAGAACAACTAGATTTTACCACACTTGAACCCAAGGGAGGATGTGAAGCCTTCCTTCTTCAAGTGTTCTTCCTTGTGTGTATGGAGCTCCCCCTCAAATTTTGACTTTGTTGAACGCTCTCCATCACACCTATCATAAGACAATCAAGTAATTTTTGGTATCCAAATTGCTTTGGATCCATAGACGTTAGTAGTACAAAATTTAGTCCCCTTAGGAATCTATTTTTCAATTTCATCTTTTTTAGTTGAAGTACTTAGTCCTTTTGGGACCCAAATACTTCTAAAATCTTTACCATTTACAAATCTAGGGACACTAGATTGTCTTACATAAAAATTTGATTTTCCTAAATTATTTTTCTTTTGAAGTTCATTGAAAATCAAACATTTTTCTTTCTTAAGATCATCAACCTCTTTTTGATGATCTTTTTCCATCGTTTGAAGCAATTTTTTGTAAGTCTAAAACTTTAAGCTCAAAATCTTTAAGTTTTGCTTCAAACTCTAAATTGGTTTTAGAAAGCAAATCATTTTCAGTTTTTAACTTTGAAATCAATTTCTTGTTTTTCGAAAATGAAGCCTTGAATTCAAAAACCAATTCATCATAGGCTTCTTGTAACTCATCAAAAGAATAAGAATTTGAACTAGATGAGTTAGAAGTTACCTCCCCCTCATTGAGGGCCATCAAACAGAGGTGGGCTACTTCATCATCGGTGGAGTCTTCATCAGTCCATGTGGCCACAAGTAATACCCGGGTTTGGGGGTCGGGTGAAAATAATATTAAAAATAATGGTTTGGATTTCAGTTTTATAATTAAAATAATAAAATATTATTTCGGACTTCATATATTCGAAGCAAACATTTATGTTGGACTTAAATTGTTTTGGGAATCAAATCCCATGGATTTTAGAATAAATGAGGTTGCCATCTCATTAATGGCAAGATTGTAAATATGTGAACTTTCAAATTAAAACCCCTCTTTTACATTAAAAGACAACTTTTACTTCATCTTCTTCCTCCTTTTTCTCTCTTCACGTCAAAAACCCCTTCCCTCTCCAAATCACTATTGCATCATCTCCTTTGATTTTCGTTGGTGATTTTTGCAAGATAATCTCGTTTTTGACTTGTCCTCCTTTCCCTCTACAAGCTAGTACCCTTAGTTTTCATTATTGTTCATGATTTTGGAATTTGAAGTTTTTGAGTTTTTGGTTAAAAATGCTATCTTTATTGTCTTAAACCTAAGCTTTTTATTTGTTGAGGTTATATGAGTTATTTGCAACCTATAAAGTCCAACATATGTAAATTTTAAAGTATTTTACCATGATTTTCGGATTTGGGTTTCGAGGGGTTCTTAGAAGGGTTCTAGGGTTAGTTGTGGGTGTGTTTGATGTTGGAAATTGGGGGCTGATGGTTATACTATGTTTGGGTAGTGTTCTAAACATGTTTGAGAGTGCTTTGGATGACTACATTGCTGATTTTTGATGAGTTTTTGTGGAGGTACGAAAATGAGAATTTGGAGAGTGAACTTGGCTTTGAATTGTGAGAATTGTAGTGGATTTGTGTATTGGTGTTAAACTTTGGGTTTGTGGCTGATTTTGAGGTTAATGTATTGTTTTTGAATGCTTAGAAGCAAGAGAAAACAATGGAGAAGCGTTGGGCTCGAATGCGGACTTGGATGCTAGGTAGGCTAGTCGGTTTGTTCTAAATGGAGTGGTCGGTGAGTGGTTATTGTTTTTAAATGGTTTTTTTTTAATATTGGTTCAAGCATGTGAACCTAGGTTGGGCTTGGTAAACCCACCTAGAGTTGAGATTAGAGTGGTATCCTAATCTCAAGCTTAGCTTAGGAAACTTTTGGTTGAACTCATAATTGCTTATTATGCCACTTGTTTATTTGTGTTTATGGTAATTATGTATATTGTGTTATACATGTTGTTGAGGCATGGTTTGATGCATTGTTATGCATGTGGTTTGGATTGTGAATTATGCATGATAGTGATCATGGTGAGTACGTGCTAAGCACGGAAGTTGATATGAAATGATGTGTGAAAGGTTATGAATTGTATTTAACATTGGCACTAGTATGCTTGGGTACAATGATCGATCATTAGGATGTTAGTGTGCACACGAGAGTCAAATTCGCGCGTGGTCTTGGTGACGGTGGTCATCAAGATGGAGTACAGGTTCTCCCGGAAATCTTTATATATTAGTCGGTGATGAGTGGAATCCCATCGATGAGGCGTGAGGATGAGTGGAATCCCCTCCGCGTGAACGGTGATGAGTGTAATCCTACCGTAAGGTAATGGTTGTGTTGGATGTGAGTTCCAACATGTTATCCGCGTATTCGAGTCATAGCTAGGTGTCAATATGATACAATATGAGATTATATATGTGCCAATATGGATTTGATATATGTTGTTGTTAATACATTGATATTTGTATCTTCGTGTGTTGGGCTTATGAGTTGTTGATCATGGCATAGTATTGATTATATGTTCATGCATCATGTATATTTTGGCTCTTGTGGATCGGAGGTAAGATCATGCATTCCATCTTAGTTGTTGGTTGTGCTTGGACCCTGCATTGTTGAGGTTTGTTTTATGAGCTTACCCTCACTAATCTTTTATGCTTACGCTCATTTTGTTCGACAATGCAGATCAGTAGCTTGTGGGTGGCAAGGGCAAGGAAAGGCCTCTAAGTGTCGCTTTTGGTTAGCTCAAGTATGAACTTTAAATTGTAGATTGTAATAGTGAAGCAATGGGATAGGTGATGTTGATTTGAGCTTTGATGTATGTTGATGTTGGTTCGGCTTTTGGATGCTTTGTTTGAATTGTAAATCTTGCTTATGTTACATGTCATGAATGCCTATATGTTTGTTTCTAAGGCATGAGCCTTTAAGTGCTAAGTATGTCCTCTTTATGGTAAATGTATGAATCCTTTAGATGCATGATCCTTGTTCATTTTGGATGACTTGTATGTTGGCATCTTGGTGGTTTAAGGTTGTATGTATGTTGTTTATGGCTAGGAGAGTCGTAAATCGCATCTAGAGTCGAGTCTTAAGTCGTTTTGCTGCAAATTTGGGTATTGCGGTGCAGAGCGTATCGATACGCCTAAGGGCCGTATCGATACGGTCCTACACTTTAGGACTCAAATTTGGCTTATCGTATCGATACGCGGGAGAGTATCGATACGCCAAATCTTTTCTGGAATTCTGAGATTTTGATGAGTTTTTGGCGTATCGATACTGGCTCTAGGTGTATCGGTACGGTCTAATATCGTTGACCGCGAGATGTTGACCGAGGAGGACATATCGGTACGCCCAAGGGCTGTAACGATACGGTCTCACTGGTTTGACTTGGGGCAGTTGACTTTGTCAAGGCGTATCGATACCCTCTGTAGGTGTATCGATACGGCCTGCTTAAAAAGGAAAAATGGGTTGTTTTAAAGTGTTGTTTTGGATGGTCGTTTTTATATTGTTTGTGTTTCCGCTGGCGTGTTTCACATAGGATTTCGTAATGCTTTTAGACAAGATATAATTAAAAGAAATTTTCTAGGGTTGCTAACCAAGGTGGGACCTTAACGAGTTTCACATTGGTTTTCCCCTTGTAGCCTACTCGGACCGGTCAAACGTCCGGACCAGGACGAGGGGGTTACATTTGTTGGTATCAGAGCCTAATGTTTCCGAGACCTTGGGCAGGTAAGTGAGGTAAGTTTAATTTCTTGTATTGGGATTGCACGGTGTGTGTTTGCCATGTAAGCATGTTGCTTGTTTATCGAGTATGCTGTGATGTGTGTTTGTTTGATCGTGCGTGTGTGTTGCTTGAAGCATGTTGACTAGAGTCTCATTGCTTCTATTACATTGAAAAAAAGAGATTTTAAGTGAGGGAATCATACTTGAGCCACTTGGACCCTTTATTTTGCTAACCCAGTTTGCATGTTAATTTGTTGTTGTTGTTGATTTATTGCTTTCGGTAAGTTTGAGGCCAAGGCGGGGGCCGTGAATTGGTAAGTAGAAGTTGTGGTTTCTGAAAATGTGGATGATGTTGAGGGAGTTCATCGCTACAGTTAGGGAAGTATGGTTGTACCGGAGTTGAGGTACAATTTGTTTGTTCGAGCCAGTGTGTATGTGGGTTGATTCCTGTTGATAAGGGACGATGTGATCGATTCTGGTATAGTTGGTAAAAAGAAGTGAAGACTTGTGAGTGAGGTTCAGAGTGGTATCGATGTTATGGTAGATAAGCCCTTGGTACAGTTTTGAGTTTGTTCCCTCCGATTGATTCTGAATCTATACGTCTGTATATTGTTAGCGAGCATGCAAAGTTGGGATGTGCCGGTGAAGTGTCAGAGGTAGGTATGAGTACCTTAGTTCTTTTGGCGAGACCAAGGTAAGGATCTTGTGTAAGTAATCTGAAACTCAGGAATGTTAGTTAGTGATCGTTGGGGTTCGGCCTATGGTTTTAATGCAAGACAGCCGGTCAGTATCCGTGAGTGGGAATCAATTTGTGTGATTAGGCCAATATGCGTCTGAGTTGTCTTCCAGCAAGAAGGAGAGATGAAGTCGCTTCCGATATAGTTGAGTCGAGAAGGAAGTCTTGAGCTTTAACTCCAGATTGTTTGGTAGTGGGATGTTTTGAGTCGTCAGAACCGATGTTATAGAACAAGTTCAAGCATGATTGTTTGTGTGTGATCAGAACTGAATTTTGAGGTTTCGAGATGCTCTAAGAACGGTTTTGAAGAGTTAGGTTATGTTGAAGGACCAGCCTGAAAACAAGAGAACCGAAAAGTATCAGCTGTATACATGTGAAGTTGCAATTTCTGCGGATTCGTCCTTTTGTGTGTGCCTGCAAAGAAATTTGATATACCTGTTGAGATCTTAGACGTAGGACGCATGTGACTAGACCTTTCGGTGAGATAGAAGTGGTCAGAAAGATGTACGGAAGATGTTTGTTGATGGTTCAGGGTTACGTGTTTCTAGTAGATGTGAAGTAATTGTCTTTTTACGGTTTCGATGTGACATTTGGCATGGTTTGGCTCATAGAACACAAAGCTAGGGTATACGTTGAGACAAAGAGAGAGTTGCTTTGAAGCTGCAGATTTCTGTTAGACTGTAGTGGTAGGTGAGGGTGTGAACTTCTTATCGAATGTTGATCCAGCTTTAGAGGTCAAAAATTGATTAAGTTTGGTTGACGGGCTTGCCTAGCAAATGTGATGGATTTGATTTTTGAATGAAGATTAGACCGCATAATGTTAGAATAGGTTGTGTTTTCCTAAAAGTGTTTGGAAGAATTGCCTGGTTTGTCTCTTGATAGGGAAGGAGAGTTTGTTATTGATATCGTCTCCAAGTTTGCTCCTGTTTTGATTGCTTTGTATCTTATGGTTCTCGAAAGAATTAAGAGTGTTGAAGAATCAACTACGAGATTTGTTAGACCTTAGATTCATTAGGCCTAGTACGTCATCTTAGAGTACGACAGTGCAATTTGTGAAGAAGAGAGAAGACAATACGAGAATGTGTTTAGATTACAGGTAGTTGAAACAATTGACAGTGAATAATTAGTATCCATTTCTGAGTGTCCGAGAATTGTTGATCGGTTGGGGTGTGCTCCAGTCTTTTCGAAGATTAATTTGAGATCCGATTACTACCAGTTGAGAGTGAGAGAAGTTGATGTACCGAAGACAGCTTCTGGGGCAAGATATGGTCACCTTGAGTTCTGGGCCATGCCGTTTTGTTTGACTAGTGTGTTAGTTACTTTTATAGAGATGTTGAGCAGAATAATTCCTGAGTCCCTTGATCAGTTTGTGGTAGTTCTCATAGATGATATATGGGTATATTCACGTACCGAAGAAGACCATGACAAGCTTTGGAGTTAGTGTTGTAGACCCTATTAGAGAATTAATTGTATGCCAAGTTGAGCAAACGTGAACTCGAGTTAAGTGAAGATGTTCTCCTAGGACATGTAGATCAATCGAGTGTATTGGAGTAAATCCCAAGTAGGCAGAAGAAGATGTGAGTTGGAAGAAACCGAAGACTGTGACATGTATCTATAGTTCCTAGGTCTAGCATTGTTACTTTTAGAGAATTGTAACTAGTCTTTCGAAGATAGCTGTTCCTTTGACAGATTGCTACAGAAGAATGTTCAGTTTGTGTGGTCAGATGCGAGACAACGAGCCCTGGAGAAACCGAAAGAAACTTTGAAGAGAGCTTCGACCTTGATCCAGCCTATATCAGAGAAAGAATTTGTGAGCCATAGTGATGCGTTACATGTAGGGTTAGGTTGTGTGCTTATGCAAGACAGAAGATTTGTGGCCTATTCATCGAGACAGTAGAAAGTACATGAAAAGAATTATCCGACACGAGACATAGAGTTAACTGCAGTTGTAATTGCTTCGAAGACTTAGAGACAAAGCTTGTATAGTAAGAAATGCACAGTGTATACACTTATCATCAGAACTTGAAATATCTGACGACTTAGGAAGGGTTGAAACTTGAACATCAGAAGTTGTTAGAATTGCTTGAAGACCGTAATCTCAAGATTGAGTACCATCCGAAGAGAGTCAACGCAGTAACCAATGCTTCGAGTTGTTTTTGCTGAGCTATATTTGAGTTGCGAGCTATATTTGTCGGATTCAGTTTATCAAATGATGGTGGTTCTGTGGCTGAGTTTCAGGTTAAGCCTACATCGAGTCAGAATACTTAAAGAGAAACAGTTGCAAGACGGGTTCTTGGCACCTCACGTGCAAGACATGGCAGAAGGAAGACCTTCATAATACAGTTTCAGAGATGATAGAGTTTGTATTTTCAGAGACAGAATAGTTGTGCCGAATGACATAGTGTTTTGAGACGTATTGTTTTGGCCGAAGCACACGACAGTTCATTTGTATTGCATCTGAGTAGTATGAAGACCTATTGTGGGTTGAAGATGAGTACTTCTGGATTGAGTTGATGGATGATGTGGTTCAGTATGAGAGTAAGTGTATAGTTTGCTAGCGTGTCAGGACCGAGCATCGGTTTTCTTCTAGTTTGTTTCATCCGTGGAATATTCTTAATGAAGTGGGTAGTAGATCCGAGGGACTTTGTGCCTGGTTCGCCTTTGATTTTCCCCGTGAGAACTTAGCTGAGTAAACAATGATAGTTGCACCGAGTGTACTCATTTTATACATGTTCACGTTACTTGTAGCTTGCATAAGATGGCAGAGTCGTGCCTTAGCAAGAGTGTGAGTTGTACAGTGTCTTGAAATAGATAGTGGCCGACAGGGATTCGAGATTTCAACTAGATTTTTGAGGACGTCTGCATAGTGCTTGGTTACCTGTTGGAGTCAGATGATCAGTCGGAGAAAGTTATGGGTCAAGTTTTCAAACGGTGCCGTATGAGATTGTGAATCGAGCTAGTTCTGTTGTTTATTTGTTGCGGTTACCACCAGAGTTAGAAAGGGGTTCGTAATGTGTTTTGTGTACCCATGATTCGGAAATGTGATTCAGATCTGTCTCATGCTATGTTTGTGGAAGAGAATGAGTTGAGTTTAAAATTGACGTGCATTGAAGGACCCGTTGAGATCTTAGCATCAGATAGCTAATGTTGTGTGGTAAGTCTACCGAGTTGGTGAGTATGTTGTGGTGAGAGAGAAAGTGTGGAAGAGCATGTTTCAGTGACTCTTCCTGTCCGATAAATTTCAGGGACGGAATTTCCTTAAGTGGGGGAGAGTTGTAACACCCGGGTTTGGGGGTCGGGTGAAACTAATATTAAAAATAATGGTTCGGATTTCGGTTTTATAATTAAAATAATAAAATATTATTTCGTACTTCATATATTCGAAGCAAACATTTATGTTGGACTTAAATTGTTTTGGGAATCAAATCCCATGGATTTTAGAATAAATGAGGTTGCCATCTCATTAATGACAAGATTGTAAATATGTGAACTTTCAAATTAAAACCCCTCTTTTACATTAAAAGACAACTTTTACTTTGGCCCTGTTTGGCAATTAGCGGATAGCTGATAGCTGATAGCGGATTACATTAGCTGATAGCGGATAGCTGATTGCATTAGCTGATTTGACTAGCGGATTGTACTAGCTGATTGTATAAAAGTGTTTGGTAAAATTAACTGATAGCGGATAGTTGTTTGATTATTTAAACAAGCAAAATGACATATAAAGGCATGATTATATTTAATACTTGTTTGAATAATTTATCAGTTATTAATATTTTGTATCTAATAAATATTAATTAGATTTGTAAAAATTATTTTTTAATATAAATTTTTTAAACATATTTGAAAGATTTATATATTAGTTTATTATTTATATAATTATTAAATTTTTTATATGCACGTATAAATATGTGATAATAAAAAAATAGAATTAACTTACAAATGTCACCATATAAATTAGTAGTAATAACAAATAAGTCCAATATTTAATATGTTATTATTTGTATTAAAAAATATAATTATTTAATTTAGGTTGTTTGGAGATTTTTGGTAATTGTTAAGGGTAAAAGAGTCATTGCAACTCTAATATCAAACCTCTAATCTCAAAAAGCTCATATTAGGAGCTTTTTCAAAATTAGATTTTTCACCTCAATCCACTCTTTCAATCCGCTATTTACCAAACATCAATATAAGCGGATTTGACTAGTCAAACCTCTAATTATACCCCAAACCTCTAATTTTTACCCAAACAGCTATTTACCAAACAGGGCCTTCATCTTCTTCTTCCTCCTTTTTCTCTCTTCACGTCAAAAACTCCTTCCCTCTCCAAATCACTATTTCATCATCTCCTTTGATTTTCGTTGGTGATTTTTGCAAGGTAATCTCGTTTTTGACTTGTCCTCCTTTCCCTCTACAAGCTAGTAACTTAGTTTTCATTATTGTTCATGATTTTGGAATTTGAAGTTTTTGAGTTTTTGGTTAAAAATGCTATCTTTATTGTCTTAAACCTAAGCTTTTTATTTGTTGAGGTTATATGAGTTATTTGCAACCTATAAAGTCCAACATATGTAAATTTTAAAGTATTTTACCATGATTTTCGGATTTGGGTTTTGAGGGGTTCTTGGAAGGGTTTTAGGGTTAGTTGTGGGTGTGTTTGATGTTTGAAATTGGGGGCTGATGGTTATACTATGTTTGGGTAGTATTTTGAACATGTTTGAGAGTGCTTTGGATGACTACATTGCTGATTTTTGATGGGTTTTTGTGGAAGTACGAAAATTAGAATTTGGAGAGTGAACTTCAATTTGAATTGTGAGAATTGTAGTGGATTTGTGTGTTGGTGTTAAACTTTAGGTTTGTGGCTGATTTTGAGGTTAATGTATTGTTTATGAATGGTTAGAAGCAATAGAAAACAATGGAGAAGCGTCGGGCTCGAATGCGGACTTGGATGCTTGGTAGGCTAGTCAGCTTGTGCTAAATGGAGTGGTCGGTGAGTGGTTATTGTTTTTAAATGGTTTTTTTAAATATTGGTTCAAGCATGTGAACCTAGGTTGGGCTTGGTAAACCCACCTAGAGTTGAGATTAGAGTTGTGGCCTAATCTCAAGCTTAGCTTAGGAAACTTTTGGTTGAACTCCTAATTGCTTGTTATGTCACTTGTTTATTTGTGTTTATGGTAATTATGTATATTGTGTTATACATGTTGTTGAGGCATGGTTTGATGCATTGTTATGCATGTGGTTTGGATTGTGAATTATGCATGATAGTGATCATGGTGAGTACGTGCTAAGCACGGAAGTTGATATGAAATGATGTGTGAAAGGTTATGAATTGTATTTAACATTGGCACTAGTATGCTTGGGTACAATGATCGATCATTAGGATGTTAGTGTGCACACGAGAGTCAAACTCGCGTGTGGTCTTGGTGACGGTGGTCATCAAGATGGAGTACGGGTTCGCCCGGAAATCTTTATATATTAGTCGGTGATGAGTGGAATCCCATTGATGGGGCGTGAGGATGAGTGGAATCCCCTCTGCGTGAACGGTGATGAGTGTAATCCCACTGTAAGGTAATGGTTGTGTTGGATGTGAGTTCCAACATGTTATCTGCGTATTCGAGTCATGGCTAGGTGCCAATATGATGCAATATGAGATTATATATGTGCCAATATGGATTTGATATATGTTGTTGTTAATAAATTGATATATGTATCTTCGTGTGTTGGTCTTATGAGTTGTTGATCATGGCATAGTATTGATTATATGTTCATGCATCATATATATTTTGGCTCTTGTGGATCGGAGGTAAGATCATGCATTCCATCTTAGTTGTTGGTCGTGCTTGGACCCTGCATTGTCGAGGTTTGTTTTATGAGCTTATCCTCACTAAGCTTTTATGCTTACGCTCCTTTTGTTCGACAATGCAGATCAGTAGCTTGTGGGTGGAAAGGGCAAGGAAAGGCCTCTAAGTGTCGCTTTTGGTTAGCTCAAGTATGAACTTTAAATTGTAGATTGTAATAGTCAAACAATGGGATAGGTGTTGTTGATTTGAGCTTTGATGTATGTTGATGTTGGTTTGGCTTTTGGATGCTTTGTTTGAATTGTAAATCTTGCTTATGTTGCATGTCATGAATGCCTATATGTTTGTTTCTAAGGCATGAGCCTTTAAGTGCTAAGTATGTCCTCTTTATGGTAAATGTATCGATACGCGGGAGTGTATCGATACGCCAAATCTTTTCTAGATTCTGAGATTTTAACGAGTTTTTGGAGTATCGATACGGGCTCTAGGTGTATCGGTACGGTCTAATATCGTTGACCGCAAGATGTTGACCGATGAGGGCGTATCGGTACGCCCAAGGGCTGTATCGATACGGTCTCACTGGTTTGACTTCGGGCGGTTGACTTGGTCAAGCTGTATCGATACCCTCTGTAGGTGTATCGATATGGCCTGCTTAAAAAGGAAAAATGGGTTGTTTTAAAGTGTTGTTTTGGATGGTCGTTTTTATATTGTTTGTGTTTCCGCTGGCGTGTTTCACATAGGACTTAATAATGCTTTTAGACAAGATATAATTAAAAGAAATTTTCTAGGGTTGCTAACCGAGGTGGGACCTTAACGGGTTTCACATCAGTTTTCCCCGTGTAGCCTACTCGGACCGGTCAACCGTCCGGACCGAGACGAGGGGATTACACCACATACGATTGCTTTGAAGATGATCCCTTCTTGTTGGACTTGTGGGATTCCTTCATCTTCTTCCTCGATTCATGCTTGAATTTTTCTATTTGCTCTTCAAGAATCAGGCAAATTTGTTGAAGAGATAGGCCATCTTTTCATCTTCACTTTCCCCCATAGCTCTAATCTATTCTTTCTTCTTCTCTCTTCTTTGTTTTTCTTCATTATTTGGTGAGTGAGAAGTGACCCCATGAGCTCATCAAGCTTCAAAGTCTTGAGATTCTTGGCTTCGATGATGGCGGTCCTTTTTGAGTCCCATGACTCGGGAAAAGAGTAGATGAGCTTTCGGACAAGCCTCTCTTCTGGAATGATTTCTTCATAACCCTTGAGTCCATTGGTGATGGTGGAGAATCGGTGGAACATCTTCTCAATGTCCTCTTCCGGATCTATTTTGAAGTTTTCATACTCTAGGTTGAGGAGGCTGATCTTGATCTCCTTTACTTCGTTTGTTCCCTCGTATGTAACTTCGAGCTTATCCCAAACTTCCTTGGCACTCTCGCAAGAAGACATCTTCTCGTAGATGTTGAGGCTAAGTGCACAAAAGATAAAGTGCAAAGCCTTGCAATTTAGCTTCATCTTCTTGTGGTCTTCGGCACTCCACTTCGCCTTGCTACCTTGTGGTACGAACGGGCAATCTTCTATGATATCTCAAAGCTTGTAGTATTTGGATTTGACAAAGAACATCATCATCGTCTTCCAATAAGCATAATTGGACCCGTCGAAGAAGGCGGTTTGTCGATGGATTGCGCCATTGAGCTGATTGTTTGAAATGTTGATCGAGCTTGTCAGATCGCCTCAATAGTATGTTAATCCTCTTCAATTGAGCCAAGCTCTGATACCAATTGTTGGGTTTTTAGGTGCTCGATTCCTTCAACCGTTCTTGCTCGCCAAGTGGTGGAGAAGTGGAATATTGGGTGATAGAGGTGTGGAAGCTAAAAATGATAAAGACAAGATGATTTATAGTGGTTCAACCTTCTAACCAATGTTCACATCCACTACTTTAGCTTCCCACTAAGGATTTCCAATCAATCAACTATTAATTCGTCCCTTTTTTCTAGGCTTAGGAGGAAACTCTTACAAAACCGATCAAACTTTCTACCCAAAGCCTTGATCAAACCCTCTTTACAAAGAGATAAAAATAAGCAAACTCAAATCCCTCTAATAGGTATTTGTTTGCACAATTAAGCTCTCACCCAATCCTAAAACACTTGAGCAACTATAACAATTTTGGCTCACTAGTGTTTGTCTATTACAAGAAATTAAACAATAAAGCCCTAAGACAAATTCTTGATCATAGTGTTGTTGACAATTGAAGCATTAACTTTCTCTTGATGCTTGGAGGTCCCTTTTATACTCCTTAATGAGTTTCTAGCTGTTACTAGCCGTTAGGGTTGAATTGGAGCCGTTGGACACTTTATTTCTCACCATAAATGCAGTTCTGCAGCCTACCGTATCGGTACATATGGAGGCGTATCGGTATGCCCTTCTCCAGAACTAGTCGTTCGGCTTTTTGTCAGCCCATGCGTATCGAAACGACCCCTATCCGTATCGATACGGTCTCACCCGTATCGGTACGAGTTTTGGCAGATTCAAAACTTGGGCAAAAGGGTATCGATACGAGGTATACCGTATCGGTACGAGCTATTTGAAAATCCAGTTTTGACTACTTTAAAGCATTTAAAACTTTGCCAAAAGCCTTTTAAAAAGCCTCAAAGTTATTTTCAAGTTGTTTGGACTTAAAAATATATTTTAAATTCTTTTTTAATTTGTCTAAAAACATTTTTCAATTATTATATCAAAATACTTAGTTCTACATATGTAGAGGTCGGAGCGTTATTATTGCAGATTAGGAATCGACATCGTGGAATCATGATTGGGTATTTATCTTCTCCAAATTCAGAATTCCAGATTTTAAATAGGTAATTCTTCACTCTTAATCACCCCGATTCGTTTGATAAAAATTATTTGTTGTTTTTATTTAAAGATATTTGTTTGAGTTGTTACTTTAAAAAGGGAAAAAAATAATTGGATTCAAACTTTCAGATTTAGATTTTACATATTTTATTGGATCAGACTCGGATTTATGTAATCAGACTTAGATTCACACTCGGATTTTTTTAGTTCCGATTATTAATTGGATCGAACTTTATAAAGTTCAATCCATTGCCATCCCTAAGAACCGGCGACACACATCGCTGCACACCACTAATGCTACATATGGATGTGAAATCAGGTAATCAGACGGGTTTCAGTCAGGTAATGTCAGGTTAGGTCAAATCGGGTACGTGTTATATCAGGTCAATTCAATGACCCGACTCAAGTCAGGTCGGGTTCGGGTCGACTCAAATTCGGGTCATTGTCAAGTTGATTTCAAATTAGGTTGAGTTCAGGTTAAATTCAAGTCAGGTAAGTCTCAATTCAGGACAAAAGTATTCGGGTCCGAAGCAGTTAATTAATGGGTTAATTCAGGTTCGGATAGACTTTAGGTGGGGCCACGTTCAGGTCAAGTCACGTCGTTGATGGATAAAATTTAGGTCGAGTAATATCAGTTTCGGTTAAACTTCAAGTCGGGTCTTACCGTGTACAATTAGACTTTGGGCCTTGTAATTGTGGGTTAATTTCAGATAAAAATATTTTTTAGGGATTAATAAGAATCGAAACATCTCTTAAGGTTGTCGATATGTTAAAATTTAAAAAAAAAATTGTGACTAAATTAAATTAAATTAAAACTTAAATTAGGACTAAAATGAAAATATTTGAACGGGTCTAGACCTAAAGGGTAACTAATTTATAACCTAAAAAATAGGCGGCAAAAAATAATTAATTATTTAATTTAAAAATTAAATTGAAATGGGTTAATTGCAATTTTGCCTTGGCATTTGGATTTTGGAGAGAAAGAGTCTGCATGTTCTTTTAGGCTAGGGGAAATTCAAGTTTTAGTCTTTCTGTCTTTAGATGTTTTTTATTTAAGTCTCGAATTTTTATTTTTAGGTTTTAATTTAATTCAATCGAGTCCCAATTTAGGTTATAATTGAAATTCGAGCTTTAGTTTTAGAAGTCTTATAGGACTTATGATTTATATGGTTTGGAGTAAATTACAAAAATTATAGGGTTTGGACTAAATTACAAAAAATAGAAATAAATATGGTTCAATTTTGGATAAAAATATAATTTTATGGATTAAAATGAACAAAAACAACACCATCTTTACTTTATTAGACTAAATTATAAAAATAAGAAATAAATATGGGTCCATTTCAGTTAAAAGTAAACTTTTAGGGACTTAAATGAATAAAAATATCATCATATTAAAATATTGGACTAAATTACACAATTTAAAAAATATCAATTTCGGTTTAAATACAAATTTGTTGAGAATTAATTGAACACTAAACTTCCAAACCCTAATTTTCATCCCTAAGCCTTAAATTAATCACATAAACCTATAGGCTATAACTATTAAAAAAGTATAATCACATAACTCGTATGAGACGTATTCACGTTACACATATCAATATAGGCTATAGACCATAGAGGCATATAGTATAGATTGTAGTAATACATTAATAATAATATCATCGTGTATGATATATTATATATATACTATAGATTATATAACACTTGAAAATAATCTCATACACTAAGCTAAACCTTAAACCTTAAACCATACAAATTAATCTCATAAATCAATAACCCTAAACCACACCATAAACCATCAATACTATACACTAAATCCTAAACCACAAACTTTAAGTCATCGAAATTAATCTCATAAACTAATAATCCTAAACTACACCATAAACCCTAAACCCTAAGCCATAAACTGAAATTAGGGACCAATTTCACCATAAAATATAGCCTAAAACCAAAATTATGGACCAATCTGACAATTTTAAAGTGGAGAAATTTGAGAGTCCAGTGACCAATTTCACAATTTTACCGTAAAATATAGCATAAAACCGAAATTTGAGACTAATTTGACAATTTGAAAGTGGAGAAATTTAAGAGCCCGATAACCAATTTTACAATTTTACCATAGAAATAAATAGGGGTCAATTTCAGCTAAAAATTAAATCTTAGGAACTAAACTGAACAAAAATATCAGCATATTAAAATTATTAGACTAAATTACAAAAATTAGAAATAAACAGGGGTCAATTTCGGCTAAAAGTAAAATTTTAAGGACTAAATAACACCCTAGGGAGGAGATTTCTATATCCGAGTTCCAAACTATAGGGATACTTGTGATTAAATTGAATTAAACTAAAACTTAAAAGTGAATATTATGACTAAAATGTAACATTTTAAACGCAACATTACCTAAAGGGTAATTAATCTCTAACCTAAAAATTAGGCTGCTTATTTCCCTCCAAAAATTTTTTTCCATTTTTTACCAATTATTTTTTTCTGTTTTTAATTAAAATGAAACGGTGGGACTTGGGAGGGAAAGAACCCGCTTGTTTTTTTAGTTAAGGGGAATTATTTTTTAACCCTTCCGACTCTATATGCTTTTTATTTAAGTCCCAAATTTTTATTTTTAGGTTTTAATTTAACTCAATTGAGTCTCAATTTACATTCATTTAATTAAAATTTCACATTTAGTTTTATAATTCTTTTAATTAAGTCTGTGATTTATGCTTCTAGGTTTTAATTTAGCTCAATTAGATCCTAAGTTTAATAAGTTAATTCAATTCAGACATTATTATTATTATTATTATTATTATTATTATTATTATTATTATTATTATTATTATTATTATTATTATTATTATTATTATTATTATATTATTATTATTATTATTATTATTATTATTATTATTATTATTATTATTATTATTATTATTATTATATAGAAATTTTTTATTTGGATGTAAACATGTAATTGTACACATGAAAGTTGAAACTTTAATTTAGTTCAATTGTAGACATGAAGCTTTGATTTAAATATTTAATAAAATTCAAATGAATAAATTTAGCAAGTTGGATCGGAATTAATCTCGTAAATAAATAACTCTAAATAAAATCATAAACCATTAATACTAAACCCAAAACCATAAACCTTAAGGAATCGAAATTAATCTCATAAACCAATAACCATAAGCTAAACCATAAACCATTGATGCTAAACCCTAAACCTTAAGGGATCCAAATTAATCACATAAACTAATAACTCTAAACTAAACACTAAACTAAACCATAAACCTTAAAGAATCATAATTAATCTCATAAACCAATAACACTAATCTAAATCATAAACCATAAACTTTAAGAAATCATATTGGCATTATTTAGATATTTAATAAAACTTTTAAATATTTTTATATACTATAATTTATAAATATAAAAAGTAAATATATTAATCTAATGACCATAGATAATTATGTACCTTAAATTGTGAAGATCTATTTTGTCACACTATAATATAATAAATTCACAATCTCACAAATTCATTAATTGTAACTTATTAGTTATTACAAGTAAGATAAATACCAAGTCAGGTAAATATCAGATCGGTTCAATAACAAGTCAGATCATTTACAGGTTGAGTCAATTACAGATCAGGTTCATAACAGGCCAGGTTGATAACAGGTTGGATAATATTAGTTATTTACCAGGTTAATCTTAGGTTCAAGTTCATATCCGGTCGGATGCATGTCGGGTTTGATTATCACATTATCAGGTTAAATTCGGGCTCAGGTCGGGTGCAGGTTGGGTTTAGATCCAAAAGTTCCAGGTCCAACTCGGGTTTAGGTCAACACCAGTTCGGACTCCAATTGATTTCGGATCACCACCATCTCGGGTCACAAGTAGTTCTGACTCAAGTCGGTTTCAGTCAGTTTTATAGGTTGAGTCAGCTTTTTACATCACAAATGCTACACGGTTATACTCCACTTATTTTTCTAATGACTTTTAAATCGTTATTAAAAATCTTAAGACTCGACATATAATTAATTATATTTCAAAACAAAACTAGACTTTGGGTTGGGTTGGGTAACCCTTCCATTTTTTTGTTTTCTATTGTTTTTAACCTTTAATTTAAAATATTTGTATTAAATTCTCCATCTTTCCCAAACCCTAACTTTATCCCTTTGCCCCATACTGATAGCTTCTCTTAATCGTTTATTCATAATAAACAGCTAATGGAAAATAGCTTTGAGATCCAGATTATAGAAAGCCAATTTTCCAAACTTTTTGTATAGAAAACAAAACTACAACTGCTATAATATTATTTTATGGTTCTTTATAATTTGGAAGAGTTGTACACCAAAAAATGAGAAGAAAGGGAAGCGGTGTAGTCATTATTTGCAATTGATAAGAACTGAGAATCTGAACCAACTCAAACTGGAGTTTCTAGGCGGAATTCCAAGCTTGATAGTTTGAATGTTTGATGATAACTTTTAGCTAAAATCATATGTGGTATGTCATTTCTTTTTATCAAATTTGTCCGTAACCCGTACAAATAATATATCATAGTTTTTTTTCGCTAAGCTGTTAAAATTTTATCGATAAAATAAAGATCCCACAACGGGTACAAAATTTATGGCTTCAATGCCAAATACATCCCATGAAAACAACAATCACCTCAAGAAAGCCACCACGACAACAAACTACATCTACACCTAAAGATGAAATACATCCCGAAGCTCCAAAAACGCAAAAGTAATTAGTTTAAGATTCTTCTTCAGTGGGGTTGAGTTGAGAAGGTGGGGTGATGATAAATTAGGAAACTGGCGTGCGAATGAATTTAGGTTTATTATACTTAAATTCTAATTTTATTTTGAAATATGATTAATTCTATGTCGAGTCCTTAAAATTTTTAATTGTGATTTTAAAGTCATTAAAAAAATTAATAGTGTAAAACGGTGTGTAGTATTAATGGTGTATAGCGGTGTGTGTCGGCAGTTTTAGAATTTTCCTATAAGAAATTATGTTATATTGATGGTTTATGTGGTTGCTTGAGTTAATTGATGAGCTAAGCATGTTAGAATTGGCAACTCTATCACCTTAGCTGGAATTAGATCAATTGACATTATAGGGCACCGATGAGTTGAGAGATCCGGTGAAGGCTAGTTCAACAAGCGAGAGAGACCATAATTAGTAATAAAATCTATAAGATAAAGTTAAAAAATTGACACTAAATTATTTTAAATTATTTATTTTCACTCCAAAATAATCACTAAACTATAATAAAATAAATTTAATTAATTCGATTTTTCATTTGAACTTAAATCATAAAAATTCAGTCCAACAATGACAAAGTTAAAAGCTATAACCTCTTTATGACCATATAGACTATTATTTGGTGAGAGAACTATAGTGGAATTCACACATCTTAGTTTGTTAATCACTTTAATTCTTTTTCCTAATCAAGAAAACTTGTCAAAGCAATTTTCTCAATGCCCTTCAATATTGGACAAATGTAATATAACTTGAGCTTGGTTTCATTACTAAAATTGAAAACAATATTAAACCAATAATGATAGCCCCTTTCAACTTCAAATTCAGAAATACAAAACCATGTCCTCAGATACTAAAATTTGACAAAACAAGGACAAGAACAAAATGATGTTCATGCCTGTCTTAATCCAGTACATTAGTGGTAAAATATATCAAATAAAGAGATGAGTTTGAACCGGAAATGTATTTCCCCCCACCATGAATGCTTAAATCTTTTGATGTTATTTTCTATAAACAATGTTATCCACTCAAATTTTATATCTGAAAAACATGTTCTTCTTTTGACATTTGTGGTAGATAAATTACCTCTATGATCTTAATGTTACAAAACCATTGGTTGGAAATTGCTTTATAGATTTGGGTCATCATTTGTTGTTATCGTTCCAAACAAGCAACTAATCATGCCATGCATACCTAAATTAATTCTGGTTCGCTCATGTATATGTCTGTTCTACAATCGTGCCACTTATCAAGTTGGTCGAGAAAAGAAATGGCAATTGGATGATACTGAGACGAGACTATGTGGGGAACCGAAAATAGAATTCGACCACTCATTGCTTTGCTGTTTCCCTCTTTGAATCTCCTTTTTTTCCCCACGTCACTCCTTCATATTTCATAAAATTGGGGTTGCAAAAGTCATCCGGTTGGATAGTAATATGTACAACGCCACCACTTTTGCGTACCATGATTTTTCCTTTTGTTCGATGTGAGATTAATGTCCCTACTTCTACGTGATACACACTATGTTTTGTTGGTTTAAATGTGTTTTTTTTCTTAATTGATTCCTAAGTCATTCCACTAACATTGTTACCAACGTAGGACACATGCTCTTGTGTTTGACCCTGGTACCTAACCTAGTACCCAAAACACTTTTGAGTTTTGTTTTTTAATATACATGTATACAAGTGGTGAAATCTCAGCATCGGCATGGTTTCCTTTGCTAGCTGTGTTCAAGTAAACATCATCCTCTGAAACATGAAATATAATTTAATCAAAGCTGTTGCCTCAACATACTTCCACTTTCTTAGTTGAGAAAAGAAGATATAGTATAAGTTCCGGATTGGATCAAATCTTGAAGTTCATATAAATTCGGTAAATTGAGTCAGCTGATGAAGTGTTATTGCCCAGCTGAGTTTAGGGAATTGACATAACCAGAAATGAAAGTGAAAGACTTCCAAAATGGAATAAAGCTTTCGATGCCATTTCTCATTCTTATGGAAGTACATTCACGGCAAATTAAAAAGCAAAAGAACTAACAGGATTGGTTCAAACAGTAAGCAGAAATATTCGTCGGCAGATTCACTTACCAAAATTAGGTGTGCAACACGAGTCAATCAATATTAGTCTGTGCAAAGTCCTCGAGAACCAGAAAGGCAACCAAAAGAACTTCAAACCCTTTGGTTTCAGTCTGAATCCTGATTCTTAAAGGGCTAACCCACTAATAAAAGGATGGAAATCCTCTACCCCTTTTCGGTGTCCCTACATATGCTCTCACACTCAAAATTAACTTTAGGGTTTTAGGTTAGGGGTTGTGGTTAGGGTTAGAGAATTTAGGGTAGGTGTATTTTTTGGGTATAGGGTGTAGGGTTTAGGATTTAGAATTTAGGGTTAGGGCTTAAAATTTAATTTTGTAGTGTTTTTTAGTGTTGGGGCATATGTAAGGGCACCGAAAAGGGGCAGACGAATTTATCCCTAATGAAAGAGCAACAAACAATACGTTGAACAAAAATTTTCTGTTCCTTTTTGGTACCCTATGTATACCAAACACTAAAAAAATTAAATCTTATACTCTAACTCTAAAATCTAAACTTTAAATATTAAACCTTAACTCATAAACTCCGGTTATAAATTCTAAACTTAATTTTTTTAATATTGGAATATATAGAGCACTAAGAAAATGATTTATGTTCGGATATGCTAGTCTTAGTCAGCACTTGAAATGGAATAAAGCTTTTTCTGCTTATAAATATGAGGCCACCGAGGGACAACCTTGATCACATACAGCCCCTCTTCGCAGTTACTTTGTAAGAAAAAGAAGCATTTATCTTGGAAGGTGTTTTGGCATAGCCCCCAGCCTTTAACCATGGATATTATTGGGTTAACAGCTCAAGACAAAACCAAGTTTTTTTCAGGTGTTAAGGCCTTGCCTGGTGAGTTGAAGGCCAAGATTACATCAATAGCCAAGAGCTTCAAAAAGCTTGGGCAAGATGACCCTAGAAGACTAACTCACTCCTTCAAAGTGGGACTTGCTCTCTCTTTGGTGTCATTGCTGTACTATGCTAAGCCTCTCTATGATGGTTTTGGGGTGGCTGGAATGTGGGCAGTGCTAACGGTTGTGGTTGTATTCGAATTCACAGTAGGTAAGTTTAGTTTAAGCCAATAATGCCAGAAGTTCACAAATCTTTTCTAGTAAAATGTTTGAATTGTAAGCTCTATACATATGCAGGTGGGACTCTAAGCAAGTGTTTAAATAGAGGGGTTGCAACATTTCTAGCTGGTGGCCTTGGAATCGGAGCAGATTACTTTGCAAGTCTGTTTGGAAAGAAAGGAGAACCCATTGTACTAGGGATCCTTGTTTTTCTACTAGGTAAACTCGATCTTCCCTAACAACTGTAACTGCAACATTCAAATATAATGGAACTCAAGCTCACGCAAGTTGATTTATTATTTTGGCAGCTGCAGCAGCAACATTTTCAAGATTTTTCCCGAGGATGAAAGCAAGATATGATTACGGACTTCTGATTTTTATACTGACCTTCAGCATGGTAGCGGTTTCCGGGTACCGAGTGGATGAACTGGTACTGCTAGCTCACCGAAGGCTATGCACAATTATATTGGGAGGAGCAACTTGTATGCTTATTTCCATTTTTATTTGTCCAGTTTGGGCTGGTGAAGATCTTCACAAGGCGGTCGCTTCCAACCTTGAAAAGCTTGCTACATACCTGGAAGGTCCACTATATTTATAGTTTACATATATATTATTATTTAGCCAAAGTTTTACTTTTACATATAAGTTTACATGCAGGATTTGGAGGTGTATATTTTCCATCGTGCAAAGATGAAGGGACTGGAGTGGATTCAAAGGATGGCAATGGCAACTCACTTTTTCAGGGATATAAAAGTATTTTAAACTCAAAGAACATTGAGGAGTCTTTGGTTAGTTTAGCTTCCCTGCACTAAACCTTTTCCTTTACATGGATCATGCATGCCAATAACATCTGTACCGTACATGAGAAAATATTTTATGCCCTGAACACCTTCATCTATAATTACATACGTTTTAAAGATTTAGAAGTATTGTGTGTTTTAATAATATGATGGTCTTCACTTAAAATTATAAATATTTGTTGACTTGTTATTTATGTTGTATGTTGACTTCGAAATGAAAAATAAATACGACTTAAAATTTTTGTAGTGCAACATTTTTATTATTTTGTTTTTCCCTTCTAAACATTTAAGTTAATTCATTTTGAGCCCTCTTTTCTTGAGAGATGAAAATCGTTTGTCCTCTTATCATGCCCTTTTTATGCTCTACTTTAAAATAGTGAATTTATGGTTTAAAGTTTTGGGTTTAAGGTTAGAGATTGTGGTTAGGGTTTAGAGAATTAGAGGTATGGTGTATTTTTTAGGGTGTGGGGGTTTAGGGTTTAAGATGTGAAAATTAAGGTTAGAGTTTAAAATTTAATTTTTAAGTAATTTTTAATGTGGGGTATAGAAGGAGCATTAGGGGTAGAAGATTTTTAATTTTTTTAGACCCCATATAGTTGCTCTTATTGCACTGGTCCAAAACCACCTTGTTTATAATAATTTTTTTAATAGGATGGTTGTTGATCTAATGCACGATGCACACAATAAATTTAACAGGCAAATTTCGCGAGATGGGAACCTGGGCATGGCCGCTTCCGACTTCGTCATCCATGGAAACACTACTTGGAGATTGGTGCTCTTGCTCGACAATGTGCCTATAACATTGAATTTATTAATGCCTGCAGTGATTCTGCTATCCAAGTAATATATATACTACCGCAAATCACGATTCAAATGATTATGATTTCAAATTGTATGAAAGATTTAATTAATTTAATTACTGTTTGCAGACATCAGAAGAGTTCAAAAGCAAAATTGAAGGGCCATGTTCTCGAATTAGTGCAGAATGCGGCAAGGCACTAAAAGCATTAGCCACATCGATGAAAACAATGACAGATCCTTCCTCTGCGAAACCCAATGTCGAGAACTCGAAAGCCGCCATGAAAGACCTCAACTTTGCTCTCAAAGATGCCTCCACAGAGAATGCAGACTTCCTAACCAACTGTTTCACCGGAGAAACCACCGCAGCTGCTTCATCGGGGAGTAATCCGACCTGCTTCGGATGTCACCGATGATGTTGTCATCACAATACATGAAATATCCACTGTCTCGCCAGAGAATGAGACGTCGGGTCAGCATCAGGGGCCAAAGCCCGGCCAAGTGTAATTATTCGTTGCTAACATGTTATTAGCTAGCTTCTTATTTTATTTTTGTTGCTAATGTAAGTCCCACTTTTTTAATATGGGACATTAAGGAAGAACTTAATTTTCAAATCCCTCCCTGTTTTGTATTAATTCAATCACCTTCTGAATCGGTAGTCTTTTCTTGTGTTGTCTTCTTTGTATTAGAACTTTTGTTTCTTTACCTATTTTAACGTTATGTAAAATGAGTCAAGAGAAAAAGGGAAATCTATTCAAAGAGAAGTTGAAGCAAGTGAGTTCGCTAACTTACAAGTACCTTATATGTAGAGATCATTTTTCTCTTTTATTTCTAGTTTTGTCTTCTTTATAGTTTAGGGAAATGACGCCGTCGGCCTTTAGTTAAACGGTTACTATTCATGTTTAATTGGAGTTTTCGTTGTGTTCTCTTTCGTCTTCTTTTATTTTTCCTTTTGTCTTTTCCGTCTTTTTAATTTTTATTCTTGCATATTTAAACTTTTGCGTGTTTTGGTTTAATAACCATTCACCATTTTCGTTATTTTTTCTACTCTTGTACTACACTTTATCTGCTCTTATAACATGTTTTCATTGTTCTTGTAGTATGTTTTTTTCTCTTTTTAGGATTAGGCTTGACGTTGCACCTTCGGTTAGCAGTTATTTAATTATCATGCCGCATTAGATATATCCTATCGAATCCTTAGCTGGATCCTAGTTTCTTAGTTTGTTAAACAACTTGTATCTTTAGTTAGTTAACTTTCTTTTCCGAGTTAGTTACTAGGGTTTTAGTCGGTTAGTTTACTGTACATAAACTTTATCTTCTTTTCTTTGTAAGGTTAAAATTTTTGAGTTTACAAGAATAAAAGTTCAGATTTCTCTTCTCTTCTCTTTGTTATATGGTATCAGTTGTCTTTTCCTTCCTCTACACTCGTTAACAATGGTGAATGTTACTGAGCTCACGCAACAAGAATTTGTTATTTCTGAACAATCTGATAATGGCAACACGCCTTATTCCATTCATCAGTCTGACAATCCCGGTATGGTGTTGGTTACACAATCCCTGGCTATTGACAATTACATTAGCTGGAGAAGATCGATGCTTGTGGCGTTATTAGCCAAAAACAAAATCGGTTTCGTGGAAGGTTCTATTCCCTCACCGGCGTCTTCTTCACCGTTGTTCAATCCGTAGACGCGTGCTAATAATCTGGTCATTTCTTGGATTCTAAACTCTGTCTCGAAGGATATTGCAGCAAGTTTGATTTACCATTCTTCTGTTGTAGATATCTGGAAGGATCTTGAAGATCGCTTCCAACAGACTAATGGTCCTCGTCTTTTTGGATTAAAAAAAAATTGGCTGATCTTGTTCAAGGTTCTTTACCGATCAGTACCTATTATACTCAGCTTAAGGCTGTTTGGGATGAATTGATTTCCCTCAAACCATCTTGTACATGTTTACATTGTACGTGTGGTGGTCTTCGAAAGATTCTAGATGAACAACAGAAAGAATTGGTTATTCAATTCCTCATGGGTTTAAATGATTCTTTTTCAACCATTTGAGGTCAAATTTTGCTTATGGATCCTATGCCCTCGATTATCAAAGCTTTTTTTCTTGTTCTTCAGGAAGAGAATCAACGATCTATAAAGCTAGTGGCTCCTATTAATGAAGCTGATGTTGTTGCTAAATCTTCATCTCTGCCTCGGAAGAGCAGGCCTCAATGCACACACTGTAACCTTCTTGGTCACACTAAAGAAAAGTGTTATAAGCTTCACGGTTATCCTCATGGGTATATTTCTCGTGATCGAGCTAAATCAATTCAGAATCGTGATCGAGTTCATTCAAATGTTGTTGCCACAGACATCAATCCGAGTGTCTCTCAAGAATCATTGACTCCTTCACAGTGTCGACAACTTATAGATTTGCTTAATTCTAAGCTTAAGGCAGCTGGCAATTCTGAAGTTCATTCCTCAATCAATCTGACTATGCAAGGTAAAATTGTTTTTTATGCTAATAGTTTCAGCACTTTTCAAGATAGCAGCTCTTGGATTATAGATTCTGGGGCATCTCCACATGTATGCTTTTCTAAATCCTCTTTTGATTTTCTTAAACCTATTGAAGGAGGTACTATACTACTTCCTAATAACTCTGTTGTTAAGGTTAATTTTTCTGGTTCAGTTACTTTGTTTCTCAATCTTGTTCTTTATGATGTTTTATATGTTCCTGAGTTCATATTTAATTTGCTTGCGGTTAGTTGTCTGTTACATAAATCTAATATTAATGTTTTATTTTCTCGACAACAATGTTTGATTCAGGACCAACAAATTGTGATTGGGAAAGCTGATTTTTGCCAAGGGTTATACTTGCTTAAATCTCCTGTTGCCACTATTTCTGATGTTGTTCATGATGATCGATGTTGCTTAAAACCTGTTGATGATCATGTTTCTGATTCTCATGATATTGTTCATGATGTTGTTCTTGCAAATTGGCATGTGAGACTTGGTCATCCAAGTGATAATACTTTGTATTTGTTGAAGAATTTGTTACCAGATGTTCATATTAATAAAAATAATCCTTGTTCCATTTGTGCTAAGGTTAAACAACATCGTTTGCCATTTCCTATTTCTGTTTCTAAAACTCAAGTTCCTTTTGCTTTGTTGCATTGTGATGTTTGGGGTCCTTTCAAGGTCCCTACGCACAACAATCAGAGATTTTTCTTAACATTAGTAGATGATTATACCAGGCTTACTTGGACATACTTGCTTCAGCATAAATCAGATGTTCTTTCTATTATACCTCAGTTCATTACAATGATCAAGAATCAGTTTGGGTATGACATTAAAGTTTTTCGTTCAGATAATGCTCCTGAACTAAAATTCACAGAATTGTTTCTTAAACTTGGTATTATACATCAATTTTCTTGTGTTGAAACGCCTCAACGGAATTCTGTTGTTGAAAGAAAACATCAGCATCTTCTTGTTGTTGCACGAGCTTTACTTTTTCAATCTAAAGTTTCTATTCATTTCTGGGGTGAGCGTGTTTTAATAGCTACACATATCATAAACAGACTTCCTTCATCTGTTTTAAACAATAAGTCTCCTCATGAGATTCTTTTTAAACAGCCTCCTAATTATCTTCAAATGAAAGCTTTTGGTTGTTTATGTTTTGTATCTACATTAAAAGCTCACAGGTCAAAATTCGATGCACGAGCCTTACCTGGTGTGTTCATGGGATATGATGCTGGAATTAAAGGTTACAAAGTATTTGTTCTTCAGACTAATTCCTTTGTTGTTTCTCGTGATGTCATTTTTTATGAAAATCATTTTCCATTTCATTCTATTTCCCAAAATTATGTTGTACCTGATCCTTTTCCAGATCTTGTTTTGCCTTCTATTTCTCATAATCTTCATGATATGTCTCATATTCTTGAAGACAGTGGTATTAATTAGCATGAACATGCACGAGAACATGTGCATGAGAATATGAATGAGGTTGATAATGAACACGAGCTTGAAAACATGCATGATCGCATTCATGAGCACGAGAATGAACATAATCCTACTCATGAGAATGAACATAACAATGAACATGAGCCTGAACACGTGCATGACCATCCTCATGAACATGAGACTAGCATTAGTTCATCTCCTAATCTTGAATGTGAAAATTCTTTTCCTAGTCATGAAGGTTCTAATCATGAAAATTCACATAATGAACCAGAAGTCAATTTATCACCTGAAGATGTTATTTCTAATCTTGTTTTTCCTACTGAAAATGAGCACATTTCTCAGCATGAGTTTCCTACTGAAAATGAGCACATTTCTCAGCATGAGCATACTAATAATGAAAATGAACACATTCCTCAGCATGACCATATTTCTCCCATTCGTCGATCATCTAGAGTTGTTCAGAAACCATCCTATCTGCAGCACTATCATTGTAATAATGTATCTTCTTTGTGCAAATATCCTATTGAAAATCATGTTTCTTCTTCTAGTATTTCACCTGATTATTCAACTTTTATCTCTAATATTTCTTCCACAAGTGAGCTAGCATTCTATCATCAGGCTGTAAAATTTCCTCAGTGGCGTGCTGCAATGGATGAAGAATTACATGCCATGAAAGCCCTTCAAACATGGACAGTCGTGCCTCTACCAGCTGGGAAAGTTCCTATTGAATGTAAATGGGTGTATCGGATTAAACATAGTGCTGATGGAAGTGTGGATAGATATAAAGCTCATTTAGTAGCCAAGAGATTCACTCAGATTGAAGGTGTTGATTATATTGAGACATTCTCTCCAGTAGCCAAGCTAACTTCATTCAAGGTTCTTTTGGCTTTGGCTGCTCAGAATAATTGGCATTTAATTCAGCTCGATGTCAACAATGCCTTCCTCAATGGTACTCTTGATGAAGAGGTCTACATGAAGCTACCCCTTGGATATGGTTCTTACAGGAAAGATTCGAACATGGTGTGCAAATTACACAAATCAATATATGGCTTAAAACAAGCTTCGAGGCAATGGTTTACAGCTTTCTCTTCTGTTGTTTTCAAGCTTGGTTTCAAACAGTCTCCATCTGATTACTCTCTATTTGTCAAAGGCACTGGAGATTCTCTGATTTGTCTCCTTGTTTATGTCGATGACATAATTATAGGCGGTAAAGATCATACTCTTGTGGTACAAGTACATGATCATCTCAAAGCTCATTTTAAGTTTAAGGAATTAGGCACTCTAAAATACTTTCTGGGGTTTGAGGTTGCATGAAATGAAAATGGAATTTTTTTATCCCAAAGACATTATGTCCTTCAACTACTCAAGGACACAAGAGTTATGGCCAAGAAACCTGTCTTATTGCCTGTTACTTGTCCTCACAAATTAAACAAAAGTGAAGGAGAACTTCTGGAAGATCCTCAATTGTACAGAAGATTGGTTGGCAGGTTACTCTACCTTACACATACACGACCTGACATTACTTATATTGTACATTTGCTTAGTCAATTTGTATCAGCTCCTCGGAAGTCTCATTTGTTGGTTGCACATCATTTGCTTTCTTATATTAAGCAAACACCTGGCCTAGGGTTATTCTTTTCTTCTTCCTCCAGCATGCAGCTCAGTGCCTTTGTTGATTCTGATTACTCATCATGTCCAGACACTCGACGTTCAACAACAAGTTATTGTACATTCTTGGGTGGCACTTTGATTTCCTGGAGATCCAAGAAACAACATACTGTCAGCCGATCATCTTGTGAGGCTGAATATAGAGCTATGGCCTCAGCCACTTGTGAGTTAGTTTGGCTGCAAGCTCTTTTATCTTTCTTTCAAATTTCCATCACACAAGCAGTTCTCTACTGTGACAATCAATTCGTAATATTCTTGGCTTCAAATCAAGTTTTCCATGAACGAACCAAACACATTGAGGTGGATTGTCATTTTATCCGCGAGAAAATAAATGCTGGTTTTTTGAAGTTGTTTCATGTAAAATCATTAAGTCAGCTTGCGGATGTTTTTACAAAAGCATTGCATTCTCCTGCCTTCCATTCGATCATTTCCAAGCTGAGTTTTCTTAATATTCATCAGACATCATCTTGGGGGGATATTAGATATATCCTATCGAATCCTTAGCTGGATCCTAGTTTCTTAGTTTGTTAAACAGCTTGTATCTTTAGTTAGTTAACTTTGTTTTTCGAGTTAGTTATTAGGGTTTTAGTCGGTTAGTTTACTGTGTATAAACTTTATCTTCTTTTCTTTGTAAGGTTAACGTGTATAAACTTTATCTTCTTTTCTTTGTAAGGTTAACATTTTTGAGTTTACAAGAATAAAAGTTCAGATTTCTCTTCTCTTCGTTATATGCCGACGTACTTTTTTTAGTCCGATAATGGCATTTTTTAGTGCTGCTAAAAATTTTCCAGCACTCAGAAAAGCGCCGAAAAAATGCCGTTGAAATCAACACCGCAACAGTTCGCGTCGTTTTTGAGCAAAAAAACGCCGCAAAAGATCAAAATCTATAGTGAGTTTATAAATACAAACGCCGTGAAAAAATGTTCTATAATGACATTTATAAACACAAACGCCGCGAATAACACCATGCTTTCAAAAAAACTCAAATAAAAATAATATTATTTTAATCTGCAAATAAAATGTATCAAAGATCTAAAGTTAATTTCCAGGAGACCGCTAAAGAAATGGCATCCATGGTACCAGTTCTTTTTCTGCATTAAAAAAGGTTGGCTCAATTGCAGTCAACAATTAACAATTTATTTATACAACACCTATCAGCCATTGACAATGCACCAATATTTATGCCTCTGGACACCAAAAAATATGAGTTGGGCAAACAGACTTCACCTAAATATAGCTTACCCGGGAAAGCTTGCCACACTCAGAATCCATACGAAGCAGTGAGAATCTTTAACTGGATTCTGCATCTTGGTACTTAGCATGCAAAGATTATTATTTTGGAGACCTACTTTTTGCAAGTCTAGATGGAAATGGAAATATAAAACAATTTAAGCATTCGGCAATAATAAAACACTGTCCCGGATTTCATGATTAAAACAATACAATGCCAGAAAGGATTTCCGAATTAAACTATGCTATCTTCAAATATGCCCAAAAGTAGTAATATATCAACCAGGACTTCAGAATTAAACAATGAAATAGAGGAGCTCGTTAACGCCTTAACTCCCGCCCACCAATCAACAAGCCATACGAGTTCTAGACACAACTCTGCCACCACACGGTTGATATTTCTATACATCTTCTTGGACAGTGTCCGGATGATAGCAAAGCATACTGCCTAAAAAAAGCATCATATTGAACAAATTGAACCAACTTATATATCCTAATAAATTCTGATTGCTACAAATACACATGCAACAAAAAAGGAATTTTGCGAATAACAAAGTATATGAGTGCAAGAGATAATGTTACCCAAAGAACAACTTGGTCTTCTTAATATAGGAGTGCAAAGAAAATTGCAATTGTTACCTTTGTCTTGAGGTCATCAAGAACATCCCCTGCATTGCACAACTTTGGCAATCTAATAGTATGAATAACTACCTGAGAATTAATATTATTTGTGAGAGGAACAATACCTGACAATACATGTTGAAATAAACAATAATTGGAGCATTTTAATTTTATAGTCAACTCTCACTTCATCTTTGGTAGCATGATGAAAAGCAACTGTCAATGCTTTGAGGCCTTGGAGTTCATAATATAGAATATCAGAAGTCTACCAGTATCAAAAACAGAAATATACCTCGTTTCAGAAATAATCCAAATTATTATAATTGACTGAAAAAAGTTAGAAGACAATGACTGGTATCAAAAAGAATTAAAACAAAACCTGATTGTAGTTAAGCAGCATGTCAGAGAAATATTCCACGCCTGGGAACTTGATAGGTTGGGGTTTAGGTTGCTGAGAATAACAGTTATGGGATGTAAGCCTAATTTTGGAAGGATGATCCAAGCCAAGATGGTGAGAAACCTTTTCAACAACATCATCCTAATTGTGAAGCTTTGACCTAGGCAAATCATTAGAAGAGTGTGAACAATATAAAGCGAAATTCAGTCAAACTTACTACTCTGTGTTCAGAATGTATCTACTTAAAAAGTGTAGAATTTAGTACTAACAAACTTGCAACTCAAGAGAAAATTCATCCTCCTTTGGCTTTTCCAGAGATCTAAACCAAACAACCTACATATCAATATAAATAAATAAAAATTGAGAATAAAAATCCTCAATTACACTGAATATTAAAACATGTACAATGCAATAGGAAACGCAAGACAAATGGAAAAAAGTAAAAAGCAAACGTCCAATCCTAAAACTTAATATTTTGAGGCCAACTATTAAATTGGATAGAAATTAACAAGATGAGTTTTTCCTCTAAGAAAGCACAAAACTACAGTTAAACATTTTAAAAGAAAGAAAGAAATCTGCCATCAACAACAACAAGAAATCTCAATCCATAAAAAAACATAAAAGAAATTGCTGCAACCAGGAAAAGAAAAATTAGAGCCTCATCAATGGTTCAATCTTCATAAGGTAACCACAACTTCTCAAAGAACAAACAAAAAGTAGAGAAATTACAAATTAAACATGAAAATAGTTTAAAACTAATAGAACCTTCGAGTTTCCAGCAAAAAACCAGACGTTGCTTTAAATACACTTGAATCTATTACAGGAAACACAAAAGAAGAGATTTTATAACTGATTCGATTACAAAACTGTGGCAAATGTCTGACATTATAAACTGAAGATAAAAACTATATATAATACAGATTCGCGGAAGCTAAATTATCATAAAAATAAGAGTAAATTAGAAAAATAAATATTAAATTGACTTCTAACTGTGAAGAGAAAGAGTGTTACCATGGCTTTGAACTCGGGGGTTTGCAGGAAGCCGGGTTCAGTGGCCGAATCAAGAAAAAAGTGCTGAAATACAAAAACCCTAGTGAGATTCTTATAGTGCAAAATCAACGGTGACGATTGATTTTCAATACATGGTTGGGCTTTTTCCTTCTTTTAAGATCAGCTGCAAGCTCCTTTTCTCTTTTCTTGGAATCCTGCAATTAACAAAATCAATAAAACAAAGTAACAATCATGCTATAAAAATGTAAAGGAAACAGATCACGCCCATGGCCAGAGAGTGATGACGGAGAGAAGGGCAGCGGAAAATCATCAACCATGTCGTCTGACCGGTGGAAATGAGGGAGTGAGAGGCGATTGGAGGCTGGAGAAAATTAGGAGGTGAATTTGATTTGGGGATCGGGGCGAGGGAAAGTGCTGAGCGTTTTATTAAAACCCATAACGGTCCTTTTCATAAAAATGCCACTATACATAAATTATTGTCGTGTTTTTATTTATAAATGGCACTAAAATGTTAAAGTTATGTTTAAAATTAGCGGGTTTTGTTCTAAAAACGCCGCTAAAAGTGTCACAATATACTAAGTTTGGTGTAGTAGATCTCTTGTATTGATAAACGCTTGCAATCATCAAAGATAGTTCGTGGTTGAGTTACAGTAAAGCTAATTTTTCTAATGTGCTATCATTAATATATGTATTTTTATGTCAGAGTTGAAAGTGTTTATCTTTCACCGATGACAATGGTGTTTGTTTATCTATCACTATTCAAGTTATTTGGTTAGGCTTTGACCTTCTTTCTTATATGATCCTATTTTATACTTTAGTGGCTAGTTTGTGCATTTCAACACTTTAAGGAAAATTACTGTTAATATGATTAGACTATTCTAATTTTGTAATTTTTCTTACAATTTTATTATATTTCCTCTCTATTCAATAAAATTAACAGTTATTGTTTGTCAAAAAAATTGTGAAATGTCCAAATAAATTTTGGGTCTGAAAGTTGTATAAAATTTAAAATAGGGTAAACTGTACTAGACCACTAAACTATTAGCGTTTACTTTTTTATATCACTGAACATCTAAATTGTTTAAATTTAACACTAAACTTTAATTTTCAACTCGTTTATGTCATTTCATTGTTAACTCATTAACGGACAGTGACGTGGCTAACGACAGCTAGGAGTGTTCAAAAACATCCGATCCGACCGATCCGATTATCCGTTGATCTGATCCGAAAATTTGGATATCTGATTCGATTTTTATTTCCGGATCGAATATTCGATCCGATTATAGATTTTTTTGGATCGGATACGGATCACAATATTTCAAGTTTCGGATTATCAAAAAACCTGAAAATTCGAAAATCTATTTTTTTTAAATATTAATCTTGTTATAATTAATAAATTGATGCTTGTTATATCCGAAAATTAAAAAAATCAAATTTTTCATAGATGTGAATATTGTTATATTTAGCAATTTGTTGTTTGTTATATTCGAAATTTCGAAATTTTCATAAATACGACCTTAAAATTCGAAAAAATGGTTGAATCAAATTATATTTTCGGATAATCGGATATACAAATATCCGATCCGATTATCTGGTATCCAAAAAACCAGATATTTGGTTTTTTCGGATCGGATACGGATCACTATATTGTCGATCCGAAAACCTGGATATCCGAAAAATCGGATTGAATCCGATCTGATATTCGACAATGAACACCCCTAACGACTCAAAACGACGTCGTTTTGGTGCGGCTGTTTTGATGCCTAATACGGCTCAAAACGACGTCGTATTACTGAAGAAAAAAATCTCTTCAAAGAGTTTGAACACAAAACCTTCAAATTCAAAGGCTAAACCTTAATCACTAAACCAACATAAAATTATGTAATACTATATCGCAAATATTATATATGTCAAAATACAATTGAGACTAATTCAAATTACTATATAAAATAAACAATACTATAAACAATATTAATATATAAATAATATAAGAATAAAAATATATTATTTACGTATATATTAATATATAAAGTTAAAATATATTATTTTTCAAAAAAACTCAAAATATTTCAAATTGTTCGAATGACTAACATTCGGGAGTAAAGATCATTTGCTCGAAGCCAATCGTTCCTGAAAATGACAAGATTTGAAGAAGGTCGTTCTATCTCGTGTCCTCCGCTCTTCGAAGAAGAAGCATACTTTCAATGGAGCAATGTCATGAAGTATTTTATCAAATCTCTTGATTTTAAGATTTGGGATATCATCGAAGATGGTTACTTGGAAGCTCCTAAGAAGAAGAAGAAGAAGAAGAAGCAAAGGAGTGCAAATGATACGAAGTTCAAGCTAAACGTAAAGACGATGCACACTCTTCTTTGTGGCCTCAATGAAGATGTTTCCAAGAATGTCTCCACATGCAAAAGAGTAAAAGAAACTTGGGAGAAGCTTGAGAAGCTCTATGGTCTTACTCGTATCGATACGGATTATTCCAGTGAGCTTTGTGGGAGAAATTGCATCGATATGGTCTTGCCCGTACCGAAACACTTCCCTAACCCGTACCGATACGCCTACACGTGTATCGATACGCCCCTCTTGTAATTGTGCAACAACTCTTTATGTTTTGAGACATGTATCGATACGGGTCCCCGCGTACTGATACGGTAAGCTGCAGAAGTGCATTTATGGTGGAAAGAGAGGGTCCCAATGGCTATAATCAATACTCTAACCACCCAAACGACTAGAATTAATGGAGAAGGTATAAAATCAAGCCAATTGAAGACCAGCAACAACTATTGCATCCAAGAAAAACATCTATACAAAAATCCAAGCTCAAAGTGCCTAATTTCTCATTCTTGTAAAATCTCAAATTGTATTGTGTGTAATTTCAATCTTGTATTCCGATTTGGGTTGAGTGCTTGTATCAAAAGGGGAAATTTTGTATTGAGAGATATTGTACTTGCCTTAAAATTCTTCTTTGTATCCTAGCAAGGGTTTGGTCAAATTTTGGGTAGAAAATTTGACCGGTATTGTAAAGGTTACCTCTTAAGCCTAGAAAAGGGGAAAAACAATTAGTGAATTGTTGGAAAATCCTTAGTGGTAGCTAAGGTAGTGGATGTAGAATTCATTTGGAACTTGAACCACTCTAAATTGCCTTGTTCTTCAATTTTAGCCATTCCACTTTCTCCAACAAATTTAAAAACTCAATTCACCCCCTCTTGGCTTTGATCAATCCCTTGATCCACTCAACAATCAGCCGCCTGCAACAGCAGCAGAAGTAGCAGCCCCAATGGGAATTGATCCTCCGGCAGCACCAACAACGGAAGGAACAAGGAAGAGGAAGCGACACATCATAGCAAACGAGCCAATAGACGAGGAGACAGAATCTGAGGAGAGCGAAGCCCCTCCAGAAGAACCCCGTGAAGAGCCTCGTGAAGAACCTCGTCCCACTTCTAAGAGAGTCTTGCCGCCGCGGACAACAAAGGTCTCTCCAGCCAAGTCTACCGCCCCGGCATCTGCGGGCCGCCGCCTAATCATCTAATCCTCCTCTTCCTCCTCTGCCGCCAAGACCCAAGCCTCCTCTCAATCCTCAGCTAATTTCTAGAGTTTTTTCTTCTTCTTTATTTTATTTTTCTATTTTTTATAACAATTGTAATTATTTTTCTGTTTTTAATTTTCTGTTTTTTTTTTGTGCATTGAGAGCAATGCCCATCTCGAGTTTGGGGAGGTTAGTACACATCGTGTTAGGCATCTTTTAGTGCATATTAGATTGCATAATGTACTTGCCTTAGAAAAATTAATTGAAAAGAAATTTTATTTTAGAACTTGCGGAATTTGTTTGAGTTTCTGGTAAACATTGCATGTTGAGTTATTTGTAAAATTCTAACATGGTTGCAGAAAGCTGCCGCGACAGACAACAAACGGGAAAAAGAAAAAGCATTGTCGAGGCAGGCAAAAGAAAAATTTTATGTTGTCTATCCCTAGAGATGCCCGAAATAGGCTTTAGGAAGAATCATGTGCGAGGACACTCCGCTGCTATCAAAGTCCACGAATCTAAAAATTTTGAAGTGACGGACAAATTAGCATGAGTGAATGAAAGTCTTCACGTGATGACTCTACTCCATGGGTTCGGGGTTTTGTATTTTGCTCATATCTTAATTTCAGACCTAGAAGAGTAGTTGTGATGAGCTGAAGCCCTCATTGCCTTGATATTTAAATCGTGCTTAATTATGTTGTCTCGGCAGCAACCTTATATATCACGACAGCATCTTTGTTTATTTAGAATATTCTTCAGATTCAGCATGTACACAGTTATGCACACACATCACTGGCATTATAGTTTAGTTCTGAGGTAATTCGTGTTATTCCCCTCTCATTAATCTAATGACAGGTGCCACGACCTTGAGGTGTTAAATCAAGTTTAAACAGATTTTTTTCTTTTTGATTGGTTTAAAGGGCAAATATGTTTAGGTTGCATTGCTTGAGGACAAGAAATAGTTCGAGTTTGGGGGTGTGTAAAGTGTTCATAAGTTCTATATTTCATGCACATCTCATCTCATATTATTGCTATTTTTAAGTACATTTTAGGCATAATTAGGATCATGCATTGCATTTACAGTATTCTTTACTTCGCCATGCTTTTTATAGATTATTTGTTATTTGGTAAAGAAAAGGTATTGTTTTAGTTTCAGGTACTAGATGCTGATAGAAGGAGAGAGAAGCTAAGGACATAATGCTGAGGCAGCAGACCAAGGAGTTGTACTGATGCAGTTCCAGACAGAGACAGTAGCTGCCGTGTAGCTGTCGTCGTCCTACCTGGTTCCCAAGTCAGCAAACTAAGGAATTGGAGAACTGAAGTGCGATCTGTAGAGCAGAAAATCCTGATCTTAACGATGCAGTCCATTCAATTTTTTGATGACTGTAGCAACATGCAGAGCCACCGAAGAAGGAATGCAAGATTACTTGCGGAGCAAGGTAACGTGAAGAAGTCCATATTCACCTCAAAGAAGTCAGAATTTAAGGTTGCATTTAATGCAAAAGCTACTTTGAAGAATTCTACTTTAAGAAGGACTAGACCTAGATAATGCCTATATATACGCATTGTACTTTTACTTCAAAACAACTTAGGTTTTCCCTTAGGCATAGTTTAGGTTTTCTTGCCGCCATTTTGTTCTAAAATTCTCTTTGGGTTTGGGTTATGTTGTAATTAGTGTGAGAACGGTTATTTAGGATTTTAAGTTTGTTTTTGGAATAAAGCTTCATGGTTTGCTTATTCCATGTTCTTCATAGTTTTCAATTAAGGCAAAAGATTAGTTGATTACCATCCATTTGTTCGGTATCGAGAGAGTCAAACTCACGAAAAGAGTAAGCATGATCTCATCTATAGACGGTGTTGATCAATCTAGCTTAGACATAGGTTAGGGTTTAAGGCGGCTAAAAGAGGACGAACAAACATTGTTGTCTTTGCACGATTCACGCCGCGACTAGTATTATCTGCAGTGGGCATCAACAACATTCTGACTTAGACATAAGCGGGATCACTTTCGAAGCGTTCTGTCGAGTTTGCCACCGAGACACAAGTCCATTCCCCTGTCGAGGCAGCGAGACTGTCTCAGCAGCCTAACTGACATCCCCCACGGAGGCAGCAGAGTCTGGCAGCGCAAAGCAACTTGTCTTATTCAACACAGTTTCACACTAAACAACAACATAATCCAGCCCATTCTATCAATCTGATTTCTTCCCTTTTATTTACTTGTGTTTTTATTTTATTTTTCTCTCAAACAAACCAACTTAATTGTGCATTTAATAATATTCGTGCATGAACTACAATTCGAATCAAGATGTCCAATCCTTGTGGTTGACGATATCTTTTATACTATTACTTGATAAGAGTGTGCACTTGCGCTCATATTTAGAGAACACTAAAACGCTCTACAGTTTTGTACTGAATAATAAAATAACCAGATAAAATATGAGATCCTCCAAGTACCGATTCGCCTATGGTCTAAGTATCTGAAAGAAAGACTAAGGGGGAGTAAGCTAAACAGCTTAGTGTGTCTCTAAAGTGCAAGAAAAACTGTAAACACAAAGACAATAATTTCTATAAAATCTTTATGTTCAAAACAATGATAATTCACCACACAAACGATTTAATTTTATAAATACAATACATGAGATGCGTCGTTGCATAAGAATTTTTTACGCATTCATACTTGAGACAGAGACTTATTTAAATGATGGTTTTATGGGCTACGCCCAAAACCTGGGCGTTAGAGAAAATGATGGATGTTCAAGACCAGAGTTTTGCTCCAAGACATAAGGGGCACATTGGTGAGAATGGTTAACAGTCGAAGTTATGGAGGTCGGTGAAGCTTCGTCATAGAGGGGATAAATGAGATATATTTTTGAAATGTGGGAGGTTATTTCTCGACTATCGATTGAAATGGAAGAGGAAAAGGCTTAAAAAGATTTAAATAATTTTGAAAAGTGGGTAAATTACAAGGCATGACCTTGAATTAAATAGGATTCACGAAAAGAAAGCCAAAATTTACTTGATTTACTAAATGATCGCCGAATTCCTTTTTTAACACAATTAAGCTACAAAATTTGTTTAAACTACAATTTAATCCTTTAATTCAATTAGGGTTTTTGAATTGAAATTTTCAAATTCTAGGGTTTCCAATTAGGGATATCAATATTAGAGTTTTTCAAATTGGGGAAAAATTCGGGTGTTACCGTTCAAGAATGAATATAAATTCTTTGATAGTTGTGCTGCTGAGTTGTCAAAGTTTGTTGGATGGTTAAAATAAATTTTTGGAGGAAACTTTGAGGGTTCTAGAAATAGTTTGTTATCTCTTTTGCTATATAAACAACAATGTATTTCTTGTTAATATAAGTTTTTTCATGAATAAGAAACGTTAATATTTCTCTCCGCTTTTCATATCTTCCATTATTCTTCTGAAGCTTTCTCTATGATTTTATGAAGTTTAGTTTATGCGTTAACGTGCTATCAGTTTTCCGAATCTGATCTACACTCCATCTTCCTTACTTTTGTTTCTCGTTTCTTTCACAATGCATGGTGATTCCACAACAATTGATACGAGCATGGCTACTCTATCAATTCAAAGAAGAGACCTCTAAAGAATCTTTCTCTAATAAATGGATCAGTATCCAGTTTGATGATACAAACTTTTTTCTTTGGAAGCATCAGGTGACGTTAATAATGCAAGGCCAAGGTTTCGAAGCTTACCTTGATGATGCAGTTCCTCCTCCCTCGAAGCTTATTGTTGATGATCATGGTGAGTTTATTCACAACCCAACTTATGTTTGATTTATTAAACAAGACAACTCCCTCACCTCTTGGCTTTTATCTACTGTAAACCCAGATATACTACCACAACTTGTTGAGGCTGATTCCACTTCTTCAATCCGGAATACCATACTACATTTGTATTCAAAATTGTCCACTACTCGTGTCATGCATCTTCATTGCAGACTTGGATCTATCAAGAAATCCACCATGTCGATGAGATCTTACACCATGCAGATCAAAAAATATTTGTGATCTATTGGCTTCCTGCGGTAGTCCGGTTTCAGAAGTCGAACAAATCACCACGATCTTCAATGGCCTTCTTTTAGAATATAACCCTTTTGTTGCAGTAATTTCAACAAGCAGAGAACCATACATTGTTGATAGTGCAGTTTCCATATTGATCGATGTTGAATCATTATTTCTTATCCTCTTCGAATGCTAGTTGGTATACATCACACACGATTTTATGATGACTTGGAAAAGACTGGCTCATCTCAACCTCAACTCTCCCTTCAACGTGATGATTCTTGTTATTTTGGTGGAAGATTCAAAGGTCGTCTGCGACTTCAATGTCAAATATGTGGAAGACTTGGACACCTTGATGATCGTTGTTGGTTTTGATTCAATAACAATTTCAAGGGATCATCTGCTCAATCTCAAGAAAATTCTGACAAACATGCGAATGTTGTTTCCTATTCTTTTGATCCTATGGAAAGCACTTATGATCCTTTTATTAGCTCTTATCATGTAGGATCTAACAAGGGTTTTCCTCCTCAACCACTAGATGATTTTCACATCAACACTCTTATTGCTACAAAACTCGATTTAACTTGTATGACATGGCTCCCTAACTCAAGAGCAACGCACCATGTGGCCAACAACTCTTCTTCGTTTCTCTCTGGATCTCCGTATTTTGGTAAGGGCAAAGTGCACATTGGTGATGGATCTTCATTGCCTATATCTCATGTAGGGAAATCTGTTTTATTATCTTCTTCTCGTCATCTTATGCTTCAACAATTACTATATGTGCCATAAATAACTCGAAATTTGCTTTATGTCTCCAAATTTACACGAGATAATTCGGCTTATTTTAAATTTCATGACGACTCATGTTGTGTGAAGGATGAAAAGTCAGGCAATATTCTCTTAACTGGTATGTAAGAAGGGGGTCTCTGCCATTTCATGAGTGAATTACCTAAGCAGGATGATGTTGCTTATACTACTACAGTTCGGTCGAATGAGTTATTTTAGTGTTGGGATTGTTAGGATTCTCCGATCATACATCCAGTAGAGTTTCGACAAGAGAAACAAGAAGGAATGAGAAGGAAAAGGAGAAATAACGGTAAAGCAAAAAAAGAAATAGAATGTATTGAGCCAAACATGCTTAATTGAGAGAAAATGAATATTTCATTTTAATTGGGTCATGCAAAAACAACTTACAATTTATAGCCCAATTCAATCAGGCCCGTGTAACTACCTAGACCCAGCTGTCAAACATCTATTAACAGAATAATAACAAAATACTAACAGAGTATTCAATACTCTAACATTCCCATGGTTTACTTCTTTTGCTCACCCTTCATGGCCTCTTCAAGTGAAACAACTCCAAGGCGATGACACATTGAGTAGAACACAGATGGTGGGAGAGGGTTAGTAAGAATGTCAGTTGTTTGTTCTGAACTGGGCACATAGTTAACAATCAATTGACCAGCTAATAAGCGTTCTCGAACGAAATGGAGATCGATCTCAACATGCTTTATCTTCGCATGATGAGTTAGATTTGCAACTATAGAAACAGTAGAGGTGTTATCACACCACACAACATGTTTGCTATCCACAGAGATACCAAGCTCAGCCATCAACTGTTGTATCCAAACAAGTTCTGAGACTGAGTTAGCCAAACTTCTATACTCAGCCTCACAAGTGGACCGAGAGACAACACTTTGTTTCTTGGAGCACCATGCAATAGGATTACCCCCAAGAAAAATGCAATAACCTTTTGTAGATCTTCTATCTTCAACAGATGTAGCCCAATCTATATCATTGTAACACACAAGAGAGAAATCATTCCCTAGTGCAAAGAACATTCCAAAATCCAGTGTACCCTTCAAGTATCTCAAGATTCGTTTTACAACTTTCCAATGAACACCACTGGGATTATTCATGAACTGGCTCACTTTATTGATTGTATATGAAATGTCTGGGCGAGTGACACACACATATTGCAAACCTCCCACTATACTACTGTAAAAATGTATATCAGGAAAAAGAGGCCTCATATCTGCTTCAAGAGCTGGAGAGACAACCATGGGAGTATTAAGAGTAGAGGAGTTAACCATATCAGACTTTTGCAATAGATCAAATACATATTTACGCTGATTAAGAAATAGGCCAGCATGACATTGTTGAATCTCCACCCCAAGAAAAAAATTTAAGTCTCCAAGGTCTTTCAGGGAGAACTCAGAGTGAAGTTGCTGAACAACATGACTAATCTCTGCTGAGTCACAACCTGTGATCACAATATCATCAACATACACCATAACAATAACAATTGAGTGATCTGTTTTTCAAAGAAACAACGAAGAGTCATCTTTAGATTCTTTAATCTGTAACTGGGACACAAGAAAAGCCTTTAGAGTATCAAACCAGGCCCTTGGAGCTTGGTGAAGCCCATACAAGGCCTTCTTTAAATGACACACAAGCTCCTGACCATTAGAATCTTTCTTCACAAATCCAGGGGGTTGCTTCATATAGATGTCTTCTGTCAATGCCACATTCAAGAAAGCATTGTTTATGTCAACTTGGCGAATAGGCTAATGCTTCATGACTGTAGTAGCCAAAACTATTCGAATGGTAGTGAATTTCACAACAGGACTAAAGGTCTCCTTGAAATCACAGTCAACTACCTGGGAATAGCCCTTAGCAACTAACCTAGCCTTAAACCTTTCAACAGTTCCATCAGATTTTCTCTTAATCTTGAACAACCACTTGCATCCAATTGGTTGTCTGAAGGCTATCAAGGGCTTCCGTTCCCAAGTCATGTTCTTAACAAAAGCATCAAATTCCAATTGAACATCTGCTTTTCAATCAGAATGTTGAAAGGCTTCATGAATGGAGGTAGGCTCTTGAATTGCAGGAGTTTCTGACTCCACAAGAAACATTTTGGGTTTAAAGACACCAGTCTTCCCTCGAGTGATCATAGGATGAGCATTCTGAACTGAAGAAGCATGCCTAGATGTAGGCAATGAGAATGTGGATGGAAGTGAAGAAGATGGAGATGAAGGTAAAGATGAAGTAGATGGAGGTGATGATGGAAGTGATGAAGATGGAAGTAATGGTGATGGAAGAGATAAAAATGGATGTAATAGAGGTGAACCCTGTAAATGTGATTGTGACACAGTAGGTGACACATTTGTTGATGGTGGAGGTGATGAAGATGGAAGTAATGGTGATGGAAGAGATGAAGGTGGATGTAATGGAGGTGAAACCTGTAAATGTAATTGTGACACAGTAGGTGACACATTTTTTGATTGTGACACAGTAGGTGGCACATTTTTTGATGGTGGAGGTGATGATGGAAGTGATGAAGATGGGAAGTAATGGTGATGGAAGAGATGCAGGTGGTTGTAATAGAGGTGAAACCTGTAAATGTGATTGTGCCACAGTAGGTGACACATTTGGTGATTGTGACACATTTGTTGATGGTGGGGGTGAAGAAGATGGATGTAATGGTGATGGAAGAGATGAAGGTGAATGTAATGGAAGTGAAACCTGTAAATGTGATTGTGACACAGTAGGTGACACATTTGGTGATTATGGCACGGTAGGTGACACATTTATTGGAAAGGTTTGATAAGATGTGTCAACAGGATTAAGGGAACATTTCTTCTTAAAATCCAGCTGCAAACTAGGCACAACAAGATTACTGATACAAGAAGACTTATTCCTAGTACACTTAGAGCACTTATTAGATGGACTGTTATCAACAAAGCTAAGAATATAAGGAAATTCACTCTCATCAAACCTCACATGTCTGGAAATACATATTCTACCATGAAAATCCATGCATTTATATCCTTTATGAGAAGGAGAGTAACCTAGAAAAACACATCTAGAGGATCTATACTGAAACTTATTTTTATTATATAGACCCGAAAAAGGATAACATAAGCAACAAAAAGTTCTCATAATATTATAATTAGGAGCCTGATGAAACAATTTTTGATAAGGGGAAATACCAACCAAAGCTTTTGATGGAAGTCTATTAATAATAAAAACAACACTGCTAAAAGCATCATCCCAAAAAGACAAAAGCATGGCAGCCTGAGCTAGCATAGATAAACCTACTTCAACTATCTGCCTATGTTTTCTTTCAACAGTTCCATTTTATTTAGATGTATGAGGATAAGAAAGTCTATGAATAATACGTTTTTGTTTTAAGAACATGTTAAGAGCAGTAAACTCTCTTCCCCCATCAGTTTGTAAGGCCTTAAGTTTACATCCAAACTGTCTTTCAGCCTGAGTAAGAAACTGACTGAAAACAATCAGATTTAAACTTTAAAAAATAAACCCAAGTATAACGAGAATAAGCATCAGTAAATGCAACATAATATCTAAATCCATTAGAGAACAAGGGAGCAGTCCCCCAAACATCAGCAAAGACCAACTCTAAAGGATTAGAATAAACAGTAGAAGAATCAGAAAAGGGCAGCTTATGTGCTTTGCCAAATTGACAAGCAGTACACAATGGCAAGTGATTATTTTTATAAAAAGGAATATTACATTGTCTCAAGGCAGTAACTAAAGGAGCAGAGGCAGGATGCCCAAGTCTATTATGCCAAACAGTAAGAGGCACATGATTAACAGAAGCAACATTACAAAAACAAGAAGAATGACCACTGTTAGTAACATTACTGACATTATTACTAAAGATCTTCTTACTAGCAGATTTATCAGATGGCATATATAATTTGTATAAACCACCATGTTCAGTCTCTATCAGCAAGACTTCCTTTGTGCTCAAGTCCCTTACTTGACAGAAAGAAGGATAAACCATAAGAAAAACCTTGTTGTCTTGTGTAAACTTAGAAACAGAGAGAAGATTTTTAGTTATACCAGGAGAAAAAAAAAGTAAATTTTTAAATGTAGACACCTATCAGAATTAAAGAAAGCAAATTGTCCAACAAACTGAATAGGTAAATTCTGACCATTACCCACACGAATGTTACATGTACCAGGATAAGTGTCCCCAATGTTTAGATTGTTGAGATCATTTGTGAGATGATTAGTAGCTCCAGAATCTGGATACCAAGCATTATTCCCAATAGTTTCCAGTGTGGCAATCATGGCTTGGATTGAACAAGAGCAGAAATAGGTTGAATGGACTGAGAGAACACAGTAGGAGAAGAAGAAAATGATTGCTTGAGTTGAGAAATCATATGTGACACAGGGTAGACATGATAAGACACATGATATGCAGACTGAGATCCAGTGGGTGACACAAAAACATGAGACTGAGGAGCATGCGAAAAGGATGAATGAGGAATGAAATGAGGTGTAACTGTAACACCCGGGTTTAGGGGTTAGGTGAAAATAATATTTAATATTATTTTGGGCTCAGTTTTATACTCTAAATAATAAATCGAGTTTATTTTCAAAATTAATTAATTTGAGTTGACCATGTCTTAAAATTAAACCACAATTGCCATAGATTTACCTTCCTTGTAAATGTCCCATTTCATTAAGGGTAAACAAGTCTTTTGAGCCTTAAAATAAATCACATGTGAAATAAAACACCTATTTTCTACTATTCACCTCCTTCTTCAAAATACACCAACGGGAAGCAAGAGCTCTCTACCCAAATCTACTATTTCATTCAAAAGCTCCCTCATTTCAACTCCGTTTTGAAAGGTAAAGGTATTTTTGACTTCCCCTCATCTCCCTCTCCATGAAAGTACCTTTTATTTTCGTTTTCATGAAGTTTGTAGAAAATGGAAGTTTTGAATATTTTGATTAAAAATGAGATCTTTATGTTGATAAATGAAGTATTTTGATTTGTTATGCTTAGTTATGGTATATAGAAGTCAAAGGGTGTATCGTATGTGAATTTCAAATGGTTTTGAGCAATTTTCGGATTTGGGTTTCAAAGAGGTTTTTGGAGGGTTTTAAAGTGGTTTTTGGGTTTGTTTAATGTTGGATTTTAGGGGCTGTTGGTAGTATGATATACGAGGGTCACTTTGGGTGTGTTTGATGGTTGTTTGGATGTTTGAAATGGAAGTTTTCGGTGGGTGTTAGGGGCCGCTCGAAAATTCTATTTTGGGGTTGATTTTGAGTGTTGGATGCTTGATAATGTTAATCCGGGTTAGTTCCGATGATGAGTTATTGATTGCGAATGTTTTGTTTGTGTTTGAGATTGATTAGAATCGAGTTTGGGTATCGGTGAAGCATCGGAAGTGAATCCGGGAAATTGAAGACGGTTGCTTGCTTGGTCTTTGAGCTCGGAAGCTTAGGTGAGTGGTTGATTGTTTTAAATGGTTTTAAAATAGTTGGTTCGAGTATATGGACTAGGTTGGGCTTGGTAGACCCACCTAGATTTAGGATTAGGGTGGTAGCCTAATCCTAAGCTTGATCTAGAGCCTTTGGATGAACTCAATTATGAGGTTGTGTATGTCTCGTATGAAATGTGATATGAATGCTTGTGTATATTGTATTATACATGTGAGATGAGATATGACTTGTGATGCTTGAGACATGCATGATGATGGTTGTTGGTGAGTACGTGCTAAGCACGGAAATGATTGGAATGAGTAATGTGAAATGAGTAAATGTTGGCACTAGTATACTTGAATACAAATGATCGATCATTAGGATGTTAGTCTGTACACATGAGTCAAAAGTCGCGCGTGGCCTTGGTGGCGTTGAGTCATCAAGGAGGAGTACGGGTTCGCCCGGAAGTTGTATTTAAATATAGTCGGTGATGAGTGGAATCCCATCGACGGGGCGTGAGGATGAGTGGAATCCCCTCCGCGAGGCCGGTGATGAGTGTAATCCCACCGTGAGGTAATGTGGTTGTTGGATGTGAGTTCCAACGTGTCTATCCGCGTATTCGGGTCATAGCTAGGTGCCAATGTTGGTTGGTAAATGTATCAATGTGTTGAGATTAATGATCTTCATTTGGATGTTTGATGTGACTACTTGTGTTGAGGATTTAGAGCTTGTTGATCATGACATTTACTTGTATATTGCTCATGCATCTTTATCTTGTGGCTCTTGTGGATCCTTGGTTTATATGTGATTTGCCTTGGCTAGATCGTGCTCGGACCTTGCAATGTTGAGGTTTGTTTTTAAGAGCTCACCCTCACTAAGCATCATTGCTTACGCTCTCTTTGTTCAACATTACAGATCCTTAGTTCGTGGGTTGCTTGAGCAAGTGGAGGGCCTCCAAGTGTGGTTGTTGGCTTGAGTACATCAAGTATGGCTTTTAAATGTTGAACATGTAATAGTTTAAGCAATGGGACATGTGTCTTTTGATGGATGATTGTTGGTTGTTTAGGAGCTTGTTTAGACTCCATGCTATGTTGCTTTTGTATGGCTTGTGATGCCATGTTTGAGTTGTAATCCATGCCTAAATTGCTTATCTTGAATGTTGGTTATGTTCCCTTGAGTTTGCCTTATGTTGAATGTTGAAGTATGAGTTTTTGGATGTTTAAGTGCCATCTTTGATTCAATTGCATGTTCCCTTGATGTATGTACATGTTGGGTGCTTGTATGGCTATAAAGTGGTATGTAAATGTTGTATGAATGCTTGTTGGGGTCTAGGAAAGTCCTATATTGCATCTAGGTTCGAGTCTTGATCGTTTTAGCTGAGTTTGGGAGTTTTTGCTGTGCAGGGGTATCGATACGGTTTGTACGGTATCGATACCACCTTCTTGATCAGCCTCGTGTATCGATACACTTGAGAGGTGTATCGATACTATTTTGGTCACTGGAGCTACTGTCCAGTTCGGTATCGATACCGGCCTCTGGTGTATCGATACCGTCATCTTAGCGTTGACCGTGGAAAGTCAACCGTTGGGGAGGGTATCGATACACTCCATAGGTGTATCGATACGGTCTCTACGGGTTGACCTTGACCAGTTGACCTAGTCAAGGGGGTATCGATACACCCCTTAAGGGTATCGATACCGCCTGCAGTCTAAGATTAAAATTAGGCTGTAACATGATTGTTTGAGTTCGTTTGATTGTTTTGTATATGTTGTTCCGCTGTATGACCACTTAGGGTTTAATATCCATCTAGACAAGTTTTAAAATGAAAAAAAATAGGGTTGCTAACCGAGGGGGAATTCCTTAGGGGGTTTTCACTCGGTTTTCCCCGTGTGGCCCACTCGGACCGGTCATTCGGCCAGATCGGGACAAGGGGGTTACACTTGTTGGTATCAGAGCCTAAGGTTTCCGAGACCTTGGGCAGGTAAGTGAGGTAAGTTTAAGTTTTTGAATTGAATTGCACGGTGTTTGCTTGTTTTGCAAGAATGATTGCCTGGGTGACAAGTATGTTGATTGTTTTATTTTAAAGCATGTTTGTAAGAGTCCCATTGCTACTATTACATTGGAAAAATGATTTTAAGTGAGGGAACGTACTTGAACACTTGGAAGCCTTGCCCTGCTAACCCAGCTTGTATGTTTTGTTGTTGTGGTTGTAGTTGATATATGTGAGAGCGATGTCTAGACCGAGAGGTAGACCGAGAGTGGTTCGTCAGGAACCACGGGTTGCGGCTCCTGTTGAGCCGGTAGTTGGTGTGGAGGCTCACCTATAAGGGCCGGTGGCCGCGGGAGTTGGCGCTCCTCCACCACCTCCACCACCACCACCTCCTCCACCTGGAGTTAGGGGCGAGGATGGATCCGGAGGAGATGGACCTCAAGGTGGCCAAGGTGGCCAAGGTCCAGCTGGAATTGACATGACTCCGCTAGTGCAAGCGATAGCGGGAGCTCAGGCTGCAGCTCAGCCTAAGTGTGACGATGCTAGTCTACCTTTGGAGAGGCTCCGTAGCTTGGGGGCCGAGGAGTTTAGAGGATCTACTCCGGAGAGATTGGAGTTATGGTTGGAGAAGACAGTTCGTATCTTGGCTCAGATGGGTTGTGCAGGTGCACGTAGATTGGGTTGTGTGATCTCGTTGCTTCAGGGTGATGCCTACACCTGGTGGGTCACCATTACTACCGGGGTTCCAGAGACAGAGATTAACTGGGAATTCTTTGAGACCGCTTTCCGGAAGAGGTACTTGGGACCGAGGTACTTAGATGAGAAGAAGCGAGAGTTCATGGCTCTTACTCAGGGAGAGGCTTCTATGACTGATTATGAGATCCGCTTTGTTCGCTTGAGTCAGTATGCCCCAGAGTTGGTTCCTACTGAAGTGGAACGCTGTAACCGATTCCGCTACGGATTGAATGAAGAGGTTAAGAGGTATACGCTAGCTTCTGACTACTCTGACTTTGATGTGTTGGTCGCGAGGGCCAAGGATTTGGAGCATAGTTTGGGTTCGGCCAAACGATCTGGTGGTTCCAGTTCTGGCAAGAGGCATAACCACTTTGATGGTAGAGATGCTAAGAGGCACCGAGGTGGCGGACAACAGTTTGATCACAGGCGTGGCGGTGGCCACCATGGTAAGGGCCATCAGGGCCATAGAGGAGGAGGGCGTTTGCCCGAGTGTACCCGATGTGGGAGACAGCACGCTGGTGAGTGTTGGGGTAATTTCCATGCTTGTTGGAATTGTGGTTCGAGGGACCACTTTAGGAGGGATTGTCCGCATCAGGCGGCTCAGGCACCGAACATTGCTCAGGCTCCTGCGAGGGCGAATGATTTTCAGAGAGGCCGTGGGCGCGGTCGTGGCTACTTCCAGCCTAAGGCTGATGCACCTAGGGTAGATGCTCAGAGGAACCTTGCTCATGTTGTGGCTGTGCAGCCAGAGGCGGGAGGACCAGCGAGAGTTTATGCTCAGAGAGAGGCCGGGAACGACACCGATGTGATAGCAGGTAATTTCGAGTTACAGTCTATGTCTTTGCTTTCTTTGGTTGATTCGGGTTCTACGCATTCCTACATTTTGAGTGAGCATGCACGGAAGTTAGATATCCCTGTTGAGATCTTAGATGTAGGTATGCATGTTACTAGTTCTTTTGGTGAGACAGTTGTGGTTAGACGTATGTTTAGGAGATGTCCACTGAAGATTCAGGGTCATGTGTTCTCAGTCGATATGATGGAACTCCCCTTCTATGGTTTTGATATTATTCTGGGTATGGACTGGTTGGTTGAGTATCGGGCTAGTGTGGATTTTGAGACAAAGAGAATTTCTTTGAAGCTTTCTGATGACTACGAGGTAGTAGTAGTAGGCGAGAACATTAAGTTCTTGTCTAATGTGGTGTCAGCTTTAGAGGCTCATAGGTTGATGGACTCTGGATGTGGGGCTTATTTAGCTTATGTTATGAATCCGGATATGAGTGAGGCTAGACCGAAAGATATCAGAACAGTGTGTGACTTTCCAGATGTGTTTCCTGAAGAGTTGCCGGGTTTGCCTCCTACAGAGATGTTGAGTTTGTGATTGAGACAGTTTCAGGGTCTAATCCAGTTTCGATAGCTCCGTACCGCATGGCTCCGAAGGAGTTGAAAGAATTGAAGAGTCAGTTGCAAGAATTATTAGACCGTGGTTTCATTAGGCCTAGTAGTTCTCCGTGGGGTGCTCCAGTGTTGTTTGTGAAAAAGAAAGATGGTAGCATGCGCATGTGTATTGACTATAGACAGTTGAATCAGTTGACTGTGAAGAACAAGTATCCGTTGCCTCGTATAGATGATTTGTTTGATCAGTTGAGAGGTGCTTCAGTGTTCTCGAAGATAGATTTGAGATCCGGGTACTATCAGTTAAAGGTGAAAGAGTGTGATGTTTCGAAGACAGCTTTTAGGACTAGATATGGTCACTATGAGTTTCTTGTGATGCCATTTGGGCTCACGAATGCACCAGCAGCATTCATGGACATGATGAACAGAATTTTTAGAGACTATCTAGACCGATTTGTAGTTGTTTTCATTGATGATATACTTGTGTACTCGAAGACAGAAGAAAAGAATGATGAGCACTTGAGATTTGTTTTACGGAGATTGTTGAGCAACCAGTTGTATGCGAAGCTCAGTAAGTGTGAGTTCTGGATTCGAGAGGTTGTATTTCTTGGCCATGTTGTTTCGGCCGAAGGCATCTGAGTTGATCCATCGAAGATTGAGGCTATTGTTGAGTGGAAACAACCTAAGTCCGTGACCGAGATTAGGAGTTTCCTAGGATTAGCCGGTTACTATAGGAGATTTGTTGATGGTTTCTCTAGGGTAGCTGCTCCTTTGACTAAATTGTTGCAAAAAGGAGTTAAGTTTGAATGGTCAGATGCAAGACAGAAGGCCTTTGAGAAATTAAAAGAAGCTTTGACAAATGCTCTAGTGTTAGTGCAACCTGTTTCAGGTAAGGAGTTTGTGATTTACAGTGATGCTTCCTACGTAGGCTTAGGATGTGTTTTGATGCAAGATAGGAGAGTTGTTGCTTATGCTTCTAGACAGTTGAAGATTCATGAGAAGAACTATCCTACTCATGACATAGAGCAAGCCGCAGTTGTGTTTGCATTGAAGATTTGGCGTCATTACTTGTATGGCGAGAAGTGTGTTGTTTACACCGATCACAAGAGCTTGAAGTACTTGATGACACAGAAAGAGTTGAACTTGAGACAGAGAAGATGGCTAGAGTTGTTAAAAGATTACGATTTGACCATTGAGTATCATCCGGGTAAAGCAAATGTAGTAGCCGATGCTTTTAGTAGAAAAGTGGCCGTTGAGTTGAGAGCTATGTTTGCTAGATTGAGTGTGTCCGATGATGGTGGTTTGATCACCGAGTTGCAAGTGAAGCCTTCTTTGATTCAGTTGATTAGAGAGAAGCAGTTGCAAGATGCGAGTTTAGTTCCTCATGTTCAGGACATAGCCGAAGGAAGACCGACTGAGTATAGTTTCAGTGGTGAGAACTTGTTATGCTTTAGAGATAGAATTGTTGTACCAGAAGATGTTGAGTTGAGACGTCAGATTCTGGGTGAAGCACATTCGAGTCCCTTTTCTATGCATCCGGGTAGTACCAAAATGTACCGAGATTTGAAGAATGATTACTTCTGGGTTGGGTTGAAGAGAGATGTAGCCGAGTATGTGAGTCGTTGTATGGTTTGTCAGAGAGTGAAGGCAGAACATCAGGTTCCTTCAGGTTTGCTACAGCCTTTGAAGATTCCGAAATGGAAATGGGAGAGGATCACCATGGATTTTGTGTCGGGGTTGCCATTGTCTCCTTCGAAGAAAAACTCTGTTTGGGTGATCGTTGATAGGTTCACTAAGTGCGCTCACTTCTTAGCAGTGAACACTACGGATTCCTTAGACAAGTTGGCAAACTTGTACATCCGTGAGATTGTGAGACTTCATGGAGTTCCGAAGTCTATTGTTTCAGATAGGGATCCTAGATTCACTTTGAGGTTCTGGGGTTGCTTGCATAGTGCTTTAGGTAGCCGTTTGCATTTCAGCACATCTTACCATCCTCAGTCCGATGGACAGTCAGAGCGAGTGATACAGATTCTGGAGGATATGCTTCGTTGTTGTGTGATTGATTTTCAGGGTTCTTGGGAGAAGCACTTACCGTTGGTTGAGTTTGCCTACAACAACAGTTATCAGTCTAGTATTCAGATGGCACCTTATAAGGCCTTGTATGGTAGACGATGTAGGACTCCGATTTGTTGGGCTGAGACAGGTCAGAGATTGTTACCTATGCCAGACTTGCTTAAGGGAACTACCGAAAAAGTGAAGTTGATTTGCGACCGGTTGAGAGCAGCTTTCGATCGTCAGAAGTCTTATGCAGATTTGAAGAGGAAAGAGATTGAGTACTCAGTGGGTGAGAAAGTGTTTCTGAAAGTATCTCCGTGGAAGAAGGTAATGAGATTTGGCCGGAAGGGCAAGTTGAGTCCGAGGTTCATTGGTCCGTATGAGATAGTTGAGCGGATTGGGCCTGTAGCTTATCGTTTGAGGTTACCTTCTGAGTTAGAAAAGATCCATGATGTCTTTCATGTGTCTATGCTTAGGAGATATAGATCGGATCCTTCTCATGTGATGCCCGTTGAGGAGATAGAGTTAAATCCGGATTTGTCCTATAATGAAGAGCCTGTTGAGATACTTGCTTCTGATAGCAAGGTGTTGCGTGGCAAGACCATAGAGTTGGTCAAGGTGTTGTGGAGACATAGAGGTGTGGAAGAGGCCAAGTGGGAGAGGAAAGCGGATATGGTTGAGCAGTTTCCGTATCTGTTTCCACCAGGTAATTTCGGGGACGAAATTTCCTTAAGTGGGGGAGAGTTGTAACACCCGGGTTTAGGGGTTAGGTGAAAATAATATTTAATATTATTTTGGGCTCGGTTTTATACTCTAAATAATAAATCGAGTTTGTTTTCAAAATTAATTAATTTGAGTTGACCATGTCTTAAAATTAAACCACAATTAGCCATGGATTTACCTTCCTTGTAAATGTTCCATTTCATTAAGGGTAAACAAGTCTTTTGAGCCTTAAAATAAATCACATGTGAAATAAAACACCTATTTTCTACTATTCACCTCCTTCTTCAAAATACACCAACGGGAAGCAAGAGCTCTCTACCCAAATCTACTATTTCATTCAAAAGCTCCCTCATTTCAACTCTGTTTTGAAAGGTAATGGTATTTTTGACTTCCCCTCATCTCCCTCTCCATGAAAGTACCTTTTATTTCCGTTTTCATGAAGTTTTTAGAAAATGGAAGTTTTGAATATTTTGATTAAAAATGAGATCTTTATGTTGATAAATGAAGTATTTTGATTTTTTATGCTTAGTTATGGTATATAGAAGTCAAAGGGTGTATCGTATGTGAATTTCAAATGGTTTTGAGCAATTTTCGGATTTGGGTTTCAAAGAGGTTTTTGGAGGGTTTTAAAGTGGTTTTTGGGTTTGTTTAATGTTGGATTTTATGGGCTGTTGGTAGTATGATATACGAGGGTCACTTTAGGTGTGTTTGATGGTTGTTTGGATGTTTGAAATGGAAGTTTTCGGTGGGTGTTAGTGGCTGCTCGAAAATTCTGTTTTGGGGTTGATTTTGAGTGTTGGATGCTTGATAATGTTAATCCGGGTTAGTTCCGATGATGAGTTATTGATTGCGAATGTTTTGTTTGTGTTTGAGATTGATTAGAATCGAGTTTGGGCATCGGTGAAGCATCGGAAGTGAATCTGGGAAATTGAAGACGGTTGCTTGCTTGGTCTTTGAGCTCGGAAGCTTAGGTGAGTGGTTGATTGTTTTAAATGGTTTTAAAATAGTTGGTTCGAGTATATGGACTAGGTTGGGCTTGGTAGACCCACCTAGAGTTAGGATTAGGGTGGTAGCCTAATCCTAAGCTTGATCTAGAGCCTTTGGATGAACTCAATTATGAGGTTGTGTATGTCTCGTATGAAATGTGATATGAATGCTTGTGTATATTGTATTATACATGTGAGATGAGATATGACTTGTGATGCTTGAGACATGCATGATGATGGTTGTTGGTGAGTACGTGCTAAGCACGGAAATGATTGGAATGAGTAATGTGAAATGAGTAAATGTTGGCACTAGTATACTTGAATACAAATGATCGATCATTAGGATGTTAGTGTGTACACATGAGTCAAAAGTCGCGCGTGGCCTTGGTGGCGTTGAGTCACCAAGGAGGAGTACGGGTTCGCCCGGAAGTTGTATTTAAATATAGTCGGTGATGAGTGGAATCCCATCGACGGGGCGTTAGGATGAGTGGAATCCCCTCCGCGGGGCCGGTGATGAGTGTAATCCCACCGTGAGGTAATGTGGTTGTTGGATGTGAGTTCCAACGTGTCTATCCGCGTATTCGGGTCATAGCTAGGTGCCAATGTTGGTTGGTAAATGTATCAATGTGTTGAGATTAATGATCTTCATTTGGATGTTTGATGTGACTACTTGTGTTGAGGATTTAGAGCTTGTTGATCATGACATTTACTTGTATATTGCTCATGCATCTTTATCTTGTGGCTCTTGTGGATCCTTGGTTTATATGTGATTTGCCTTGGCTAGATCGTGCTCGGACCCTGCATTGTTGAGGTTTGTTTTTAAGAGCTCACCCTCACTAAGCATCATTGCTTACGCTCTCTTTGTTCAACATTACAGATCCTTAGTTCGTGGGTTGCTTGAGCAAGTGGAGGGCCTCCAAGTGTGGTTGTTGGCTTGAGTACATCAAGTATGGCTTTTAAATGTTGAACATGTAATAGTTTAAGCAATGGGACATGTGTCTTTTGATGGATGATTGTTGGTTGTTTAGGAGCTTGTTTAGACTCCATGCTATGTTGCTTTTGTATGGCTTGTGATGCCATGTTTGAGTTGTAATCCATGCCTAAATTGCTTATCTTGAATGTTGGTTATGTTCCCTTGAGTTTGCCTTATGTTGAATGTTGAAGTATGAGTTTTTGGATGTTTAAGTGCCATCTTTGATTCAATTGCATGTTCCCTTGATGTATGTACATGTTGGGTGCTTGTATGGCTATAAAGTGGTATGTAAATGTTGTATGAATGCTTGTTGGGGTCTAGGAAAGTCCTATATTGCATCTAGGTTCGAGTCTTGATCGTTTTAGCTGAGTTTGGGAGTTTTTGCTGTGCAGGGGTATCGATACGGTTGGTACGGTATCGATACCACCTTCTTGATCAGGCCTCGTGTATCGATACACTTGAGAGGTGTATCGATACTATTTTGGTCACTGGAGCTACTGTCCAGTTCGGTATCGATACCGGCCTCTAGTGTATCGATACCGTCATCTTAGCGTTGACCGTGGAAAGTCAACCGTTGGGGAGGGTATCGATACACTCCATAGGTGTATCGATACGGTCTTTACGGGTTGACCTTGACCAGTTGACCTAGTCAAGGGGGTATCGATACACCCCTTAAGGGTATCGATATCGCCTGCAGTCTAAGATTAAAATTGGGCTGTAACATGATTGTTTGAGTTCGTTTGATTGTTTTGTATATGTTGTTCCATTGTATGACCACTTAGGGTAATATCCATCTAGACAAGTTTTAAAATGAAAAAAAAATAGGGTTGCTAACCGAGGGGGAATTCCTTAGGGGGTTTTCACTCGGTTTTCCCCGTGTGGCCCACTCGGACCGGTCATTCGGCCAGACCAGGACGAGGGGGTTACAGTAACAATAGATGAATGACTTATCACTTGATGTCTGGCTTGAGGAACAAATTGAGTGTAAACCGATGAAGGAGAAACTAAAGAAGAGGAAGAATAATAGACAGTGTTATAAGATGGTTGACCATTGTTTCCAGGACCATAATAGGAACAAGTATTGGCTTTGGAGGAGGCATCAAACGTCCTATTGGAGTCATTCTGCCCTGGACGAGAAGACTCATTTTTGAATTTAGTGTCAAAGCGAAAGTAACACCTCTCAGCAATGTGTCCTAAACGACTACACAGTTAACACTGAGGTCGAAGAGAGAAAAACCTTCCTCCTCTGCCTCTACCTCTGTTATAAGTCCCACTATTATAATTATTCTGAGGAGATGACCCAGATTCGGAGAAATTCTATTGTTGCGCAGTATTGACTTCACTAGTATCAACATATTCAGGTTGTTGATGAACATCAACATGCGCAGACGCACTAATCTACCCTAACATAGCAGTTTTCCTAGCCTCATCATCCAATAAAATAGTTCTAACAGCTTGAACATCAGACTGAGTGGGACTGGTTGTAATAACAGTAATTACATACTCAAATTCAGGTGGAAGCCCATTGAAGATGGCTGTCACATATTCATGTGGGGATATAATTTCACCACAACTCGCTAGACTATTCTTGACCTTTAACAGAAAATCCTTCATAACTAAATCTCTCTTCTTTTGAGAGTGAAGCAATATCCTATAGGACATCAATCTAGAAGTAATTTTTTCACTATATAGACTATGCAAGGTAGACTAAATTGCAGTAGAAGTATTATGCCCAATTAAATTTGGTAACACATCCTCACTCAATGTAGACAAGAGCCAAGACGCAAGACCTCCATCTTGTTCTTCATACAACTCATATTCAGGATTAAGACTAAGAGTTCTTTCTTTCCTAATATATTGAGCAGGCCAAGTAACATTAGAATCAATGTATTTTTGCAGTCTATGAGTCTTAATAGTTAACAGAACATGTTGCTGCCACAGAAGAAAGTTACTGTCGTCAAGAGTAACATTGATCTTCTTTGTGGAGAACAATTTAGTATTATTAGGATTTGATACAGTCTGAGTGCCAGGACCAGAATCAGTATGTAAGGTTTCAGTAGATTGAGTCTCAATCTCATGACTATCAGCATGATTAACCATGATTAAAGCAGATCCGAAAGAAACACAAACAAAAAATAAGCAGAGAAGGGCACAAAACGTATAACTTGCAAACAAAACCCTAATGCCCAAAATCAGACTCGATCGACCACAAAACGCATCAATCAACCACACAGCAGCGAAAACCACCATAGAAAGACGAATCAATATCGACAAATGACAACATTACAGATGAGCAGAAGTAGATGTAGGAAAATAAAAAAATGAGGAATCAAAATTAATAGAAGCAGCGAACAAGAGCAGAGAGTGAAAAGACTTATCGCAAACGGCTAGAGATACAACGAGTACTACAAGGAAGACGACAAAGAACCGACAGCAACTGGATCGGTGGCTCTAATACCATGTTAGGATTCTTCGATCATACATCTAGTAGAGTTCTGGCAAGAGAAACGAGAAGAAATGAGAAGGAAATGGAGAAACGACGATAAATCAAAAAAGAAATAGAATGTATTTAGCCAAACAGGGTTAATTGAGAGAAAATTAATATTTCATTTTAATTGGGTCATGCAAAAACAACTTACAACTTACAATTTATAGCCTAATTCAATCAGGCTCGTGTAACTACCAAGACCCAGCTGTCAAATAGCTATTAACAGAATACTAACAGAGTATTCAATACTCTAATAGGGATCGAAGGCTAGGTCGTGCATCGATTGACATAGTGAATACAAAATTAAATAAGTCTATTGTGTTTGACAAAAGTCTTATATGTAAGGCTTGCTAGTTGGGTAAAAGCCATTTGAATTAAATGAGATTGTTCTTTGGGGCCCTACACCCATAAGATCAAATGGTTTTCAGTACTACATCTCATTTGTGGATTTATACACTCGTTATTGTTGGATATATCTACTTAAGACTAAATCTGAAGCTTTCAATGCATTTAACTTATTTTATGCTCTTGTCAAAAACCAATATGATGTTCCAATTCGAGCTATTCAAACTGGTGGGGAGGTGAATTTCGTTTACTTGAAACTACACTGGCACAACTCTGTAGTGTTACCTGTTCACAAACTTCCCAGCATAATGGTGTGGTCGAAAAAAATACAAGCATATTGTAGAGATGGCTCTTGCCTTGTTAGCTCATGCTGCAATGTCTTTGAAATTCTTGTCCTATGTTGTCTTAAGTGTAACATTTTGGAAATATTGCACCATTTTAGAAACTTAATAACAAGGTTCCAGATTATAGCTTTCTTCAAGTTTTTGGCTGCAAATGATATCCTTGCTTAAGATCCTTTAATCATTACAAGCTTGATTATCATTTTAAGTCATGTCTATTTCTTGGATATTCCCCTAAACACCATGGATATCAGTGTTTAGATGATCAGGGAAGGCTTTTCATTTTCAGGAATGCCATTTTTAATGAAACTGTTTTTTCATAGGCTAATGCATCATCTTCTAATGCATACTCTACATCACCTACTTTTTCACCTGCTATTCATGTTGTTTCCGAGTCTACTACACATTATCAAATTCTCCTGTTGTGTCATCTGGTGTACCTTGCCCAGAAGCTTTCCCACTAATATCTTCTCATGTGGATCAGCAAACTGCTACTGATAAGTTTAATGTATATAAATTCTTAGACAGTTGTGCTGTTGAGTTGTCAAAGTTTTTAGATGGTTAAAACAAATTTTTGGAGGGAATTTTGAGGGTTTTAGAAATAGTTTGTTATCTCTTTTTCTATATAAACAACAATGTATTCCCTTTTAATTTCAATTTTTTCATGGGTAAGAAACGTTAATCTTTCTCTTCGCTTTTCATATCTTCCATTAATCTTTTGAAGTATTCTCTATGATTTTATGAAGTTTAGTTTATGTGTTAACAGTTACAATGCTTTTTACAATTAATTTGTTAATTATAGGGTTAACTACTAGGATGGTCACTTATGTTTCCCCCAGTACAAAGTTGGTAACTGATTTTCAAAAATGACCAGTAAGGTCACTTAAGTTTTTGGGGTGTAAAATTTTGATCACTCAACCGTTTGTTGTCGTTAAAATTAAACGGGAGGATGATCTGGCACAATAAAAATAGATAAATTACCTAAATAGTCCCTAAACTATTACTTTATTTCTATTTTAACCTCCGAAATAAAAACAATTTGTATAATTTTACATTTAATCTTCCATATTTACAAATTTTTTATTTTTTCTTCCCTCCACCATTTTAACACTTCTATTTACGTTTTTGAGGAACTTGCTTCAATTTCTTCTCCCGGTATTAACACTTCTTCTTTGATTTCTTTTGTTTACCGACTCTCGAACCTTGTCAAGGATGAGTGATAAAGCACTTATCATTGAAGACAAGGGAAGAGCAGGTAAGGTATTAACACTTTTGAATTAAGATTTTGGAAACATGGCATAAGTTTTCGTCAGCTGCATTCATTTATAAAGTTTATGCACTGATATTAACCCATCATGGCCATATTTGGTTAAGATATGGTAGACACATTGTGCATGGCTTTTTTTTTTCTTTTGAAAAAGAAAAAAACTTGATTTTAGATACATTATGTATGCTGGGTGTTCATTTGTTCCTGACGAGCCATCTCAAGCTGCTCTAATCGAGACTGAAGCACATCCATTGTTGAGGCTTTATTCTGATGTTGTGATACATGTTTCCATGTAAATAATTAGCACAAGTAAAATTGCAATGGTTTTGACAATCAGCACACTATTCAAACCTTCCATTTTAACAAGTAGCAGTTACTCATGTGGGAATGTGGACAATTCTCACAGTGCTCTCAGTCATGTTAACATGTTGACCACCAGCCCACCCAGCACGAAACCGTTTAATAGGAAGATTAGATTCATTAATTTCTACCCGAGAAGATCCATCACCTAGGATTGGAATCACAGCAACAACAACAAATAAAGTATGTCGGCACTTTCCACTGTCAAAATGTGAGATACAGACTAACCTATGAACTCTTATTTCTACTTTGGCATATCCAAAAGCATATTCACCATCAAGTTTTATAGTTGCCCGCTGGAAGAATAGACAACCAAAGGGCAAAAACTTATAGCCTCTCAAAGAATCTTAATAAATACCTAAAAGTAACGATTCGATGGGCTTCATGCTTAGCACCTACTAGCATGTCAGTTCCAAGATATTGTTGAATTATGCATGCTTAGTTTTCCTCTATACTAAATTAAGTAATAGAAATTGATACCCAATGCTGCTTAAATGAAGGATAAATAAAGGAGGTAAGAGATGAACCTTGATGCATGCAATCTCACCAGGCATTTCATCCACAACTGTCACTTCATAGCCACGTCGTTGGGCCCAGGTTCGATACATTTGCATAATCATTGCCGCCCAATCCATGCTTTCGGTGCCTCCAGCTACAGCTTGTACCTTCATCATATACCAAAAGATCAAGGTTGAGACTGAAAGAAAACAAAGCAGCATATTTTCAATATCTGCTAGGATAATGGGAATAAATGAAAGCCACTTAACTATAAGGCAATCACATTTTTTTTTCTAAAGAAAAAATGTTAATAGTGAGAGAAGAAGTTGAAGCAAGTTCCTCAAAAACGTAAATAGAAGTGTTAAAAATGGTGGAGGGGAGAAGAAATAAAAAAATTGTAAATATGGAGGATTAAATGTAAAATTATACAAATTGTTTTATTTCGGTGGTTAAAATAGAAGTGAAGTAATAGTTTAGGGACTATCTAGGTAATTTATCCTTTTTTTATTTTGCCGGATCAGCCTCCCGTTTGAGTTAACGGCAACAAACGGCTGAGTGACCAAAAGTTTACACCCCGAAAACGTAAGTGACCTTACTGGTCGTTTTTGAAAACCGGAGACCAACTCTGTACTAGGGGAAAACATAAGTGATCATCCCAGTAGTTAACCCTTAATTATATTACTAGTGTTAAATTATCTTATAAAATTCGTACGTGAATATTATAAAATTAATTTATAATAGTATTAAATTAACGTTTTAGGTAATTATATTTTATATAACCATTAAATGTCAAATTTTTAAATTTGAACAACAATTAATTTTTTATATTTGTTATACATATATAATGATTGTACTAAATATTATTTTATATTTATAACTAATGTCTTTAAATTTAACTGACTTTTTAATTTAGCATAAAGAATTATTATTATTTTTTTATGACTAATAAAATTTTAGTATAATTATATAATATTTATAAATACATTTTTATAAACTAAATAATTGTCACTTATTCATTTATATTTTATTTTAAAAATTACCATACAATTATGTTATTTATTAATGTTTGTTTAATTATAAATTCAGAGTTTTGGGGGTTTGGGTTGGATTTTACCCGGGCTCAAGCTCAGATTGGTTCTGAACGCGAATTATTATAGACTTGGATTAATCTTGATCTCAATTTTTTTTAACATGAATTTGGTCGCATTCTAATTTTTTCGAACTCGAATTTTATCAAAATTTTGATCGACACGTACGGACTATGGACCCTATTTTGCCAGCCATTTTTTTTATGTTTAACCAAGCTATATATTTATACAAAGACGTTGTGGGTTGGTTGAATTCAATTATATTTCATGATTGATCTCAACAAAGAAAAATGAAATCAATAAAATAATGAATACTTAGTTTCCAACATTGGTTCTATGGCGTAGTGGTTAGCACTCTGGACTTTGAATCCAGCGACCTGGGTTCAACTCCCGGTAGGACCTTAAATGCCTTTTTAAATATGTCATTGGTGCTTCGTTTAGACACTCGAGGAATGTCTGTGGTGTGGAAATTCCGAAGGCTAATACCATACTACGGAATGGAAAGATGAACTATATGGTCCCTGAATGCCAGTTGGCAAATAGGAAGAAGAAGGCATCCAACCCAAAGGACTCGGTGGCCTCTTCTACAGGAATAGAAGCAATGGATGAATGCAGGGCTCTCGGTTTAATGCTCTCGCTACTTTGGAACTTCCTATCATTGATGGCTAGAATGGCTAAGAAAGGGGATAAATAAGAACGAACACAAATATGACTAGGGTTGTAAAAATAGGTAATCGGATGGGTTTTAGGTCGGGTAAAATCGGATACAGGTTATTTTAGGTCATTTTTCTGTCTTGACTCAGGTCGGGTGCGGGTCCATTCCAGGTCGGGTCCGAAGCAGATAATTGACAGGTTAATTCGGGTTCGGATACACTTCAGGTCGGGTTCATTTCGGATTCGGGTAGACTTCAGGTCGGGTTCATTTCGGATTCGGGTAGACTTCAGGTCGGGTTCATTTCGGGTTCATTTCAGGTTGGGTTCATTTCAGGTTCGGGTTCATTTCGGGTTCGGGTTCATTTCAGGTTGAAGTAATTTAAAAATTAATGAAAAGAAAAATAATGAAAATAGGTCAATTTGGAATAAAAATAAAGTTATGTGAAGTATAATGAACAAAAATATCAAAATAAATTTAGAAAACGTAAAAATACAATGAATATGGGTCAAATTGGAATAAAAATAAAGTTTTGGGGACTAGAATGAACAGAAATATCATATTAAAATTATAAAACATTGGACATTCATTTGAAAAACAAATGAATATGGGTCAATTTAAAATATAAATAAACTTGTGGGGATTATAATGAAAAAAAAAACAAATTAAAAGTATAAAACATCAGACAAATGAAAAATAATGAATATGTGTCAATTTGAAATAAAAACAAAATTTTAGTGACTATAATGAACAAATATATAAAAAAAGATTATAAAATATTAAAAAGGAATTAGGGTTAATTTGGAATAAAAATAAAGTATTAAGGACTATAATGAAAAAATATCAAATTAAAACAATGAATCATTTTAAAAATAATGAATTGTGGTCAATTTAGAATAAAAACAAAAATTTTAGGGAGTATAATGAACAAAAATATCATATTAAAATTAGAAAATATCGGGCTAATTTTTAAAAAAATGAATAGAGGTCAATTTAGAATACAAATAAAGCTTTGGAGACTATAATGGAAAAAACATCAAGTTAAAAAACTAATGAAGAAATGTACCAAATTATAAATAAAAAATATTGGGTGAATATAAAAAATAATGAATAGGAATCAATTTAGAATTAAATAAAAATTTTAAAGACTAACATAAAAAATATTACGATATTAAAAAGTTAAAAACAATAGTCTAAATTAAAAAAATAAAAAAAGGCTCAACTTGAAATAAAATTAGTTAATTAGATGTTAAGTACTATAAATTATAAAAAATTAAAATTAAATATATATATATATTATAATACATAACAGTATATTAATTAATGTATATGTATACACTAGACATATGTATATATATTTTATTATAGGGTTTAGGATTTTAGACTTTTAAGTTCCTACATAAATTAAATAATAAATACATACATGATACATACATAATTTACATATATACATTATGATTAAGGTTTAGGCTTTCATGCATACATGATACGTACATTAACATTATAAAACCCTAAACCTTTAAAACTAAAACACATACCCTAAAACCCTAAAATTGAATCACTAACCATAAAGAAGTTAAAATAAACAATATCAAATCAAATTAGTATGACTTAAAATATATATACTAAAATATATGCCTTAGTAAATTTGTCTATATATGCCTTAGTAAAAATTATATATGTACTATGTATTTTAGTATATACTAGATTTTTATTTATTAAAAATAAATATTTTTATTTATAAGTTTATATTTATTTTTACTAATTAATTATTAAACAAATCTTTTATTTATTAAAAATAAATCTTTTAATTATATATATAATACATTTTGTTAGATACTTAACATTTTAAACTATTCAAATTATAGATATAGACTTTTTCATAATAGTTCATAATATTACTTCATATCATATATTAAAAATATCATTATTACTTATTAAGTATCAATTATCAAACCAGGTCAATATCAGTTCAGGTACAAAACAGGTCGGGTTCAAAACAAGTCGGGTTCAAAACATGTCGGGTCTAATAACAGGTCGAGTTCAAAACAGGTCGGGTTCAAAACAGGTCGGTTTCAAAACATGTCGGGTTCAAAACAGGTCGGGTTCAAAACAGGTCGGGTAAAACCGGATCTCGGGTCGATTCAGTCAGGTAATATCAGGTAATTTGCCAGGTCGGTCTCGGGTTCGGGTTCGTTTCAGTCGGACACAGATCGGGTTCGGTTGCTACAGTAACAGGTTCAACTCGGGTTCGGGTCAGCAACAGTCAGTTACAGTTCGAGTTCGGGTCATCGAATTCTCAGGTCAAATCAGGTTCTGACTCGAGCAGGTTTCAAGTAGGTTTTCAGGTTCTGACTTGTTTTTACAACCCTAAATATGACCATACTAATTTATAGTAGTAGAGAATTATGGGACAAAAAATAAATTCACTCAGTTTCAAACTTGGTACATCAGTCTCTTTGGTTTGCACAATCTAAAAATTATTTCGAGGGCCTAAAAATATAAAACTAGTCTAGTGTCGAGGAATTGCACCTATAGAGATTCAAAAAAAATTGATCTAATTCAGGTCATAATCTACATGGGATTTCTTAAATTATTAATTTATTTATTATTTAAATGTATATGAATTTAAATATATGATATGTAATAATATAATAATTAACAATATATATATATATAATGTGCATATAAATAAAATGTGTTAGACCTATAACTAGTTATATACTTAATATATTACAACCAAATGTCATAATTTTCTTTCATATTTTCATATTTTCGGGAAGGAGTGACATATACGAGCAAGTTTATTTTTTTATCTTCCCGTGAATTGTGTGTTTGTAACAATAGAGAATTGAATGTGTGTTATCCATATATTATCCATATAGGGGATCCTCCAGTTGAGAAGATCCATCGACCTGAGACGAAGAGGAGTGTCTATCTATTTTTTTATTTAGTTATTTAATTAAACCAATGATTCGTTATTAGAGCAGATAACAACAACCATTTCATCCGGGAAAAGCCATCTTTTTCTCAACAATATCTTTGTCATTTGATCCAATAGCCTTCCTTTAGATAAGAACAAATTTGATAAATACTAATTACTCTCGGATGGAGTATTAGAGCAGAAAATTCATTAGATAATGAACTATTGGTTCTAAGCATCTCTAGGGATGAATCAATAATTTGAAGGCCTTTTCTTGCGTAATCTTGTGGTGGCCGAGACGAGCTTACAGGGGGGCACAATAAGGGACTGTAAAGGGGGTCACAAAGGGGAGCTGGACCTTGCCTGCCTCGACGAGAGTTGTGGAGAGTACCGTGACTAGCATGGAAGTGGATGCTTCGGGGAAGGTAACAGATGTGGCTTCTAAAGAGAAAGTGGTTCCGGCCAAATAGTCTTTAGTCAAAGAGAACCATGTCACAGTTAGGATGGTGGAGACAACCGAAAGACTAGTTTTACAAGAAAAGAATGGTAGGTTTTTTCCAGTGTCAATTACGACGACCACTTCCAAAGGGGGGAAACAATGTGGCGGCTATAAAAGGGGAGTCTCGCACTAGTGTCAAATCGAAAAGAAAGAAGAAGAAGATGAGTAAACATCCTGAATCAATCGTCTTTATAGGAGTTTTTTGCAACATTGTCCTCTGAGCTCGACAAAGCAAAAACTTCAGTGATGCAACAAACTGGTGATGCGCAACATATTAGTGCAGGGACGAATGGTGATATCCAATGAAGGGCAAACACTACGTTTGAATTGGGTGATGTTGTTGATATGCAGGTCTAAGTGCTACCATCATCTTTTCTTACTAATATTTTTATGGTTAAAATCATATTACGAAATGGTAGAGAATGGAATGAAACGGTATTGGGCATATTGGCATACGAAGATCCCTACTATTGGCTAGGCTAAAAGGCATTGAACGTTCATTGGAAACTTTCGACTCTTTGTTTCTCTCGAATCTCGAAGTGGAGCTGAAGAGCGATCTGAACCTGGCCCTTGAACAAGAAGAGAACATGTGGAAGCAAAATTCACGGATTAATTAGATGAGCGATGGTGACATAAATACGTCTTTTTTCATGCTAGTACTATGATTCGAAGGCGGCGTAACATGGTTCGTGGTGTGAGGATCCTAACCTCCTTAAGCAACATGCATGCCATTTCTTCTTGTCCTTATTTGCAAGTGAGGCCCGTGGCCAACTATCTAGCACTGATGTTAAAGACTTTCACCAATTTAGTGCTGCCGAAATGCAACCTTTAGTGGCAGAGGTTACTTTTGAATAGGTTTAATGTGCGGTTTTCAATATGGCTCTATTGAAGGCACCAGAGTTAGATGGTCTTCCCATTTTTTTCTATCATAAGAATTGGTTGATAGTTGGCCTTTCGGTGTTTGCTTTGGTCCGTAAATTCTTTGAAGAAGGGCATCTTGCTGATTGAGTTAATAAAACCCTTTTAGTTCTAATCCCTAAGGTTGATAATCCATCCATGATCACATAGTTCAGCTCGATTAGCTTATGCAACGTGGTCTATAAGATCATCACCAAGATCATGGTAGATCGCCTTAAACCATATATCTCTAAGTGGGTGTCTCAAACTCAAGCTAGCTTCGTACCAAATAGGTATATAATGTATAATATCATACTTGTAACCTCCTCGACCCGGCCTAGACGCGAGATTGAACAGAACGAGTCACACAGGGAATGTTGAAGTAAACCGGGAAGGTTTACCTCAATAAACAAACCTATTTTTTTTATCTTATCTAGGTGTCAATTATCATCCTATGTGATTTGAAGTCGTAGCGAAAGAAAACTCAACTCAACCAGACATCGATTAGACATTTCATACATTATAATCATGAAATAGGGACCAATTTGTAATTTCAAAAAATTGCGGGGATATTAGCCAAATTAAAGTTACCACCCTTAAATTAATCATATTTCATGTCAGGGTGTCAAATGTGGAAAATTATAAGGACGCACTTGAAATTAGATTTACCAATCCTCAATGAGTCAGACTCTATGCATACATGTCAAATTTTAGCTCTAAAAGATCATCCAAACATATTTAATTGCATGCATAACAATCAGGGACAAAAACAGAAGAATCCAAAACCTTTATTAACCAAAATAACCAACTTACCTATTAGGTGTATCGATACGACTACATAGTGTATCGATACGCGGGGTGTATCGATACGGTCCCGATAGCCGTATTGATACGATATTTTCCAAAACCCAAGATGTGCATCGATACACCTTTAACCGTATCGATACGGGGTCCAAAAATACACTATACCATATTGATAACCCCATCAACTATATCGATACACTTGGGCCTGAAATGCCCAAAAATGCATTTCGTAAAAGCTCGACCGAGAGAGAAAACCACTTATACTTACTTCCGAACTTAGACAAGTGTTTCAAGCTTAAATCTAGGTTCCCAAAACCACCTTTAAAACATTTCAAAGCTGAAATCCACGTTCTCACTCACCGACACGAGAAACCTCGATTCGCCAATGCGAAACTAAGCGTCTGAATTCTCTAAAGCTTCACCGATCTCTTTCAAATCAACCTCCCATATTTTAACCACATAATAATAGAGGATTAAAGCATCTCAAAGCATTCAAAATCCCAACAAAAAATCCACAACATTGTCTTGCCAAAAACTACCAATTGCCTATCCGAAACAACCGAAAGCAACACCGATTAATCTCCAAACTTAACCCAGCCAAAACTTAAAACTTTCAACCATCAATTAGCATTGATTAACATTCGAAATCATCATATTATCATCCTTATACCTCCAGCATTCACAAAACCACCACAACTTCTCAAAAACTCAAATCTAGTAACCTAAAAAACTAGAGATTCACATAGTTTCGAGATTACAATGTTAAAACCTTTATCTTAATATTATTAAAGTTCAAAATTACATTTAAAATCAATCATAAACTAGCAAAACAGATCCAAAATGAATCTCAATCAATTAAACCAAATTTCCACAATTAAAACATCGAAACCCATTAGAAAACATATGTAAAGGATCAAGAACTTAGAAATTTCAGTAAAGAACCTTACATTTGAGGACAAAAACGCAGCTCACATATAGTGGATGTTTTTCCCCTTAATCGGATAGATTTTCATGTAAAAACAAGATTAAAAAAATAAGGTTTTGATAGGAAATCAACAAGAAATCATTTGATAACAAATTATTAAAGAAATCAATAGTTTACCTTAAGATTTTGAAGAAGAAATGAGTGTTTGGCTGGATAGAATTTGAGAGAAGCTTTTCAGAGAAAATAAGTTACGTTAAATTTGTTTTAATGAAAATAACCATCAATTAATTCCTCCAACATATTTTATAAATTAAAAACCATTTAAAATAAACCAATTAAGGGATAAAAGTCTGATATTAGACTTTGGGCAAAAAGCTCCTTAAATATTCAAAGTTCCGATCCTTTTATAAAACAGTCACTAAAAAATAGTTTTCAAAATTTACATTTTGGCCACTAAATAAAAAATGTCATATTTCCAAAACTCGATTTCCAAAATTGATTTCACCAAAGCCTTTTATATATTTAAAAAGGATTTTAGATAATTTTCCCATATTTTTATCACCTTCTTAAATAGGTTTTCCCTGAACTCATCTTGAAACTTACCCGAATCTCCAATCTCGACCCAACAGACCCTAAAACCATCTTGAAACCTCTAGGCCCAAAATCGAGGCATTACAACTCTCCCCCAATTAAGAAATTTTTTCTTCAAAACTTTACCCGAAGGAAACAAGTGCAGAAACCACTCCATCCAATCTGCCTTAAACTCTCGCATGGCCTTCACAACACCACGGTGTTGCCACAAGATTTTCATAAGCACCATTATTACCACGGTGAACTTTACTACACAAATAAAAGATCTCAAAAGGTTTTTCATCAAAAGACAAATCTGGTCGCAACTCAATATCCTCCACTGGCATAACATGTGACGGATCAGATCTATACCTCCATAACATCGACACATGAAACACATCATGCATTTTCTCCAACTCGAGAGGTAACTTCAAACGATACGCAACAAGACCAACACGCTCCACAACTTCATATGGTCCAATCAACCTTGGACTAAGCTTACCCTTATGTCCAAACCTCATCACCTTCTTCCAAGGCAACACTTTCTAAAACACACGTCACCAACCGCATACTCAATCTTTCTACGCTTCAAATCCGCGTAGGATTTCTGACGATCTGAGGCAGCTTTTAGACGATTAAAAATAAGCTTTACTTTCTCATTTGTTCCTTTCAACACATCAGGCAAGGAAACATACTTTTCCCCAACCTCAGTCCAGCACAAAGGTGTACGACACATCCTACCATACAAAGCCTCATACGGTGTCATATGTATACTAGCTTGATAACTGTTATTATACGCAAACTCTACCAGAGGATAATACAAAGTGCTAAAATTCAACCATGTACCCAAAGCTCGATGTAGATACCCCCACAACCTTGCTGTAAACAACGGATCTCTATCTGAAACTATAGACTTAGGCAATCTGTGCAAATGCACAATCTCAGCAGTGTATAAATCTGTCAACTTATCCAAAGTATACATCATATGCACAGGAACAAAATGTGCACACTTCATAAACAAACCAACTATCACCCAAATGGAGTCCTACTTAGTTGGAGTTAACGGCAACCCAGACACAAAATTCATGGTGATTCTCTCACATTTCCATTTTGGTATCCTCAACAGTTGCAACAACCTAGAAGGAAATTGATGTTTAGTCTTAACACACAGACACATCATGCACTTAGAAATGAAATCAACCATATCCTTCTTTAGACCAACCCATTAGTACTCTTCTTTAAAGCCTCGATACATCTTCGTACTACCGAGATGCATAGCAAAAGAACTACTATGAGCTTCAGTCAAAATGATTCGTCTCAACTCATCATCATTAGGCACCACTATTCGATCCTTGAAACACAAAACTTCATCATCATTAAAATGAAACTATGTCGGATTTCCATCCATAATATCCTTAACATGCGGTACCAACTCTTTATCATAGGGTTGTTTGTCCTTAATCAACGTTGACAAAGATGGTTTAACTTGCAACTCAGTTAACAAACCCCATCTTGCGTCACACTCAACCGTGCAAACATGGCTCTCAACTCAACCGCAACCTTCCTACTCAAAGCATCGGCTACCATATTAGTTTTCCCTAGATGATATTCAATTGTTAAATCGTAATCCTTAAGAAACTCCAACCATCTACGTTGCCGAAGATTCAAATCCTTTTGAGTCGTCAAATACTTTAAACTATTATGATCTGTGTACACAACACACTTCTCACCATAAGATAACGCCTCTAAATATTCAAAGCAAACACAACATCGGCAAGATCAAGATCATGGGTAGGGTAATTGCGCTCGTGTACCTTCAATTGCCTAGATGCATAAGCCACAACTTTTCCATCTTGCATCAACAGATAACCCAAACCAATGTATGACACATCACTATACATAACAAACTCCTTACCCGGCTCAGGTTGAATCAAGATAGGAGTTTGCGTTAAAGCTTCATTCAATTTCCCGAAAGCTCGTTGTCTATCATCTGTCCACTGAAAACGAACATTCTTTTGCAACAACTTAGCTAATGGAGCAGCAATCTTCGAAAATTCATTCATAAACCTACGGTAATAACCAACCAACCCAAGAAAACTACAAACTTCTGACACAAATTTAGGTGATTTCCAACCCATCACTGCCTCAATCTTATGTGGATCAACCTGAATACCCTCAGCTGACACAACATGTCCAAGAAAGACAACTTCCCTAAGCCAAAACTCACATATGCTCAACTTAGCTTACAACTCGTTATTAAACAAAGCCTGAAGCACAATGCGCAAATGTTTATCATGATCCTCCTCGATACGAGAGTACACAAGGATATCATCGATGACCACAACCACGAATTGATCCAAAAACTCGTGGAACACTCGATTCATCATATCCATGAACTTAGCAGGTGCATTTGTCAAACCAAACGACATCACCAAGAACTCATAATGCTCGTACCTCGTACGAAATGCAGCTTTAGGTACATTCACATCCTTCACCTTCAATTGATAATACCCAGACCTTAAATCAATCTTAGAAAACACCAAAGCACCTCGAAACTGGTCAAACAGATCATCAGTCATTGGCAACGAATACTTATTCTTAATCGTCAACTTATTTAGTTGCCGATAATCAATGCACATCCGCATCGTGTCATCTTTCTTTTTCACAAACAACACCAGCGCACCCCAATGTGAAACACTAGGCCTAATAAACCCTCGATCAAGCAACTCATGAAGTTGCGTTATCAACTCCTTCAACTTTTTTGGAGCCATACGATGGGGAGCAATAGACATTTGAGTTGTATTTTTGTAACACCCGGGTTTAGGGGTCGGGTGAAAATAATATTTTACTTTTATTTCGGGTTCGGTTTTGCAAATTAAATAATAAAATATTTTATGGGCCTCGGGATTTCAAATGTTAAAGGCTATGTTGGGCCTATCTCTTAAGTCCAAATCCATGGGCTTTAAGAGATGTGGGTTTGACCATTCATTAATGGCATTTTGGTCAATTGCAAAATAAATGAGAAATAAGATGACAAAAGGGGTTTTATTTGAAAGGAAAAATGCTCATCTTTTTCATTCCACCATTGTTGAAAACCTAAAACCCCTCTTACCCCCAAAAGCATTATTTCATCAAATCTCTTCATCAATTCAAAGGCTCTCTTTGAGGTAATTGTAATTTTGAATTCTCCTCATGATTTCCAACATTTTCATAGCTTTAGTTTTCATAGAAATCATCTTTTTGAGTTTTTGAAGTTTTCAAGTTTGAAGAAAAGCATGGAAATTTAATAGCTTTTTGGGTTGTTTTGATTAATAGAGTTGAGTTTTGATCTAACCTTGCCCAATGGAACATTATATCTCAATTTGGTTGGGTTTTCTAAAAAATTGTGAAATGGGTTTTAGGGGTGTATTTAAAGTGTCAAAAATTTGTGTTTTTGGAATGGTTTTGTGAGAAATTTTTGGGTTGATGTTATAGCATCATTGGGTGGGTGTTTTTAGATGTTTTGTGATGATTTTTGAGAGGTTATAATGTTAGTTTGATGGGATTCCCGTAGCTACTGCTGTAGGTGGTTTTTAGGAGTGGAAATTAAGAGTTTTTGAAGTGTTTGTGTGGGGAAATGAAGGGCTGATGGCTGTACAACATTATGAGGGTGTTTTGGACATGTTTTGGAGTGTTTTAAGTGTTAAAATTGGGAGGTAATGGCTGGGTTTTGCTGGAGTACGAAAATGGGATTATTTGGGAAGGTTTCGGCTTTGAATTGTTGAGAAAATGTTAGAGAATTGAGAGCTGATGTGTACCAGTAAATTGTGGTTGATTAAGAGGTTAATACATTGCCTTTGATTGATTAGAGACATCAAATTTGGCCTTGGGAGGTTCGGGCACGATTTCGGAAGTTGTGGAGACTTGAGTCGGCTTTGCTTGGATTGCTTAAGGAAGTAAGGTGAGTGGTTAATGTTTTAAATTGATTTCAAAGGTTGGTTCTAGCATGTGGAGGTGAAAATGTTTTCAAGTAATGTTTTGGTTCAAAGATGGTTTTGAAAGAATTTAGATTTGGCTTGAAAAGTCGAATTAAACTCAAGAGTAAGTTGTTGTGAATTGCCTCTTTAATTTCCCCTTTTTCCATTTGTTTTCATTTATTGTGGTGATGTTTTGTCAAGCATGAAATTTAAATAATTTAGGGAGAAGTATGATTGCTTAATATTATATCGTTGATCACGTATGATGGTATTAATGATGTCGTTAATATGCCTTGAAAGGTGTGAGTAAGTTGGTGCAAGTTGTGCACGAAAATGGTGAGTAAGACCATTTGTGATCGGTAAGATTCCAAGTAGTAAGTGATGCCTAATTGTGGATTTTGTTACATCTTGATTTGGTTGTACATGATATAGTGAGTACATGTCGTATGGTAGTGATTGTATATCGTGTTGCATGGTTGGTGTCGAACCTCACGTGATGGTTGTCGTTGCTCCGGTGATGTGTAGTCCCACCGGTAGCGAGTGGTATAAGACTCCGGTGATGTGTAGTCTCGCCGGTAGTGACTAGTAGAAGAGTACTTTGATGTGTAGTCCCATTGGAAAACTACTAGTCAAAACGGTGATGTGTAGTCCCACCGTGTGTGTTTTGGTTATGCTTGTGCATGCCATGTATTGTTCATGTTGTATCTCACTATATCATTCTCTTTTATGGTTTTGCTTTAATCTAGGATTATGTCCTCATGCTTACCATGAAGTGAAATGCTATGATAAATGTCTTTATCGTTGACCGTTGGTTGAACTTGTATGTTAGTAGAAGGATTAGGTCGTTGGATGATTTGTATGCGTTGACCCTTATTTTAAAGAAAGCTTTGAACCCTGCATTGTCGTTGTTATGTTTTAGAGCTCCGCTCACTAAGCTTTATGCTTACGCTCTCCTTTTTCCGACAATGCAGATAATTAGCTTGGAGTTAGCAAGGAGCAAGAAAGTGGTGTCCAAGCGTGTGGTAATTGCTCAAGTATGGTTTATTAAATAATGTAGTAGTTTAGCAATGGGAAATGCTATGTGTCTTAGGAGCTTGTATCTAGACTCCGTTGCGTTGGTTTTATGTGTTAATGCCTTATATTGATGGATTTGTAAACCATGTTTAAATTGCTTACCTTGTGTGTTGGTCATGTGCCTTGTGAGAATGTCTAAGTGTATGTATGTAGAAGCATGAGACCTTAATTGCTTGTTTGCCTTCTTTGAATGCTTAAATGTCATCTTTGATCAATTGCATGATTTCCTTAATGTTTATACATGTTGGGTGCTTGTATGACTATATAGTGGTATGTAAATGTTGTGTAAATGTTTGGTTGGGGCTAGGGAAGTCTTAAATTGCATTTAGATTCGAGTCTTGATCATTTTGCTGAGTTTGGGAGGTTTTGCAGTGCAGGGGTACCGATACGGTTGGTACAGTATCGATACCACCTTCTTGTTTCAGGCCTCGTGTATCGATACACTTGAGGGGTGTATCGATACCATTTTGGTCACTGGAGCTACTGTCCATTTCGGTATCGATACTGGCCTCTGGTGTATCGATACCGTCATCTTAGCGTTGATCGTGGGAAGTCAACCGTTAGGGAGGGTATCGATACACCCCTTGGGTGTATCGATACGGCCTTTACGGGTTGACTTTGACCAGTTGACCTAGTCAAGGGGGTATCGATACACCCCTTAAGTGTATCGATACCGCCTGCAGTTTAAGTTTAAAAATTGGGCTGTAAGATGTTGGGTTGAGTTCGTTTGTTTGTCTCATGAATGTTGTTCCGCTGTATGAACACATAGGATTAAATACTCATCTAGACAAGATTTAAAATAAAAAAATAGGGTTGCTAACCGAGGGGGAATCCTTATAGGGTTTTCACTCGGTTTTCCCCGTGTAGCTCACTCGGACCGGTCATCCGGCCAGACCGGGACGAGGGGGTTACATTTATTGGTATCAGAGCCTGAGGTTTCCGAGACCTCGGGTAGGTAAGTGAGGTAAGTTTGACGTGTTATGTTGTTGTTATGTCTCGGTGAATGTTTTGCCATGAATGCTTGATGTTTGCTTGCTAGTACGGTGTTTGAAAGCATGTGTTAGCATGATGTTTGTGTTAAAGCGTAGTGTCGAGTTCCCATTGCTACTATTACTTATGTGAAAAGATTTTTGTAAAGTAATATACTTGAGCACCTTGGACCCTTGCTCTTGCTAACCCTAAATATCCTTGTTTGTGTGTTTTGTTTACTATTGTATTGTTGTCTTTGGTAAGTTTGAGGCCGAGGCGTGGGCCTAGAGCTGGTAATCGTGAATCTGAGGTTTTAGAGGATGTGAACGATGAGAGAGTACGTCGCTTTAGTTCAGGGCAGTATGACCGTACCAGAGTTTGGAGTGCAGTTTGTTTGTTTGGGCCAACAGGCACATGAGCTGGTTTCTGTTGAGGGAGAACAATGTGACCGATCTTGACATGAGATGGAAAGAGAAGTGATGAACTAAGAGTTGGCTTCGGGATGATGTCGATGTTGTAGCAAGTAATTCCTCGATACAGTCATTGGGCTTGTTTTTCTGATTAATTCTGGATCTACGTGTCCTTGTATTTGGAGTGAGCATGGGAAGTTGTTGAATCTACCTTGTGAGGTACGAGAGGTAGGTGTTGGTGTTGCTAGCTCCTTCGGGGATACAGTCGTGGTGGGAAAGATGTACAAGGGGTGTCTGTTGATGGTTTAGTGGCACGTGTTTTCAGTTTATGTGATGGAATTGCTTTTTTTCAGTTTTGATGTGAAACTGTGCATGGATTGGCTTGTAGAACATAGAGTTAGGGTATACGTTGAGACAAAGAGAGAGTTGCCTTGAAGTTGCAGATTTCTGTGGGACTGTAGTAGTAGTAGTAGGTGAGGATGTGAACTTCTTATTAAATGATTGATCCAGCTTTAGAGGTCAAAGATTGATTAAGTTGGTTGACAGGCTTGCCTAGCCAATGTGATGGATTTGATTTTGAATGAGGATTAGACCGCAGAATGTTAGAATAGTTTGTGTTTTCCTAAAAGTGTTTGGAAGAATTCCCCGGTTTGTCTCCTGTTAGAGAAGAAGAGTTTGTTTTCGAGATCGTCTTCAAGTCCGCTCCTGTTTTGATTGCTCTATATCTTGTGATTTCCGAAAGAATTGAGAATGTTGAAGAACCAACTTTGAGATTTGTTAGACCTCTCGTTTGGCTTAGTACGTCATCTTAGAGTATGACAGTACAATTTGTGAAGAAGAAAGAGTGACAGTACGAGAATGTGTTTAGAATTCAGATAGTTGAAACAAATGACAGTGAATGAGTAGTATCCGTTTCCGAGTGTCAGTGATTTGTTGGTCAGTTAGTGTGTGCTTCAGTCTTTTTGAAGATAAGTTTGAGATCTGTTTACTACCAGATGAAAGTGAGAAAAGTTGAAGTACCGAAGACAGCTTTAGGGGCAAGATGTGATCACCTTGAGCTCTGAGTTATGCCGTTTTGTTTGACTAGTGTATTAGTTACTTTCATAGAGATGTTGAGCAAAATATTTTCCTGAGTTTCTTGATCAGTTGTAGTAGCTCTTCTAGATGTCACGTGAGTATATTCAAGTGCCGAGGAAGATCATGACAAGCTTTGAAGTTAGTGTGGTAGATTCTATTAGAGAATTAATTGTATACCAAGTTATGCAACGAGAACTTCGAGTTAATGAAGATGTTCTCTTAGGACATGTAGATTAGCCGAGTGTATTAGAACAAATCTTGAACAGACAGAGGAAGATGCGAGTCGGAAGAAATTGAAGACTATGACAGGAACCTATAGTTCTAGGTCTAGCAGTGTTACTACCGGAAGTTTGTAAATAGTCGTTCGAAGATAGCTGCTCTTTTGTCAGATTGCTACAGAAGAATGTTCAGTTGTGAGGTTAGATGCGAGACATTGAACCCTTGAGAAACCGAAAGAAACTTTGAAGAGAGCTTCGACCTTGATCCAGCCTATACTAGAGAAAGAGCTTGTGAACTGTAGTGATGTGTTACATGTAGGGTTAGGTTGTGTGCTTATGCAAGACGGAAGAATGCGACTTGTTCATCGAGTTAGTTGAAAGACCGTGAGAAGAGTTATCCGATATGAGACATAGAGTTAATTACAGTTGTATTTGCTTCGAAGACTTAGAGACAAAGCTTGTATAGTAAGAAATGCACAGTGTGTATGTACATATCATCAAGACTTGAAATATTTGAAGATTTAGGAAGGGTTGAAACTTGAACAACATAAAGTGTTAGAACTGCTTGAAGACTGTAATATCAAGATTGAGTACCATCCGAAGAGAGTCAACGTAGTGACCGATGTTCCGAGCTGTATTTGTTGTTAGATTAGTAGTTGAGTTGCGAGGTGTAATTGCCGAATTCAGTATACCGAATGATAGTGTTTCTGTGGCCGAGTTTCGGGTTGAGCCTACTTTGAGTCAGAATGCTTGAAGAGAAACAGTTGCAAGACAGGTTCTTGGCACCTCACGTGCAAGACATAGTGGAAGGAAGACCGTCAGAATACAGTTTCAGAGATGATAGAGTTTGTATTTTTAGAGACATAATTGTTGTACCGATTGCAATAGTGTTTTGAGGCGTATTGTGTTGGCCGAAGCATACGACAGTTCACTTGTATTGCATCAAAGTAGTAGGAAGACGTATTGTGGGTTGAAGATGAGTACTTCTAGATTGAGTTGATGAATAATGTGGTTCAGTATGAGAGTAAGTGTGTAAATTGCCAGCGTGTTAAGACCAAGCATCAGTTTTCTTCTAGTTGTTACATCCGTGGGAGGTTCTTAATGAAAGTGGGTAATAGAGATTCGAGTTTTCTGCTAGATTTTTTTTGAAGACGTCTGCGTAGTGTTTGATTACATGTTGAAGACAGAGGATCAGTCAGAGAAAGTTATGAGTCAGGTGTCCAAACAATGTTGTATGAGATTGTGAATCGGGCTAGTTCTGTTGTTTATTTGTTGCAGTTACCACCAGAGTTAGGGAGGGGATCCGTGACGTGTTTTGTGTATCTATGATTCAGAAGTGTGAGTCAGTTTTGTTCCGTGTTATGTTGTTGAATAGATTGAGTTGAGTTAAAATGGTCATGCATTGAAGGACCCGTTGAGATCTTGACATCAGGTAGCTAATGTTGTATGGTGAGTCTACCAAGTTGGTTAGTATGTTGTGGTGAAAGAGAGAAAGTGTGGAGTAGCATGTTTTAGTGACTCTTCCCGTTCGATAAATTTCGGGGACGAAATTTCCTTAAGTGGGGGAGAGTTGTAACACCCGGGTTTAGGGGTCGGGTGAAAATAATATTTTAATTTTATTTCAGGTTCGGTTTTGCAAATTAAATAATAAAATATTTTATGGGCCTCGGGATTTCAAATGTTTAAGGCTATGTTGGGCCTATCTCTTAAGTCCAAATCCATGGGCTTTAAGAGATGTGGGTTTGACCATTCATTAATGGCATTTTGGTCAATTGCAAAATAAATGAGAAATAAGATGACAAAAGGGGTTTTATTTGAAAGGAAAAATGCTCATCTTTTTCATTCCACCATTGTTGAAAACCTAAAACCCCTCTTACCCCCAAAAGCACTATTTCATCAAATCTCTTCATCAATTCAAAGGCTCTCTTTGAGGTAATTGTAATTTTGAATTCTCCTCATGATTTCCAACATTTTCATAGCTTTAGTTTTCATAGAAATCATCTTTTTGAGTTTTTGAAGTTTTCAAGTTTGAAGAAAAGCATGGAAATTTAATAGCTTTTTGGGTTGTTTTGATTAATAGAGTTGAGTTTTGATCTAACCTTACCCAATGGAACAATATATCTCAATTTGGTTGGGTTTTCTAAAGAATTCCGAAATGGGTTTTAGAGGTGTATTTAAAGTGTCAAAAATTTGTGTTTTTGGAATGGTTTTGTGAGAAATTGTTGGGTTGGTGTTATAGCATCATTGGGTGGGTGTTTTTAGATGTTTTGTGATGATTTTTGAGAGGTTATAATGTTAGTTTGATGGGATTCCCGTAGCTACTGCTGTAGGTGGTTTTTAGGAGTGGAAATTAAGAGTTTTTGAAGTGTTTGTGTGGGGAAATGAAGGGCTGATGGTTGTACAACATTATGAGGGTGTTTTGGACATGTTTTGGAGTGTTTTAAGTGTTAAAATTGGGAGGTAATGGCTGGGTTTTGCTGGAGTACGAAAATGGGATTATTTGGGAAGGTTTCGGCTTTGAATTGTTGAGAAAATGTTAGAGAATTGAGAGCTGATGTGTACCAGTAAATTGTGGTTGATTAAGAGGTTAATAAATTGCCTTTGATTGATTAGAGACATCGGATTTGGCCTTGGGAGGTTCGGGCACGATTTCGGAAGTTGTGGAGACTTGAGTCGGCTTTGCTTGGATTGCTTAAGGAAGTAAGGTGAGTGGTTAATGTTTTAAATTGATTTCAAAGGTTGGTTCTAGCATGTGGAGGTGAAAATGTTTTCAAGTAATGTTTTGGTTCAAAGATGGTTTTGAAAGAATTTAGATTTGGCTTGAAAAGTCGAATTAAACTCAAGAGTAAGTTGTTGTGAATTGCCTCTTTAATTTCCCCTTTTTCCATTTGTTTTCATTTCTTGTGGTGATGTTTTGTCAAGCATGAAATTTAAATAATTTGGGGAGAAGTATGATTGCTTAATATTATATCGTTGATCACGTATGATGGTATTAATGATGTCGTTGATATGCCTTGAAAGGTGTGAGTAAGTTGGTGCAAGTTGTGCACGAAAATGGTGAGTAAGACCATTTGTGATCGGTAAGATTCCAAGTAGTAAGTGATGCCTAATTGTGGATTTTGTTACATCTTGATTTGGTTGTGCATGATATAGTGAGTACATGTCGTATGGTAGTGATTGTATATCGTGTTGCATGGTTGGTGTCGAACCTCACGTGATGGTTGTCGTTGCTCCGGTGATGTGTAGTCCCGCCGGTAGTGACTAGTAGAAGAGTACTTTGATGTGTAGTCCCATTGGAAAACTACTAGTCGAAACGGTGATGTGTAGTCCCACCGTGTGTGTTTTGGTTATGCTTGTGCATGCCATGTATTGTTCATGTTGTATCTCACTATATCATTCTCTTTTATGGTTTTGCTTTAATCTAGGATTATGTCCTCATGCTTAACATGAAGTGAAATGCTATGATAAATGTCTTTATCGTTGACCGTTGGTTGAACTTGTATGTTAGTAGAAGGATTAGGTCGTTGGATGATTTGTATGCGTTGACCCTTATTTTAAAGAAAGCTTTGAACCCTGCATTGTCGTTGTTATGTTTTAGAGCTCCGCTCACTAAGCTTTATGCTTACGCTCTCCTTTTTCCGACAATGCAGATAATTAGCTTGGAGTTAGCAAGGAGCAAGAAAGTGGTGTCCAAGCGTGTGGTAATTGCTCAAGTATGGTTTATTAAATAATGTAGTAGTTTAGCAATGGGAAATGCTACGTGTCTTAGGAGCTTGTATCTAGACTCCGTTGCGTTGGTTTTATGTGTTAATGCCTTATATTGATGGATTTGTAAACCATGTCTAAATTGCTTACCTTGTGTGTTGGTCATGTGCCTTGTGAGAATGTCTAAGTGTATGTATGTAGAAGCATGAGACCTTAATTGCTTGTTTGCCTTCTTTGAATGCTTAAATGTCATCTTTGATCAATTGCATGATTTCCTTAATGTTTATACATGTTGGGTGCTTGTATGGCTATATAGTGGTATGTAAATGTTGTGTAAATGTTTGGTTGGGGCTAGGGAAGTCTTAAATTGCATTTAGATTCGAGTCTTGATCGTTTTGCTGAGTTTGGGAGGTTTTGCAATGCAGGGGTACCGATACGGTTGGTACAGTATCGATACCACCTTCTTGTTTCAGGCCTCGTGTATCGATACACTTGAGGGGTGTATCGATACCATTTTGGTCACTAGAGCTACTGTCCATTTCGATATCGATACTGGCCTCTGGTGTATCGATACCGTCATCTTAGCGTTGACCGTGGGAAGTCAACCGTTGGGGAGGGTATCGATACACCCCTTGGGTGTATCGATACGGCCTCTACGGGTTGACTTTGACCAGTTGACCTAGTCAAGGGGGTATCGATACACCCCTTAAGTGTATCGATACCGCCTGCAGTTTAAGTTTAAAAATTGGGTTGTAAGATGTTGGGTTGAGTTCGTTTGTTTGTCTCATGAATGTTATTCCGTTGTATGAACACATAGGATTAATTACTCATCTAGACAAGATTTAAAATAAAAAAAATAGGGTTGCTAACCGAGGGGGAATCCTTAAGGGGTTTTCACTCGGTTTTCCCCGTGTAGCTCACTCGGACCGGTCATCCGGCCAGACCGGGACGAGGGGGTTACAATTTTCATAGAACTCAATGCTAAACTCAACCTCTCTATTTGGCGGCAAACTAGGCAATTCCTCTAGAAAAAACACCTTGAAACTCACATATCGTACGTATGTCTTGAACATGCACCTTTTTTGAACCCGGATTTATAATGTAGGCCAAGAAAACCTCACAACCCGATTCCATCAAATGACTCGCTTCTAGAGCCGAAACAACATTGCATAAGAAATTAACATTCTCACCCATGATTACCACTTCATAATCGTCTGCAAGTTTCAATGTAACTCGCTTCGTTTCAAAATCAACCACAGCCCTATGCTCGGTCAACCAATTCATACCAAGGATTGCATCAAAATCATGAAAAGGCAACAATATCAAATCAACCACAAAAACATAACATTGAACAATCAAAAGACATTTCCTAAACAACCTTCTTGTAACAATCGTTCACCAAAAGAACGAGTTACTTGCATTCCCACATCAAAAACTTCTGAGACGATCGTTCAAACCACAACTCCCACAAACGTTAGCAACAACAAGCGCAAAAGTTTATACCCCATGGATCAAGCGAGGACTATCTCGCTTCATGTGATCACATGATCCACATACCTAATAAGTATTAGATACTACTCTATCCTGGATACACTGACCCTACGGTCCTCGCCCAACACTGTCACCACCTCGCCTCAACTCATGTGATACCTTTTATCATGATTCTTCTTAAACTGACTACCACTGAACCAGAGTCTGCAACTCTCTTGTCAGAGCCAGAACCTCCCACACGAGAAGATAAACCCAATTTCTACTTAATATCTTTCGCTCGTGTCACCAACACATTGAAAACGGTGTAGCCAAAAGCCAACATGTATAACCTAACATCTTATACCAATTCGTAACAGAATCAATCACATTGATATCTCACATACACTACCAGTTCAGGAGCATACCCGCTCAACTGAACAAAATGTACCTTAAACTCGACCATAGACATATTACCTCGAACCCAAGCTATGAATTCACATTTATTGTCATCAATGTATCTAACTCTAATATACTTCTTTTTAAAGACAGTTCGAAAGAACTCCCAGGTCACAACACGGGGTTTTATGCCCACAACCATAGTTGTCCACCAATTGTACATATCTTCTTGCAATTGAGACACAATACATCTTCAACCTACCGGCATCATTACACCTCATTTGTTCCATAATCTAGACAGTACATGCCATCCACTCTACGGATGCCTCGGGTGCCAACCCTCAAGATCAACTTCTCCCAAACTACGTAGGCGTTCTAACAGTAACTCATGGTTGTCCAACAGCTGGTGCAATCCCAAGCATTCCACCAATGACAACTTCATAAGCTCCGGACATCGCCTATATCCCAGACGCCATGTCACCCAACACTCGCCCAACTGGCACAGGTTGTACTTACTTCGGGGCGACAAACCCCCAAGAGATATAACATTCTCTTCAACTCCTTTCCCAAAAGCAACAGAACCACGCTAGTTCTAACTTCATCTCTCAGTCGTAACATAACACATTTCTAAGGCATGATAATTTCAACAACAAAAAAAATCATGCTAGCTTCAAGCAAGGATCCAAAACTTCCATTATAAATCAAAACATTTCAGACTATAGTAATAAGGCAATGGTTTCCTCATAACATAGCCCATAATGCATATCACAATCAACGTACATATAACAATCGTCGTGCATAACAATCAACAGCATTCAGCCAATATCAACATCCCATTTAATCATAAACTTGGTTTAAACAATCAACAACATTGCTAATCGATTACAACTTACCTCCCAATTATCACAAACTTGGCTCTGATATCAATAAATGTAACCCCTCAACCTGGCCTAAAAGCGAGACTAAACCGAACGAGTCACAAGGGGAATACTAAAGTAAATCGGGAAGGTTTACCTCAATAAACGACCATATTTTTTCTTTTTTTCTTATCTAGGTGCCAATTATCATCTTAAGTGAATCACAGTCATAGCGAAAGAAAAATCAACTCAACTAGACATCGATTAGACATTTAATACATTATGATCACAAAATAGGGAACAATTTGTAATTTCAACAAATTCCGGGGACTTCATTCAAATTAAAGTTACTACCCTTAAATTAATCATATTTCATGTCACGATGTCAAATCTCAACTCAGACGGGACACCAACCTCATAGACATCAAAGGTGACTTATTTATAGTGCACTCAATACTATAGTCGGCTAACTATATCCGATAACAATTTTAAACCACATCACTTGCCAATATAATTCATTATAACCACATCTCTCACTGTTTTCATACGCATCAATAAAAAACCATTTTCCAAAGCATTAAACCATGCTTTAAACTCAAGTATAAAACACATACTTACATGGATCACTTACCGTGTGCATCCATCATCATCCCATGATTAAAAACAGTATATCACATACTTAAAACATGCATAAATAGTAAGTAAATCCATTTAATCAAAACAAGTGCATAAACCATTTCGTTAAAGCTCGACCGCAAGAAATAAGCCACTTATACTTACTTCCGAACTTAGACAAGCGTTTCAAGGTTAAATCTAGGTTCCCAAAACCACCTTTAAAACATTTCAAAGCTGAAATCCACATTCTCACTCACCGACATACGAAACCTCGATTCACCAACACGAAACTAAGCATTCGAAGCCTCTAAAGCTTCATGTTAAGTGTGTAAAAGTACTATCATTTCACCTTTTTTTCTATGATAAATATTGCTAAATCTACTCCCATTCGAATCACATTGTAGCCCTCTATGTATCAATCACATTGATCTTATCGTTATTATGCTTGATCCTTATATTCAGATTATTTGGTGAAAAAGATGATAATTATGTGTGTATGGTGCAAATACAGATTTTGTTACTCTCTACTCCGGCAACCACTATCGCGGCAGAGAAGGAAAGAGAGGAGCAGAGCAGAATCCTCACTCGACGATCCAAATCAAGATAGTTGTGGTTGTCAGTTTCTACTGAAAGAAGCTGAACTATGAAACAGAGCCTTGCTGAGCAGAAAAGACAGCAAAACTGTTGTCGAGGCAATGACCTGACACACTCGACAATGGAGAAAATATGCAAAATGGAGCACATTTTGAAGATGGGGAAAAGCTGAATTTTTCTATGCACTTTGCATGAAGATCGGACTATAAGAAGACCACGAAAACATCGAAGGAAGGTCAAGAGAAAATTCCACACCAATGGGAGGATTTTAAGGAATAAAGATATACTTTAAAAGAATACATTTCCTTTTAATGTGTTTAATTCTAACTTAATTGCCCCCTCAAGAAGGACTTGACCTCAACCTCTTCTATAAATATGAAGCAAAACCGGCCATTGAGAGGACTTTATCATCGAACTTTCATTGTCATTATGTTCTAATTTTTTCTTAGGGTTTATGTTGTATTGTTTAGTAGTTGTGAGAAAACGATTGCATTTTGTTTAAGTTTTTGTTAATGCAATTTTACTTCCAAGGATTGCTTATTCTTGGTTCTTATTCTTGTTTTTGGGTGAATTGGAAGGGGATCTCGTTAACTATCTATTTGTCTAATATCGGGAGAGTTAGACTCACGAAACAGATAAACATGGTTTTCATCCCAATCCGTGAAAACTAACTCAACTTAGGGATAAGTTTGAGTTTCAACGGCTAAAAGGAGCGTAAGATTGGTTGGTTTTTATCCTTTGTTAACGCTATGAGGTATTAACAAGGCCTGCACATCAGCACGGTTTCGACTTAGGGATAAGGAGGAGCTACTAAAGGACGCTTTGCCGAACCTTGACATTGTTTGTTGCTGCCCAGGCAAGGGATTGCCGAGGAAGTTGCTTAACTCATTGCCGCGGCAGTAACTTTGGTCTTTGACGAGGCAATCCGGTGTTCGTTGCATTGAAAGACTGAGACAGTCCAATTGGTTTCCACACTACGACATAATATAATCTAGCCCATTCTCTCATCTTGATTACTCAACTTTTAATTATTGGCTTATTTTATTTTCTGTTATTTAGATTACTCCAAAACCCCAACTATTCACTTGTGTTCTTTACTTTTATTTCCTTTTTAGTGCAAGATGATAACATTAAAGGTTTCACGAATCCCTGTGGAGATGATACACAATACTTATCGTTGTATTACTTGAGACGTGTACACTTGCACAATTGCGGGGCACTTTACACACGCAACACTTCAATGATCTCTTTTGGATCAACCTCCCATGTTTTAACCACATAATAATAGAGGATTAATGCATCTCAATGCATTCAAAATCCCAGCAAAGTATTCCACAACTTTTCCTTGCCAAAAACTACCAATTGCCTATCCGAAATAACTGAAAGCAACATCGATTAATGTAACACCCGTGTTTTGGGGTTAGGAGTTAGTCGGGTTAGTGGTCCGAGTCGGTAAAATTAAATTTAATCATTTTGACCTTGGCTTGGGCTAATTGAAATTTAAAATAAATAGGAGGGACCACTTTGGTGATTTAACCCAAATGTTTTAAAAAGGAAGACAACTTTTTGAAATTAAAGGAACAAACAAAAAAAAGGCATCATCTTTGTCCTCCCCATCTCCCCAACGTGAAACCCCTTTTCAAGACTCTCCCAACACAAAATCATTATTCCATTGATTTCCTCTTCAACCCAAGGTCATTTTTCAAAGGTAATTGTGTTTTCTCACTCTCCTCTTCATCCTCTACCTTTACATAGTTGAAAAATCTAAAACTATCATCTTTTGGAGTTTTAGGGTTTAATGAAAGTTTGGGTTTTTATGGAGTTTTTCAACTTGTTTTGAAATGTTAGGTTGGGTTTTGATTTAGCCACCTTAAAATACATATAATATGCTAAAATGGTTAGGTTTGGGTGAAAACCCGAAATGGGTTCTTGTGGCCAATTTTAAAGTGTCTAAAACTTGGTTTTTGGTGGGTTTTAGGATTAAATTGAATGGCTGATGGGTTAAGTATGATAGGAAGGTGTTTTGGGACCATTTGGGTGTCATTTGGGTGTTTGAAAATATGATTTTCAGCTAGGTTTTTGAAGGAGCACGAAAATGGGCATTTTGGGGGATTAATTTGATTGGAAATTGTTGAAGTTTGGCTTGAGCTTAAGAATTGAGTTGATGACTGAGTTTTAGCATTGATTGAGAGTAACGGATGTGTTTTTGATTGGCTAGAAGCAAGAGGAGGAGTTGGAGAGGCATCGGGATCGAATCCGGGTTTGTAGGAGGCTTGATTTGGTTGCTAAGGAAGGGTGGTGAGTGACTTTAAATGTGTTTTAAAGTTGGTTCAAGTGTGTGTAGTGAATGAGTTGGAATGTGCTTGGTAGGCCATTTCTATGTGGAGTTAAATTGGTAACTTAGCTCTTTGATTCCATTAAATGCTATTTATGCTTTGCCTATTTGCCATTGTGAAATGTGGTTTGATATGTATATGTATATCTTGACATATGTATATGATGAGCATGTGATGTAAATGGTGGATGTGTGATGTGGTAAATAAATTGGCACTAATTAACTTACTGGGTGTAAATGATCGATCATTAGGATTAGTGTGCACACAAATTGAGTCAAAACGTACGTGGCCTTGATGGCGTTGAGTCATCAAGGAGGAGTACGGTGATGTAACATTCCACCAGAAATTTATATATATTCTACGAGATGATGAGTGGAATCCCATCCGTAGGGCATGTGGTGATGAGTGGAATCCCGCCCATGCAAGGTCCGGTGATGAGTGTAATCCCACCGAGGTAATGTGATTGTTGAGATTAAATCCGCACATCCGGGTAAACTAATAGTGGCCAATTGAACTTGTTCTTATAATTGTGATATATGATGTTGAAATATGAAGTTTGAGCTTAGTATGATGTGAGATGCCATATTATGACTTTTGAAAGACTAGCTAGGTCTACTTGTTGATTTACCTATGTATGATGTATATGAGATTAAGGGATTGCATGCTTGAACCCTGCATTGTTGATGTTTTCGATTTTAGAGCATCCTCACTAAGCTAATAGCTTACGCTCTCATTTTCAACAATACAGATCATTAGCGTGGTGTTAGCTCGGAGCAAGGCGTAAGGGGCTTTCCAAGTTTTTGTTGCTCAAGTACGGTTTAACAATTATGTAGTAGTTAAGCAATGTGGCAAGAGTGTTTTTTGTATGAGCTATATATGACTCTTACATGTGTTGATGTTTAAGGATTGACTTGATTGTAAACTTGTGATGACTTGCCAAATGCTTGTGTGATGGTATGCCTTATGGATGTTTAATTTGCTTTTGAATGACATGAATAGCTATTTGAGATGTATGGTGCCTATTGGTTTTTAATGTCTTCAAGCATACCTTATATGAAATGTTGCTAATGTGTATATGCCATGAATGAATGTTTCAATCTATGCCTTGTGTGTGTTTGAGCATGCTTGACATAGGATATATGCCTCTAGACCTTGTATGCTTGTGTTGAGTGCCTTTAGAGGTCATTTGGGACCTTTAGATTTGTTGAAAAACGCCTAAGTCTGGTTTTCAAGGGTTGCAGACAGCCCGTGTTTCGAAACGAGCTGGGCCGCTTCGAAACGGGTAAGGCTTCAGGAACCCCGTATCGGAACGTGTTTCGATACGGTTTGGCCACTGAGAGCCCCCGTTTCGATACGGGTTTCGGAACATTTTGGCTACTGGAAATCTGAGAAAATGACGAGATGAAAACGTTTTGAAATGGGTCTAAGGGTTTCAAAACGGTTAAAATCTCGTTGACCATGAGAAGTTGACCGTTGAGGGCGTTTCGGAACGGTTGACCTCCGTTTCGATACGGCCTCCTCGTATGGCTTGGAGCAGTTGACCTGGTCAAGGGCGTTTCGATACGCCTCAATGGTGTTTCGAAACGGCCTGTCAAATGAAGTAAAATTGGGCTGTTTAAATGTTGTTTTGGGTTCAGATGATTGTTTTCTTCGTTCTATTCTACTGGTTATGATCACATAGGATTTAAACGAGCCTTTAGAAAAGATTAAATTTAAAAGGAAAAAAAATTAGGGTTGCTAACCGAGGGGGAACCTTAACGGGTTTCGCTTCGATTTTCCCCGTGTGGCCTACTCGGACCGGTCATCCAGCCAGACCGGGACGAGGGGGTTACATTTGTTGGTATCAGAGCCTGAGGTTACCGAGACCTCGGGAAGGTAAGTGAGGTAAGCTTGATATGTTAAGTGATTGTATTGTTTGATGCATGCCTTGCCATGAATTCTTATTATTTGACTGTTCGTATGATGTTTTGAAGCATAAGTTGTTGCGTTTGGTGTAGAGTGTGTGCCCATTGCTACTGTCACTTAATTTAAAAAGATTTTATAGTAAAAGGGAGTACTTGAGCACTATTGGACTCTTGCTTTGGCTAACGTAATCCTTATCTGTTTGTTGTTGTAGTTGTTATCTTGCTAGTTGTACCATGAGACCACGTGGGAGGCCTAGGATGGTTCGACCGGAACCACGGGCAGCGGCTCTAGGAGTTGAGCCAGTAGTTAGAGTTGAGGCTCAAGTGGGAGAGCATGTGGTTGGAGTTGGAGCTCCTCCACCACCTCCACCACCACCACCTCCTCCACCCGGAGTAGGAGGCGAGGTCGGAGCCGAAGGATAGGGACCTTAGGGAGGCCAAGGTGGCCAAGGACCGGCCGGAATAGACTTAGCTCCTTTGGTTCAGGCGATAGCCGGGGCATTTCAGGCTGCAGTTGCTGGGGGTCAGGCAGCAGCACATCATCAGGGAGAGGGCACTGGTTTTCCATTAGAGAGACTCTGTGGTCTAGGGGCCGAAGAGTTCCGAGGGTCTACTCTAGAGAGATCCGAGTTGTGGTTTGAGAAGATTGTCTATATCCTCGCATAGATGGGATGTATTGGTGAGCGCAAGTTGGGGTGTGTTGAGTCTCTACTTCAGGGTGATGCCTACACTTGGTGGGTCACCATCACTTCGGGTATGGATGAGACCGAGATTACTTGGGAGTTCTTTGAGTCAGCATTCCGTAAGAAGTATCTGGGTCCGCGATACCTCGATGAGAGGAAGAGGGAGTTTATGGCTTTGCTTCAGGGGAGTATGACTGTGACCGATTATGAGATTCGATTTGTCAGACTGAGTTAGTATGCATCTGAGCTTGTTCCTACTGAGGTGGAACGATGTAACCGTTTCCGTTATGGGCTGAATGAAGAGATCAAGAGGTATACTCTAGCTTCAGACTACACTGATTTTGATGTCTTGGTCGCGAGGGCCAAGGACTTAGAGCACAGTTTGGGCGTGACCAAACGATCTGGTGGTTCTAGTTCGGATAAGAGGTCCAGTGACTTTGATAGAGGTGATACCAAGAGGCATCGGGACAACAGGCATCATTATGATCATAGGCGTAGTGACGGTAACCACGGTAGGGGCCAACAGGGCCAGAGGGCTAGTGGGATATCGCCCACATGTGCTACTTGCGGGAGGAACCACACCGGTGAGTTTTAGGGAAATTTCCACTCGTGTTGGAGTTGTGGAGCTAAGGATCACATTAGACGTGACTGTCCACATCAGGTGGGACAGGCACCAGCTCAGGCTCCTGCTAGAGCCAATGACTTTCAGAGGGGCCACGGGCGCGGTAGAGGTAACTTCCAGCCGAGGAATGATGGTCAGAGGAACATAGCACATGTAGTTGCAGTTCAGCCAGAGGGAAGAGGTCAGGCCAGAGTTTACGCTCAGCGTGGGGATCAGCATGACACCGATGTGATCGCAGGTAACTTCTCGATACAGTCTTTGGGTTTGCTTTCTTTGATTGACTCTGGGTCTACACATTCCTACATATTGAGTGAGCATGCACAGTCATTGAATTTGCCTTGTGAAATGTTAGAGGTAGGAGTTAGTGTTACTAGTTCCTTTGGGGACACGATAGTAGTTAGAAAAATGTACAGAAGGTGTCCGTTGATGGTTCAGGGGTATGTGTTTCCAGTGGATATGATGGAGCTCCCTTTCTATGGTTTTGATGTGATTCTGGGTATGGACTGGCCCACGGAGCATAGAGTTGGGATAGACTTTGAAACTAAGAGGATTTCTTTGAGGCTCACAGATGATTATGAGATTGTAGTGGTGGGTGAGAACGTGAAGTTCTTGTCCAATGTAGTTTCAGTTCTAGAGGCTAAGAGGTTAGTTGAGTTGGGGTGTGAAGCATACTTGGCATATGTGATGACCCCTAACATGAGTGAGGTTAGACCTCAAGACATCCGGACAGTATGTGACTTTCCTAGTGTGTTTCCGGAAGAGTTGCCAGGGTTACCACCGGACAGAGAGGTAGAGTTCACCATTGAGACTTATTCTAATTCAACTCCTATTTCGATTGCTCTGTATCGCGTGGCACCGAAAGAACTGAAAGAGTTGAAGACTCAGTTGCAAGACTTGACAAATAGAGGCTTCATTCGACCTAGTTCTTCACCTTGGGGTGCACCGGTTTTGTTTGTGAAGAAGAAAGATGGAAGCATGAGAATGTTTATAGATTACAGACAGTTGAATCAGTTAACAGTGAAGAATAAATATCTGTTGCCTAGAATTGATGACTTGTTTGATCAGTTGAGAGGAGCATCAGTCTTTTCGAAGATTGACTTGAGATCGGGTTACTACAAGCTAAAGGTAAGAGAGGTTGATGTACCGAAGACGACCTTTAGAACTAGGTATGGTCACTATGAGTTTTTAGTCATGCCTTTTGGGTTGACTAATGCACCTGCTGCTTTCATGGACATGATGAATAGGATTTTTCATCAGTACCTAGATCAGTTTGTAGTTGTGTTTATAGATGACATCTTGTTGTATTCGCAAACTAAAGAAGATCATGACCGACACTTAAGACTAGTTTTGAAGACTTTGCTAGATCATCAGTTGTATGCGAAGTTGAGCAAGTGTGAATTTTGGATCCGAGAGGTAGTCTTCTTAGGACATGTAGTGTCAGTTGATGGGATTAGAGTTGATCCGAAGAAGATAGAGGCCATTGTCGAATGGAAGCAACCGAAGTCTGTAACAGAGGTACGTAGCTTCCTAGGCTTAGTTGGATACTATAGAAGGTTCGTAGAAGGTTTCTCGAAGTTAGCCGCTCCATTGACACAGTTACTTCAAAAGAGTGTTTAGTTTGAGTGGACAGATGCAAGACAGAGAGCCTTTGAGAAATTGAAAGAAGCTTTGACCCCAAGCACCGATCCTGATTCAGCCAGAGTCCGGGAAAGACTATGTAGTTTACAGTGATGCTTCTTATGTAGGGCTAGGTTGTGTTCTTATGCAAGACAAGAGAGTAGTGGCTTACACCTCAAGACAGTTGAAGACCCATGAGCGCAACTATCCGACCCATGACATAGACTTAGCTACAGTTGTGTTTGCTCTGAAGATTTGGAGACATTATTTGTACGGTGAGAGATGCACAGTATACACAGATCACAAGAGTTTGAAGTACATCATGACTCAGCGAGATTTGAATCTCAGACAGCGTAGGTGGTTAGAGTTGCTAAAGGACTATGATCTTACCATTGAGTACCATCTAGGTAAGGCCAATGTAGTGGCCGATGCATTGAGTAGAAAGATAGTTGTGGATTTGAGAGCCATGTTTGCTAGATTGAGCTTATCCGGAGATGGTGGCTTGGTAGCCGAACTTCAGGTTAGACCTACTCTAGGTCAGTTGATTAGAGAGAAGCAGCTCTTAGATAGATCTTTGGCACCTCACGTGCAAGATATAGCCGAAGGTAGATCTTCAGACTACAGTCTCAGTATTGATGGGGTTTTGTGTTTCAAAAATAGGATAGTTGTGCCCGAGGACAGTGACTTGAGACGTACGATCTTGACTGAAGCACACAGTAGTCCATTTGCTATGCATCCTGGAAGTACGAAGATGTACCGTGATTTGAAGAATGAGTACTTTTGGGTTGGCTTGAAGAGAGATGTAGCCGACTTTGTGAGTAAGTGCTGAGCGTGTCAGAGGGTGAAGGCGGAACATCAGGTTCCCTCAGGGTTGTTGCAACCGTTGAGGATTCCGGAATGGAAATGGGAGAACATCACCATGGTTGCTAACCGAGGGGGAACCTTAACGGGTTTCGCTTCTGTTTTCCCCGTGTGGTCTACTCGGACCGGTCATCCGGCCAGACCGGGACGAGGGGGTTACAATTAATCTCCAAACTTAACCCCAGATAAAATCTAACACTTTCAACCATCAATTATCATTGATTAACATCCAAAATCGTCATATTATCATCCTTATACCTCCATCATTCACAAAACCACCACAACTTCTCAAAACCCCAAATCTAGCAACCTAAACAACTAAAGATTCACATAGTTTTGGGATTACAATGTTAAAACCTTTATCTTAATGTTATTAAACTTCAAAATCACATTTAAAGTCAATCATAAACCAGCAAAACAAATCCAAAACAAATCTCAGTCAATTTCACCAATTAAACCAAATTCCCACAATTAAAACATCAAAACCCATTAGAAAACATATGTCAAGGATCAAGAACTTGAGAATTTCAGTAAAGAACCTTACATTAGAGGAGAAAGACGTAGCTCACCTCTAATGGATGCTTTCCCCAATTAATCAAATAGATTTTCATGTAAAAACAAGATTAAAACAATAGTGTTTTGATAGGAAATCAACAAGAAATCAAGAGTTTACCTTAGAATTTTGAAGAAGAAAAGAGTGTTTGGATGGAGAGAATTTGAGAGAAGCTTTTGAGAGAAAATAAGTTGCTTCAAATTTGTTTTAATGAAAATAACCACTAATTAATTCCTTCAACCTATTTTATTAATTAAAAATCATTTAAAATAAACCAATTAAGGGATAAAAGTCTGATGTTAGACTTTGGGAAAATAGCTCCTTAAAGATTCAAAGTTCCAATCCTTTTACAAAACAGTCACTAAAAATAGTTTTCAAAGTTTACATTTTGGTCACTAAATCAAAAATGTCATGTTTCCAAAATTGATTTCACCAAAGCCTTTTATATATTTAAAAAGGATTTTATATAATTTTTCCATATTTTTATCACCTTCTAAAATAGGTTTTCCCTGAACTCATCCCGAAACTTACCTGAATCTACAATCTCGGTCCAATGAACCCTAAAACCATCCTGAAACCTCTAAGCCCCAAATCGGGGTGTTACAATACTCACACAATAGGTCATCCATTCTATGTGCCACAAGGTGGGGAAGAAATGGTTGATGGCGATTAAAGTGGACCTAAAAAATGCATACGACATGTTGGAGTGGGATTACATTGAGGAAACTCTTATTCTTACATGATGACGAGTAGTTTGGTGTCTAGAATAATGCAGTGTGTTTGATATATGTCAACACAAGTTATTTGGAATGATGACTTAACTGAGGAGTTCAGCACCACTCTTGGAATTTGCCAAGGCGATCCACTATCGTTGTACCTGTTTGTTCTTTGAATGGAACGACTCTCCCAAGAAATAAACCGAAGAGTGGATGATGGTGCTTAAAAGGAGATACAGTTCTCAAGACAAGGGTCGAGCATATCACACCTATTTTTAGAGGTATCCCTAGATCAAATTTCAGCTATTAGAAGTGTTGTGGAGAGGTTCGTCATGCTTTCTAGGCATAAAGTCGGTGTAGTAAAGACATTTTTTTCAAAAAATGTTGTCTCTAATCAATGTGATATTATTGCCTTCTAGCTTGGGTTTTGAAGAAGTTTCGAACCTAAGTATGTTCCTCGGTGTGCCATTGCCACATGCTCGTGTCACAAAAGCTACTTATATATATCCCTGCAAATATGCAAAAGAGACTCTCGAGTTGGGTTGTACATACATTATCATTAGCTGGTCGTATCACGATTGCTAAAGTAGTGTTACAAGCCATTCTAGTGTATGTTATGCAATCTATCTGGCTCTCAAAAGGACTATGTGAAGAGATGGAGAAGCTTATTCATCGTTTTATGTGGGGGGAACCCAACGGGTGGAAGTGGTATTCCGTTAGTAAAGTGGAGCTCGCTGCAATCTTTGATTGAGAATGGGAGCCTCGGATTCCAAGATCTACATCAAAATAATAGAGCCACCAATGTTGCAAAAAATTCTGTAGCGTGTTCGTGTGTTCTTGTGGCTTGTTATGCAACGGGGATTGCTCACCAATGTCGAGCGTTTGATGAGGCATTTGGCAACAGCTAATATGTTCCAGTTGTGCCACAATGAAGATGAAGATATCAATCACATTCTCCAACGATGCCCACTAGCTTATTCCACTTGGAGTCGGTTAGTCTCTCCGGATAAATTCAATGAATTTACGTTGCTTAATTTGCAGGAATGGCTGGTGGCAAATTTACGAAACAAAGTCAATATGGAGGTAATGATGATAAATGGCAAGTACGGTTCGCAGTGATCTGTTGGCGGCTTTGGAAGAGGCATTGTAGCATGCTATTTGGTGGAAAATTTGTGGAAAATGAAGACTTCATTGCATAATGTTCTCGTTTAACCGATAAGTACTCTTCACACCTCGATAGTAATTGTGAAGATCTTAGAACCAGCCTAAGCCTAGAGAGTAAAGAGAGATGGTACTCTCTGAATTTTATTAATGAAACCTTTAATATCTCAATAGAGACCATGTGAGTTTTATACAATGTTGAGTGAGCCAGTGAACCAACAATAGCCTAACAATATTTCCTAATCGTTTTACACCGACTCTCTTCAACGGTCTTTGACTTTACAATAACCAACTCAACTACCTATACTATACTCATAACATCACCCCGCTTCTATCATCTTCAAGAACCTCGAACCAGTCTTGAGAGAATACCTGCAACACAAGAACATAGAAAAGGAGCAAACAAAGAACAAGAACAACAATAACAATACCTTACACAATACCAGAAGAGACATCAAAAATAGCAAGCTTCTGCCGAAACCGAGAGAACATTAGAGCGGGCAAAGGTTTGGTCATAATGTCAGCAACCTTCTCACAGGCGGGAACCTCATTGACAAACAAATGCCCCGCAACAACTTTTTCCCTAACAAAATACAAATCAAGTTCAACATGCTTGAACTTGGAGTGCATCACCGGATTAGCCGAAACCGCCACGTCACTAGAGTTTTCACACCACAAAGTTGGCGTGCCACCGAAGGAAACGTGTAACACAGAGAGAAAGGACAAAAGCCAAATTATTTCCGTAGTAGCACAAGCAACGACTCTGTATTCAGCCTCGGCTGTAGAACAAGAGACAACTGTCTGCTTTTTCAAACCCTAAGAAATAGGGTTACCAGCAAAAAACAGACAGAATCCTGTTGTAGATCGGCGATCATCAAGGTCAGACCCCCAATTTGCGTCAGCAAAAGCAACAGCATCTAATCGAGAAGATGGACGAAACATCAACCCATATTCAATCGTGCCCTACAAATACCTTAAAATCTGCTTCACTACTTGAAAGTAAGAATTTAAAAGATTCTACATAAATTTAAAAGTAAGAATTTAAAACATACTCGGTGGTGTTATCAATAGGACTATCAACAGCCATAGAAAGATGCAAATTAGAGACCATAAGGGTCGGAAGACCCTTAGCATCTGCTAGACCACTCTTCTGTAACAAGTCCTTGATATACTTTTTTCTGATTCAACACTAAACAATCCTGAGCATAAGCAACCTCAATACCCAAGAAAATATTCAGTGTACCTAAGTCCTTTAAAGAAAAATGCTTATGCAAGTCATCAATCATAGTGTGCACTTTAGTACAATCACACCTAGTAACGATTATATTATCGACGTAATCAAGCAAGTAAACTATTCTATCATTAAGCACTCGAACAAATAGTGATGAATCAGACTTAGACACACAGAAACCACTAGAAATAAGATACACTTTTAAGGTCTCAAACCAGGCTCGTGGAGCCTGTTTCAACCCATAGATGGCTTTATTGAGTTTACATACTAACCTTTTTGAATTACCTTGCTCGTAGCCAGCGGTTGTGTCATGTAGACTTCCTCGGCCAAATAACCATTCAGAAAGGTTTTGTTAACGTCTACTTGCCTTAAGACCCACTTCTTTGTAAAAGCAATAGACAAAATTGTTCGAACAGTAGCCAGCTTTATAACAGGACTAAACGTCTCGTGAAAATCACAACCAGCCTGCTGAAGATACCCTTTCGCGATGAGTCTGGCTTTGTGGCGAGAAACTGAACCATCGGCATTACACTTCAGCTTAAAGATCCATTTGTAAGTCACAGCACGTCTGTTGGGAGGGAGCTCTACCAGCATCCAAGTATTATTCGTGACAAGTGCATCATACTCGACATGAGTCGCCTAGCGCCACTGCTCAATTTGCATAGGCTCACGAATGTCATGTGGTTCGATAAGAGCAGATGAACATGGCTGGGAAATATTAGCAGTGAAAACCTTAGGCTTCCAAATTCCATCCTTTGCCCTCGTGATCATTGGATGAGAATTGACCACTGTAAAAGAAGGAGGAAGAGGGGAAACTGAATCATCACCATGAGCAAAATCAGAATTTCCCAACCCAGGAATAGAAAACCTCATACTAGAATGTGCCACGTCTCTATCGGTTAAAGAAGGGGAACTAATCGATTCACCATTTAACGCATCAACTGGATCACTAGGCAGACTCTCATTAAAGGACATCGCCAAGTCTGGGACATGTAAGGAGCCCGGAAAAATTTGGGCTAGAAAGGAGCCCGCTAACATTGAGTCCAATACAGGACGCTCCTCAATATGATAAGTATCACTAAGAGCACCATTAGGAGATGCTGGAATAGTGCCACGGGAATTTGTATTCTTACGGGTCATATTATCAATAGCCACAACGTGCCCAACTGAGAAAAATCTATTAGAAGAATGGGGCGGTACATTAAGAGTAGTATGATGAGCATCATTTAAAGATGCGGGAAGTTGGGCCACAACAGACGGTAAGGAAGACTCACAGGCCACATCACCACTAGATACAACATGCCTTCTTGAACCAGACCCATTAGATGTACGGGTCATACCCCTAGTAGAAATAATATGCCCAGTGGAAGGACCCAATGAACCATTTATACTTGCATGCTGATGAACACCAAGAGAAGAAGCATTACGAACTGAGACCATATGTGATTGAACACAACCAGAATCATTGATAGGATTAGGAGAAACTAAAAACAGTGGAAACCCTCCATCTGAACACTCACGAGCCAATGGGTTTCACCAGAAGAACGAGAAGACCGCGAAGAAGAAGAGAGTAATATCGGAAAAACCCGTCTCGCCAAAAATAACATGGCGAGATAAAATTATCTTTCCATTACTCGCAAGACATTTATACCCTCTATATTTGGGACTATATCCTAAGAAAACACATTGCTTCCATATAAACTCCAGTTTATGGTGATTAAATGGTCTAGTCAACGGAAAACACACACACTCAAAGATCCGAAGAAACATGTAATCCGGTTTTTGCTTATACAAAACCTCAAAAGGATACTTATCATGTAAAGTCGACGTCGAAAGCCTATTAATCAAGAACACGGTTGTAACAAATGCATGACTCCAATAATCTAATGATAAACCAGCTTGAGCAAGTAACGTTAAGCCCATTTCGACAATATGTCGATGCTTGCGTTCGGCCTTCCCATTCTCTTCAGACGTGCTCGGACAAGATATACGATGTTGTATGCCATGCTCACTCAACCAACTGGACAAAGCCTTGTACTTAGTACCCCCATCGGTTTGTAGAGCTTTAATTGTACAATCAAATTGCACTTCAACAAGCTTATGGAAATTCACAAAACATTGAAAAACATCAGATTTACGTTTAACCAAATACAGTCATGCAAACCTACTATAGACATCAATGAACGAAACGTAATACCAAAAACCATCCGACTCAAGATGAGCAGGCCCTCAAACATCCGAAACAACCAGCTGAAAAGAAGCATTATACTCAGTGGTAGACAAAGAAAAGGGGGGCTTATGAGCTTTCCCTTGCAAACAATGAGAACAAACATTGGGCAGTTTATTATCTTTGACAGAAACATTACAAGAGTTTAACACCATTTTAAGAACAGACAAAGAGGGATGACCAAGGCGTTTATGACATAGGTCTAAAGTATCACTAGTAGAAGAAATCGTATAAGATTTTAAGCAGAATGTTTATTTTCTAAATGAGAAATACAATTATCACCAGCCACATTAATCGAACGAAGCTCGTAGAGTCCCTCAAGAGTGAGCTTCCTCTCCAGAAGAGGTACCTTGGTCTATGCATCCTTAACAAGACAAAAGTGAGAATGAAACTAAAAAAATACCACATTATCACACGCAAACTGAAAAACTGACAACAAATTCTTCTTTATATCAGGTACACACAATAAATTTTGCAATCGTAAGGACCTAGGCCCAGTCGATAAGACGCTAGTACCAACATGTGTAATCTTAACCTCATGACCATTACCCATGAGAAGGGAATTCATACATGTGTGAGTAGCATCCGTCTGAAGATTAGCACGGTCGTTGGTGATGTGGTGCATAGCACCCGAGTCTAGATACCAGACCACATCTGTGGAATTGGTGGAAGAAGGGCCACCTACAGCAGGGTAAAACTGAGGAATGAGAGTAAAGAGAGACAGTACTCTCTGAATTTTATTAATGAAACCTTTAATATCTCAATAGAGACTAGGTGAGTTTTATACAATGCTGAGTGAGCCAGTGAACCAACAGTAGCCTAACAATATTTTCTAACCGTTTTACACTGACTCTCCTCAACGGTCTTTGACTTTACAACAACCAACTCAACTACCTATACTATACTCATAACAATGTACCAAGGAGATTGGCATCGAATGTCGCAGGTTTGGGTTGGCAAGGTCCGATACCGGGCTGGATTAAAGTTAATGCCGACGACACCGTTAACTCTAGGGACGGTTTAGCCGCAGTTGGAGGTGTTTTACGTGATGATCATGGAGATTGGATCTCTGCGTGGAATAGCTTAATATTTCGCTTATAGTTTCAGTATTATAAAAAAAACTAATTGCAGTAAATTTGGAGCAAGTAACCGTCTTCTCTTTGAAATTTAGAATATGATACTCGAAGAGTTATCCTGCATTTGGTTGAAGTGTTATTTTTTCTCATATTTTATTGCACGAGTTAACAATAAACTACTTCATCTAGACAAATTTTAGTCACTCACATGATTTAATTTAAACATAAATAAGGAATTTATATTATTTATTTTAAATCGGTATTATTTTTTACTCATCTTCCTCGCTTCAAGTTTAGATTTATGTAAAAAAATTATAATTTTTTTTTGAATAAAAAAATTTGTTATAACTTATACATAATATTTTAAAACTCATGTTATAATTAAACTTTATCTTTATGTTATGTTATTACTTGTACATCGAAAGAGCATGAAAACAAGTCTTTATTGTTTTTTAGGTTTTGGGTAAACTGCTCCAGTGACCACCCAATTATTGGCCGCGACCTGTTTTGACCATACAAATAAAAAAAATTAAAATTCGACCACCCAACTATTTCAATGGACCTATTTTGACCACCGGCCATTAAAAGCTAACGGAAAGGTGGTGTGGCCGTTAAAGTAAAATGTGTATAATTATACATTTAGTCCTTGTTAGTTACCTATTATATTAATTTAATCCTAATTTTAATTCAAACAAATAAAATTAATCAATCAATCCGGTGATGACATGGAAAGAAAATTCAAGAATAAAAAAGTGCTTGGCATGGGGTTTGAACTCAAAACCTCATCGGTGAAAACTCATGACTATACCACTACACCAATCTATTTTTAATTAAATGAATTGCACAAGCTTTAATATACCTTATAAGAAAGGGGTGATCGGATGTTAAGCTTCCCGGGGATGGATTTTTACCTGCACCTTAACTTCCTTGTGTAACAGGAGAGGAAAGGGAGGGATTGGGGATTCAGAGATCTTGTGGATGAGGAAAGCAACATTGTTGAATTCTACATTTCAGATTTGAAAATCGTTAAACGTCTATACCGTAAAATTGATTTTCGACGAAATGAAAAAGACATATATGGTAGAATCGTAACCATAGAGTACGACCCTAATCGAAATGCATACATTTGTCTCATACACTATGGGATGGTGAGAAGAGATATATTTTATCCCAGAAGGGCTATAGTTGGAGATACCATTGTTTCTGGTACAGAAATTCCTATAAAAATGAGAAATGCCCTACCTTTGAGTGCGGTAAATTCTATTCATATGGATTCTGATCGTCAACTCATACATACTAGATCCAGTTGCATTTTATTGGAATTGAAAGAATAACCAAAATTTACTCTCTTTCTTTGTTTCCGAAGTAACTCTCATCAACTAGTACTATTTTGATATTTTAATCATATGAACTTTTAAAAGGAATTCATCAAATTGCTTAGATCTAAAATCATCCCCTGTATATAATCCCTTGCGAAAGAATTGTGAATTTACAGACACAGAAAAAGGATAAGGTGGCGGAGACCTCAAACCTATAATAACATAAGCAATTACATGAATTATTTATAACCATGAAAAGAACTCATCAACATTTATTTTAATAACTCCAGAATCCTGCTCTGTGTTTAAATGTTGACAAAGATGATGAGATTACAAAATTTCAAAATTAAGCTGATCCAACACTGGGAAAATTTAGACATCCCACCTTGACAATGATCGTTTGCTGCGATCGACCTAGCCCGTAACCCGTATTTTTGTTACGGTCTTCATGGACACATCAAAAATAGTAATGACTATTGCTAACCAACATTGACTAGATGGATACATAAACTTTAAATTTCAGGTGAACTAGAACAAACTGTTACACATGAAAGTTCAGATGCAGGTAAAAATCCATCCCTGGTAAGCTTAATAAGGTTTTTATAAAAGTTGGTGCAATCCATTTCATTAAGAATGCATTGGTGTAGTGGTAAAGTTATCGATTTTCACCCATAAGACTATGGGTTCAAACCACATGCCAAGCATTTTTCCTTAATTCTTAAATTTTCCTTCAATCATGTGGTGAATTATATTAAATATTAAAAAATAAAATAATAATTAGATTAAAACCATCCAATCGGGTGACGACACGTGTCATCACCAGATTGGTTGATTAATTTTATTTATTTAAATTAAAATTAGGACTAAATTGATATAATAGGTAACTAATAAGGATCAAATGTGTAATTATACACATTTTACTTTAATGGCTGTGTCACCTTTCTGTTAGCTTTTAACGGTCATTGGTCAAAATAGGTTCATTTAAATAGTTGGGTGGTCGAATTTTAAATTTTTTAGTTGAGTGGTCAAAACAGGTCGCGGCCAATAGTTAGATGGTCACTGTGGTAGTTTACCCTTTAGTTTTCTATATTTCCAATTTATTTCCCATAAATCATTTAAATACTTTTAATCACACGTGTTTTCTTTAGCATTTTTCGTTTTCTAAGAAATTAAAAATGAATTTCTTAAAACTAAACATAGTCTTAATTCATTTAGTAAAAAGTATTTTTTTAAGGGTAATTATTTGATACAGTGGCGCTGGAAACTGAAAGTTTTTACAAGCGTTTTAATTTTAGGATTTAGGGATTTTTTTAGGGTGTATGGTTTAGGGGTTTAGGTGTATGGGTTTTGAATTTAGGGATAGTGGTTGAAATTTACAGTTTAGAGTTATAATTTAGTGTTTATAGATTAAAACCTAAATCCTCACCATATTACCCTAAAACCTAATCCTAACCTTAAACCTCAAATCCTAACCACTATCCCTAAATTCTAAAACCCTACACCTAAACCCCTAAACCCTACACCCTAAACTAAACCTTTAAACCCTAAAACTAAGGCGCTTGTAGAAACTTTTAGTTTCCACCGCCAGTGTATAAGATAATAATCATTTTTTTAATATAACAACCAATATTCAATGTATTGGTTAACTAATTAAGATTGGATATAGCAGTGTCTATTATAAGGCGACCTTCCATAACTAATTTACTTCATTCATAAATTTACTAAAAAATTAAACTTATAACCTTATTTAAAAGAATTAGCTAACGTTTCATCAACTAAGCAATTTCTTCTGTATGTGAAATGAAAATGATGCTTTCCCCATCCCTCTTACCATAGTTGCAAGTAGCAATACCAATTGTTGAATTGTCAATTTCCATGTCCAATCTCAATTTGATGGAGAAATAAATTATTGATATTGAAATTCCATTAATAACTGTATAAATCGATTGAATTGAACTATGATGTGTCGTTATCAGTCTTTTTCCCATGTGATTGGATTGCCACTAGTAACAAATTAAGTAGCATAAGCCTTAAGGAAAATCACTTTCAGATATCCCAATATTGTGTTCACCACCGTGGGATTAAAATAGAGTAAAGATGAGCGCTTACTATTTTTGGCCAATCCTTGAATTTGATGGTGTTTTTCTAATCAAAATATACTATTTTCAGATTATTTATCAAAATAATTTCTTAGCTTAGTTTAGTGGCCAAATTTTGAGCTCCGGTGCAAGAGGTCTTAGGTTAAAATCACTTAGTATAAGTTGTATACGTATTCTTTGACTGATATACCATGATAATTAATGAAACTATTTATGAAACTCTTTAAAATGTTTAAAAACCTTTTAAGTCATTTCATTTTATCGCGTAATACAATAATAATATAATTTTATCAACACGACATGATCCTATAAAGGTGTGCGGTCAACAAAACGCAAAGAAAAGTCACCGAAAAAAGAAAAAAAATTGCAAAGAAAAATTACCTAAAAAAGAAAAAAATTTAAACAATTTTTGTCTAAAAAAATTTAACACATATACTTGTTAAATACATGAGCACAAGTATCAGCCAAGCCATATCAACAACAATACACGTTTAAAGCATTTGAAAAACTCAATATCTATTCGATGCGAAATTTTGTAATACAAATCTCACATGGAATAATATTGTTATTTTTTCACCCCTTAAATAAAGCCTTTTTAAACATGTACTCATTGAGTAATTAAAAACAAGACTTACACAAGTGCATCACCTTTACCGTTCGGATCGGCTTGTACCAACACACGCCTTTGACATATACTACGTAGGTGAAAGTTTGTCCAATCAGCCACGAGTTCCCAAGATTTTAGCACCACATATGCAAAAGAACACCTATCAACTACTGATGACGAATTCATAAATATTTTTAAGAATGAATACATAAAATTTTAAACTTTTAGGGAAGGCACAAATTATAAATATTTTAAAATATAAAAATTAATTTATAAAAATTATGAAAATTAAAAAAATTATAAATTTTAAAGAGTTTAAGGTGAGCTCAGGTCCACCCTAGAAGACACATAGAACCGCCACTTTAAAAAACGTATTCTCCTTCATTCAGTCAAAGGTAACCATTTCAATAAATAATATTAGGTTGATGTCATTTTAATTAATATTTTTAAAAACAGTATTTCCATCAAAAACGCACAAAGAAGAATCACAATTTTAATTTACAAATACAATGCTAGTTCACATATCGTTTTGTTCAGTGGAGATATTGGAAGTAGGCCGTGACCTTCTCTTCCGGCGTGCATTCCTCATTTGCTTCCTATGGCTTCCGCCGAATCTCAACCTCCCAGAGTCTTGGAACCTTTGCTTTTCGTTTGGATCGATTACGCATTCGGGAGGCGTTACAGGGTAACGAACTGTGTCGTAACAGTAGGAGTAATACATATAATGCTGCCTGAATCTTCGCATGGCGGATCGGCTTTTCGGTGTTATGACAGCATAGTCACGGGTTTCAAGCCAGGCATCGGTCTCGGTGCAGGCGGAGGAGTTGGAGAGAGTCCGGATGGGATGAGTAGGGCAACCCTCGAGGACAAGGTCCTTGAACTCGGAAGTGAATGGTGCATACTCGTAGTTAACTTTGTGTTTGCCTCCGTTGGTGGCCCAGCTAGAGGCATCCCAAATGGTGGCGTACAAAGACATCGGCTTTGATGGGTAGTCTCCTCCCATTTTATCATTGCGCACCACTTCCCTTATCGGCACTTCATCTACATAAAAACTGCTCACAAATTCAACACCAAATTAAAATAATAAACATTAAATCCTAACTCAAACTATTCCAGGCTATACTCTTATTAATATATACAAATATATGAATAAAAGCTTGAGACTTGAGAGAATTCAATGAAATTTGGTGGGAATTTATTCAAATTTCTATTGCTATTTTTATATATATTTGAATAGAATGGAATTAGCCCACAAAATCAACATATATGTGTAATTAATCAAAAGTAAATATGTTATGAATCAGAAACGAAGAGATAGGGAGAAAGAAATTTGAATTTTAGTTGAGAAGTCATTTTCCAGTCTGTATATAAGTAAAACATGGCTGTAAATGACTTCAAAACAAATCATTCTTCTATTCTTTCCAAAAATATAATTACGAGAGAAGACAATTAATTAATGCATTTGGCGAAACGAAATGAAAGCCATTATAACAATTATATCTCTTAAAATTCTAAATTTATTTTAAAATAGTATATTGAAATTTGTTGGGATAATGTTATTGAAAAAAAAATCTCACCGGATGCATTAAAGATTATTCCATGAACTAGAAATATTATAGTGATTGACAAAATCATCGTTTCTTCCCAATAATTTTGTGAGCTCGTCCGAAAAGTATGATGACTTTGGTGGAAATATGTTTGTATTTAAAACACTTGCACTATACATGTTAAAGGAGAAGTTGTCCGATTACTAGATTCATCTCTATTTTATGAAATAAACTTTCACTCAGCACAGATCATCGAATCTTTTTTCCAAAAACAATTTTCACCAGTATTTTCCCTGTTTTATGGCATAAAAAGCAGCCTAAAATCATGTGAGTACTGTCTTTTTCAAGGCAACGCCCCGATCCTCATGCTTTAAAGACAGCCACACGCAAAACCTCCTAAGTCCTAACCGCTCTCGCCCTCGGTTCAAAATTAAACATAGACAAGAAAAGTAAGGTGTGGAAGACAACTTACATGATGTTGTTGGGTGTCCAAAGAATGCTGTATCTGTGGAATTCTTTCGACGGATCGAACCACAGGCTGTAGCGTTCCTCTCGCCCTCGGTTCGTGCTCCCATTCCCATACAAATTTGTCTGGAATCTCCATGGCTTCCCTTCAATGTTTCCTAGAAACTCGATGTCTAATTCATCGTGACTTTTTTCGAATACGTCTCCGTTCGATGTCTGCATTGACCACAGCAACAAAAAAGGAATGAAAATTTTATTACCACAATCAGCCGCCATGAGGATCGACCAGATTCATAAAAGACAGGGAAAAAACTTACATAAAAGGCAACAACTATTCCGGCAGTATAGTCCGATGGCAATTTAATTTTAGCACTGAAAAATCCATGTCGGTACATACTGGACGAAATAAAACCCGACCCTAAATTTCACATAAAATCAATTCATCAATACAATACACACACACAAAAAAAAAAGTTTGCGTGTATTCGAATGGATGACAAATGTTACCGGTGTAAACGTCGAGGAGGAGACGGACACTATGGCCATCAGGGGAACGAACAAGGTTACCGTGGCCGAAGAGAGGGTTGTATCCTTCATCGAAGGAGAGGGTTGTGACATTAAAAGTAGCATTCGCCAAGCCGATGAACCAACAGAAGACGAAGAGAAGAACGAGGGCCATATAACTCCAATTCTTTCTAACTATTTGTTTTTTTTTCTTTTATTTAATTGTTGGTCTCTCAAACTCATCCTATATGCCTTTTGCTCTCTGTGTACGTCTCTATATTTATATGCACGCCACCATAGAAAGAAGGGGGAGTTTCTTTGGATAGAGACGACATGAGAACGGTCTACTTGGCTGCTATAATTCAATTCAATGTGCTGACTATAATGCCCTTGGTTTAGTTAGGTATTAAATAAATATAACTCTTAATTTAATTTAGCAATCGACACCGCCCAATCACACTTTAGTACTATGAACGCTCCACGGGATTCGCTTTCTTTATTCGATTCAAACGTTAAAAGGATCCTCATCGATGTTATCAAATATTATGAACCTGTTTGATAATTAATAGTATATTACATTAATGGATGGTTAATAATAAATTAATATTAGTTGGTTTGATTGATAAATTATATTAGTTGATTATACAAAAGTGTTTAATATATAAAAGTTAATTAATAGTCGATAGTTGTTTGACAATTTGAACGTGTAAGGGAGTAATTATATTCAATACTTGTTTGAATAGTTTATCGCTTATCAATATTTTATATTTGTTAATATCAATTAGATTATGAAAACTAATTTTTTAATATATTATTACTAAGAATATTTGAATGATTTATATATTAATTTTTTATTTATATAATTATTTTTAATACAGTTCGATTAATTATTAAATCAAAATGATACTTAAAGCATATATATTAATCTCATATATTTGAAGGAAAAATAATAATTTAAATTATAAATGAGATTATATTTTACTTCAACATCATACGTCAGATGTTTAAATACAATATAGATATGTGAGAATAAAAAGAAAAAATATATAAAATATTGTCTTACAAATGTCATTATGTAAATTTAGGTTATTTAGATATTTTGTAATTGTAAATAATAAAAGAATATTTACGACTCTTATATCAAATTCTTTAATCCAAAAAGTTTATTTTACTTTTAAATTTGGGAGGTTTCACTCAAACTCTTGTTATAATCCTATGTTTACTAAACAACTAAATTAATATATTTAACTAGCCAAACTTTTAAAAGTGGTTTAAACTTTTAATTTTAACTTAAAATCATATTTACTAAACAATACTTATATCTTATTTATTGTGATAAAAATTAAAAGTTTTAAATATATTCACATATAATACCTATCTGACATATTATTCAAAATAAAAATATATTATTATGTACGTGTTGTAATTTTAATTTCCTTTTTACTTTTTTATTTTTCGTCGAGAATTTTAATTTATTTCAGGGTAAACTATATGTGTCACCACTTAATTATGAGATCTATTTTATTTTGACCACCCAAACAATATGAGGTTTATCTTATTTTGACCACCCAACTAAAAAGATGGACAATCACACTTTCAAATGAAGGAGGTGACGTGACAGTTAACGAAAATTTGTATAATTACATATTTGGTCCATGTTAGTTACATGTTATATCAATTTGGTCTTAATTTTAATTTATTTAAAAATAAAACTAATCCACCAATCAAATGATGACACGTGCCACCATCTAATATGGTGAAAAAGTAATCAATATTTGAGACTAGGAATTGAACCTACAACCAACAAGTTGAACTACACTAACTCTACTGCTAGGCCAAGCCCTTCAATTAGCTTAGATTCACAAACATTTTTTATTTCAAACTTGTTTACATTGTGACATCTGAGAAGAAGTGAGGTTATTAATCTCACATCGAAAAGAAAAAAGAGAAGTATTGGATATATAAGCAGTGGCGTTGCACATCTTATCAGACATGTATTTTAAGAAGATGGTAATGGCCCCATGACAAGTGGTATCAAAGCTACCCTTTGATTGCTCGATTTCACACTGAGCGCCCATTAGTGCGGTAGGCATGGTGGGCAACCGTGACAATTGGCCCATCACGAGCGTGGTTGACTCGTGACGAGGGCGTCACGAGGTTGAGTGGGGGAGAATGTCATGCTTGGGAAGAGGTAAGGACATTATTCCCATATCGAAAATGAAAAGGGAGGTCTTGGGATATATAAGTGATGTCGTTCCACATCCTATTAGACATGTCTTTTGGGAAGAGGGTAATGGCCCCGTGACAAGTGGTATCAGAGCAACCCTTTGACTCTGCTCGATTTCACGCCAAGCGACCATTAATGGGAAAGGCAGGGTGGATAACCGTGACAATTTGCCAATCATGAGAGCAGAAGCTCATGACGTGGGTGTCACGAGGTTGAGTGAGGGAGAATGTCACGTCTAAGAATAGACAGGGTCATCAATCCCACATAGGAAATGAAAAGAGCCGTCTTGTAATATATAAGCGGTAGCGTTGTACATCCTATTAAACGTGTCTTTTAGGAAGAGGGTAATGACCCCGTGGCAATATGCTCTTTTCTTTTGTTAACTGAACTGCTTAATCCATCTTCCTTGTAACAAAGTTTTCTCCAGGGAAAACAAAGTTACAACCGATGCCACTATCAGGTAGTTCTTTATCTCCCCTATCCCCAACATTGATTTTCTTTTGAGCATTAGCATATATATTATCTAAGCATAAATTGCGCAAAAAAACAGCAGAAAGATCGAAGTTCATGATTACCTCAAGCCATTGTCAAAACCGTATGCCAAATTGAGATGTGGTTGCACCACCGTTGAGAACGTCTCAAACCACATTTGAATTTATCAAATATGGGTACACAAAAAAACTCAAAACGCCAAAGATCTTCTGAGCACTCGAGAAACCTCATTAGATGGAATAGAATATTTTGTGATTCTTGGTGCTTAGGGACCTTGTGCCTATGGGTATTTATAGGTGATTTTCCCATCAAAAATCACCAACCAACCGTATCATAATCACATGGACTAAAGTCGTGCAACCATAATCACACGAATTAAAATCGTGTACACAACATATGAGAAATATCAAACTTTATTATAGTTTCAATAGAATCGTTCTTACAACGAAGATTTACAAAGTAGGAACAAGTCCCATAGTGACAACATGATCCTTAAATTTATATGGTGGCACGCCCTTAGTCAAAGTATTAGCTAACATCTGCTCGGTGTTAATGTGCTCAATGACCACTTTCTTTTCTTTAACATGTTCCCTTATGGCTAGATACTTAATGTCGATGTGTTTACTTCGACTTCCACTTTTGTTGTTCTTAGCCATAAAGACATCATCTAAATTGTCACAATATATCCTTAATGGCCTAGAAATTGAATCCACAAGTCTAAGCCCATAAAAGAAACTCTTCAACCATACTCTATGTGAGGTATCCTCAAAACACGAAACAATCCAGAGATCGTTTCGATTCCATTAGTGATGAGGATTCAGAATATCACACATTGATCAATCAAAGAGAGATTAAACAACTAAAAGAAAGATCGATTCTTTGGGATCCTTGAACTCAGCCTCCATAGTGGAAGTAGCAGTCAATGTCTGATTGATGCTCCTCCAAGATATAGCTCTACTGGAAAACATACATATGTAACACGATGTTGATTTACGTGAATCAACACAGCCAGCAGAGTCTGAATCGGAGTAGCCAATCACCTCTAAATGGTCATATCATTTGTACATAAGCATGTATTCCTTTGTCCCTATGAGATATCTCAAAACCTTCTTTGCAGCTTTTCAATGGTTTATACCCGGATTACTCTGATATATTCCTAACATCCCAACGGTAAATGCAATATCAGGTCTTGTACATATTTAAGCATACATCAGGCTTCTAACAGCATAACCATGTGGAATGTTTTTCATTTTCTCCTTCTCAAATTCGTTTTTCGGGCATTGGTTCAGATTGAACTTATCACCCTTTACGATAGGAGCAACACTAGGTGAACAATCTTTCATCCAAAATCTTTCTAAAACTTTGTTGATACAGGTTTCTTGAGATAAACCTAAGACACCTTTATGTCTATCACGATGAATCTTAATTCCAATGACATAAGATGCATCACCCATATATTTCATATCAAAATTCTTAGAAAGGAATTGTTTCACCTCATGTAGCATACCCCTGTCATTTGTTGCAAGTAAAATGTCATCTACATATAGAATAAGGAAACAAATTTTACTTTCATTGACCTTATGGTATATACATTGATTCATGATATTCTCAACAAAACCAAATGAAGAGATAACCTCATGGAATTTCAAATACCACAGATGGGAGGCTTGTTTCAATCCATATATAGATTTTTTTAACTTACAAACCAAATTTTCACCATCACTAGAAGAAAATCCTTCATGTTGTTTCATGTATACCTCTTCCTCTAGGTCACCATTAAGAAAGGCAGTTTTCACATCCATTTGTTGTAACTCAAGGTCAAATTGAGCTACTAATGCTAACACAATACGTAAAAAAATCTTTCTTAGATACTAGACTAAAAGTCTCAGTGTAATTGACTCCTTCTTGGTGAGTGAATCCCTTAGCAATGAGTCTTGCTTTATATCTTTCTATGTTGCCTTTTGAGTCTCTTTTTGTTTTGAAGACTCATTTACATCCAACGGCTTTTACACCATTAGACAACGATACAAGATCCCAAACCACGCTGCTTTTCCTAGAATTCATCTCATTCTTCATAGCATCACACCATAATGTTGATTCATTGCAGCACATGGCTTGTGAAAATGACTCAGGGTCATTTTCAGCTCCAACATTATAGTCAGATTCTTGTAAATACACAAAATAATCACTAGAAATTGCTAATTTTCTTTCTCAAACAGATCTCCTTATGTTGAACCAACATTTTCTTGTGGATCATATTGTTCAACTGGTTGTTCAATAATTTTTGAATTTTCTTGAACATATTGATCTATCGGAGTGTTTTCAGCAGGTTGTGGAACTTCATTAATTGGTTGTTCAACACTCGGTTGAGCTTGAGAGGTGTTATGTATGATAACCAATCTCACACTTGAAGTGGATGGTTGATCTACATGTATTGAATCCCGAGACAGGTTACTCTCACTGATTGAGTTATTCTTAAGAAATTTTGCATTTCCTCATTCCACAATTCTAGTATTGTTAGATGGACAATAGAATCTGTAACCTTTGAACTTTTCAGCATATCCAATAAGATACCCACTAATGGTCCTTGGGTCCAATTTCTTCTCTTGTGGGTTATAAATTCTCACTTCAGACGGGCATCCCCATACGTGTATATGTTGCAAACTCAGTTTCCAACCTTTGAATAACTCGAAAGGTGTCTTTGGGATAGCCTTGGTTGGAACCCGATTTAATATATACACAGTCGTCTTGAGAGCTTCAACCCATAAAGACTTAGGTAGCTTAGAGCTAATAAGCATACTTCGCACCATATCCATTAAAGTTCGGTTTCTTATTTCTGCAACACCATTCTGATCAGGCGAGCCTATCTTGGTATATTGAGCAACTATATCGTTGTCTTGAAGAAACTTCACAAATGGACCAGGTGCTTGTCCATCCTCAGTTTATCTACCATAATACTCACAACCTGTATCGGTTCTCACAATCTTTATTTGCTTATCGCAATGTTTCTCTACTTCAACCTTGAAAACCTTAAAAGTTTATAACGCTTCACTTTTATGATGAAGCGTGTAGAGATACATGTATCGTGAGTAATCATCTATGAAAGTGATGAAGTATTTCTAACCTTGCACATCTATATTTGGGCAACAAATATCAGAATGGATGATTTCCAATATGGTCGAACTCCTCTTGGCACCTTTCTTTGACTTGTTAGTCTGTTTGCCCTTAATGCAATATACACAAGTATCAAAATAAGTAAAATATAAGGTATTGAGTACCCCCATCATTTACTAATCTTTTAATCCCTTTAATGGAGATATGTCCTAATCTTCGGTGCCATAAAGTAGAGGAATCTTCATTTATAACACAACGCTTAATACAAGTTTGAATGTGCATAACATTATGAGTGGCATTATTTATAAATCAATTGAATAAAGACCATCACATAAAACACCATTTCCAACAATTTTAGATTTATAAAATAAACTGAATCCAACATTTAAAAAATTAAAACAATACCCTAAGGGTGCAAGTCTTGAAATGGAAATTAAATTTCAAGAAAAACTAAGAATATAAAAAGTATTTTCTAAAATTAAAACAAAGCCACTACTAAGCACTAATTCGCAGGTCCCAATAGCTTCCACATGTGACTGCATCTTGTTTCCTAAATAGATGTGTCGCTTAACTCATATTGGTTCCCTCAGGGTTTTTAATCCCTGTACGGAATTTGAGATATGGATTGTAGAACCATAATCAATCCACCGAGTGTTATAATTAACATCAACCATATTTGACTCAAAGCAAATAAGTGAGATTGATTTACCTTTCTTCTCAAGTCAACCTTTATGCTTGACATGGTCCTTCTTCATGTGTCTCTTCTTTTTACAAAAGAAACATGTGAACACTTTCTTTATGTCAGCTTGGGTTTCATTTTAGCATTCCTCTTTTGCTTGGCTTGGACCGACCTTTTTACTTAAGTCGAGCTGCCAAATCTCGCATCTTATTGATGCGATCACACACACCTTTCATTGTAGTGAGCTTCAATGATGTGAACTTCATAATTAAGGTGTTGGTTAACGGATTTTGAGAAGTTTGAAATTGTTTCTATATAGCCGTTAATAATCTCATGATGCTCAATTGAGCCACGAACATCAGTAGGAGCCTCGCTCTTAATGATCATAATACTTAAGCGAATGGATCGCTCCCGCCTTTCATATATAGCAAGATCAGCCTGATTGCTGGTGTCAGTGATATGTGGCTCAAATTTCCTTATAGCATGGTCAATATCTATACACCCCAATTGAAGAAGAATAACCTCCTTCCAGAACTTAAAGTTCTCACTAGTTAATTCATGGATATCTACTTTATTATCAGACATATTCATAGGTCATAATGCTGCAAAATAAATTGAAATACATGCTTAATATAAATTTGAGACAAACATAAGTCATAATTTACCAATGCAAATTATGTAAATAATGAATCAAGTGACATAAAAATTACTTGTGGGCTAAAATTTTAATTCAATTAGATTCATTTTATGATAGAATTATTGTCTATCCCTTATAAAATCGTTAAATTTATTTTCATAACTCTTGTGGGTAATTATAAAATTCATATAATAATTTTTAACGTGATAAATTTTGTAATGAGATTTAATGTCAAAGCTTTCCTTATGTAATTTTTAACCTTAGTAATTTTATTTAACTAAAGATGTTGTTCCTAGTCTTTAACTAAACAAAATTATGAAAATCACTTAGCTAGATATTAACCTTAAACTTTATTCAAAGTTGCTGCTAATTCATTATGCAACCTTTTATGTCTAGTCCTTATGAGATACTTACCATAATTTTATTTAATTAAATTTGTTGTGGCTAATTCTCTTATTAAATAAATTAATCGGATCCCTAGACATATATTCTATAGATTTATTGTTTAATACTTTATGCAACAAGTCTTAAAGTTTTATGTACCTAACTTTATATATATAACTAATTATTGGATAAGTTATATATCATTCTTAATTTAGGCACATAAAATAATTATTTCAAAAATTTATTTTTAATAAAATTATTAATAAATTTTAAAAATTAATTTAATAAAATCTTATGACTTTTAAAACAAAAGTATGCAACATAATTTTTCTCAAAATTTTAGAATTTAAATATCAATATGGCATTTTAATTTTGAGAAACATACAAACTTTAAAACTACAAGGCGAAGATTTAATCATGCTCCGATACCAAATGTAAGCATAAATCAAGCAAAAACGCAATGGAAAGATTGAAATTCATGATTACCTATAGCCATTGTCAAAACCGTATGCCAAATTGAGATGTGGTTGCACCACCTTGACGTCTCGAACCATTGTTGGATTTATTGAATACGACTACACAAAAAACTCAAAACGTCAAAGATCTTTTAAGCACTCGAGAAACCTCACTAGATGAAATAGAATACTTTGTGATTCTTGGTGCTTAGGGACCTTGTGCTTATGGGTATTTATAGGTGATTTTTTCCATCAAAAATCACCAACCAACTGTATCATAATCACACGAACTAAAATGGTGCAACCATAATCACAGGAACTAAAATCATGCAACCATAATCGTGCGAATGTCCTTATTCTTAAATGTGAGAAACCACCCAACTCAAGCCTATCCACTATGCATGGCTGAAAGCATTTTGCTTTCCATGCTCTGCATTTCCAATAGTGGAAACGTGAGAAACGGTTCACCACAAACCAACAATTATAATATATTAGTCACTCCACATTCCATTTTCATTTCTTGAAATCCATCTTGACTATGAAAGTACCCATCAGCTGGACGTTCAAGATCCAACACCTTTTTGTCAAACTTTTCGCAAGTTGATTCCGTGACAACATTGGCTTTTGATTTCATTTCTTTCATCAAATAAACAAAGGTTAGCAAAGCTAAGATAATTGAAGTGTTTGGCCTAGTGGTAGAGTTAGTGTAGTTTAACATGTTCATTGCATGTTCAATTCTTAGCTTTACCATTCATTACTTTTTCACCCAATCAGGTGACACGTTCACCATATGATTGTGTGAAGATATAGATGACTAAATATGTTATTATACAATTCTTTTGTAACTGTCACGCTACCCACTTCACTATAGTTAATGGCTCAGTGACCATTTTGTAACAAAAACTAAAGTTTAATAACTATTATGTAACTTTTGAAAGTTTGGTGACCATTTTGTATTTTTAGAGATAATTTTGTGACCATTTCTGTACTTTACCCTTACTTTTATTTAATTAAATTAAAATTAGGATCAATTTGATATAATAGGTAACTAACATGGACCAAATATGTAATTATACAAATTTCCATTGACTACCACATCACCCCATCCGTTAAATTTTAACGGGTGGTAGTTTGATTATGACCAATTTAAAAGTTTGGTGGTGTGATTATTCATCTTTTTAGTTGAGTGGTCAAAATAAAACAAACTCCATAATTAGGTGGTCACACAAGTAAATTTTTTTATTGATAATGGTATTTTATTGTCATCGTATTCTTTATCGACTCTAGATTAGTTGCATATGTAGCATGTATGGTTAGGCCTTACTTTTTCTCTTCCAACCGTCATTTTCTTATATTTTTTATTTATATTGTCGGTGGCAATAGTAGTTTGTGCTTATTGTGGACATTTTTTTTGTTTTGGATTATTTATTTTTGCACATATTCTAGTTTGTTTTGTGTATCTTCGTAATAAGATTTTTCTTTGTCCTGTTGTACATTTTTCATTTGTCTTATGACACGGTTTTTATCTATTTTGTGGTAGTTTGACATTTGCGTATCGATCATCACGATACACATCCATGATTAGGGAATGTCGACATCTCGTATAATTAGATATCATTTTTTTCGCTCGGCAATTATGCTTTTATTGATTTATAAAGACCGAGTTAGTGTGCCTCATTAAAAACCTCCTTAAACCTAAATAGAGGAAAAATTACACACAACCGAAATACACCTTTTTCCAATGAAAAATAGCCATGTTTCAATAACACCAACCACTAGTAAGAAAACCTCAACCATACAAACTTGCGTTGTATACAAATTGTACCCGAGAAAAGAACATTGTATACTATCTCCAAGCTTAAAAGGTTGCTTTCCTGCTTCAATTACATAGTAGACTACCACCAAGCTTTGAAAATTACTTCCTTGCTTGCTCCCACTTTTGCTAAATAGTCGGCCATCGCATTCCTCTCCCTGGGAGTATACACAAATTGTACCTGGCCAATATCTCGGATCAAAAGATCTAATGATTCAAAAAACTTCCACCACTTTCACGGACGTAGTAAAACATTAGTAACCCAATTCAAAGCTACTTTTGAATCAGTTTCAACTATCGATACAACATATCCATTTAAATCAACTTCGATAAACACCTCTAAGGCTGTCTTTATTGCAAAGATTTCTACAAAGTCTAACCTTTCTCTCGGGGACGAACCAGAGAACATTACTTTTAAGATCCCGTTATCATCTCTTAAAACACCGCCACAACCCTTCCTTTCTTTAATAAAGGCGTCGTCATCATTAAACTTCAGATGACCCCTAAAGAAGGAACCCAACTTGTTAAAGGTTGACCATTGTAGTTTGCAGCAATGCACTCTGCTGGATTCTCCCACCAGCAACTCTCATTAATCAAGCCATCTTCTTTGACCACTTTGAACTAAATGAGTTTTCTCATTTTTGAGAAGAAACAAAGGTCTTTGAAATTAGTGTTTTTGTTCTGGAAAAGTTTCTCGTTCCTTGCTAACCAAAGACTCCATTTCGTAGCTGCCACACAAATAAGCCACATTGATTTCAGCCTACCATCCCATCGAACTTGGAAACAAAAATCAATAAGCTCTTTGACTCCAGTAGGATTCAGCCAATATGAAGAACTAATGTTTTGATATAATAATTAAAAATAGTTTTGGACTAAATTGAAATGATTTTGGCAAGGTTTAAAACATTTTTAAGTAACCAAACCAGACTTTTCAAGGTAACCGTTTCGAAACAGGGGGATCTGGATCGAAACATTTTGAAACTGCCAAAACCCGTACCGAAACAGGCAAGCCCTGTTTCGGTACGGAGAGGGTTTCGTTTCGAAACACCCCTTTGGTGTTTCGATACGCCCAACAGCTATTTTCCCAATGGCTTTTTAAATTGCAGCTCAACTGTCACCCGTTTCGAAACGGGGTTGCTACCATTTCGATACAGATCAAGAGTGTTTCGAAACGGCCAGAGGCATTTCGAAATGGCTTGCTGCATTAGACTTCAACGGCTAGTTCTGAAGAAGGGCTTTATGAAACGGGTTCGATTGTTTTGAAACGGACGTCTGTAAAACATCATTTATGGTGGGAAATAAAGTCTATAACGGCTCCAAAACAACTCCAACGGTCCTCAACGGCTACACAATCAATTAGCATTATAAAAGGGACCTCCAAGCATCAAGAGAAGACTAATGCTTCAATTGTCAACAACATAATGATCAAGAAATTGTCTTATAGCTAAATTGTTCATTTTCTTGTATAGACAACACTAGTGAGCTAAACATTGTTATATTTGCTCAAGTGTTTAGGTTTTGGGTGAGAGCTTCACAGTGCAAACAAATACCTATTCGAGGGATTTCAAGTTTGTTTTAGAATTTCTCTTGTAAGAGAGTGTTTGATTAAGTTAAGGGTAGTTAGCTTAATCGTTGTAACAGTTTCCTCCTAAACCGAGAAAAGGGGACGAAATTCTTAGTGAATTTGGTTGAAATCCTTAGTGGGAAGCTAAGGTAGTGGATGTAGGCGCTTGTTAGAAGGCCGAACCACTATAAATCCTTGTGTCCAATTCTTATTCTTTAGCTTCCACTTAAACACTCAAAAATCCAATCTTCTCCACACTTGGCGAGCTAAATCAGTTGAAGGAAATCGAGCACGAAAAACCCAACAATTGGTATCAAAGCTTGGCTCAATTGAAGAGGATTAACACCCTATTGAGGTGATCCGGCAAGCTCGATCAACATTTCAATCAACCGGCTCAATGGCGCAATCCATCGACAAGCCACCTTTCTTCGACATGACAAATTCTGCATATTGGAATACGAGGATGATGTTCTTTGTCAAATTCAAAGACTACAAGCTTTGGGATGTCATTGAAGATGGCTCGTTCGTACCAAAAGGAAGCAAGGCGAAGTGGAGTGCCGACGATCGTAAGAAGATGAAGCTAAATTGCAAGGCTTTTCACTTCATCTTTTGTGCACTTAGCCTCAACATATACGAGAAGATGTCTTCTTGCGAGAGTGCCAAGGAAGTTTGGGACAAGCTCGATGTTACATACGAGGGGACAAACGAAGTAAAAGAGACCAAGATCGACCTCCTCAACCTAGAGTATGAAAACTTCAAAATGGATCCGGAATAGGACAATGAGAAGATGTTCCATCGATTCTCCACCATCAACAATGGACTCAATGGTTATGGAGAAGTCATTGTGGAAGAAAAGCTTCTCTAAAGCTTATCTATTCTCTTCCCGAGTCATGGGACTAAAAAATGACCGCTATCATCGAAGCTAAGAATTTGAAGACCTTGAAGCTTGATGAACTCATGGGGTCACTTCTCACTCACCAAATCATGAAGAAGGATAAAGAAGAGGAGAAGAAGAATGAATAGATAAGAAAGATGGGGAAGAAGAAGATCATGGAGCTAGGCATCCATGCAAATGTCATGGCTCTCAAAACCTCCAAGTGCAACCATATTGATACAAGCGATGAGGAGGATGAAGAATAAGAGATAGTCCATCTCTTCAAGAAGTGTGCCACTTTCATAAAGAAAGCACTGAAAGAATTCGATCATGAATCAATGAAGAAGAAGAGAGCAAGCACTTCAAGCCATAAGAAGAAGACATATGTAGCTACATGGAGTGATGAAGACTCCACCGACGATGAACAAGCCAACCTTTTCCTTATGGCCATCGAAGAAGATTCAAGGGTAACTTCTAATTCATCTACTTCATGTTCATATTCTTTTGATGAACTACAAGATGCCTATGATGATTTGGTTTTAGAATTTAAAAATCACTTTTTTAAAAACAAGAAAATTGTTTCAAATTTAAAAGTTCAAAATGAATTGATTTCTAAAACCAAAATTAAACTTGAAGCAAAACTCATTGAGTTTAAACAAAAATGTGTTGATTTACAAAATTTGCTTCAAAAAATTCAAGAAGAAAAAAATTTGATTTCCAAAGAGCTTGAAAAGAAAAATAATTTTGGAAAATCAAATTTTTATGTAAGACAATCTAGTGCCCTTAGATTTTTGAATGAAGAATGTTTTAGAAGTGTTTGGGTTCCAAAAGAACTAATCACTTCAACTAAAAAGGATAAATTGAAAAATGGATTCCTAAGGGGACTAAACTTTGTGCTACTAATGTCTATGAATCCAAAGCAATTTGGATACCAAAAATTACTTGATTGTCTTATGGTAGGTGTGATGGACATTGATCAACAAGTTTAAATTTGAGGAGGAGCTCCATACATACAAGGAAGAACACTTGAAGAAGGAAGGCTTCACATCCTCCCTTGAGTTCAAGTGTGGTAAAAATCTAGTTGTTTTATTCGTTTAATTCGATTTATTCTTTATTTCAACTAGATTATCATATATGTTGGACTAACGTCTTGATGATGCTTTGAGTAAGGGGGCCATTTTAAAACCAAAATTCTTTTTGAGTACTTTTTTTAACCTCCCAAGTTATTTTGAACTTAAAGTTATCTAAATTCTTTTTGATATAACAAAAAGGGGGAGAGTTTGGTTTGAAAAATTGCATTTTCAAATGAATAAAGGGGGCTTTAATTACTTATCAATTTTGAAATCTCTTATTCAAATTTTTAAACTTGAAGGGGGAGAATCTCAAACAAATTTTCAAGTTGGTTTTATTATTTCAAAAAGGGGGAGATTGAAGAACTAATGTTTTGATATAATAATTGAAAAATAGTTTTGGACTAAATTGAAAAGATTTCAAAAGTTCCTTTAAGTCCAAACAACTTGAAAATAAGTTTGTGGGTGTTTTAAATGGTTTTGGCAAGGTTTAAAACATTTTTAAGTAACCAAACCAGACTTTTCAAGGTAACGTTTCGAAACAGGGGGACCTGTATCGAAACATTTTGAAACTGCCAAAACTCGTACCGAAACAGGGCTTGCCCATTTCGATATGGAGAGGGTTTCGTTTTGAAACATCCTTTTGGTGTTTCGATATGCCCAACGGTCAAAACCTCCCCAACGGCTATTTTCCCAACGGCTTTTTAAATTGCAGCTCAATTGTCACTCGTTCTGAAACGGGGTTGCTACCATTTCGATACGGATCAAGAGTGTTTTGAAACGGCTTGCTGCATCAGACTTCAACGGCTAGTTCTAAAGAAGGGCGTTCCAAAACGGGTTCGATTGTTTTGAAACGGACGTCTGCAAAACAACATTTATGGTGGAAAATACAGTCTCCAACGGCTTCAAAACAACCCAGTGGTCCTCAACGGCTACAAACTCAATTAGGAGTATAAAAGGGACCTCCAAGCATCAAGATAAGACTAATGCTTCAATTGTCAACAACATAATAATCAAGAAATTGTCTTAGAGCTAAATTGTTCATTTTCTTGTATAGACAACACTAGTGAGCTAAACATTGTTATATTTAGTCAAGTGTTTAGGTTTTGGATGAGAGCTTCATAGTGCAAACAAATACCTATTAGAGGGATTTCAAGTTTGTTTTAGAATTTCTCTTGTAAAAGAGTGTTTGATTAAGCTAAGGGTAGTTAGCTTAATCGTTGTAACAGTTTCCTCCTAAGCCGAGAAAAGGGGACGAAATTCTTAGTGAATTTGGTTGAAATCCTTAGTGGGAAGCTAAGGTAGTGGATGTAGGTTCTTGTTAGAAGGCCGAACCACTATAAATTCTTGTGTCCAATTCTTATTCTTTAGCTTCCACTTAAATAACCAAAAATACAATCTTCTCCACACTTGGCGAGCTAAATCGGTTGAAGGAAATCGAGCACGAAAAACTCAACACATTCTACCTTCCACCACTTGCATATTTGTCTCTAGAAGAAAACAACAAACCTACACTGCACGAACAAGTGATCTGCATCTTCTAGAGCTAAACCACACCACATGCATTTGCACAGATCGAATCCCACTAAGATTCATCTACTTTCAAGAAAGGCTTTCGGAGGAATTCTTTTTAACAACAACATCCATAAGAAATTTTGGACTTTCGGTGGAACCTTGAGCTTCCATATTTTTATCAAAATTAAAAGTTAGATCTGCCACCTCTAAACTTACCAGTAACTCAATTAGTTTTTTAACCGAGAATATATCTGCATTTTCATGAATCCATATTAGTTTATTTGCCAATTCAGTCTTCCACTTATGAACTCGAATCGACTCAATGATTTTTTCCAGTAAACCAAGTTCACGATCTAGCAAAGGTCTGGAAAATTCAATCTCCCAATCTATATTCTGCCAGTCTTCGTTCCCCACCAACTCGAAGATTGTGATCATTTTTCTCTTCACCACTCTGTATAGTCTGTTGTATAAATGGTTCAAGGTTCTATCTCAACACCAAGTGTCTTCCCAAAACAGTATAGTCTTGCAATCTCATATATGTCAACGGAATGAATCGGGCTTCATCCATTTCTCCACTTCCTTGTTCGACAGATTATTCATAATTCCTTTTCAAATACTCAAAACTTTCTTTATGCTTCCATTACTTAGTCTCCAGTCTAAGATAATTTCATCATATTTTTTATTTATAATTTTCCTTCATAAGGCATCTTTTTCATTTGCAAACCCCCAACCCCATTTAGCAAGAAGGGCATTGTTTTTAGCATCTAATTTATAACTCCCGCGCCACCTTTTTTCTTCGGTAATCACACCTTTCTCCAACCAACTCTTGCCATTTTTGTTAAATCTCCCTGTTTCCCCCAAAGGAATTTCCTCCTTACAAGCCAATCTTTAATAACATCGCCCTTGGTACTACCAAGAGGAACATGTAATAAAGTGGCAAAGGTGATAAGACTGAGTTTATTAACACTACTCTGCCTGGAAATGACAAAGATCTACCTTTCCAACCGGCTAACTTAGTTTGATAGTGGTCAATGATAGGGTCCCAAGTTTTTAAACACTTAAATTGACCCCTACTACACCATATTTTTTAAAGTTAATTCTGAGTCCATAACATACCTCAAAGCATCTCAGAATCTTCTTCACATTCTTGAGGCATCGTCTTTCTGGCTGTAAAAACAGAACAGTATCGTCTGTAAATTCAATGTGTGAAATGGATAGTTCCGGGGCTACATTGTGAATCCCTTCAATCGCCTTTGTTGCAATTGCTTTCTCTACTAGCAAATGAAGGGCCTCTGTAACCATTATAGAGAGAAACAGTGACAAAGGGTCTCCATGCTGTAATCCGCGCAGCATCCTAAATTCCTTAGTCGACGAACCGTTCAATAATACTGAAATCTTCGTTGTAGAAACACATTCCCAAATCCACCCTCTCCGTTTTGATCTGAATCCCATTTTTTCTTGAACCATATATCTATCTTTTTGTGGCATTTTACTAATGTTTCAGAGCTATTACCAAAGTAGGATGTCGGATTGATTATGTTAATCACATTTCTTACGTCACTACTTAAACGTCTAGTTGGATAGAGTCATGGAGATTCATATGTTGAATTTCTATAGATGATGAAAGACATAATCAATGAGAGAATTTGTTTTTTTTTCTTTTCATGCTCTTTGGTTTTCGTGTTTTATTTTTTCTTTATGTATGAGATTTCTCGACGAATATAGTTGTCAAGTTTCTCTTCATATTTTTTTTGTTTGTTTTGTTGTGCATTTCCTTATTTTTAGAAAATATAGTTTCTTTCTAGAAAAAATAAGGATTAGTTGCAAATGAGAACTTGTTGTGGAAGATATTTTTCGTATTTATGTTGGGGAGCGAACATTTAGAAAATTGTGATAGTAATTTTAGAGGATAAAATAATAAAATTTTAGAGTGCAGAATTAGATCTTTAATAAAAAATACAAAAAAATAACTAAACTATATGAGAATTTAAAATTTCTACCCTTCAATCCATGATTATTATTTTTTGAATGGTCTAAAGGTGATTACAAGTTAGTATCTGTTCATACATAATCTTAACCCTTTGACAATTGGCACCTTGTAGACAAAATAATTTGAACTCGTGTCTTCTAGGATCAATATCATCCACTTTTCTATTAGAACACTTGTTAGATTTTTCAATCCATGATTATGATTCTCTAGTTCTCTGTAATATTTACTAACTACGGTCCTATCCAATTCAATAGAATTAGTCTTTATTTAGACCATTAGACGAATAAATAAGTGACACTAAACGTTACAACCATTTACTATTTATAATTCCAGCCTTATACACCACACATACATACATGACTGTTGGCGGTTGGCCTATTTAGAAACAAACAACTGTGTTATATTGTTGACTGCCTTTTGTCTTTCTACGCCCTACAAATATGTTAGGTTAAGATTTTAGTTTATATATATATATATATATTATCATTCCTGTGTTTACTTGATTCCGTGAATTTCGAAAACTTGCATTAATACAAATATTTATACTCTCTCACATTTACTTTAAATATTTTATTTATTTCATTGACTTTTTTTTTATAAATACTAATTCTAATCCTATTTAGAGGGAAGCGGGAGATAAGAATGAACACGAGTCGGGTAAGGTCGGGTTTTTGGCCCACTCGGACTTGACCCGACCCGAAAATAAATATATTAAATCTGACCCCGATCGACCTATATAAATTAAATTTAAGGACCTAATTGTAAAAAATAATTTTTAAGAGACTTAATTGTAAAAAATATAATTTAAAGGACTAAATTATAAATAAAATTCAATTTTAAGGACTTAACTATAAAAAATATATAAAGAGGAGTATTATTATAAATATCCCTAAAAAATTAGGGAAAATTACACTATTAGTCTCGGGTCGGATATTTTCTACCCTAAACCCAAACTAAACCAAACCCGAGTTTACCCTTAACAAAAATTCGGTCAGACCCGAACCGGACACGATTTTTTCATTAAAAAATCTGACTCGGTCTGGCCGGGTCAGGTCGGAACCCGTCGGGTTCGGGTAAAATGTCCATCCCTAAGCGGAGACTCTAAGGAAGGAGGGGTGCTCTTAGTGGGTATAGAACCTGTGACTTAAATGAATGTGAGGGAACAAAGGTGAGCAACTTCGTCAACCAACCAAATGTGCTTGCTCATCTTATTGACTTTGTTAATTTTGAATGGTACTGCACAAGTTCATTATGTGATGACTATTCCAACTCAATCTATCCTATTTATAATGTTAGGATTTAAAACTTTAATTTTATTTAAAGGTATAGTCCGGATGGAGCTAGAATTTGAGGTTAGTGGCCGAAAAAAAATAAATGCTTAAAAATAAGAGATAAATTCATAAATAATTTTAAAAAATAAATAAAAACAACAATAAAATTAGTTTTTGAGTGGGGGACAGTTACCTCTCCCCACCCAATATAGTTTCGTCCCTAAATAAAACTTTTTTTAGTTAGATCAATTTTGTTATTGGTACAATATATATTGTATAGTTTGGCAAAGAGTTGCAAACCAACCATATATGTATTATTTCTATTTAATTGTTGTAGGTAAGGTCGAATCCGTGATCAAACAACCACATATAAGTATGTATAGTTCCCGATAGCAGAATAGAAAAATGATAAATCTAGCAATGATTGCGTAAGAATAAAGCTTTTTAAAATTTTGTATTATATTAATTTATATGGCTGTTGAATTAGTTTTGTAAATTATAGTCTCAAACAAACAAACATAAACCAACTGGCTTTTGGTGGGTATAACTGTCCAATAAAGAAATAGGGAAAAAGTTTTGGCGCCGATTTTATTAGTCACGCTGTCGTACTGTGACCCCCTCTCTAGTCTCTAGTTTTTAGATTTCATAGTTTTCACCACCAATGACAGTAGAACCCTTACCAGTATGTCACAGGCTAAATTTAATGAATATATCCCTTATAATTTATTTGGATAAATAATTCTCATCTAGACCTAGCAAATATTATCTCGAGGTTTGAATTGATTTATCGAGTCTGAGATTTAAATACTATAATGGTTTAAATTTGATCCAAACTCGAAACAAATTAAATCGAATTAAAATCGAACGAAGTTTTAGCTGAATAGAAAATTAATTTGAACTGAAAGTAATCGGAACCAAAAGAAACTAGAACCGAAAGTCAACTCGAACCGAAAGCAACCTGAACCGAAAATTAACTCGAACAAAAAGTAACTCAAATTTATTTTTTTTAAATATGATCTAAACCGAACATCAACCCAATTTTAACTCGATAATTAAAGTCGAAGTGAATGAATAATTATTTATTATTATTATTAGTATTATTTTTTTAATAATATGATAAATAATAAATATGTATGTTTTATTCTCATTTTGTATCATATTATTGATTAACAACCACCTTTAGTAATAGTTCAATGATTTAATATCATATTTTCTCCTTTAAAAGGTTATCTTTATTTCTGATTCGATAATTTTTCGTTTTAAAAATATTAGACGCGAATGTTTATAAAATAAAGCTACTCACTACCTGTAATCACTAATTTTATCCGGTTTTTACTATTATTATTAGTATTTATATTATTATTATTTTCAATTTTATTATTATTATTATTATTATTATTATTATTATTATTATTATTATTATTATTATTATTATTAATGTTGTTGGTTTTATTATTTTGTTATTTAAGAAAAAATACAAATCCAAAAAATATATACATTAACAGCCCAATATCATTGAAAATATTAGAGTCCAATTAGAAAATTTATAAAACCAAAAAAATAATACATATCAAGCATGTTTTGAGGCCCAACAATTAGACCCTAAAAGAAAATTCCCGATCTCCCTCTCTCTATGCACAATCGAATCTTAGTTATTGGATCAAATCTGGTCCAACAGTTTAGATGAAAGCAGAGAAGACTGCTCAATTCATCCACGCGCCCACGCGCTTTGCGCGTCTTTGATCTCTACTGTCCACGTGGCTTCATCAACGGCCAAGCTCCTCCTGTCAGCGTACGACAACAACCCTTCGACCACCACCTGGAAAAAAAGACAGAAACATGGGATAAAACCAAATCATACATCAGCCAATCCATATAATAGTATAAATTAGTTTTTTTTTTTTTTTACTTTGCAAATTGTAAGGATCGGATAAAAATCGAAAATCAAGAGATTGTAAAAGGGGGAATCCATAAATCAAATACAAAAAAAGAAAACCTCAAGCATTTCGTAGGTAAAAAATTTCAGTCTATTTCTGTCGAAACCATTTTTCACCCGATATAAAAATAGCTCGACGATTAATCTTTAAAAATTAAAATTCTACCTTTTTACTCATTTAATTTTGAAAACTAATTTTTTATATTAAATTAGATTTTACAACTAAATCATGAAAATAAAGTTTTTACTTTTTATTTAATCTTAAAATTAATCTTTAAAATCATTTTTATTTTTAAACTTGAAAATAGACGTTCGTTTTAAATCAAATTAATCTATTTTTAAAATTAAATTTTACCCTTTTATTTATCTTTAAAAAATATTTGGAGTCACCACTGGTCACTTTGATGGACAAAACACCATAAAAGCATCCAGAGATTCTTTATTTTAAAATTTGGGTTCGGGAGTCGGTTATGTGTGGGAAAGGGTTAGCACTCCACAAACTCCTGTTATCAGTACCTTTTAATTTTACGTGGCATTTGGACATTTTGAATAATATTTTAAATTTAATTTAACACTTAAATATTGAATGGATTTAAATTCCAAATAGAGATATTACTTTTATAAGAAAATATATTTTTTTATTTGAATATTAGATTAAAAGCACACTTTTATATTCGAGACACCCCATTCATATTCAAAAATATATTTCCAACATAAAAGGTTTAATGAATGACTTGTTATTGTCTTGTTGATTTTAAGTTCTAACTTTTTTTGATCCGAAAGAGAAGAGATTCATTAAACGTAGAAAAAACAACATAGATCAGACCCCGTACAACAGGTGAAAAACTTCCACACCCATGCACATGAGAGAACAAAACTCAAAGCGACACCACCAGGACACGAACCTGGGAAACTGTTGCGTATCAAAAGTCCTATCGCAATGTAGTGCAAGTGTACACGACACAAGTAGTAAAGTGATACTCAAAGTATCGGATGTCGAATCCACAGGAACTGGAAATAGCTTTATCCTTGGATTGATGCACAAGAGAGAAATAAAAGAGTTTAAAATGTTGAGAAATAATATTGAAGAATACTGAATATAAGAGAATGAAGATTCAGGGTTAAGAAATAGGCCGGTATTGATCTGCTCGGTAGTGCAGGTGTTGCACTGTATAAAAATTCTTGTTCTGTGTATGGCTCGTGTCACGACAGCACCTATCGTGGCAGCAGTCCGTTGCTGTCGCGGCAGCGATAAGCAACTCAGTTTCTTCAAGCTCGGAAAGAATCCCTGTTGTGACTTGTCATATCCCTAGGTCCAAGTACTGTTGATGAACACTTCTTGGATGATATCTCCCGACGTGAATCGAAGGGTGAACACCAATGTTGTTGAATTCTTCCTTAGCCACTTAACCTCGTCCTATCCCTAGGTCCGAGATAGTTCAACCATAAACTAGAGAACCCGCACTTATTCCTTTCGTATATTTAACTCTCCCGATATTAAGTAAATAGATAATCTCACAATGCTCTCCCGATACTCTTGCAAGATGTTGAAACCAGAATAAGCAAACTTAAAGTTTTATTTTATTGAATAGAAAATTCCTAAAACAGTACAATCCTTGAAACTACTTTATAGAATCAACCCTTAGCCCTAGGGGAAATTTAGAACATGATGAGAGGGGGAAAACGACTAGGGTTTTGGGGAAGACGGCTAGAGATGAGATATCCATCCCTAGGTCGAATTACATGCCTTTATATAGGCCTTGGGTCCAAGTTTTCTAATATAACAAGAACAGAAGTTTAAACTAAAGTACAACACTATTGGAGAATTAATCTTCTGAGTGCGTGACTTTAATTCGTCCTCTTTTCTTGCTTTGGGTTTCTTCCTTGGACTTTAGGCTTGACCTTCATTCTGCCTTAGGGCTTAGAAAAATATAGGAGTGGTCCACAACAGACCGGCTTGAATTCCTCTATATGTCGAGCTCCACTTCACTTTTCCCTTTCACCAACGCTGTCGTCATGGCTGCCACGGCAGTGGCCACGACAGCATCTCCCTTCTTGACTCTATTCTTGAGTTCCAGCTCTGCTCCTTCGCTATCCCGAGTCTGCCACAGTAGCTACCTGCAATAAATAGCCAAAATCAGTAGCAACTGTGCCATTTTATCTAATTGTGATGTATATGTAACCCCCTTAGCCCGGCCTAGACGGTTGACCCGAACTACGGAGATTACACGGGGAAAATCAAAGTCAACCCGAAAGTCAACCTTGATTAACGACCCTTTTCTTCTTTTTAATCTTGTCTAGATACATGTTAACCCTAGGTGAACACTCGAGATACATATACGTGTAAAGCACAACGATCGAATTTCAGAAAGGGACTCAATTGTACAATATACAAATGTTAGGGACCAAAACGTAAATTCTACAAATTAGAAGGTCATAATTGATTTTTAAGTTGCCAATATGAAATTAGTCATACTACATGCTTCCCCTGTCAAGTTTCACCTTAATTGGACATCACGAACTCATACAATTGCAAAAACAACTTTCGGGACTAAAACGTAAAGCTTGCAAACTTCAACAACATTCAAATCAGTGCCCAACGGTCACCTGTTTCGAAACGGCATTGACCATTCCGAAACACGGGTTGGTTCTGAGACTGGTTCCGAAACAGGGCATTTTAGTAGCCAAAACGTTTCGGAACAGCCTCCAGCCGTTTCGAAATACGAAGGCCATTACAGGCCCCCGTTTCGAAACGCCAGTGTGTGTTCCGATACGGTTTGCCCAGAAACTGCAGAATTTGCTAGTTTTTCAAACATAAATCCAATCAAACACATCATAATGACTTCCTGATCATACCAACAAGTCATCATACATACATGGAGCATGTTTGTAACTCCTAAACACATTCATAGCATCAAACATGAAATTTCACATGTCTATAGGCATGCATCATAATATCCAAAACCAAGCAATCAACCAAACTCCAAAACAAGCATTAAAAGGCCATTTACAAATTCAAATCATCAAAAGCATCATGCCACAACCTAGGGAGTTCAACACATCTTCCAAAACACATCTTAGGTTCCCAATGCCAAATTACCAAAACTAATAATGTATGAAAACATCACCATACATGAGCTTGGTTTCCTTTGGACACTCTAGCTTCCTTGTTGCCCTTAAACACTTCAATTATCTGCATTTTTGGTACAAGAGAGAGCGCGTAAGCACAATTTCTTAGTGAGGCATGCTCCAAAGAAAACAACACAATAATGCATTTTAGAAAACACTTTCAACAAAGCTTTTTAAACTCATGCTCATCTCTTTTCATGCAACCTTGCATACTGTACAAGCATCTCATGCTTCATTACATTCAACATATCATATTGGCTTTCAAGTGATAATTCATAACCATTTACAACACAAAACACAATCGGATACGCGGATTACAAGCGTTGTCCCACACGCTTCATACACACTACCGAACAACACAAGGTGGAGTTTATCGGTACAATCACAACCCCTCAACACCCGTGATGGAGTTTAACGGTACAATCACAACCACTCAACATCACTCATCGGTAGTTGTATAATTCCACTAACGAGAGCAAGGGACACATAACACAAGATCCACACACGAACCTTTAACCACCGTTGTGATCTTACCTCACTCGTTAGGGTACTTGGATGGAGTTTACGGTACAATCACAACCCCTCAACATCCAAGGTGACTTTATTCACGGTGCACCCAATCCTATAGCCGGCTAACTATATCTTATTCAAGTACTTTAAAACCAATTCATCACTTGCCAATATACATCAAATATCATCATCAATTCACTGTTTTAAAGCATTAATCAAAGCCATTAAACATCATGCGTCTCCATGCATCATTACCAAAATATAACATGTCAAACCAAGGATCTTTTACCTTGAGCATCCTTCAACACATGGCTTTCAAAACCAGCATTAACCATGCTACAACATGCTTTCAAAAGAGAATTTAAACATGCAATTCATAACCAATGCATCAATCCACTTCATAGCACATCCGAGGAAGTTTTTCCGAAACTTACTCTTGAGCTTAGCTAAGTTGTTTAGACTTAAACTAAGCTCCCAAAACCTTTAAATAATTATTTCAAAGCTGGAAACCCAACTCCACTCACCAATTACGTTTCGCTTGCTTGCCGAAACGCCAATCAAGCCTGCGGATCAACTCCAAAAGTGTCCGAAGATGTCTCCCTATTTTAAACACATCAAAGCAGAGGATTAATGCATCATTATGCATTGAAATCTTTAGCCAACACACCTAAACTCGCTGCTCTACCCAAAACCAACATTTCGGCTACCAAACACAACCGAAAACACCTCCAAACTCTTCCAAAACTTAACCCAGCCAAGATCCATCACTTCTAACCATTTCTAAACATCAATTAACATCTAAAATAAACCTAAACTCGTCCTTATACCTCCAGCTATAAAAGAACACCAAAAACTCCTCAAAAACCTCCATTTTCTTGAGCAAAAACTTAGGAAACACAACCTATTCGGGATTGCATTGATAAAACCTCATTTCAACATCATTAGACATCCAAAATACATTAAATAATCATCTCAAAACAGAGCCCAAACAATCACAACGAAATCCTTCAAGATTTCTTCCAAAATCTTGAGTTTTAAGCCAAAATCATGTTTCCAACATTAAAACCATTTATAAAACTTAAATTAAGGATTGACAACTTGGAAATTTCAGTAAAGAACTGAGTATTTAGAGGAGAAGAAAAATCTTACCTCTAAATGGTGGTTTCTCCTTGATTTGAGTCAATTTCCTTGAAAATTCAATGAGGAAATCAAAAGGATTTGATGCAAGATTGATTAGGAATTAATTGATGATAGAAATCTCATCAATTGAAGTGAAGATCAATGCAAAAGTTGCTGGAGAAAAAGTGTTTGGATGATGAGATTTTGAGAGAAAAAGGAATGAGAGAAATTTAGGAAAAGGTAGTTATGAAATTCCAAAATGTAGTTTCCCTTTTCTTTTAATTAATTAAAACATTAATTAAGTCACCCAAATTAAGGAAAAATCTGGAGAAAACATTTTTGGGTAAATTAGCTCCTTAAAGATTCAAAGTTTCAATCCTTACAAAACAGTCACCACTAAACTTTTCAAAAATCGCATTTTAGTCACTACACCAAAATGTAGTATTTCCAAACCTTATTTTGTAAAATTGATTTCACCACCCTCTTATATATATATTAAAAGATGATTTTTAGATATTTTTCTATATTTTTTAAGCATCCCGAACTAGGCTTTCCCTAAAACCTCCTTTTATATTCGAACCGAAAATCAGACCGGTCTGGTTCAGACCCTAAACTTCTAAGCCCAAAATTGGGGTGTTACAACTCTCCCCCTCTTAAGAAATTCCATCCTCGAAATTTACCTGGAGGAAAAAGGTAAGGAAACTGCTTCTTCATGTCATCCTTTCTTTCCCACGTGGCTTCCTCGACACCACGATGCCTCCACAACACCTTAACCAATTCAATGATCTTGCCCCGAAGAACTTTACTGTCTGAATCCATAATTTCAACTGGCTCTTCATCATAGGTCAAGTCTGGATTCAACTCCACTTCCTCCATAGGCATAACATGCGAAGGATCCGATCTATACCTTCGAAGCATAGAGACATAAAACACATCATGTATCTTTTCCAACTCTTGCGGTAACCTCATCTTGTACGCAACAGGACCCACATGTTCAATCACCTCGTATGGTCCAATATACCTAGGGCTCAACTTACCCTTCCGGCCAAACCTCATCACCTTCTTCCAAGGCGAAACCTTCAAGAACACACGGTCACCTACCGCAAACTCAATCTTCTTACGCTTTAAATCTGCGTAAGACTTTTGTCCATCAGAAGCCGCCTTTAATTGCTCACAAATGAACTTCACCTTCTCGGTGGTTCCCTTCAATAAAGTCGGCATTGAAACCAACTTCTGACCTGTTTCAGCCCAACAAAGAGGAGTTCTGCACTTCCTCCCATACAAGGCTTCATAAAGTGTCATTTGAATACTTGACTGGTAAATATTGTTATAAGCAAACTCCACCAAAGGTAAATGCTTCTCCCAAGAACCTTGAAACTCAATCACACAACACCTCAACATATCTTCCAGCACTTGGATAACACGCTCAGACTGTCCATCCGACTGTGGATGATAAGAAGTACTAAAATTCAGCCGCGTACCCAAAGCTTGATGCAAACACTCCCAAAAACGCGATGTAAACCTCGGATCTCTATCCGACACTATAGACTTTGGCACACCATGCAGTCGCACAATCTCAACAATGTACAACTCTGCAAGCTTGTCCAAGGTATACGTAGTATGCACAGGTAAGAAATGCGCACACTTCGTAAGGCGATCCACAATCACCATACCGAATTCTTCTTTGATGGCGACAAAGGCAAACCAGACACAAAGTCCATGGTAATCCTTTCCCACTTCCACTCAGGAATCCTCAACGGTTGCAACAACCCTGAAGGAAACTGATGCTCAGCCTTAACCCGCTGACAAACCATGCACTTACCCACATACTCCGCAACATCCTTCTTCAAACCCACCCAATAGTACTCATCCTTAAGATCACGATACATATTTGTACTACCAGGGTGCATAGCAAAAGGACTACTATGAGCTTCAGTTAGAATAGTACGACTCAACTCTGCATCATTCGGCACTACTATCCGACTTCCAAAACATAGAACCCCATCATCATTAAAACAGAAATCTGATGGTCTATCCTCAGCAATATCCTGAACATGTGTCACCAAAGAATCATCCAACAACTGCTTATCCTTTATCAACTGAACCAAAGATGGTTTCACTTGCAATTCAGCCACAAGCCCTCCATCTCGCGAAATACTCAAGCTGGCAAACATAGCCCTTAATTCCACTGCCACCTTTCTACTCAAGGCATCCGCTACAACATTAGCTTTTCCCAGATGGTACTCGATCGTCAGATCGTAATCTTTAAGCAACTCCACCCAACGTCGTTGCCTAAGATTCAACTCTTTCTGAGACATCAGATACTTCAAACTTTTTTGATCCGTGTACACAATACACTTCTCACCATACAGGTAATGTCTCCAAATCTTCAAAGCAAAAACCACCACACCTAACTCAATATCATGCGTAGGATAATTGCGCTCATGCACCTTCAATTGGCGCGATGCATAAGCCACCTCCTTACCCTCTTCCATCAACACACACCCCAAACCAACATAGGATGCGTCGCTGTACACCATAAACTCTTTCCTTGATTCAGGTTGGACCAAGATAGGAGCTAGCGTCAAAGCTGCCTTAAGTTTCTCAAAAGCTTGTTGCCTTGCTTCTGTCCACTCATACTTGACATCCTTTTGAACCAACTTCGTCAAAGGTGCATCAATCTTCGAAAATCCATCCACAAATCTCCGGTAATATCCTGCTAACCCAAGGAAACTGTGGACTTCATGAACAGACTTATGAGGCTTCTAATTCATCACCGCCTCAATCTTCTGAGGATCAACATGAATCCCCTTAGCAGAAACTACATGACCAAGGAAAACAACTTCCCTAAGCCAGAATTCGCACTTGCTCAGCTTAGCATAAAGATGATTCTCTAGCAATGCCTGCAACACAATCCTCAAATGCCCCTCATGCTCCTCCTCAGTACGAGAATACACAAGGATATCATCAATGAACACCACAACAAACTTGTCCAAGTATTCATGGAACACTCTATTCATCATGTCCATAAAAGCTGTAGGAGCATTCGTCAAGCCAAACAGCATCATAAGGAACTCATAAATCCCATACCTCGTTCTAAAGGCTGTTTTTGGCACATCCACATCTTTCACCTTGAGCTGGTAATAACCTGACCTTAAGTCAATCTTAGAGAACACAGCCGCTCCCCGAAACTGATCAAAAAGATCATCAATCCTCGGCAAAGGATACCGATTCTTGATAGTCAACTTGTTCAGCTGACGATAATCGATGCACATTCTCATAGTGTCATCATTCTTCTTCACAAACAAGACCAGTGCACCCCAAGGTGACACACTCAGCCGAATGAAACCATGATCAAGCAACTCCTGAAGTTGCGTCTTCAGCTCCTTCAACTCCTTAGGTGCCATTCGGTAAGGAGTAATGGACACTGGAGTTGTGTTTTCATACAACTCAATTCCAAACTCCACCTCTCGACTAGGAGGCAATCCAGGTAACTCCTCCGGAAACACTCCAGGAAACTCTCGCACAGTCCTGATATCTTGAACGCGCAACTCCTTAGAGCTAGGATTCATCACAAAAGCTAGGTAAGCCTCACAACCTTGCTTCAGCATTCGGCTTGCTTCCAACGTAGACACCACATTGGCAAGAAACTTCACATTCTCGCCAACCACCACTACCTCGTAATCATCCGCAAGTTTCAGCGAAACTCTCTTGTTCTCAAAATCCACTACAACTCGATGTTCAACAAGCCAATCCATTCCAAGGATTACATCAAAACCATAGAATGACAACTCCATGAGATCAACAAGAAAAACATGGTTTTGCACTTTCAAGGGACATCTTCTATACAACTTCCGTGTCACAACGGTCTCACCAAAGGAACTAGTTACACGCATACCAACATCCAAAGACTCAACAGGTAAACCAAGCAATTGAGCATGTTCACGCAATATGTATGGGTGTGTAGATCCAGAATCAATCAAGGAAAGTAATGACAAGGATTGCAAAGTAAAGGTACATGCGATCACATCCGTATCATTTCTCCCCTCACGCTGAGCATACACTCAAGCCTGGCCACCACCCTCAGGTTGAACAGCCACCACATGCGCCACATTCTTCCCACCATCATCTCTGCGCTGGAAGTTACCACGGCCGCGCCCACGACCTTTCTGTGGTGCAACTACCCCAGGAGCACGTCTCTGACCACCACCGGCCAACAAAGGACACTCCCTCTTCATGTGGTCTGCCGAACCACAATTCCAGCATGAATTACCGGTCACTGCTACAGAAGCCTGAACCTCCCTCACTGCTCGAGGACAATCTCGCCTCAAATGGCCACGAGATCCACACGTCCAGCATGTGTTCTGATAGCCCTCATCCTATCTCCCTGAACAGGCGCACCATGCCTTCCATTTCCACGCCTAGCTGAAGACTGATACCTCTTATCTCGTCCTCTCTTGTTCCGTCCACCACCGGAACTATAATCAGCAGCTCTTTTGCCCGAGCTAGAACTAACGCCTCTGGGAGACAAACCCAAGTTCTGCTCGATGTCCTTCGCTCTACTCACAAGTACATCAAAATTTGTATACTCAGCTGCAAGCATAAAAGTCTTCACGTCCGTCACCAAACCATAACGGAAGCGTTCACACCTCTCCCGCTCATCAGGGATTAGTTCAGGTGCGTACTGACTAAGGCGGACAAACTAGATCTCATACTCAGCCACAGTCATGCTTCCTTGCACAAGAGACATGAATTCTCTTTTCTTCTCATCTAGGTATCGCACACCTAGATACTTCCGCTTGAACACGTTCAAAAAGAACGTCCAAGTCACATCATTTTCCTCCATTCCAGAGACAGTGGTCGTCCACTACGTATAAGCATCGTCATGCAACAGTGATACCACACAACCCAACTTCTGTACATTGTTGCAGTTCATTTGCCCCAAAATCCTCTTGGTGCTTTCCAACCAAGATTCAGATCCTTCAGGAGATAAACCTCTGAACTCAGTCCCTCCCAGACAGCGAAGACGTTCCAAAGGCAATCTCACATTAGCATCACCCTGATACGTAGCTCCGTGAGCTCCAGCTACTGCTGCCTGAAAGGCTCCAGCAATAGCCTGAATCAACACAATCATGTCAGGAGCAGCTTGCCCCTGTACACCTTCAGGTCCAACGACCCCATCACCAACACCAGCATTATCACCTCCAGCACCACCAACGCCGGGTGGTCCACCACCAGGGGGAGGAGGTATATCCACAACATTCTCAGCATTTTCCTCATTCTCGTTCTGAGCCATAGCTCTCGTATTCATCCTCATCTCTCTACGAGGCCCCATTACAAGAAAACAATGCACTAACACAAATGCAATAAACATAATTAAGCTCAACAAGGTAAGTAATCCAAGTACTCAAGCTCATTTTCCAAAAATAATTCCTTTCATTAGTTTTGATATCGCAATGGGTTGCCCTAACATGCTTCAACATAGCATAGCATCACAATTGCAACCATACATCACAATTCATAAAACATTCCTTCACTTAAAAGGTCCATCATGCAAAAACACATACATCACCCATATAACAATTCCCAATTGCACGAGAACCAAGCTCTGATACCACCAAATGTAACCCCCTTAGCCCGGCCTAGACGATTGACCCGAACTACGGAGATTACACGGGGAAAATTAAAGTCAACCCGAAAGTCAACCTTGATTAACGACCCTTTTTTCTTTTTAATCTTATCTAGATACATGTTAACCCTAGGTGAACACTCGAGATACATATACGTGTAAAGCACAACGATCAGATTTCAGAGACTCAATTGTACAATATTCAAATGTTAGGGACCAAAATGTAAATTCTACAAATTATAAGGTCATAATTGATTTTTAAGTTGCCAATATGAAATTAGTCATACTACATGCTTCCCTGCCAAGTTTCACCTTAATTGGACATCACGAACTCATACAATTGCAAAAACAACTTTCGGGACTAAAACGTAAAGCTTGCAAACTTCAACAACATTCAAATCAGTGCCCAACGGTCACCTGTTTCGAAACGGCATTGACCGTTTCGAAACACGGGTTGGTTCCGAGACTGGTTCCGAAACAGGGCATTCCAGTAGCCAAAACGTTTCGGAACAGCCTCCAACCGTTTCAAAAAACGAAGGCCATTACAGGCCCCCGTTTCGAAACGCCAGTGTGTGTTTCGATACGGTTTGCCCAGAAACTACAGAATTTTCTGGTTTTTCAAACATAAATCCAATCAAACACTTCCTAATGACTTCCTAATCATACCAACAAGTCATCATACATACATGGAGCATGTTTGTAACTCCTAAACACATTCACAGCATCAAACATGAAATTTCACATGTCTATAGACATGCATCCTAATATCCAAAACCAAGCAATCAACCAAACTCCAAAACAAGCATTAAAAGGCCATTTACAAATTCAAATCATCAAAAGCATCATGCCACAACCTAGGGAGTTCAACACATCTCCCAAAACACATCTTAGGTTCCCATTGCCAAATTACCAAAACTAATAGTGTATGAAAACATCACCATACATGAGCTTGGTTTCCCTTGGACACTCTAGCTTCCTTGTTGCCCTTAAACACTTCAATTATCTGCATTTTTGGTACAAGAGAGAGAGCGTAAGCACAATTTCTTAGTGATGCATGCTCTAAAGAAAACAACACAATAATGCATTTTAGAAAACACTTTCAACAAAGCTTTTTAAACTCATGCTCATCTCTTTTCATGCAACCTTGCATACTTTACAAGTATCTCATGCTTCATTACATTCAACATATCATATTGGCTTTCAAGTGATAATTCATAACCATTTACAACACAAAACACAATCGGATACGCGGATTACAAGCGTTGTCCCACACGCTTCATACACACTACCGAACAACACAAGGTGGAGTTTATCGGTACAATCACAACCCCTCAACACCCGTGATGGAGTTTAACGGTACAATCACAACCCCTCAACATCACTCATTGGTAGTTGTATAATTCCACTTACGAGAGCAAGGGACACATAACACAAGATCCACACACGGACTTTTAACCACCGTTGTGATCTTACCTCACTCGTTAGGGTACTTGGATGGAGTTTACGGTACAATCACAACCCCTCAACATCCAAGGCGACTTTATTCACGGTGCACCCAATCCTATAGCCGGCTAACTATATCTGATTCAAGTACTTTAAAACCAATTCATCACTTGCCAATATACATCAAATACCATCATCAATTCATTGTTTTAAAGCATTAATCAAAGCCATTAAACATCATGCGTCTCCATGCATCATTACCAAAATATAACATGTAAAACCAAGGATCTCTTACCTTGAGCATCCTTCAACACATGGCTTTCAAAACCAGCATTAACCATGCTAAAACATGCTTTCAAAAGAGAATTTAAACATGCAATTCATAACCAATGCATCAATCCACTTCATAGCACATCCGAGGAAGTTTTTCCGAAAACTTACTCTTGAGCTTAGCTAAGTTGTTTAGACTTAAACTAAGCTCCCAAAACCTTCAAATAATTGTTTCAAAGCTGGAAACCCAACTCCACTCACCAATTACGTTTCGCTTGCTTGCCGAAACGCCAATCAAGCCTCCGGATCAACTCCAAAAGTGTCCGAAGGTGTCTCCCCTGTTTTAAACACATCAAAGCAAAGGATTAATGCATCATTATGCATTGAAATCTTCAGCCAACACACCTAAACTCGCTGCTCTACCTAAAACCAACATTTCGGCTACCAAACACACCCGAAAACACCTCCAAACTCTTCCAAAACTTAACCCAACCAAGATCCATCACTACTAACCATTTCTAAACATCAATTAACATCCAAAATAAACCTAAACTCGTTCTTATACCTCCAGCTATAACAGAACACCAAAAACTCCTCAAAAATCTCCATTTTCTTGAGCAAAAACTTAGGAAACACAACCTATTCGGGATTGCATTGATAAAAACTCATTTCAACATCATTATACATCCAAAATACATTAAATAATCATCTCAAAATAGAGCTCAAACAATCACAACGAAATCTTTCAAGATTTCTTCCAAAATCTTGAGTTTTAAGCCAAAATCATGTTTCCAACATTAAAACCATTTATAAAACTTAAATTAAGGATCGACAACTTGGGAATTTCAGTAAAGAACTGAGTATTTAGAGGAGAAGAACAATCTTACCTCTAAATGGTGATTTCTCCTTGATTTGAGCAAATTTCCTTGAAAATTCAATGAGGAAATCAAAAGGATTTGATGCAAGATTGATTAGGAATTAATTGATGATAGAAATCTCATCAATTGAAGTGAAGGTCAATGCAAAAGTTGCTGGAGAAAAAGTGTTTGGATGATGGGATTTTGAGAGAAAAAGGAATGAGAGAAATTTAGGAAAAAGGTAATTATGAAATTCCAAAAAGTAGTTTCCCTTTACTTTTAATTAATTAAAACATTAATTAAGTCACCCAAATTAAGGGAAAATCTGGAGAAAACATTTTTGGGTAAATTAGCTCCTTAAATATTCAAAGTTTCAATCCTTACAAAATAGTCACCACTAAACTTTTCTAAAATCGCATTTTAGTCACTACACCGAAATGTAGTATTTCCAAACCTTATTTTGTAAAATTGATTTCACCACCCTCTTATATATATTAAAAGAGGATTTTTAGATATTTTTCTATATTTTTAAAGCATCCTGAACTAGGCTTTTCCTAAAACCTCCTTTTATATTCGAACCAAAATTCAGACCGGTATGGTTCAGACCCTAAACTTCTAAGCCCAAAATTGGGGTGTTACAGTATATGTGAAAATTTACCTAAATGCAATTAATTATGCTTGAATGCGGCAGAAATATGGGTTAAATAAGGAGTAAAATATAGAACTTTTACACATTCAACACAACCTCAAACTCAAGTTCTTGCTTGCCCTCAAGCAATTATGACCTAACTAAATTTTTTTTGTTTGGCTTAATTCAGTGAACTTTTCATTACCTACCACACATGCTCTATCACGAACAACACCTTGTCGGACATTTTTGGATTTATTCAGAACCATGTTATAGGTCTCGTGTAGTGTGTGCATGTTTTGTGAACAAAAATGTACCTAGACTCCTTTAATTTACTAGAATAGTTAAGATACTTGAAGTTTTATGCCAAATTTCATTTTCTTGGAGGCAATTCTTAGGCTTATTTAGTTTTTCTTAATTAGACTCAATGTTCTTTTCTTTTTTTTAAGTTGACTAGAGCCTATTTTCGAGCACCTCTAGCTAACTTCTTAGAGCCGGTTTTAGGCACCTCTAGGTGTATTGAATCTAAATTTTCTTATCTTCTTTTCCTAGAGCCAGTGTTAGGCACTTCTAGGGGCAATTCAAGTGGTTAAGCTTTTCCTATTCTAGTTTATATATAGAAGTCTAGACAACATAAGAGTCACAAAGGGTGTTTAAAGATCAGAACTATAGTAAGGCTCTAAACTGTTCCTAAAAATATCCTAAAGGCACTGCTACGACAGAGTATGTCGCGGCATGTAAGTTCAGTTCAAAGACTTAAGCTAAATGATTATTTTTTTTTGAAAAATAATAAACTAAAGAATAACTAACACTTAGACACAATTTTAAAAACACAAAAGACACTTAATTACTGGAGGGATGCCACCCCCAAACTCGAGGGTTGCATTGCCCTCAATGCATGACGATATGGGTTAAAAAGAAAAAACAAAATACATCACAATATAAATAAAACAGCAAGACAACAAAAATAAGATAGAAACTTAATTTGAGGAGCTGTCATTGCTACTACTGCTAATCTGTAGCTGCCGGTGGGCAGTGACCTTCATAATGGAGGCCGACAGAGTGCTAGGGGAGGCATATGCTATCTTCTTTTTGGCTTCCCTTGGTGGCTGGACACGAGTGGGAGAGATATGTGGGGGCTTGTCCAGCACTTGTACCTCATCTTCGAAGCTGCTACTGCTGCTGGCAGACTTGCCCTGGCCGAAGGGTCCTTCACCAGCTTTGTTGGGCTTCTGCCTCTTCTTTGAAGTGAACTCCTTGGAGAGGTTTCGAGCAACAGAGGGCTCCTCGTCAGAGTCTTTCCAGACGAATGATGAGAAGAACCCTTCGAAGTAGTCGTCATTGAGTGTTGGCAGCGACTCCTTTATCTTCTCGCCTCTGGCAGTGGCAGTGTGGCTGCCGCCTTCAGCTGTCGCGGCCGGTGTAGGAGTAGAGGCAGCAGATGGAGTCTTTGGTATGGCAGCAAGAGTATGAGTAGGTGTGGGGACAACAAAATATTGTTCTGGGAAGGCAGGGAACGGTACATGTGTAAAATTTAAATCGTTATGAATAAAAGTTATCGTGGCTGTTGTGAAGTCCCTTATGAAGCTCATCAGACCGAGCTACTTTTCCTCCATCTTTTTTAGTGTTGTCAGAATCTGGGTGGAGGCATCTTGTGGAGGGGCTACTGCTGCTCTGCTGCGGCATGTTCTGTCTGACTAGGGCCTGCCGACTCCTCTGCTGTGGCATGAGGGTTGAAGTAGGAAAGCGGGGTTGTTGCTTTCAGCTCCATGAGGTTGAAGATGTTACGCTTCGTTCACCCTTTCCCTCGGACTTTAAAGTCTTAGGCAATTTCTGGAACGTTGTGGCCTCGGTATATTGCGGTGATGAGGTACGGGAAGACAAGAGGTCCCGATGGTCGGAGAGCACATTCCAAAGTTCCCTCCCTTATGAATCGGCCAATGTTGATGGATCTTTCATTTAAAATTGAATGGACAAGTGCTAACCTGTGTCGGTCGACCGTACTGTTATGGGAGGATGGCATGATTCTCTTCTTCATGAAGTGATTCCATAATTTAGCCTCGGGAGTTAGTTGAGTTCTTTTCACCGTCCATCGATGTTTTGGGTCGGTGTTCCACTCTGTCCCCTCCTCCGTTACTTCTTTCATCATCGCATCATAGTCTGCCAGCGACAGACTCTCGACGAACCTCTTGTGGGTGTCCTCCTTTCTACTAACATAAAGGCCGTAGAGGGTGTTGATTGTAGGAAGGCTCGAAAGAAAGTTCTTTACCTCGTACCATCACGGTCGTAGTATCCTTGCTGTTGATGGCAACATAAAATTCTTGGACCAACGTGATGTTCATTTCTTCCGGCTTGGCAGCAAACCGCTGCCACTTCAGGGCATGGATCTTTTGTGTGATAAAGGGTTCAAGCCCTAGGTTTCCCGTGAGCTCGGTGTAGAGAAATCCCTTTTCTTCCCACATCTCCCTCTTTTGGAAGAAGTGGTAGTATCTATCGGCGGAGTCAGTGGAGGCGAAGCGGTTTGGGATGGCACTATGGCTGGGTGTGCTCACTGCTGCGACAGAGCTGGAGGTAGCACTTCTGTGAGTTTGTCTGCTAGTCATGGTTGCAAGGGATGTGGAAAATAAAGAGAAATTTGAGATCTAAAGAAAGCAAGTTGTGAGAGTAAAAGTGAGGTGAAAAATGAATAGTGAATGAGGGTTTATATATATGGATGATTTTCTGCCCGTTGGAGCTGTAACGACATGCGCAAATAACAAGGTCAGCTGTTACACGGTTTCTGACGCATCTGTCACGCGTTTCCATGTTTACTGCGCGTCTGTTACGCATTTGCGTGTCTACTGCAACAGTGTGGTGATAGGCTGTATTTTCCACGTCTGTCGCGATAGCTGATGACGGGCTTGTGACGACATACTCATCCGTTGGGCTTTTTGGGCTGCTGTTGATATGGTGGGTTGGTTCACTTCTTCTCCTCTCCTTGTTTCCCTTGTTTCCTAAACAAAAATAATTAATATAAAATCTTAGTTCCTAAAATAAAATAAAATAAAATAAAATAATTTTTAATTCCTAATAAATAAAACGAAATAAAATAAAAACTAAGTTAAATTAGGGATGCCTTGAGGGGCATCTCCTAAAGTAACTACTTCCTGCATTCTTGGGGCTTTAGTCCCCTGATAATGCTTTAATCTATGTCCGTTGACTTTGAACTGGTGCCCGTCCTTTAAGGATTTGATCGTGATGGCACCATGGGGAAAAACTTGGACAACTTGAAAGGGGCCGGACCATCTAGATTTAAGTTTTCCTAGGAAAAGTTTTAACCTAGAGTTAAACAACAACACAAGCTGCCCTGGGCAGAACTGTCGTGGCAGCAACTTCTTGTCATGCCACCTTTTGGTTTTAACTTTCTAAATCTTGGCGTTGTCGTAGGCCATTACTCGAATTTCTTCAATTTCGTTCAAGTCAAGTAGCCTCTTCTGTCCTGCCTTACCTAAGTCCATGTTTACTGCCTTGATAGCCCAGTAAGCTCTGTGCTCTATCTCGACAGGTAAGTGGCATGTTTTTCCATATATAAGTCTGTAGGGTGACATTCCCAATGGTGTTTTGAATGTTGTTCTATAGGCCCAGAGTGCATCATTGAGGTGTAAAGACCAATCTTTTCGAGTGGGTTTAACCATCTTCTCAACTATGTTCTTTACTTCTCGGTTGGATATTTCGGCCTGACCATTGGTTTGAGGGTGGTATGCTGTTGCAATCCAGTGCTTTACTCCGTATTTTCTCAAGGCAGCAGCAATTATCCTATTATCAAAATGTCTCCCTTCGTCACTGATGATCGCCTTAGGTATGCCAAACCTGGAGAAAATATTCTTGTGCAGAAATCTCTGAACAGTCTTGGCGTCATTTTTCTGCGTGGCGATCACTTCAACCCATTTGGATACATAATCCATTGCAAATAGGATGTAGAGGTTCCCACACAATGCTGGGAATGGTCCCATGAAATCGATCCCCCATACATCGAAGATTTCGACTTCTAAAATGTTTTGTAGTGGCATCTCATGCCTTCTTGAGATATTCCCAGTCCTTTGACATTTTTCACAGCTCTTATAGAAGGCTTGGGCATCCTTGAACAGTAGGGGTCAATAAAGACCAGATTGCAAAACCTTAGCAGCGGATTTGTTTCCACCTAAGTGTCCTCCATATGGGGAAGCATGTCAGTGGTGAAGCACAGCTTCCTACTCATCCTGTGGTATACATCTCCTGATAATTTGATCCGCACAATGTTTGAAAAGAAGAGGTTCGTCCCAATCATAATGTTTTGTATCATTTTGGAACCTCTTCCTTGCTTGGTAATTAAGTTCAGGGGGGAGTACTCCGCTAACTATGTAATTAAAAAAATCAGTGTACCAAGGAAGTTCAGAAAACTTACATGCCGCCATGGCTGTCACGGCAGTGCTTGTGGAAGCAAATAGTTGCTCATCCGGGAAGGTCTCCAATATGTTGGTCTTGTCTGTCGGTAGACTCTTTCCCACCTCTAATCTTGACAAGTGGTCTGCTACTTGGTTTTCTGTCCCCTTTTTATCCTTGATTTCAATGTCAAATTCTTGCAGCAGCAAAATCTAACGTATCAGTCTAGGTTTTGCATCTTTTTTAGCGAACATATACTTCAATGCTGAATGGTCTGTATGGACCACTACCTTCGTTCCAAGTATGTACGGACGGAACTTGTCGATTGAGAACACCACTGCTAACAGTTCCTTTTACGTTGTTGTGTAATTTACTTGGGCATCATTCAATGTTTTACTGGCGTAGTAAATCACATGGAAGAGCTTATTTTTCCTCTGCCCTAGTGCTACCCCTACTGCATAGTCACTGGCATCACACATTATTTCAAATGGAAAACTCCAGTCTGGTGGCTGTACAATCGGGACTGTTACCAGCTTCTCCTTCAAAATTCTGAATGCCTCAGTACATTCAGTAATAAAGTCAAAGGGACGATTCTGCTCCAATAAATGTCATAAAGGCTTGGTAATCTTTGAGAAATTTGCAATAAATCTTCGATAAAACCCAGCATGCCCTAAGAAACTCCGAATTCCCTTTACTATGGTGGGTGGCGGTAGCTTTTCAATGACTTCTATTTTCGCTCTATCTACCTCTATGCCGCGTCAGCTTACCTTGTGGCCTAGGACTATCCCTTCATCCACCATAAAGTGGAATTTTCCCAGTTTAAAACCAAGTTCGCTTTCTCGCATCTTTCAAGCACCTTCTGTAGGTTGCCTAAACAACCTTAAAAAATCTCTCCAAAGACGAAAAAATCGTCCATGAATATTTCTAGGAAGTCCTCAACCATGTCAGAGAATATCGCCATCATGCACCTTGGGAAGGTTGCTGGTGCATTGCAGAGTCCAAATGGCATTCTCCGAAAAGCATAAGTGCCATATGGGAAAGTGAAGGTCGTTTTCTCTTGATCCTCCGGTGCAATAGCTATATGGTTGTAACCTGAGTAACCACCAAGAAAACAATAATAAGGTTTCCCCGCTAATCTATCAAGCATTTGATCAATAAAAGGTAGGGGAAAATGGTCTTTCCGGGTAGCTTTGTTAAGCTTTCGGTAATCCATAAAAACCCTCCAACCGGTCACAGTCCTGGTTGGGATTAGTTCATTCTCTTTGTTGGTCACCACGGTTATTCCTCCCTTTTTAGGAACAAACTGCATCGGGCTCACCCACTTACTATCCGAGATGGCATAAATTATCCCAGCGTCAAGCCATTTGATAATTTCTTTTCTCACCACTTCTCGCATAGCGTTGTTTAAACGTCTTTGAGCATCAATGGTCGGCTTATGATCATCTTTCAGGAGAATTTTGTGCATACATAATGCAGACTGATGCCTTAGATGTCAGCTATCGTCCATCCAATAGCCTTCTTATGCTACTACAACATCCCAATTAACTGTTGTTCTTGTTTCTGTATTAACTTGGAAGAGATGATTACGAGTAACGTATCATTTAAACCAAGAAAAACATATTTAAGCTGCCTTGGCAGGGGCTTAAGGTCTAAAACAGGTGGTTCTACAGTTGAAGGCTTTTGGATTATGTATTCATTCGAGGTATAATTGAGGGGCTCGAATAACTTACCTGGACGATTGTCTATCCAATTTACCTCCTCATGACCTTCAATGTCGAATATGTCTAAATCGGAGGAGTCACTGTCATCGTTGCTGCCGTGACAGTCTTCTAGATGACTGTCGTGGCAGTGACCAAATTTTAGGTCATGGCAGCTCGACCTGATGCAGGGTTGGTCAAGGATTACTTCAGTGATAGCCTTGCATTCTTCTTCTGCATCAGCATGTTTGATTGCTTGGAGAACATTGAGTTTGATCTCTTGATCATTTACTCTCATTGTCAGTTCTCCTTTCTCTACATCAATCAGAGATCTGCATGTGGCTGGGAAGGGTCGCCCCAGGATGATTGGTGCATTTTCATCTGCTTCATAGTCTAAAACAAGAAAGTCAGCAGGAAAAATAAACTTATCCACTTTTGCCAGAATATCTTCGATCTTCCCTTCTAGTTGTACGTAAGAGCGGTCTACCAGCTGCAGTATGACTGTCGTGGGTCGTGCGCGTCCAATACCTAATTTCTGAAACACATATTTTGGCATTAAATTTATACTAGCACCTAGATCACAAAGTGCCTTACCCACGAATTTGTCACCAATTATGCACGGTATGATGAAGCTCCCAAGATCCTTCTTTTTCTGGGGTGGATGCATGTGCAGAATAGTCATGCATCCCTCTGTCATTTTTACCTTTTTGAATTCCCCAAGTCTGGATATTTTTGACATAGCATCCTTGAGAAATTTTGCATAATCGGGCATCTGCTTGATGGCCTCCAACAGTGGTATATTGATGTGCACCTGCTTAAAAATATCGTAAATCTTTTTGAGCTGGTACTCTTGTTTCTGCTTTTGTAACCGCTGTGGAAAAGGAGGTGAAGGACGGTAATCTTCCAAACGTCCTTCACATGGTACTCGGATCTGAGGAGGCTTAGGTTCTTCAGCATCCTTTTCCTGCTCCTTTGTCCCTTCCGCTGCCGTAACAAGTATGTCGGTAGCAGGTTTTTCTTCTTCTGCCGGGGCAATGTTCGCGGCAGGTGTTTCTAAGGTTGGTTCCTCAATCGGTACGGTTTTCAACTCTGGCCCTTGCAGTTGTTTCCCACTCCTAGTTGTAATTGCTTTACACTGCTCATGTGTGGGTTTTCTAGCGACATCAGTATCATTAGGGAATCCTCTATTTTGCCTTGGCTTAATATGCTGGGAAACCTGGCCCATCTGTGTCTCCAGTGATTTCAGTGTAGCTTCATGGTTAGTCATTCTCATCTCTGTTTTATCCATGAATGACTCAGTCTTCTTGACAAAGTGATCCATGTTTGCCATGTAAGCTCCTGTCTGTGACATAAATGTGGCCAATGTCTGCTCCAGTATACTAGGTGCGGCTGCCAGCTGCTGTTGCGGTTGCTGCCGTATCAGGATTCTGGGTACCCCTAGGTTTTGGTTGTTCTGCACCTGAGGATTCAGTGCGTTGTTTGGATTGCTCCAAGAGAACTTGGGATCTTTCCTCCAGTTGGGATTGTAATTGTTGGAGTCGTAATTTCTCGGCTTGTTGTAGTTTCCAACATACATCCCTTCCTCTAGCTGTAACGGGCAGTCTTCTGAACTGTGATTCCCACTGCAAGTTTCACATACCTCTTCTGCAGAGTCGACAGGTTTTGAATCTTTTTTCAACAGATTTTCCACTGTCTTTGTGAGGTATGCAACATGTGTCTTCAGGGAATTGTTGGCTTCATAATCTTTTACAGCTAACACTCGTTTACCTCTCCTCACCGTAGGAAATTGCTCGTCATTCTTTGCTAGATTTTTCAATACTACCATGGCTTCGTCTGGATCTTTATCCAACAACAGTCCATTTGCTGCTAAATCTATTCTCATACGAGTGTGTATGTTGGCAGCATTGAAGAATTTGATGACTTGATTCCATACGGGGAATCCATGCATCGGGCAGTTCCTCAGAAGAGTTGTAAACCTGTCTCATGCCTCGTGCATTGGCTCGTCATCTTCTTGATGAAAAGTATCAATTTCATTACGCAATCGCTCAGATAAGTGAGAAGGATTAAAACAAGATAAAAATTCACGAGTGAGATCTGCCCAAGTTCGTATTGAACCCGGGGTTAGTTTATTCCACCACGTTTTAGCTCTGTCTCTCAGTGATTGAGGAAATAACCGGAGCCTCAGTATCTCCGGATTATTCCTGGTAATCGAAACGATCCACAGATTTCTGGGAACATTCTTAGATGTTATCGGGCATCCTCTATTGCAGCACCACTGAATTGGCCAGCAGAATTGATCATGCTGAACATAATAGGTTTCAGCTCGAAATTCTTAGCTTCCACGTCTGGCAAGGTGGTCTCCAGTTCCACATGATCGTTGTTCATGTATTCACGGCAGGACCGTCGTGCAGCCTCGGCAGCAGCAGGTTGTCCGTTCCGTTCATCTATGGGAGGATCTTCAGGATTCCTCAGGTGATTTACCATGTTATGCATTGCTTCTAACTGTTCCTTAAGATAATCGTTTCTGGCTATCAAGAGGCGGACTCGGTTCCTAAGTTTGTACGTACGTTCGATTTCATGATCTATTTTGTACTCAGGTTCTTTGCCTCGTCTTGATCTGCGCATAAGCAAACGAAAAACCTTGTGAAAAGCACAAGGTAAACAATCCTAGTAAAAACAGAAAAATTAAGAAGTGTAGTAAAAGTAAGGGTAAAGATATGTTGCCAGTCCCCGGCAACGGCGCCAAAAACTTGTTGCGTGTCAAAAGTCCTATCGCAATGTAGTGCAAGTGTACACGACGCAAGTAGTAAAGTGACACTCAAAGTATCAGATGTCGAATCCACAGGGACTGGAAATAGCTTTATCCTTGGATTGCTACACAAGAGAGACATAAAAGAGTTTAAATTGTTGGGAAATAATATTGAAGAATACTGAATATAAGAGAATGAAGATTCAGGGTTAAGAAATAGGCCGGTATTGATCTGCTCGGTAGTGTAGGTGTTGCACTGTATAATAATTCATGTTCTGTGTATGGCTCGTGTCACGGCAGCACTTGTCGTGGCAGCAGTCTGTTGCTATCGCGGTAGCGATAAGCAACTCAGTTTCTTCAAGCTTGGCAAGAATCCCTGCTGTGACTTGTCCTATCCTTAGGTCCAAGTACTGTTGATGAACACTTCTTGGATGATACCTCCCGGCGTGAATCGAAGGGTGAACACCAATGTTGTTTAATTCTTTCTTAGCCACTTAACCTCGTCCTATCCCTAGGTCCAAGATAGTTCAACCATAAACTGGAGAACCCGCACTTATTCCTTTCGTATACTTAACTCCCCCGATATTAAGTAAATAGAAAATCTCACAATGCTCTCCCGATACTCTTGCAAGATGTTGAAACCAGAATAAGCAAACTTGAAGTTTTATTTTATTGAACAGAAAATTCCTAAAACAGTACAATCCTTGCAACTACTTTACAGAATCAACCCTTATCCCTAGAGGAAATTTAGAACATGATGAGAGGGGGAAAACAGATAGGGTTTTGGGGAAGACGGCTAGAGATGAGATATCCTTCCCTAGGTCGAATTACATGCCTTTATATAGGCCTTGGGTCCAAGTTTTCTAATATAACAAGAACAGAAGTTTAAACTAAAGTACAACTCTATTGGAGAATTAATCTTCTGAGTGCATGACTTTAATTTGTCCTCTTTTCTTGCTTTGGGTTTCTTCCTTAGACTTTAGGCTTGGCCTTCATTCTGCCTTAGAGCTCAGGAAAATATAGGAGTGGTCCACGACAGACCGGCTTGAATTCCTCTATCTATCGAGCTCCACTTCACTTTTCCCTTTCACCAACACTGTCGTCATGGCTGCCACGGCAGTGGCCACGGCAGCATCTCCCTTTTTGACTCTAGTGTTGAGTTCCAGCTACCTGCAATAAATAGCCAAAATCAGTAGCAACTGTGCCATTTTATCTAATTGTGATGTATATGTAAAATTTTACCTAAATGCAATTAATTATGCTTGAATGCGGCAGAAATATGGGTTAAATAAGGGGTAAAATATAGAACTTTTACACACTCAACAGAAAGAAAAACCAAGATTGAGAACAAAGGCAAACAGTGCCTTGGAACACAGGAAAAACAAAAAAGTAGAGCACAGCCTCGCAGGCAAACCTAGGGATGAACCCTAACCAGAGGCAAGAACAGGAAAACGAAACGATCTTCCTCGCCGTCCTAGGACCTTGGATTGAGGTACGATTGCGGTGCTCAAGAGAAAGATCATTTCGGAGGCAGGCTCCCTTGTTGAAAGACTTGGGTCTTGTCATCTTGAGCGAAGCGATCGGAAAATCAGGTCTGGGATTTGGAGTGGCGGGGATGTAAACACCAGCATCAGACGCAGCCTTCTGCCTGGAGCTAGAAACGCAAAGGTACGAAAACAATGACCATCCGAAAAAAGACCAAAGATCAACAGTGGACAAAGAGTACATTATGATCCAGGGGGAGCACTAGTCGTGATCACCGTGTTTCGGTCCTTCCCTTCGAAAGAGGTGATGAAAACACTGACCATGTTTGGTACGGATAACTCACTGAGGGGTTACCCGCCATGCCGATTTCGCTCAAAACTGGATCAACAAAGGTCTTCGATGGGGTCTCCTCATCACTTGATAAAAGATCAGACTTAAAAATATCCTTTGTCCACTAGCTAGGGCCCACTTAATAACCAAAAGAAGAGACATATATGTGCTGGCAATACCGAAAATGGTAGGCTGTAAAATCCGGAATTCAGTTGCCTAAAAAGGTAAGACCTATAGAAATTGATTTGTCCTGCGTGTGAAAGAACCATTTTATAGGTGCTCAAAAGGGGAAGCCATATCCCATAAAATCTACTCTAGCTTGACCCAAAAGGGTAAGACGTGAAAAGAGAAATGAGATATACATGAAAAAGTAGGCAGACTTTTTCAGAAAAGGACCTCAATACCACTGAACCAACGCACCCCTTCAAACCATGGCCAGCACTGTCCTCTAACGCCTCCACCGCGCTTCTGGTGACCGTCCCTTCAGACCAAAAGAACCTGAAGCCAAGCAAGACCAAGTCGCGACCTCCAGAACTAAGAGTTTCCTTTTTAAAATGCCCGACATATTCTTCTTCTTCGGGATGCTTTCTTATGTTTTTTTCCTTACCTTTGTCTTCCATAACGACGACGTCACTTTCTTAACAAAAAATAAGTTAGGAAGGGCGCCATGAAGCCAGCCAAGATAGAAGATGTAACACCCTGGTTTTGGGCCTAGATGTTTTAGACATCGGATCGGACCGTTCGGAAACGGTTCGAATCCTGTTTGGTGATTTAAGGAAATCAAGGAACGGGATAGGATAAAATATGGTAAAAATTGCTAAAATCCTCTAAAATCATGTTTTAGGGATTGGTCAAATCAATTTTACAAAAAAGAGTTTTTGAAGTGGTACATTTAGGGTAGTGACCAAAATGTAAAGTTTCAAAACTGTGGAAAATGTAATTTTAAAAAAGGAGCCAAAATCTTAGAATTTTTAGGGAGCTTAATGGCAATTTAGCTTTTCTTTAATTTGACATGTGTTTAAAATGATTTTTAAACTAATTGATTTTAAAAGGCTTTTATTTATTTAATTAATTAAGTAGTTAATTTGTGAGATTTTAATTATGTAATTACCTTTCTCTTCTCATTTTCATCCAAACACCATTCTAAATCATTTTCTCCAGATTTCTTTTCTTCCAAACACTCTTTTCTTGATTTCTCTTTCATTTCAAAGAATACTTTTCAATTTCTTTAAGATTTGTGAAGTAAAAACTTGTTATTCATTGAAGAAAGCAAAGATTGGAGGTAAATCTTGTTCTCAACCTCTAATCAAGGTTCTTTATTGAAATTCCCAAGATCTTTGGCTTCTAATTGTTGTTTTTGGCTGAGTTTTCATTATAGTTTTGATTTGAGATCAAAATCTTACAAAAAAATATGAGTAAAATCTTGATTTTCAGATTGATATTGACGAGCTTTGTTTTGGATTGGTTTTAAGTGAGTTTTGAGTTAATTAATATGTTGAAAAAAGGTTTTGATAATATAGATCCTGAAATCCTTGAGATCTTTGAGTTTCTTGATAGTTTTAGTTGAGTTTTTGAGGTGAAATGATGAAGTTATGTTTGCTCGAGGTATAAGGATGAATTTAGGTTGATTTTGAATGTGTTTTGATGTTTATAGATGGTTGAAAGTGATGTATGTTGGCTGGGCTTGGTTTAGAAAGCAATCGATTGAGTTTTTGACTATTTTGGATGGGTAAATTTGTATAGTTTGGGTGAGCAACGAGTTTGTGTTTAGTTGCTGGTGTTGAAATGCCTTTTAATGCATTTGGATATCTATTTTGGTGATCAAAAACAGGGGATCTTGATCCGGAAGCAAACGAGACGTTTTTGGAGGCTCTGGATGGGTGATTTTCGTGTCGGCGAGTAAGGCTTCGCGTATCGGTGAGTGGAAATGGATTTTTTCAACTTTGTAATGCTTTGAGCGTGGTCTTGGGAGCTTAGTGTAAGTTTGGAACACTTAGCTAAGCTCAAGAGTAAGTGGTTCGAAAGTCTCTCAATAATGTGATATGTTTTGTTGGAAATGCACTTGAATTGAATGTGATTTAATTACTGTTTTAAAGCATTGAGATTGCTGGTTTTAATGCCATTTTTTAAGGATGCACATGGTAAGTGATCCTAGGATTCATATAATATATAAAAATGGTTTTAAGCATGTTATTGTTTGTGGAAATGACATTGAGGTTTATGCTTGTAAAATAGTGAATTGATGTTGATTAATGATTATATTGGCAAGTGATGGAACATGGTTTTTGGTTACTTTAATCGGATATAGTTAGCTGGTTATAGGATTGGGTGCACCATGAATAGAGTCGCCTTGAATGTCGAGGGGTTGTAATTATATCACATACTCCATCCATGTACCCTAACGATTGAGGTTAAGATCACAACGGTGGATGGTTTAATCCCGTGTGTGGATCTTGTGATATGTGTCTCGTGCTCTCATTAGTGGAATTATACAACTACCGATGAGTGGTGTTGAAGGGTTGTGATTGTACCGTTGTACTCTACTACGGGTGTCACAACAATGGAGGGTTGCTCTCATGTGTGACCCTTGTGTAGTCCGATAGGGTGTATGAAACGTGTGGGACAACGCCTGTAATTCGCGTATCCGATTGTGTCACTTGTGATAATTTTGTTATGGTTTTGAGAATGATCACTTGCGAGCCAATATAATGTTGATGATTAATGATTAAGCATGAGATGCTTGTGAATTATGCAAGAATGCATGTGATGCTTGGTTTAAGCATGAGCAAAGGAGTTTGTTGTTGTTTTTAATGATGCTACATACATGTGATTTTAAAAGTGCATTGATGCTTTAATGAGCGTGTTTTAAAGGAAGGCATGAGTTTGCAAATGATGTTACAATGGTTTATGAAATGCATTGATGAATGTTGGTTTTAGCGATCATCACTAAGTTATATGCTTACGCTCATTTGTTTCATCAATGCAGAGAATTGAGCATTCAAGGCAGCCCAATAGCAAGGGGATTCCAAGAGTTTTGGCTAAACAATGTATGTGGTTTACCCTTAGTGTAATAAGAAAAAAAAAAAGAAAATATTTTATATGCGAGAGACTCCATAATTGATTATTGAGGTAATGTGAAAGTGCATGTGTATGATTGGTCCTATCAAAGACTTGGTATCTAAGAGTGTCTTGTACACTACCTTTCTTTCTTAGGAACATACCTGGTACCATTATTCATTGACTATGCCTATGATTTTTTTTATCTTCAATTATGATTACGTATTGGGCTACCGCATAACATAGTACAAAAATTTCAATAAGAAATGATTATCATGTTAAACCAAAAATTAATTTGGGTGAAACATATGTTGTTAATCATGTTAAATCAAATAGTAATTTGGTCGAAGCAAATGAGATAATTTTTGTGATTATTTTTCAAAGTCGGTATTTTTTTACTGATCTAAAAAAGTGTATGATAGACAATAGTTCTACTGGGCACATTTTTAGACATCTAAATGTCTTTATGTCCTACTCTGGACCACATATTATTTTTCTATTTTTGGGTTTGCTCGGTACTATAAATAGCATGCAAAGCTTAACCTTTTAAATCATCCTAAAGTATAATCTACTTGCTTTCTTTTATTCTCTCATTTTAAACATATTTTAAAGTCGAGTATTTATTATAGGGCATATTTCACCGTAAAATATTCTTAAGGATAATATCTAATGACATCTAAAGCAAGTCTCATTTTTAACTTTTTTTTCGATTTAACCAAATATTTTTCCTATAATGCACTAGGAGCAACTAAGCCGAATATGGAGAGCAAAAGCCGCGACACACCAGCACTATAATATCCCCAAAACTACTTATACTAATATTGTTAAACACTTAAACTCTTACCGAAATCAATACTTATTAGGGATGAAGGAAATCTCAATCTTTTGTCTATTGCACTGATAGTAACTATTGTTTACAATTTCATCTTTGGTCATTTATTGATATCTATATGAGAATTTTAGTGGACTAATAGAATCCAGTGTTCTTACAATATTTATCAAATAATCCCTAATGGATTTGAAAGGTTGTGGATAAATCCAGGTTCCTAGTTGATAAAAAAATCACTAAATTTAAGCATTTCAAAGTTGCTCAACAACGTGGTTTCGGAAAAAAACTAAACCAATTTCGAAACCAAATCTAATATTAGGGTACTTATCGAGCGGGTCGATCGTGAGTTGAATAGTGCTCGATTTGTGCTCATTAAAAAATTTCATTGCTCGACTCAACTCGTTGCTCATTAACCTCGATAAATTTTTGCTCAACTCGTGCTCGTTAAAAATCTCATTGCTCGACTTGAATCATTGCTCGTTAAGCACGCCAAAATTTTTACCTTATTTTTTAAAATATATGTAAAATCTAGCGATACTATTGGAGCTTAATATAAACATACGAATTCAGAAAAACTGTGAGGACTGAGGAATAAATAAACGAACATGTCATGATTGAGTTGGAGATGGAGTCGATATTAGAGTGTGAGATTTTTTTTAGTTTTTTAACAATCTTCGATGAACAACAAAAGAGTTCAAGATTTTAACTTTCAATCATATTTTTTATATGGGAATTGAAGACTTTTCTTATTTTTTTGGGTAAACTACTGCAGGGGTCACTTTCGTTTCCCGTTTGTACAGATTTAGTCACCACTTTTGAAAAGTGCCAATAAGTGGTCATCTACGTTTTCGATGTGTAAAGACTTGGTCACTCCGACGTTATAGTCCGTTAGTCCCCTAACGGATTGCTGATGTGGCGGAATTAAAATAAGGATAAATTACTGCAATAGCCATTAAAATTTATCTCATGTACATTTTTTCTCCTCAATTTAAAAAAGTAAACATTATAGTCACTAATAAAAAGTTTCTTTATAATTTCACCCTTAAATTTTTAAAAATTCATTTTCAATCCTAAAACTTTACAATCAATTAGTACAATAATATTATAAATGCTTAGATGAAAAATAGGTGCCCAAAGTATACCCTTTGAAACTTAGGTGCCCAAATTGCTCCTATTTAATAACTCAAACTTAAAAATTTAGTCCACTAACTACTAAAAAATTCGATTCATAAACTCGACTCAAAAATTCAAAATAAAGTTTGAATTATAAAATAGAAATTCCAATAACTCGAATTTTTTTAGTAGTTAGTGGACTAAATTTATCCTTATTTTAATTCCGCCACATCAGCAATCCATTAGGGGACTAACGGACTATAACGTCTGAGTGACCAAGTCTTTACACATCGAAAACGTAGATGACCACTTATTGACACTTTTCAAAAGTGGTGACTAAATCTGTACAAACGGGAAATGAAAGTGACCCCTGCAGTAGTTTACCCTATTTTTTTTACTTTTATACATAAAGTAATAATAAAAGAAAAAGGAAATATTAATTATTGTATTTTAATTTCTTATTAATACAAATTAACTTTTTGAATTCTCGAGAAATACAAAAGGTTTGGAAATTTGAAACTAAATATTTTATTGGTAAATTACCTAGCAAGTCATTGAACGTTTCCCGAGTTTTCAACTAGCATTTAAATTCTTGGAACAATTTTTTAAGGTATTCACAAAAAAATCATTAAAAATATAAAAAAATAACGTGGTGCTCGCAGACTTATTGAGTCGAGTTGGGCCTTACTCGACTCAGCTTGCTAAAATTTCGAATCGAACTCAAATTCAAGTCGACTCAACTCAAGTTGACTATTGACCAAGTTTTGACCATGTTGAACTTGAGCTGTTTGCAAGCTGGTCAACTCAATTGGCACCCCTAATCCAATATGAAAAATCACTTGGGAGTTTTGAAACTCACTAGATGGTTTAAACTCCTTCCCTGCTTTCACCATTTCAAGCTCGGAAATGGTTCTAAATACCCTTAAATTCAATTACAATAATTCCTATCCTATCACAAACATCAAAATGGACAAATATGGACCTAAAGCAACCATTTCATACATTAATGACATTTCTACCTTGGAAGAATTTAACCAATCAAGCACAATATCAATACAGCATGTTCATCACTTATCAAGCATATCAACATTCTTTATACACATTCAAATTGGTAGTAGTTTCTTACCTTGCTCCAAAATATTCAATATAATCTTCCTTCAAGCTTCATCCAAGACTCTTTAAATTGCTAGCTTTTGAAGGGTTCCTCAAGATTTAAATACCCATAATACCAAAATACAATGGGTTATATTTTGTCACCATCAATACCTTTTAAAGTATAAAAAATAAATAACTATGAATACACAAAAATTAACCCAAACTCTCACTTTCCAAATCTTATTTACTGCTTTGAAAAATTACAAGGAAAACAAATAAAATTTTCCACTCTCGCGTGGCTAACATATTTTATTTGAATAAAAAAATGTATATACAAATATGTTCTGAAATACGAAAATTTGGGTTATTACAGTGGCATTTGTTTGGTTAAGTTTTTTTTTATTGTTGGGACCCGAATACCCAATAAGCGTGTTGCAACACCATGGCAAGTAATATCAAATATATGTTTTTGATGTTGTGTGACCCCGGCCCTTATTCAAATATACTCGAATGATAATTTCAAATATAAAGTTTACGTTCACGATGCTGCTTGCCTCACTTAAGGTTTGCAATTGATTGTGTTGCATGAGGCTAACTATGATATTATATATATTGCCTTGTTGATAAAAAAATGTCTTAAGGTGACTAGTTGTAGCATTACATGTTGATGTTTTTGCCATCTTACTCATGCTGGCTACATCTTTATATTTATAATTTGTATGAAGTGTAGTTGAGTAGAAGTCTACCACTGAACTTTGTAAGTTTATCGTTCGGAATCGCTGTTTCAGTTCGCCGGTTAGTAGGTTGGCAACGTTATTTGGAGGAGTTCTATCAGTAGGGATAAAGTTAAGATTAAACATTGGGAGGAGCAAAGGTCTATTAAGCCTTTAAATCTTAAAATTGGAAGAGGCAAAAGCTTTATTTTATTAGTATTTAAACGAAGAATACCTCAAATGCAATTATACCAAAAAAAATTTGACTCCGTCCTTATCCATCAAAGTAGGATTTCAACGCATCATCTCATTTCATAGTACAATACTTAAAATTTTGGGCTATATATTAGTATGACCCTATTATTATGTTCGTAATTTATATTTTGGGATTGTAAATTTTGAGTCGAATATTAGTATTTTAAATTGCTAAAGCTCTTAATCGTAAACATTTTAATGACTTATATACAATTTCATGTTGGACTTTATGACACTATGAAAACTTTTCTTTTTGGGCTAAATTGGGTTAAAATTTTGTCCGTGTAGTTTGAGCTTGAGGCCCAAACAAATATAGAGTGTTACAAAACGAATATATTCGCGAACACTAAATAAACTGAGTCCGAACACACTAAATAATAAAATAAACTGATTTAAAATATTATATTAAAATTTTAAACAAACATAAACAACTTAAAAAATAAACATACGAACATGAACACAAGTTCGTTTTAGCCCAATTCATACACCCCTAAATTGAGAAGAATTCGTTTGTCCCAGGATTTTGTTCTTAAATTGACGAGACACACTTTTGTAATTAATCTTTTAAAGGGGCTAATTTTCTAAATAGTTTTAGGAAGGGCATTATTCTAATTAAAAAACTAGTGAAACCCACCACAAAACTAGGGATGGTCATTATGATTAAAAAAAACTAGAGAGGGTAATTTGACCCACACACAACGGTAGATGTGAGTAAAACTCGACTCGAAAAATTTAAAATTTTCAACTTGACTCCAGTCAAAATTTTATAAACTCGACTCGAAAAAATTTCTAATAAAGTTTAAGTTGTAAAATGAAAATACGAATAACTCGAAGTCTTTAATAATTAGTGGATTGATTTTTAAGTTCGAGTCGAGTCCTTCAACTTTTCCTTATATATATGTCACACATGAAAAAATATGAAGAAATATATATACATATCTTATATGATTAGAGAAAGTCGTTTAAATTGAAATCAAATTGTACTATAATATGATAAATAATTATAATTAAATTTGTATAGGAACTCGAATAACTCGAAATTTTTTGATTCGGCTCGATCGAAAGCTCACCCCTACCCAACAGGTTTTGACCCGACCCAATCATATAGGGTCGAGTTTTATTAAAGAAAGTTTCGACTTCGGGTCAGGTTCATTTTGAGCTTTTTAGGATAGTGTCGAGTCGGGTTTGAGTTTAAGGTGAAAAATATCTAACCCGGCCCGACCGAAAATAGTAGTTTAATTTTATTCTAAATATTTAGGTATAATTGCTATAATCTCTCTCTCTATATATATTTTTTCAATCATCTCCTTATTTTGTCGAATAAAAATAGAATAATTATTATAATGTCCCTTTCTATTTTTATTTTTTTCAATTAACTCCCTATTTTGTCGAAGAAGAATAAAAATAATATTTTTTATTTATGTCAGGCCGAGTCAAATTCGAGTTCGGGTTTTACTCTAAAATTCGGATCGAATCCATGTCAAGTGGAATCTCATAAAATATCAGGTCAGGTTCAATAGAGGTGCTATATTTTCGAGTTGGATACGAATAGACAAAAAAACCGGACCCATGGCCATCTACACAAAACTGGTTGAAGGACAGCATGGAGATTTCGCGTGGTCAGGAAACATAGAAAGGAGAAATCGACTAAAGTACGGCGAGTTACAGAATTACTCCGTGAACCTTTTCCCCTCTTACATTCCACCCAAAATACAATTAACAAACCCTAAATTCAAACACCTGATCTTTACGATTTCGTATATAAAGAACAAAAGAAACGCGAGCAAATTAGACTTTTAGTCTCCCAGTCGTGCCCTAATTCAAGTTCAAATTCCCCTAGCTTCCATTCAGTGGATGAGGCTTGGATTTCATTGCAATTTGGTTTGTTCTTTCAGTGGTAATTCAAATTTTAAATTTATTAGCTTTTTCGTTTGTTAGTCGATTTTGCAAATTAGTCAACAGCTTGCCTTCAGATTTATCAATTGTTTTTTAAAATTTGTTTCAATTTTTTTTTCTGCTGGGTACATGTTAACCTCTTTCTCTTTAATGTTATATGCTTGTTTACTGAGAAAATTCAGAAAAAAAGAGAGATGATATTGGGACATTTATCTTTTTAGTTGTCTTTAACATTTTAATTGTTTGTAATGCGAATGGAGGAAGTTTGTGATGGGGGCTTAACCAATCAGTATATATATCCCAAGGGTTTTTTCCTTTTTCTTTTTTGAATACGAAGCTGCACTTTATTTCGTGTTAATATTCCTTATAATCTTTTGCTGAAATTAGTATAGGGTTAGATAAATTGCATTCTTTTGGATGAATATACAATTTAGTGAGGGAAAGGTGCATGCTGCCATATTGTGGTTGAATTATGCATTCTATTTGTAGAATGGTTTGAGGGGATTTCAGAAGCTTGTTGGTGGATATAGAGTAATGGGCAGCAGCGAGATGGATAAAGCTGTAAAAGAAAAGGAGCCAAAGACACCGCCTGCTACACAGGTATTCTTTTATTGTTGTTTGAAAATTTTGGTTTATGTTGCTCCGATTGTTCTTTTTCACAAGTTTGTTTGTTTTAATGATCTTCTTGTTTCTCAGGAGGCGTCTTCGACATCTAACTCGGGTGTGGTAAATGCGGACTGGTCTGGGTTTCAGGTTTGTTAGATAAATATCTGTAGTTCCAATGCTTTATATTCAAGTTTCATATGTTATTCAGATCATTACATGTGGATTGTTGTTTGCTAACAGGCATATTCTCCCATTCCTCCACATGGTTTCTTGGCATCAAGTCCCCAAGCTCCCCCATATATGTGGGGTGTTCAGGTACTTATGGTTTTGCATTGGTATCTTAGGATGGTGCATTTTTAGGATTGTTAAATTAGTTCTTTTACGTGTTAGAGCTTGAAGATTTGGTGGCATGATTAACTATCAAGATTTAATGATTTCATTTGATGGTTGGTAAAGCTTTCATGTAATTCTTTCTTTGTTGCAGCATATTATGCCTCCCTATGGTACCCCACCACATCCTTATGTTGCAATGTATCCTCATGGTGGAATATATGCACATCCATCCCTTCCTCCAGTATGTTCTTTTGAACTATTATTAGGTTTCATTTCTTATGTACAATATCTCAAGACTTGGAGCTATCATTTTGACATGGTCTAATCTTCGACAGGGATCTTATCCTTTTAGTCCTTTTGCTATGCCTTCGCCAAATGGTATTGCTGAGGCTTCTGTAAGCAGTTTATCTTACTTTGTCTTATGATTTGTTTTTTTGGAAAGGTGTTCCTTTATGTCTATGCCTTCCAAAGGATTGACTCTAGATATTTTTAGGGAAATACTCCTGGAAGCACGGAAATGAATGGTAAGCCTCCTGAAGTGAAGGAAAAGTTGCCTATTAAAAGATCAAAAGAGAGTTTAGGCAGTTTGAACATGGTTACCGGAAAGAACAGTAATCTTGGTAAAACATCAGGGGCTTCTGCTAACGGAGTTTCTAAAAGGTATGGAAAAAAAGAAATGATCTTGCAGTTGTTGTGTAGTTTTTGGTTGTTAGTTACAAGGAATATTTCTCATGTCAATTTCTGGGGGAGGGGGGTATTCTTGAGTCTTGACCTTCATATGTAGTCTCATGGTGAAATTTTAATAGAATTGAGTAATACAGAACAGAGCTCACCAAACACAGCACTTGCATTTGGGTTTCATTTGAGAAGTCAATGAAGGCCTTTATTGAAGTAGCTTAAGGAGCAAATCTCTTGTGATTCTCTCTTTATTTCTGGTATAGTAAGTGTTAGAAAGCTTTGCGAAGTGCTTGTAAAAGTCATTCATACAAGGTTTGAATTAGCTTGTTGTTTTGCGGCTTAAAGTTTAAGATGATTTTAGCCGACAGATGTTTTTTGTCCTTTCTTTGAGCCTCTTAGTTGGTGCTCTGAAGTCAGTATCTGGATTTTTTAATGCATTAGTTCATCCGATCTTAAATTATTTGCTTGTACTTGCTACCAAAACTATTGCCCTAGGTGATTTAGCTGATGGTGGAATAATTATCATGCATGTGTAGTGCTGACAGTGAAAGTGAAGGTACAAGTGAAGGCAGTGATGCAAACTCCCAGAATGTGAGTGCAAGGCCTCTTCCTTTTATTTGCTTATTATTTTGAATAGGCCATCTCCTTTTATTAGTTTATCCTTTTAAACATGCTTTGCTTATGTATTTTTCCTGTCTTGGAGGTTGTGATTAACCTGCCAAAGTGATAGGATTCCAGGACAGGACTTTGCAATTTCATGAATTTCTGCCCCTTCTCATCTATTAGTTTATTGTACAGTTTGGATATGAATCACTCTTTTGTTCTATTAAATACATCGAGTTAACTGTGTTGATTGCCTGGGAAAGGGAATAATCCCAAAATAAGTTGTTTTGGATGGAACTGCTTCCAGGGTTCTTTCTCTGAAGTCGCAATACTCTTGTAGCTTCTCAATCATTTTGTTCATAGCTACTAGGAGTTATCCTGCCAACTGATCATATTAATTTTCTTTTATCTAATACATGGGAAACAAAGTTTAATGGGCCTTCTGTACCCAATTATCAGCACTATTACAACTACCCATGTGTTGCAGCTTCTCTTGGAACTCTTCCAATGATGAGAAAACTTTAAACATTTCATATTTATTCAAATTCAGGCATTTACCTATATCACCTTGTTAATTTTTCCAGACCAATATGCAATAAAATGTCATTTTCTTCATTTTTAGGAACTGCAATTGAAGTCTGGAGGTGGAAAAGATTCTGGAGAAGGTTAGATGGTGATAATGTCATGACATTTTTGCATTGTATTATTGCCATTTGTGTATGTGTTCTAAGAATGTCTTCAATGGTTCTTATATAGGTGAAGCATCTCAGAATGGAGGTCCTACTTCAGCCCATTCAATAGCGAATACAGCAATGGCCATTGTACCTATATCAACTACTGGGGCAACCACAGCTGTTCCTGGTCCAACAACTAACTTACATATTGGGATGGACTACTGGGGCACACCAGCTTCATCTAATGTTCCTGCAATGCATACAAAGATTTCTTCGACCCCAGTTGCAGGAGGAATTGTAACCCCTGCATCGCGGGACAGTGTTCAGTCTCAGCTTTGGTTACAGGTTCTCTCTGAACATAGTGAAATTCAAGATCTCCTTAGAGTTGATTTATATGCTTTTGGCTGTAGTGCTATGCTTTTGTTCATGAAATGTTAAATTTAAACTAAATTTGCTGGATTTTAAATCAAGGTTTTTCTCCTACAATGAACTGCCACATCCTACCCTTGTTTATGTGCTTCTAAGAAAGTGTTTCTCCATTTCTTTTTCTTTTGGTGTTGTGTGTAACTGGCACTATGTCTGGTTTTATGGATTTAGGATGAAAGGGAGCTTAAACGACAGAGAAGGAAGCAATCAAACAGAGAGTCCGCTCGGCGATCAAGGTTGCGTAAGCAGGTACTGAAGTACCCTTAAGAAATTGTAGATCCTATTATCTGCCATTAAAGGCTCACAAATGAGTTATTTATCTAAATGCTTACTATTAAATCAGGCGGAATGTGATGAGCTGGCTCAACGTGCTGAAGTCTTAAAGGAAGAGAATGCCCACCTTAGATCAGAAGTTAATCGTCTCCAGAGCGAGTATGAGCAGCTTAATGCAGAGAATACCTCTCTCAAGGTCATATTTTGTTCTTGGTTTGTTTTGCAAAATATTAGAACTTGTATGTTTCTACTCTTCAAACCGTAGTCTGCCATGTCCAAACCTAGTGCCTAGCTTTGCTTCCTAATATGAGTCAGCATAAATGCAGGAGAGGCTAGGGGAAGTTCCTGGGCACGACGATCTGAAGTCTGGTAGGAATGACCAACATAGAAATAATGATGAACAAACAGAGACTGTGCAGGGTAGTCACTAGGTTTCATACACCCTGTTTCATGTCTCCTCCAGGAGCATAACCTAACCAAATTATCTACAGAAAGTTTGTAGTCTGTATGCATGTTTAAACAGAGACTGATTGGCTTGTCTTTAGAATCAAAGCCTTAGGATGTTATGTGATACCTTTCTCTATTGAAAGAGGGGTACAGTTCAACTTTTCAAGCTTGTTTATGTTAAAATATGATTGATGAATGTGCAACTGTGGGAAGCAATGATGCTTTTACCACATGTATTCCCTCCTGGCTCCTATTACCTTTGACTAATTTATGGCCCTTTTATTTCTGATCAATGTTACTATTGAGCAATGCCAAGCATGCACGAGCACTTTTGGTGATGATACAACGTCGGAACAAATTATGAAATCATATAAATTGTTTTTTACAGTGAAAGTAATACTAAACAGATTATAAATTATGATTTGATAAACCAAAATATAAGAAAAATACTGCTTTTAGCTTTTAAATTTTAAATTTCACATTTCTTCATCTCCCTATCTAAATAAAAATTTGTTAATCTAGGCCATATGGACAACTTTGTTCGGCTAAAATGGTTTAGTCTTGCAGCAAATGGCAGGAAAGCGTACAAACTTTGAGAAACAAAAGATAGTGTAAACATAGTGGTAAATCAAAGAATTTTGACACCTTATTTGTCATAAGCAGCTATATTTTGGGGGCTGAATAGTCGAACCAACAAAGCAGACGCTGAGCTGACAGACACAGCTCCACAGGCAGCGGAACAGTAATTCTAGGGCCTGCATTACCATTACAAATAAGATACAAACGACGAAACCAAGTTTCTATTTTGCAAAAACTGAAACTGGCCGACTTGAGGTGGAAGAACGACTTCAACCGACTGCCTTTTTTGCAGTCGGGTCGGTTCTAAGACCGCTATCAGCCTATCACCCTGTTTTTGTCAAATAGCCATTTAAATCACATTCCCTTTTAACCTAAAACCCAAGTTTCGAATCATTCAAGCAGTGTAAAAAATACATGTTCAAATAGGCAGCAACAAAAACAAGTATAATTTTCACATTCTTCGAACAAAATCCTAACACTGGAAATGCTTTACAAAGTCACACATGTAAATTAAGAACGTAGCATTCTCATATATAATGGAAAATCAAACAATCAACTAACATTTTTGTTCTAAGAATAACCTAATGATCGAAATGATTTACATTTTCAATATTAAAATATAAATCTGAAAAATATGCATTGAACGGACCTGAATCACAATGAAAGGGCAACGCAGCTTAAAACACGAAAATAAGCAAAAGCGTGAAACGACGGCAAGACCGTGTGAGGGCTGAAAATGCGAGTGAAACGGTTTAGATAGAGAAAAGGTGGCTGTCGGCTGTCTGAGAATCAAACAAGGAACAGACGGCGTAATGGCGCCGGGAACAGCCACGGGTAGATGAATCGAGAAGGTAGGTTTGGTGGTCGACTGGGGCAGCATCCGGGTGTGTGAGCCAGGGCCTTTTCTTTTTCCATTTTTCTCTTAATTTTAGAAAGTTAGGGTTTAAGTTTAGATTTAGATTAAAAGAGAAATTACATCATGGACTTGACTTATCACATCAATTATAGTTTCATCTAATAAAAATTATATAATTTATTATTATTTTCTACATCATTAACTTAAGAATACGATAACTTTCATGAAAATTAATTTTTAAGAGCCATGTAAAAAAATTAGTGAAGATTCACTTATTGAAAAAAATAATAACAAAAAAAAGAGTAAAATAGGTAGTTTTTATTGCTTGAGAGTATAGTTGATGCGTTGAGCCAAACTCACATATAATTTTTCAAAATTTAGATATTTACCGTTTAGGTTTTTTTTTGAATTTTTTATGTTTAAACGTTATTAATTATTAATTTTATAAGTGTTTAATTTTTAGGGGTCGTCACTAAATTATTAGGGCACTTTTAATATAGTCATTAAACTTTTAAAACTTCTATTATAATTATTGAATTTTTAATTCATTTTTATTACGATCACTCGACCGTTAACATACATTAAGGGATAATGTTGGAATTACAAAATTATGAATAATAACACATTTAATCCTCTATATTTATAGAATCATTCAATTTAGTCTATTTCAAATAAAAACCCATAATCTCCCCGTACTTCTTTGAAATTTCATCACATTTATCTCATAAAAGAATACTCTCAATATTTAAAACATGATAAATGTGTATGATACGATATGAGAAAGATGGTGCTATCTAGTTAATAGCAAACATGTTAAGTGGCTATTAAGTATTAACCACAAAGAATGAACTATTTATCATTGCTAGCGCTGTTCAGAAAAGGCCTCCTTAGCTTTTTGTCCGGCAGAACATTCTTGTAACTACCATATCTCGTAGCTAAGCCAACACCTCTTAAGGACAACTTTTTTCCTGAAATTCTAATGCATAAAGTAATTGATCTGCTAATAAAAAGTGAAAAACTCATATATTGCAACAACATAAGCACATACCATCTCTTTTGGAGCCAGAACCATTCTTTGAGTCATTGAATGAAGGGCTTTTACTTCATATTCAGCTCCATTAAGTTGAATTACAATGGCTGCAACCTCATCTTTAGCATTCTAATTCGGCTTTGTCTAACCTATGACCTACAGGATAAGTTAAGGTGTATGCAATAACATTAATTAAGTAGAAAATTCTATTGTTGCTTTTAATACGAAACATTTAATAAGAATCTCATTTAAGAGGATTATTTGATTATTTAACACTAAACCTTAAATCTTAAATCCTAAACCCTAAACCATAATCCCTAAACCCTAAAATCATAGGCCATAAACCATAAACCCAAAACACTAAACCATAAACCCTAGACCCTAAACCATAAACAAAAACCATAAATCATAAACCCTGAATCTTAAACACTTAAACAACATGAGAATTAATATTATTAAATGAGTAATCAAAGAATCCTCTTAAAGGAGATTCTTATTAAATGTTTCTTATTAAATTTAACAATAGAATCTTCTAATTAATTAATGTTATTAAATAGACAAAGCCTTCTAATTCAAGCAAAATCAATGCATAAAATAAAACATTAGGGAATGAACGGTAGGTCTGCTGTACGACAGGTTAAAATAAGGCTACTATACGGCGTAACCGTTTCTTTCTTTTACCTGGTTACCAACTTAAGATGTTATATATATTAATAACAATCTCAGCTGCAACCTAAATTGTTATGATTTTGGGTAATATTTTAGGTTTATGTTTCCAAACTAAAATGTTATATGTATTGGTAACTTTTTAGGTTGAAACCTAAATTGGTATCATTTTAAGCCACAACTTAAATTGTTATAATTATTGTGATGAAGAGGAATAGAAGAAGGAGCTAGTTGAAAGCTAGGGATATTTGTGGATTCAGGTATCCCGTAACTTCGAGATAAGAGGTGAGTGTAGTTATGCACTCGGGATGACAAGTTGTCACCCTAATCTTTGTTGATTGATCACTTTGTTTTAATGGTGTACATTTTGCATAAGCTCAAGTAGAGCACATTGGGGAGGGAAACATGACTTATGGCATAGTATCTTTATAAATCTTTTGTTTATGGTTGCATTCTTATGCACTTTTCTATGCTATATTATGATGTATGAATGTGATGATAAGCTACCGTGTAATAAAGATTTGAAGCTAGCTTCTGGACAAAGATGCCATATTTAAAGAAGATGTTGAGCCTTATTCTTATAAAGTCATGAAATCTTAAAGCTTAAAAAGCTAAAAGCTTGTTATATGTTATAAGACATTAAGAAAAGAAACAAGATAGATGTGAGAGAGGGGCCATGGTGGCCGAAGATGTAATGAATAATGATGGCTTGTGTGTGATCGATGGTTAGGGATTTGTTGTTTTGGAGAAGATGAATAAGATATTTTCCAGAGAGAACAATGTGTTTCTCTGTATTTTCCTATTATTCTTAATTATTCAAATGTGTGTAAGGTGAGCCTTTAAATAGGCAATTACAGAGTTTTAGTATAGTTAAACTATACTTTTATCTCTAATTGAAATAATATTTATCCTTAATTTAAATAATAACTTACACCCTCCCTCAAACTCTAACACTTCTCGGATAACTTACACTCCCCTCAAGCTGGTGAGAAAATGTAGTATAGCACCAGCTTGGATCTTGGATGTGATGCCCTACTCATATTTCTTCTGTTGTTTCTTAGAGAAAAAGAAAATCTTCCATTTCCAGGAGCCATTGAGTTGAACAACTAGAATATAATCACGTTGTTCTTTGCACGGTCATTGTTGAAAATTTGCAGATAATGTTGATAGTTTCGGCATCCTTCTTGAGATGACTACCAATTTTGCTGTAGTTGTTGGTTATGCACTTTCCTTAGATGTCTTCCAGCTTTCCTCTGTCAGTGATGATTTTTTTCTGGTTTTTGCATCTTCTTCTGAGATGTCTTTCAGCTTTTTCTGCCATTCACGGACTAAGTAGCTGATTCCATTCAATAACGATCACGGAATCTACACCCCCCCTCAAGCTGGTAGTTACATGTACTAAAGTCTCAGCTTGGGTTTTTTATGTAGAATCCCTTGAAAAATAATATAGTTTTTCTTTAAGGCTAAACTAAAACCTTTTCTCTTATCTTAGTTTTTTTAAGGCTAAACTATAACCTTTTCGACAAAACAACAAAAATAAACGAGCAGAAATTTCACCAGAGATGCAAGATTCCAACGAAGGAGAAGCCAAGGAACGAGCATGGCCTAATGATGGCAGCGAAAAAAGTGTGCATATGAAAAATAATCAAATCAGAGATGGAAGCAGTGGTGACGACATCAAGACCGTTGTTGGCTCATGATACCATGTGAGAAAGGGGCCATGGTGGCCGGAGATGCAATGAATAATGGTGGCTTGTGTGTGATCGGTGGTTAGGGATTTGTTATTTTTGAGAAGATGAATAAGATATTTTCTAGAGAGAACAATGTGTTTCTCTGTATTTTCCTATTATTCTTAATTATTTAAATGTGTGTAAGGTGAGCCTTTAAATAGGCAATTACAGAGTTTTAGTATAGTTAAACTATGCTTTTATCTCTAATTGAAATAATATTTATCCCTAATTTAAATAATAACTTACACTCTCCCTCAAACTCTAACGCTTCTCGGATAACTTACAATAGATTGCTTAAATCATAAGATACCCTCATAATCTTAAGCATAAGATATCTAAGTTGCCTATCCAATGAAAGTCCTTGGACACTTTGGCATAGTATATGGTATATTTTAGGACTACGGTCCATGAGCTACGGCTCGGGGGACGCCCCTTATTATATGTGATATCTTGGCGACAGTAGGAGGTAAAGGGGGAGATGTACGGAGATTGGCGACAATTTGGTTGGATAGAGAAGAGAAGTTAGGATTATTATGATCAGACACAAGCCATTGCTTTGTGCTTTGAGCTATGTGAAACACGGGCCAATGCTACTCATGACCAAAAGTGATCCAAGCTAAACGATTTAAAAGATTTGAATAAAGTTGAACTTGTGATAAACTATGAATAAAAAGGCTTTGGTGGCAATGTTAATAAAGTTGTGGAGCAATGCTCCCCTATGATAAAAAATTCACATGAGGTGAATATATGCCTAAAATAAGAGGCAATAAGCTTTGAATTGAAACTTTGATAAGTATATTGAGAAGACTTCAGTAAGATAAAGTACAACCTTTGATAAGATTGATAAGAAAACTCGAGGAAATTCAGTTAAGACTCAAAAGAATGTGAATTTGGATTAAGTTACTAATAAACAAAGACTTGTTTAAGGTAACTTGAGATATAAGATTTTGGTTGTTCATATTGCTTCTATATTGTTTATCACTTCGTTCTATCATGGTTACTACCTCACTTAGGCTATATAAATCTAATGCATTCATCATCATGCATTTATAGGATATAAGATTAGCTTTGAATTGATCGTCATAGAAGGTTGCAAGTCACTCCTCAAAGTTCTAAGTATTGTTCGTTTTTCCTTACAACTGGCATATGGCATTGTATAAACATACATGTAACTTTAAATATAAAACAATTCATATTATTTATGGTTTGTAAATGGCCTCTAAGATAATCATTTTGGTAACTACTTTTATTATAACATTAATTGTTTGATGACTATTTCGATTGTTATCTGATTAAGATAGGTTATTTGTGGCATAAGTTTATGTTTAAAGTGGTAAATGATAAGTTTATAGATTTTGATCGAAGTAGTCTTGGTCTTTTGATAATTGTATTTGGTTTGCGTTTGGCGTAGAGTTCATATCTAGTATGTTATGAGTTCTTATTATATGAATCTTCCATGTTCGCTTTGGGTTATAATCTGAATATGTTGTTTTCAAACTACAGTGTGTATGAGGGATGGAAATCCTATACCCTTTTCGGTGCCCCTACATATGCCCCCACGCTCAAAATTAACTTTAGGTCTAGGGTTTATGGTTTTAGGTTAGGGATTGTGGTTAGGGTTTAATGAATTTAGGGTACGATGTATTTTTAGAGTATATAATTTAGGGTTTAGGATTTAAAATTTAAGGTTAGGGTTTAAAATTTAATTTTGTAGTGTTTTTTAGTGTTGAGGCATATGTATATGCACCGAAAAAGGGCAGACGAATTTTATCCGTGTACGAGTTAAACATGAAATCTGGTATAACAAGCATGTTTCTGTATTTATATTTCTCATTTCGATCTTGGAACTTGGACTTCACTTCGATCTAATAAATATGTAATGTTTTGTAAAGATCGTAAAGGGTAATAATAAACAAGTTATGATTTTTAATTTGTTATTTCATGATTATGATAAATAGAACGATATAAGGATTTTGATTATGGTTTACTGACCTAAATGTAGATATATGCATATTTATAATGGACATAATAGTATTATTTGTTAGCTAAATGTTTTTATGTGTCTGGACTAGTTGATTAAGTGAATTCGTAATTGAATTACCGGTGACTCTTGTTTTGTAGTTCTTTTGTAGCTTAGTAATCAAATGAATCTTATGGAACTCAATTATGACCAATGATTTGTATATTTGATTAGAATTACTACCTTTAATTGGCTGGTAATGTTTTAAATAAGAATGGATCTAACATGAGTAAAGTAATCATGTATATATGAATGTAATTGAATAATAACCTTAGATAGATCGTGACGCGAAATAAATTTGAACCATAAGTGATTTATAGAAGGAAAAGCTATATTAAGAGGATAATATTTTTTCTATTGGTTTATTCATTCATTAAAAGTTTTGTGAAGATGTTGTGTTCCTAATTGATACATTCTTGTCTTAATGTTAGAATTATATTTTCGATGAAATCCAATAAATTTGGTAAATATATGTATATTAACTATGTTAGATATATCCAAATGTTGGCACGAAGTAATTCGAAGGTTAATCAAGATAAGAAAATGTTTGTTTACATTCCAAAATAAATTTAGTAAATATCATTTCTTAATTAGGATCTTCATGTTAAAGAATGTTTTTTGTTATTCTACCTCGAAATCTAAAAAAGTTTACTTTTAGTCAAGTTTTTAAGGAGTGTGTTTTCGGTGACACCTTTGATTCCGATTTTCTTTCGAACCGGGTTGAGGGTGTTACAAATCTAAACTCAGTTAGAAGGGGTAATCTGATCGTTTAAAATCCACATGGGAAAATAGGGGGACATGAGCTTATTTTTAAATTTTTTCAAAAATAAGAATTTTTTTAAAGTTCCACATGTCATTTTGTCAATGGTCATAGGGTTACACATCACCTTCCGTGACGGAAGTGGGTGAACCCGTTAACGGAAGAAAATACCATGTATGAAACAGAAAATTTTAAAACATTATGAATGAAACAAAGAATTTGGTATAGTTCATGTCTGAATGAGGTAATTATCCCTATTTGAAATAGAACTAAATTGATTGAATATATAAATATAGAGGACTAAATGTGCTATTATTCAAAATTTTGTAATTCCAACCTTACCCACTTAACATATGTTAACAGTCGAGTGATCGTTTTGTAACAAAATATAAAGTTTAATTATCATTTTGTAACTTTTGAAAGTTTGGTTACCGTTTTGAATTTTTTAAACAAAGTCCAGTTATCATTTGTGTACTTTACCACTTTTTCCTTTTTTTTTTTCCTCTTAGTTTTAGGAAGTTAGGATTTAGATTTTAGATATTTACCATATGATTTTTTTTTTGAATTTTTATGTTTAAACGTTTTTATTTTTAAATTTCATCAGTGTTTAATTTTTAGTGTAAACTACATTGGCTGTCACTAAACTATTAGGGCATTTATAATATAGTCACTAAACTTTTAAAACTTTCATTGCAGTCGTTGAACTTTTAATTCGCTTTCATTACGGTCACTATTATCGTTAGTTGTCATTAAAAAGGCTGATGTAGCACGTTAAAGTCTCTTTTTTTATTTATTCAAAACCCGTTGTTACCCTTTTTTAGTAACATCCCATCCTCCATTAGTCTCATCACCACCACACTTACTACTTTCATCTTTCTCGCCGACAATTGTTTGCTCCACCACCTTCATCCTCGCCACCTAGATTGATGCCGCCACATCAACCCAACCATGACCTTTGGGTCTAAATATAATGATACATGTACCATTCAGGCCCAAATCAAGGATGGATTCACATTCTCGCTTGGACCGATCACACGAGCCAAGTCCAACTTACTCAAAGATAAACTCTACACCATAGTTCAAATAGTGCTGACCAAATGCTTACAAGCATACATGAAATAACAAGAATTTCAAAAGAATACCCATTTTCCAGACTTAAAGAATTGGGTCACACAAACCCATGTTGAAGATACACACGCCCAACCCATTCAAGAGAAGGCCTTAAGCATATTTTAAGTCCATTAGTTGGGTTTTAATTGTAATTATTTAGACCCATTAATAAATTATAAAGTTTGAGTCTAATTAGTTAATTTCTAGCCTAATCTAGATTTAAATTAAACTTTAGGCCTTAGTATTCATTCAAATCAGCCCACTCCAACTTATCGCCCAAGTCAGCCTTGTCCACAAGAGAAAAGAAGCTAGCTGCCCTACCAATTCGTTCCCCTTCACTTAGAGGATGTTAGCCGCACAAGCTTGAGGAATCTAATGCAAGGAGGACTTCAAACACAACAAGGAGTTACATTCATTCCATTATTTTATTAGTTTCATAATATTTTATTATTTCTTTTAATGTTATTTTATTAGTAATAGAATTTGCTTTTACTTAGAAATTCTTGCTAGTTTAGTCATCCTTCCCCTATAAAAGAATGAGAACCTCTTCATTGTAGATTAGATTTGAATTTTTATAAAAAGTATTCTTTTGAGTACATTTTTGCATGTGTCGATAAACTTGTGCCTTCGAAGCTTTCTTCAACGTTGTTCGACCGTGTTGAGTGAGGGAGAATCTTCACACTCCGAGTTGTCAATCCAAGCGCGGGTAGAAGGATTAGTTAAAGGTGTATCACGAAGGTTGCCTAGTCCATCGCGACTAGGAGGGTTCCACGGGCGATTCCTCAATTCCACAAGCTGCCACCATCTTCTCCTCCATCCCACTCGCCATCTCCATTCCATTCAAATCTGGAATTTCCAGATTCGATTCATTACTTTTCTTTCTTCTTTTGTTGTCATGTTTAATTTGTTTTCATCTTAATATTCATCCATTATTACTTCTTAATCACGTTTCTTTGAATTTGGTTCTTGTTTTACATAATTTTCAAGAAACCTCATTGCATTCTCTCTTGAAAACGCAAGAACCCCTTGTTTCAACTTCTTGTTGAGTCTAACACCATAGGGTTGCTTCCAAGCAATCTAGAGAAGTTCCCAATGTGACAAGGCAGCCCTACATCATTTGGTATCAGATTGGACATGATTTTTGGGTAAGATTGCACAAGAATTGGCGAATTTGGAGGGCGAAAACACAAGGCTACTGGAAATGCACAAAACAAGATTGTTTGAAACATTTTGGCTTCTTTCTTCTCTATAAAGCCTAATTTTCATTCTATTGATGTTTTTATTTGCTTTATTAAAAAAACAAAAAGAAAAGCAACGAATCAAGAAAGTTCAAGAAGTGCTTTCCATGAAAAAAGTCACCCTCCTCGGCACTTCCAAGCAACACGTCGGCCACCACACAAGTTGCACATTACTTGGATTCTTTTCAAGATTGCTTTATGAGTTTCGAGTTTGCTTATTGAAGTTTCTTTCATTTACATTCAGAAAATCATTATTTCCTCATCATTTAACATCCAAAATATGATTAAAATCATTCACAAATCAATCAAAACAGTGCCCAAGCGAAAATCTTGAAAATCCATCTTTCACAGCTTTACTTAGCAAATTTCATCAATTCAATTACAAAATCTTATTAATAAACAAAACTAGAGAGCCAAAGACTTGAGAATTTCAATAAAGAACCTCGATTAGAGGAGAGAAAAGAAAGATCACCTATAACACTAGCTTTCCCCTTAATTTGCAAAGATTTTGGTGAAATTCTTCAAGAAAACTCTAACTATTTGAAGTAGAAATCCATAAGCATCATTTAGGAATCCAAAGTAAATGTAATTAGAAAATTCTCTGAAGATTTTTATGTTGAAAAGAGAGTTTGGCTGTTGGGAAAAGTTGAGAGAAAAGTTTGAAGGAAAGTTGTTACGTGAGAAAAAGATTTGGCTATTAAAAATCCTTTTTAATGAATCTCTTTTATTAAAACCTTTAATCCAATTATTTAAAACACCAAATCAAGAGAGATACCTGATACAAACTTGGTGTAATAGCTCCCTAAGGATTCTAAGTTTTGGCTCCCTTCGATTTAGCCATTAAAATAGAATTTTCAATTTTTACATTTTAGTCACCAAGCCGAAATGTCGACTTTCAATTTTTTTTTTCAAAATTGGTTTCATTTCCCTTCACTATATATTTAATTAGGATCTTAGAAAATTTTCACATAATTTTACCGCATCCCAAACTAAGATTTCCCTGAACCGACCCAAATCTCTAATCTAGATTTGTCAGACCTTAAAACATCCTTTAAAACCTCTAGACCCAAAACTGGGGAATTACATGAATCCGTGTATCCAATATGGTTTTGAGAAATGAACATGTTGATGATCACTTGTGAGCCAATATAATTGATGATGTATCATGAAATGGTTAATGATGCATAATATGTAAAGGTATGTTTTACTCTTTAAGCTTTGCATATGGTAGCTATGCATGGGAAGAATTAAATTGAGTGTTAGCAATGGATTTGTTGTTGAGTTCATAATGCGGGATGCATGATATTTAACATGCTGTTTTGATTGAGGAAAGTGCATGATTTTAAAAAGGGCATGATGGCTTTTCAAAGTATGTTAGCAAATTGAAATGAGATTTCAATGTGAGCATGAAAATGGTTTGAATGCATTGATGGTGTTTTGTTTTTTAGCATTCCTCACTAAGTCCTGTGTGCTTACGCTCTACTTTTGCCCATCAATGCAGACAATTGAGGTTTGAAGGCAGCAAGAGGCAAGCGAATTCCAAGAGACTTTGCTTTAGAATGTATGTTTAGGTTTAGCCTAAAGTAATAAGGGCAATGGGGAAATCCTTAGTGCGTTTCGAGTGATGTGTATGGACACCCTGTTGAGCATGTTTGCTTTATGGTTTTAAACTTGTAAAAGGCCTTTATTTGATGGATTGTGCATTGGTTTGAGTTTTGACTCTTGAATAGCTTATTTGCTAGGTTCCATGCCTATAGTTTACCTTTAATGCAATTTTCCATGATTTGATGTGGAATATGTGATAACTGCATAAATATTCTTGTTTTCATACCTTTTTGCTATATCATTTGCCTGTTCTTGAGTTCATACCATAACATTTAGACTGCATTTAGGTTGCATTTTCTTCTTCTGGGTGCATCTTTATCTTTGCTGGTTAATGGTCCATGTTGAGGGGTACTACTCGGAAGGTTGGTTTTGGGTTTGTTGGTGCGCAGGAAAGGAGTCAAGAGAGAAAGCTAGTGCCAGGAATTGCTATAGCATAGTGGAAGTAGATATTGGCCAGCACGTGAGAAGCACATGAGCTGCAAAAACATGTGAACATGCAGAAAAGGACGATCTGACATGTGCAGCAGCCGATACCCACCTGCAAACTGTCCTCCTTCTCCCCTCGTGGCAGACCTTGTCGGTGGATATTCCTTGGGGTTATCAAGGCATCTTTAGGGCACAAAACCCTAGAAGCCTCTACTATATAAAGGGGAGATAAGCTTGGAGAAAGTGTGACGCGAAAGAGAGGCGAAAGAGAGAGAAAGTTGCAAGGAGAGAGAAGTTTTCATCTTCATCTTCTCCACTTGGTGTTCTCCATCGTTGAAGCTCCAAGGAGTGGCCTCACCGGCCTCGAGAGAGGCGGTGGGCCTAAGACAGTCGGGCAGTCCATGACGGAGAGGGAGTTCACCTTTCTTTCTGTCGCTATAACATTTCCTTTTCATATTTTTATCTTTGGTGATGTTATCGCATTGATACGTTGGATGATATTGCCCAGCCACGAACTGTTTTAGGTGGCTTGGGTTTGATGGATGATTTTATTTTGAGTACTTTTTAATGCATGCTATAGCTTTTTCAGTTTTTATCATGTTCTATGCTTTGCTTATGCGTTTTATCACAATATTATTTTACATCATCTCTTTTACTATAGCATTTTCATCTGCAAAAAGTTCAATCAATATTGCTACAGCAAACCGTGATTACCTCCAATCATTGTGGAGATGATACTCATTCATCACTTTATTACTTGTTCGACGTGTATACTTGCACCATATTTGCGTATCATTTATAGTACACTACACGCAAGCAACAATTTTTGGTGTCGTTGCTGGGGATTGGCAATTCGTTGTTTACGGTTTTTTTGTTTATATTGTTTGTTCTTTTTGTTTTGTACATATTTATTTTAGGTTTTTCATTTTTTCCTTTCAGGTGTCCTGCTAGTGCATGACCAGAAGACGACCTAGAGGACCCCTGCAATCACCTATTTATGAAATCGAGCATTTCTTGAGACTTAGAAGACGTGTTTGAAGAGAAGAGACTAGAAACATGAACGGAGAAATACCACCCTCTCAAGGTAACGAAGATGCTATGGAAAATGGCCAGGGAGAAGCAGCTCGACCTCGAGCAATTAGAGATCATTTGATTCCTATCTTGGACGATCTCTATCCTGGAATAGTAGCTCCAGAAATTCAGGCAGCCCAGTTCGAGCTTTCTTTTCGTCATGTTCAACATGTTGAACACTATTGGTCAGTTTGGAGGTATGTCTCATGAAGATGCAAGACAACATATATGTGCTTTCTTGAAAGTGTGTGATTCGTTCAGATAGCAAGGAGTGCACGAGGATGTGCTAAAGCTTAAATTGTTTCCATATTCTTTACGTGATCGTGCTAGAGCATGGCTAAGTGGAGTGCCAGCTAGATCAATGGGGACTTGGACAAATCTATGCAAAAGTTTTCTGCTACGGTATAATCCACCCAATAGAAACACTCAGTTGAGAAATGATATTGCTTCTTTTCGTCAAGCTGATGACGAATCCATGTACGAGTGTTGGGATCGATTCAAGGGATTATTGAGGAAGTGCACAAATCATGGTTTTCATGATTGGACTCAAGTGGTTATGCTCTATAATGGGGTAAATGCTCCTACAAGGATGATGTTAGATGCTTCAGAAAATGGGACCTTGTTAGAAAAATCACATGAGGAAGCATTCAACAATCTTGATAGGGTAGCCAATAATGATTACTAGTTTCCGACCACAAGGCTTGGAACGAGGAGGAGAATCCAAGTAGCTCAAGACAGTGAGGCTGATGACTCGGTAGCCACCCAGTTAGCTGTTATAAAAAATATGCTAAAGAACCTCCAACGTCCCAACGAAGTCAAGGAAGTGAAGTCTGCAACCTCATGTCTCAGATGAGATGGAAATCACCATTTGAGTGAATGCACTGCAATTAAGAGTCAGCCAACTATGTGGGGGAATTATAACCGCAACAACAATCCATACTCCAATACCTACAACCCATGATGGCGTCAACATCCAAATTTCAGTTAGGGTAATCAAGGGCACAACAATTCTGCTCAGCCAGCGCCGCAACAAAATCTGATCGAAGCACCATCTTCTAACCAGATGATGCCGTGGCAAAGTCACAAGGGAACATCATCTTCATCGAACAGTTTGCTGGAGACTACACTCAAAGAATTTATGGTTATGACAAAAGATTTCATGAAAACCACGAATGTTTTGCTACAGGATCATACAACAAACATTAAGAATCAATGAGCCTTATTGCAAAGCCATAGTTCTTCTCCCCGAGCCTTAGAAACACAAGTTGGTCAAATAGCTCAAACCTTGCATGCGCGACCACAAGGAAGTCTGCCTAGTGACACTGAAGCCACTAAGCACCATAGCAAGGAGCAATGTAGCACACTCACATTAAGGAGTGGCAAGGAAATTAGCAAAGAAGACAAGTTTGAGGGAAAAGAGAAGGAGGTCTCTCAGCTTAACTTGTCTCACGAAGAAGATAACTCACAAGATCCTCCAGTTGAAGAGAAGGGTGAGGAAGTCATAGTAACAGAAACACCGGAGGAGGAGCCTACTTTTGCTACAGCAAAAGATGCAGCTCCACCAGTCCAGAGAAATGAAGTTAGACCCCCACCTTCTTTTCCTCAATGACTCAAGAAGCAGAAAGAAGACCTTCAGTTCCAGAAATTTGTAGATATCATGGACAAATTACATATAAATGTCCCATTTCTGGAGGCCATTGATCAGATGCCAACATATGCCAAGTTCCTTAAGGATATAGTTACAAAAAAGAGGAAGGTCAAGAAGCAAGAAACTGTCGCTATAGCAGAAGAATGCTATTCTATGTGAGCAAGCTCCCATCTAAGAGGAATGACCCATGTAGTTTTTCTATCCTATGTTCTATTGGCGATAAGTTTGTTGGAAGAGCACTTTGTGATTTGGGATCAAGTGTTAACTTGATGCCTAAGTCGATTTTTCTGAAATTGGGAATTCGAGAGGCACAGCCCACCAAGGTTGTGCTACAACTAGCAGATCATTCTCATGTTCGCCCAGAAGGAAGAATTGAAGATCTTGTGGTAAAAGTGGACATATTTATCTTTCCAGTCGACTTCTTAATCCTCGACTGTGAAGCTGGCAGCAACACACCCATTATCTTGGGTAGGCCATTTTTAGCCACCGGGCGAGCTTTGATCAATTGTGAGAAAGGTGAATTCACGATGCGAGTGGCTGATCAGACGACCACAATCAATATTCATGACACCCTTAAGTATGCAGACAATCCAGGAGTATGCCAACATATAGATGCTACAGCACATAATGTGACTGATGAGTTTTGCTGTAGCAATGAGATGCAAATGGAAGAGTTTGAAGCACTCTGCAAAAATGATGATTAAGACCTAGAAGATCTCTCAAGGGAACTGTAGCATTCTAGTCGACTCGAGGCTCGACCAGGTACGCACTTTGAACCTCTTGATTTTTTTTTCCAGAATTTGTACCTCCTAAACCTTCCCTTGAGCATGCACCTACTCTAGAACTGAAACATTTGCCAGCACATCTTAAATATGTTTACTTAGGGAGAAATGAAACTTTGCCTGTGATAATCTCATCTAGTCTCACACCTAAGCAAGAAACTAGTTTAGTAAATATGTTGTTACAACATAAAAATGCGCTAGGGTGGACTATGGCTGATTTGAAAGGTATAAGCCCTGCTATATGTATGCACAGAATTTTGCTTGATGATTGTCATAGCAATTCTGTTAAGCTCCAGAGAAGATTAAACCCAATCATGAAAAATGTGGTGATGAAAGAAATAATTAAGTGGCTTGATTCTGGAGTAACCTACCCGATATCTGATAGCTCATGGGTCAGCCCGGTGCAATGTGTATTGAATAAGGGAGGCGTGACTGTGGTAAGCAATGAGGAGAATGAGTTATTGCCTACTAGAACTGTCACGGGGTGGAGAATTTGCATGGACTATAGGAAGCTCAACAAGGCAACCAAGAAGGACCATTTTCCTCTCCCATTCATTGATCAGATGTTAGATCGACTAGCGGGCAAGGCATTCTATTGTTTCCTCGATGGGTATTCTAGGTACAATCAGATTGCTATAGCACCGGAAGACCAAGAGAAGACAACTTTCACATGCCCTTATGGAACTTATGCTTTCCGGAGAATGCCCTTTGGTCTCTGCAATGCTCCAGCAACTTTTCAAAGATGTATGCTGGCTATCTTTTCAGACATGGTCAAGGATTTTTTAGAAATTTTCATGGATGACTTCTCGGTCTCCGGAGATGACTTCGACACATGCTTGGGCAATCTTGTCAAGGTTCTAAAGAGGTGTGAGGAAGCTGACTTGGTGCTCAATTGGGAAAAATGCCATTTCATGGTAATGGAAGGAACAGTCTTAGGCCACAAGATCTCGAAGCAAGGGATAGAAGTTGACAAAGGAAAGGTCGAGGTCATTGAAAAACTACCTCCCCCACTATTGTCAAGGGAGTAAGAAGCTTCCTAGGGCATGCTGGATTCTATCGGAGATTCATCAAGGATTTTTCGAATATCTCAAAGCTGCTATGCAATTTGCTACAACAAAATCAACCATTTTTGTTTGACAAAGATTGCTATAGCGCATTCCAAGAACTGAAGAAGAAGCTTATCTCAGCACCAGTAGTCATTCCACCTGAGTTGAACGAGCCATTTGAGCTGATGTGTGATGCAAGTGACTACGCCGTCGGTGCAACACTTGGACAACGCCGAGGTAAACTCTTTCTTGTTATTTATTATGCTAGTCGCACTTTGAATGATGCACAAATCAATTACACCACCACTGGAAAAGATTTGCTTGTTGTAGTATTTTCCTTTGATAAGTTTAGGTCATACTTGATAGGCACTAAGGTTATAGTTCATACCGATCATTTAGCCATTAAGTACTTAGTGACTAAAAAGGATGCTAAGCCTAGACTTATTAGATGGATACTCTTGCTACAAGAATTTGATTTAGAAGTTAGAGATAGGAAAGGATGTGAGAACCAGGTAGCTGATCATTTATCTAGGCTAGAAAATGCTATCACACAAGGTAGTGAAACTGAAATTAAGGAGGAATTCACTGATGAGAAACTATTGTCTGCTACAACAATTCTGTGGTATGCTGATATTGTTAATTATCCTGTTAATGGTATTTTGCCTCATGATTTATCCAGCCAGGGACTCAAGAAATTTAAACATGATGCAAGATTTTACTATTGGGATGAACCCTACCTGTTCAAGCAATGTCCTGATCAGATCATAAAGAGATGTGTTCCATAAGAAGAATACCATAGCATTCTGTACCATTGTCATTCATCACAGTGTGGAGGGCATTTTTGTGGTGCTAGGACTGTTGCAAAAGTTCTTCAAGCAGGATTCTATTGGCCTACACTTTTCAAGGATGCACACGAGTTCTACATTACGTGTGATAGATGCCAAAGAACGGGGAACATCTACAAGTGGAATGAAATGCCATTGTAAAATATTTTGGAGGTTGAAATCTTTGACGTGTGGGGAATTGACTTCATGGGCCCGTTTCCCGCATCATATGGAGATCTATATATTTTGCTAGCAGTCGACTACGTGTCAAAATGAGTGGAGGCTATTGCCACCCCAAGGAACGACTCCAAGACGTTCATGAAGTTCCTTCACAAGAACATCTTCACGAGGTTTGGAGCACCCAGAGCCATCATCAGTGATGAAGGAACTCACTTTGACAACAAGCTTATTGCTAAAGCATTACACAGATATGGAGTTAGGCACAAGATTGCTACAACATATCATCTGCAGACAAATGGACATGCTGAAGTTTCCAACCATGAAATCAAGCAAATATTAGAGAAGGTGGTTAATCCTAAGAGAAAAGACTGGTCCCCCAAGTTGGATGAAGCACTTTGGGTATATATGACATCCTTCAAGACGCCTTTGGGCATGTCACCCTTCAAGCTCGTATTTGGCAAGGAGTGCCATCTACCCATTGAGCATGAACACAAAGCTTATTGGGAAATCAAGAAACTAAACATGGATGCCGAACTAGCTGGTGAAAGAAGGTTGCTAGAGCTTAATGAGCTGGAATAATTTAGAGCCCAAGCATATGAGAATGCTCGCATTTACAAGGAGAAAACCAAGATGTGGCATGACAAAAACATTTTGCCAAAGCATTTCTCAGAAGGTCAACAAGTGCTTCTATACAATTCCAGGCTAAAGCTTTTTCCTGGAAAGCTGAAATCAAGGTGGTCAGGACCATTCATCATACACAAGGTGTACCCTCATGGCACGATTGATATCAAGAAGCTAGACGATGGTGAAGTCTTCAAAGTCAATGGCCAACGCCTGAAGGTGTCCAGTAGAGCCCCCATCCTCAGAGACAAGTCACACTTGGATCTACACGATCCTTGAAAGTTCACCTCTCTAAACTCTATCCTCTATGCTATAGCATGTTCATAAATAATACTTTTCTTTTTTGTTTAGTTTGTGTGTTATCTTTATCTTTATTTTCATATCTTTTCACGTGACCCTCGTACAAGATTTCTCTTTCCGAGTACGATGTCAGGCACACAGACAGGAGAGCATGCTGTCCACAAGGGTTGGTAGCAAAAGGGAGAAGGACATGGAGTTTGTTTTTATCTACTTTTGGAAGTACGAAAAAAGGGGGAAAAGAAAAAGATAAGGAGAGGTTTTATCCGAAAAAGTGGGGGAGGATAAATTAAAAAAAAAGAGAGAAAAAAGCAAAAGAGAGAATATTCACCTAATTAATGAGGTGAAACCCTACCCACATAAAACCTATATATTCTCTCTCCAGCCGGCAGCCATCACATTAACTCCCACCTTTTCTCTCTCCCTAAAAGGCAACACACATCCCCATTACTCCCCTCTTCCATTAATTTGTCTGTTTCTCCTCACCTTTTTCAACTTCCCATATTTCCTTCATCTTCACTCGTCCCTTCAACTTCTTCATCTTCTTCAACACTCAACTTTTTCTTCCTCCCTTCCATCTCTTCGATTTTCTCCCAAAAACACAAAACAGTCTTCACCATTTTCCTCTCACATATTCACTCCTCCCCTATTTTTCAACAAAACCCTCTATGGGTCGTTGCAAGAATGCCCCTGAAACTTCTGATCGCCCTAAGAAACCACTAGTCCTGGAAATCTCTAAGTTTTTCGATGAGGCAACAAATGAGCAATGGACAAAACTCAAAGATAGGAATGTTCTTCCGGAGCTAAGGTTTAAATACCCTAAAGAGAAAGACGACCAGTTCGATCAGGCAGTCATGGAAGTCATTGGAAAGCATGAATGGAAAACCTTCGCTGCTCACCCTAAGGAGATCTGTACCTCACTAGTAAAGGAGTTCTACGCACACCTCACAAGTCCAACACAGTCTACGGTTCATGTGCGAGGCGAGCAGATAAAGTTTACTGCTGTAGCAATTAACAAGTTCTATGGGCTAAAGCACATTGTAGACCATCACACCACTTTTGTGACGACTATGGACGCACATACATAGCGCGAGGTGCTAGAGGATATTTGTTTTTAGGGAACAGTGTTGGACAAAAACAGGTCAGTCGAGAGAGGACGCCTCAAACCTGAGGCCAAGGTATGAAACCATTTTGTGCCACATAAGCTTATGCCCACACTACACACTGCCACAGTTCACATCTCTAGACTTTTTCTTCTCCACTCAATATTACATGGTAGACACATTGACATAGCAAAGATTATAGTGGATGAAGTGTATGTTTGTCTGAAAAGGCCTCGTAGTCCCCTTGTTTTCCCTAACCTGATAACTGCTTTGTGTAAAAGAAAAGACGTCTTTATAGACGATCTAGTGGATGCAACTATTTCAGGAAAGACAGGTTTAACTCAAGCCCTCGTTACGGAACTCCGAGGATTCAATGAAGATGTGCCTTAGCAAACAGTGGAAGGAGGAGCTAAAAGTTTTAATGCAGCACAAGTAGCAGCATTGGTGGCCACAACGAAAGAACTGAGCGCTGAGCTCAACCTGATGAAGGCACACCAGCGGGCGTACTTCAAGTATGCCCATCATCGCGATGGTGCCATAGCATCCTGCTTCAACAAACTCCTACCAGACCAGAACGTGTCATTTCCACTATTCCCCATGAAGTTATTGCAAGCCTCCACCACTACTACAGCAAGCACAGTGTCTCCTAGTGACCCTAGCTCCGTCCAACCCGCTGACAAGAAAAAGATTCTGAGAAAGAAGATGCCTATGACTCCTACTGCCCAGCCAGAAAAAGAAACTCCTTTTGTTCCACCTACTGTAGAAGAGACCAACCCAGTGGCTACCCCGACCAAGAAAAGGAAACATACCAGGAAGGCAACTAATCATGCACCGTCACGTCCGAAAAACGCACTTCCTGAGCCAGAGCATATATCCAGTGATCATGAGGACCCCCCTCAAAAGGAGAGAACCCCAACACCTACACTTGAGCCGACAAAAGCACAAATAGCGGATGCTACAGCATCCCGACCAAAGACACGTATCAAACATACCGTTGGATATTTTCAGCTCTTCACCAAGTGCTCAGACAGTCTCCTCCGAGAGTGTGGACGATGTCGTAGATCCCCACCACTACTCGTCTGAAACATCAATGGACAACACCAACAGCACCACATAGCTTCCGCACCTAGGAGGTAACTAATTTTTATTTTATTTTATTTTATTATATTCCATTTTTCATCATTTTTCTTGGAATATAGTGTAGATTAGTTCATGCATTGAGGACATTGCATCCCCTAAGTTTGGGGGTGTTGGTGTTCATAGTTAGTATTTTGCTTTAGCATATGCATAGTAGGAAAGAACAAAATTTTTACTATGACATTTTGTTTAGTCTAGAGAAAGTCTATGAATATATTTATGATATCCGACGATGAAATCTTAAAGGCTTGAACTAAGTTAGAAAAAAACACAACTAGTTGAGATCTGTAGAATTGACCTTAGGATCTAGTTGTTATTTTTTTGTTACACAGCTGCTCTCTTTCTATAAGTAAGTTTGTTAGAATTTTTTTTAGGAAGAACCCTAGTGAACTTTGATATGTAAACTCTAGGGAACTTAAGATAAACTAGACGACCCTGTGCTCAAACAAACGAATAAATGCTATGACATATTTGTAGAAGGACACTCTGCTTTGCTATAACATACTATCAAAAAAAGAAAGAGAAGAAGAAATAAAGTTTTGCTATAGCATATGAGTGAATGAAAGTTGTCACAGGATGACTCTGCCTACTAGCTCGGGGTGAGAGGTTTGCCCCCTGCTCATCTAGAGTTAAGAACGGTAGGTGTGATGAGCTGACACCCTTCGTAGCAGAAAACCTATATCTTTGGGAGTCTAAAATTAGAAAAGAACTAGAGAACATAGTTAGGGTATAACTAGGGAGCTTCCTTGAAAATTTATCTCACTAGCTTAAGTATAGGAGGAAGGCAGCCACGCACACACGCACACACGCACACAACTTAGTCCTAAGGAATGTTCTTAAGGATCTCACTTCTGGTTGTTTATATTTAATTTCCTAAGTTATTTCTGAGGACTGAGATATTGCCATAGAAATCCTCTAGGTTAAATCTTTGCCATAGTATTTCTTATGTTCTGTTCTACTCATTGCTTGAGGACAAGCAATAGCTTAAGTTTGGGGGTATGATAACTGCATAAATATCCTTGTTTTCATACCTTTTTGCTATAGCATTTTCCTGTTCTTGAGTTCATACCATATCATTTAGACTGCATTTTCTTCTTCTGGGTGCATCTTTATCTTTGCTGGTTATTGGTCCATGTTGAGGGGTACTGCTCGGAAGGTTGGTTTTGGGTTTGTTGGTGCGCAGGAAAGGAGTCAAGAGAGAAAGCTAGTGACATGAATTGCTATAGCATAGTGTAAGTGGATATTGGCCAGCACGTGAGAAGCAGAAACACGTGAACATGCAGAAAAGGACGATCTGACATGTGCAGCAGCCGATACCCACCTGCAGACTGTCCTCCTTGTCCTCTCGTGGCAGACCTTGTCGGTGGATATTCCTTGGGATTATCAAGGCATCTTTACGGCACAAAACCCTTGAAGCCTTTACTATATAATAGGGAAAAGAAGCTTGGAGAAAGTGTGACGCGAAAGAGAGGCAGAAGAGAGAGAAAGTTGCAAGGAGAGAGAAGTTTTCATCTTCATCTTCTCCACTTGGTGTCCTCCATCGTTGAAGCTCCAAGGAGTGGCCTCACTGGCCTCGAGAGAAGCGGTGGGCCTAAGATAGTCAGGCAGTCTATGACAGAGAGGGAGTTCACCTTTCTTTCTTTCGCTATAGCATTTCCTTTTCATATCTTTATCTTTGGTGATGTTATCACAATGATAAGTTGGATGATATTGCCCAGCCACGAACTGTTTTAGGTGGCTTGGGTTTGATGGATGATTTTATTTGAAGTACTTTTAATGCATGCTATAGCTTTTTCAGCGTTTATCATGTTCTATGCTTTGCTTATGCGTTTTATTTCCTTAAATTTGTAAGAGCCCTCGAGAGTTGGCTATTCTTTAAGTGTGTATTGGGGTTAGTAATCGAGAGAGCTACCCTTAGAACCCCCATATGCAATAGAGTGGATGTTGAGAGGCAGACTCTAACCTACCTTAGAGATAAGTGATATGTTTCAAGGGCTAAAAATGATAGTTCGTGAAGGTTAGGGGAGTGTTAAGAGTTTACGCCGAGAGGTATGGCTGTAGCATTTCTGACTCCCAGTTTCCTGGCTAGAGATAGTTTAGGAACACCTTTAGCAAATCCTGCCTAGCATAGAAGATATCTGAAGAGCCTTTGTATCGTTAAGAAGCTTAGGTTATGTTGTCCATCATTCTCAGGCAATCATATCGTAGTGAGTTTTGTATACAAAAAGGGACTTGTTCATCATATTTCTATCTTATCTTCCTCTGCACTATTTTCCTTCAACATTATTTTACATCATCTCTTTTACTATAGCATTGTCATTTGCAAAAAGTTCAATCAATATTATTACAACAAACCGTGAATACCTCCAATCCCTGTGGAGACGATACTCACTCATCACTTTATTACTCGTTCGACATGTATACTTGCACCATATTTGCGTATCTTTTATAGTACACTGCACGCAAGCAACAATATGCCATGAATGTTTGAGGATTGACGTTTAAATATGATGTATGCATGTTGGAAGCATGTTGGAATGATTTATGATGGATTTAAGTGTGAAAAACCAGCAAACGGTGTCATTACAGGCTTAAGTGTTTTGATACACTCAAGCCTATATCGAAACAGAGAGCCTGAAATGGCCTAAGGGTTTCGAAACATAGGAGGTCTGTTTTAGTATGCTTCTCTACTAGAAACCACTGTTCTGAAACACCTCAAGGGTGTTTTGATATAAGCCCGTGTTCCGAGCAAGTGAGCCTGTTTCGATACGCCTGTTCTGCTACGAGGCTAGCCTATACCGAAATGGTAGGCTGTTATGTTAGTTGATGGAATATTCTGAAGTTCTAATTTTTTACGTTTTAATCCTTGAATATTGTGGATGCAATTAAATGACCATGAATGATTATTTTGAGCTGAGTTTTGACAAAGATGCATGTAATGTGACTAATTAAAGGTTGGTAACATAAAAATGGCATAAGACCATATAATTTGATAAAATGGTGTAATGGTCCCTAAAATCGTAATTGAATGCAATCGAGTCCCAATTGATGTCTGATTGAGTTATGAATGTTCTGCTACGTTGTTAAACACTTAGGATACTAATGGGTATCTAGACATGATAAAAAGAAAAAAATAGGGTTGTTTATTGGAGTAAACTTCCTGATTTACTTCAATATTCCCCGTGTGACCCGTTCGGTTCGATCTACCATCTAGGTCGGGTCAAGGGGGTTACATTTGGTTGTATCAAAGCCAGGTTTCGAAAGACAGGGGTGATGGTAAGTAAATTGTAAGCTGATGTGATGTGATTTCAAGTGTTTGACAATGTTTTCTTTGCACGGTGATTGTTATAATCATGTTGATGGTGATCAAATGATATTGATTCCATGCATGATGGTTGTAATGTATGTGTTAATCGTTATATGTGTGTTGTGATGGATTCAATCATGTTAATTGATATGCATGGTGATTTCTATATGTATGTTGGTTGATTGTGATGCACAGTGTGAGTGATATGTGCTATGATTGTTTCATGCTATGATTGGGGAAAGTCAGGATACCCATTTCCTTATTACTATAACTAAAGTGTTTTAAATTGAATTCGAAGCCTTGGATCCTTGCTCGAAGCTAGCCTAGATGTTTTGTTTTGTTAAGTTTATTTTCATGCCTTAACTATAATAGCACAATAAACTGAGGAGAGAGTAGCAATCTAGTATGATTGTTGTTGCCGTTGGGAAAGGAGTAGAGGAATGTGTAATGTCTCCTGGGGGTTTGACGCCCGATGTAAGTACAATCTGTGTCGATTGGGCCTGTGTTGGATGGCATGGCATCTAAGACATAGGCGATGCCCAGAGCTTGAGAAGTTGTTAATGCTGGAGTACATGAGACTCCACTAGCTGTTGGACGATTATGAGTTGTTGTTAGAACGTTTACGTAATTTGGAAGAATTTGAGCTCGAAGGTTTTCACATGAGGTATCCATGAAGTGGATGGCCTGTACTGATAGGATTGTGTAACAAATGGGGTGAAATGATGTCGTAGATGGAAGATGAGTTGTATCTCAGTTGTAAGGAGATGTGTACAGTTGGTGGAACACTGTGGTTGTGGGCGTGGAACCTGATGTTGTGACGTGGGAGTTCTTTCAAGCTGTCTTAAAGAAGAAGTATCTGAGGATTAGATACTCGTTTGACAAGAAATGTGAATTCATGGCTAGGGTTCGAAACTGTAAGTTTGTAACCGAGTTTAAGGCACAAATTGTTTAGTTGATCGGGTCTGCTCCTAGACTAGAATCAGATGTGAGACATCGATGTGATGGACTCTTTTATTGATTGGTGCATGATGCTAGGCTGTGTATGTTGTTTTTATTGGCTACCCCATTTTCGACGTGTTGGTTACACGGGCAAGGTGCTTTGAGCAGAACCTGGGTTTGTTAACTTGTGCATGAGGTTCTAGCTCTGGAAAGAGAGTTGCAGACTCTGGTTTTAATAGTAGTCAGTATAAGAATAATCATGGTAAAAGGTATCGCCTGAGTTGAGGCGAGGTTGTGGTAATGTTGGACAAGGACCATAGGGTCAGCGTGTCAAGGCTTGAGTGGCATGTGATACCTATTAGGTATGTGGATCATGTGACAACGTAAGGCAAGATTGTCCATATTTTATCGGTAGGGTATAACTTTCTGTGCCTGTTGTTGCAAATGTTTTTGGGAGTTGTGGCTTGAACGATTGTTTCAGAGATGTTAAATGTGGGAATGTAGGTAACCAGTTTCTTTGGTGGAACTGTTGTTACGAGAAGGTTGTATAGGAGATGTCCTTTTTCTGTTCAAGGCCATGTGTTTGCAGTTTATTTAATGGAGTTGCCTTTCTATGGTTTTGATGTAATCCTTGGGATGGATTGGTTGACCAAACATAGGGTGGTGGCCGATTTTGATGTTAAGCGAGTTACCTTAAAACTTGCTGATGATTACAAAGTGGTAATCATGGGCGAGAATGTGAAATTCTTGTCCAATACAATTTCGGCTCTTGAGGCGAGTCGTATGATGGAATCAGGTAGTGAATCTTTCTTAGCTTTTGTGATGAATCCTGGTACAAAGGAGGTGCGAGTACAAGACATACGAATAGTATGTGAGTTTCCGAGTGTATTTCCGGAAGAGTTTCCTGGTTTGTCACCGAACATAGAAGTTGAGTTTGGCTTTGAGTTGTATCAAAATACGACTCCAGTGTCTATTTCTCCTTATCGAATGGCACCTAAGGAGTTGAAGGAGAATACATCGGAAACAATCGGTGAAGTTCTAGGGGCTTCGGGCGCTTAATTTCGCGTCGGCGATTCTCGGTTTCATGAGTCAGTGAGTGAGAACGTGATTTCCAGCTTTGAAACACTTAAAAGGTGGTTTTGGGAACTTAGTGTAAGCTTGAAATGCTTTACTAAGTTCGGAAGTAAGTAAAAGGATTTTCACCCTCAGATTGTGCTATTATGAGTTTGTTGATGCACTTGATTTTAAATGTGTTTTACCTACTATTTAAAGCATGATTTAAAGTAAGTGATTTACTGTTTTGATGATATCTTGATGAAGGATGCACATGGTAAGTGATCCTTGTATGTATATGCTTATACTTGTATTATGAAGCATGGTTTGATGCTTGGAAATGTGGTTTATTGGCAATGCTTTGAAAACAATGAGGTTTATGTTAATTGAGAATTTTATTGGAAAGTGATGTTGTGAAATTGGTTTATAAATGAAAATCAAATATAGTTAGCCGGCTATAGGATTGAGTGCACTAAACAAATCGCCTTGGATGTTGAGGGGTTTATACGGTGTACCAAATACTCCATCCAAGTACCCTAACGATTGAGGAAAGTGTATGATGTCCCATCTCTCGTTAGTGGGGTTATACATCTACCCATGAGTGGTGTTGAGGGGTTTATACGGTGTACCGAATACTCCACCATGGGTGTCACAACGGTTGAGGATAGCTCCCGTGTGTGAACCTTGAGATGTTAGTGAGAATGTATGAAGTGTTGGGACAACAATTGTGAATTCGTGTATCCGATATGGTTTTGAGAAATGAACATATTGATGATCACTTGTGAGCCAATATAATTGATGATGTATTATGAAATGGTTAATGATGCAAAATATGTAAATGCATGTTTTACTCTTTAAGCTTTGCATATGGTAGCTATACATGGAAAGACTTAAATTGAGTGTTAGCAATGGATTTGCTATTGAGTTCATAATGTGGGATGCATGATATTTAACATGCTGTTTTGATTGAGGAAAGTGCATGGTTTTAGAAAAGGCATGATGACTTTTCAAAGGATGTTAGCAAATTGAAATGAGATTTCAATGTGAGCATGAAAATGGTTTTAATGCATTATTGGTGTTTTGTTTTTTAGCATTCCTCACTAAGCTGTGTGTGCTTACGCTCTACTTTTGTCCATCAATGCAGACAATTGAGGTTTGGAGGCAGCAAGAGGCAAGCGAATTCCAAGAGACTTCGCTTTAGAATGTATGTTTAGGTTTAGCCTAAAGTAATATGGGCAACGGGGAAATCCTTAGTGCATTTTGGGTGATGTGTATGGACACCCTGTTGAGCATGTTTACTTTATGGTTTTAAACTTGTAAAAGGCCTTTATTTGATGGATTGTGCATTGGTTTGAGTTTTGACTCTTGAATAACTTATTTTCTAGGTTGCATGCCTATAGTTTACCTTTAATGCAGTTTACCGTGATTTGATATGGAATATGCCATGAATGTTTGAGGATTGATGTTTAGATATGATGTATGCATGTTGGAATGGTTTATGATTGATTTAAGTGTGAAAAACCAGCAAAAAGTGTCATTACATGCCCAGGTGTTTCGATACACTCGAGCATGTACTGAAACATTGAGCCTAAAATGGCCTAAGGGTTTCGAAACATGAGAGGTTTGTTCCGGTACGTTTTTCTACTGGAAACCACTATTCTGAAATACCTCAAGGGTGTTTCGATACATGCCCGTGTGCCGAGCAAAGTGAGCCTGTTTCGGTATGCCTGTTCCGATACGGGGCTAGCCTATACCGAAACGACGGGTTGTTATGTTAGTTGATGGAATATTATAAAGTTTCAATTCTTTACGTTTTAGTCCCTGAATGTCGTGGATGCAATTAAATGAGCATGAATGATTATTTTGAACGAAGTTTTGACAAATATGCATGTAATGGGACTAATTAAAGGTTGGTAACATAAAAATGGCATAAGACCTTATAATTTGATAAAATTATGTAATGGTCCCTAAAATCGTAATTGAATGCAATTGAGTCCCAATCAATTTCTGATTGAGTTATGGATGTTCCGCTGCGTTGTTAAACACTTAGGATTCTAATGGGCATCTAGACAAGAGAACAAGAAAAAATAGGGTTGTTTATTGGAGTAAACTTCCCGGTTTACTTTAATATTCTCCGTGTGACCCATTCGGTTCGGTCTACCGTCTAGGCCGGGTCGAGGGGATTACACCAGAAATTTACCAATTCTTTCAAAATGATCACTAGCTAGCAATTAACCACCAAATGTGACTAGTTTCATTTCTTGTCCAAATTTCATTATCTAAGCATCATACTCAATCGATTAACATCCCAATTTAACATTTATCTTAATTTCCAGCAAGCTAATCATACGATTCAAGTCTCAATTTTCATGAATTTTGAAGTACACATCAAGTTACACGATCATTCGAGCAAGGGTTGTCATGCATGTAAATATACCTCTCGATCAAGCTAAATTCTATACTAATTTCAAATAGTTTTTCAATTATCTATCAAGCTACCATCAAAATCCATTTCAAGCATGTATCATACAACAAACATACACATAATATTCACAAGTATATCATTCAGATCATGGTTCATGCATAATAACTTGTTCAAACATGAAATTCACAAGGAGAACAAAAGAACAAGACAATTACCTTGCTAATTAAGGATCTACACAAAGAATTTTCATCAGTTTAAGCTTATCAAACCAAGAATCAAGCTTTCTCTCTCTATTTTCCTTCTCTCCTTTCTCTATCAAGTTCCGGCCATAGGAGGATAATGGAGAAGATGATGTTTCATCACTCTCTCCTTAGTTGTGGTCTTGTGTTAATCCAAGGGAGGACATGTGTACATGTCCTTAGGTTATTTAAATCTTAGCATGCAAACCATGTATTTATCCCTTAATTCGGTTTATCCCCTTACAAGTTGGTCACTCATTTACTTCTCTTATCAATTTAGTCTTTAATTCATTTAATCCTTTTTAATTGCAAGATGTTTGCATAATTAAATTCTAATCACTTATGAAACAAGCTACTAGGCCCTAGTTTGGGGTATTACAGTTTTGAAAGAAAATAAGTAGTTGGCTGATGAGAAAATAGAGAGAAATGGAAGTTACGTCAAAATATTTTTATAAAGCTTAATTCACTTTTTAATCAAAACCTTTGTAATCTTTCTAATTAAAACACAATTAAAACATTTCAAATTAAAGGAATATCTGATTACAATTATTTTAGCTCCCTAAAGATTATAAGTTTTGGCTCTCTGCAAATTAGCCACTAAAAATAGTTTTCAATTTTTACAATTTAGTCACTAAATCAAAATGTCTACCTTCCAATTATAATTTTAAAAAATTGACTTCACCACTCCCTTATATATATTTAAAAAGGATTTTATAAATTTTTTTCATATATTTATCACATCCCGAACTAGGTTTTCCCTAAACCAATCATGAACTAACCTAGATCTCTAGTCTCGGTCCAATGAACCCTTAACCCAACCTATAAACTTCGACGCCCAAAAACTGGGGCGTTATAGTTTTAGAATTAATTAATGTATACATGTTAAATATGTTCAGAATTGTGCAAATATAAAAGTTTATGGACTGATTTCGATGTATAATTGTGTATGCATGTTTAGCTGGGCAGTTTTGCTTGAATATGAAAATATATGGACTGTTTGGTTAAATTGATTGAAAATAAGAACCATTTTTCATGGCATTGGTGTGCTTATATGTTAGGTGGATATCTTGGATTGAGTCTAATACATATAGAGTTACCTTATTGTTATGTTTAGACCTTGGGGAAGCTTGGGAGGATTTAATGAAGTGGCAAGAAAATCGAGCGAGAATTCAGGTATCTCGTAACAACGGGATAAGAGGTGAGAGTAGTCTAGAGCCTCGGGATAGGAGAAATTCATCCCGAGCATCTATAATTGCTTTAACTTTCTTAGTTGCTGAATAAGTTTTGTAGCCACGTGCAAATGAGCTTGGAATCTAAGGCATGTACTTTTATGGAAAGTACCTTGAAATTAAGTGAGTAAATTGATGGTATGTTTGATATGTAAAAACTATAAAATTGACTATAGATTGAAGGAGATTTGCTATTGAAATAAAGGTTTGAGTCTAATTTGATCAGCTTGAATATTTGGACATTTCTTCCTCCTCTTAAAGGTTTCATGTGGTTGTTTACAATGAACTTTCCATATGGCACATGTTAGATCAAACAAGACTTTTGTTTTAAAAGAATTGTTTGTTATTAATTGTACCATTCGAATACACTAGAGGAAGAAATGAATGATACTTATAAGATAAAGTGTATAAGTAGTATGCCTTGATTCATGAAATGTCCAGCTAACAATTAAGCCTTAGTGGCCTTGTTAATAAAAAAAATGTGAGCAATGCTCACCTTGAATGGAAAATTAACATAAGGTGAATCATGTTTATATTGAAAAGTAATGTAATGTGATATGATGTTGATGAGAAGTTATGTGCTAAATGATTTAATCAGATAAGTAAATGAGAAAAGCTTTGGTCTTGAGTCAGCCTTAAGTACAATCGGCATGCCATAGAGTCCGTCGAGCTCGCTAGTCTGGGCTACGGTCCACTTGTTGTTAAAGATCAAATGGTCTACCTGATACTATGTGTGTACCCATGTTTTTGTATTATTTGTATACCCTTGTATTGGTACTTGGTGTACCCATGTTTTAGTACTTTGTGTACCCATGTTTGACATTGATTTTTGGATTCATGTATCTTGGTTGTTGCTTGAGTCTCAAGGCAGGATTAAAAGAATTACAAAGGTGTATAAATTATCGAGAAGTTTAATCTGCTATGGTTAAAATAAAAGAAGCCATAAATACTATGGTAATTAAAGACATGTTAAGATACATGTTAGATTGAATACTTTCTTGTAATTAAAGGCATTATAATATACATACTAGTTCGAAAACTTAAGTGGACTATTTTGTTGTGATTAAATGTAATTACATGCTTACTGAAGTTGTCTTGCCATGGATTAAACTTAAGTGGATTGTTTTGTTGTGATTAAATGTATTTACATGCTTACTGAAGTTGTCTTGTCATGGATTAAAGTTAAGAGGACTGTTTTGTTGTGATTAAATGTATTTACATACTTAATGAAGCTGTCTTGCCATGGATTAAACTTAAGTGGATTGTTTTGTTGTGATTAAATGTATTTAAATGCTTAATGAAGTTGTCTTGCCATGGATTAAACTTAAAAGAACTGTTTTGTTGTGATTAAATGTATTTACATGCTTAATGAATCTGTTTTGCCATGAAATGAGCTTATATGAGCAAAATTGACTAGAATTGTAACACCCCCTTCCGGGCCTGGTTAAGAACCGAGTCGGAAAGTGCTACCGATGAATAATGTGATGATCGGTGCGATAAAATTTCAATTAATATCAACCCATAATAAAAGCTTTGCTTAATAAATGTTACCAAACACATATCTTATTCCAAATTATTCATTTCGTAACGATGACTACTCATTTAAGACCAATTTCTAACTTTTACAATCTTTAGGGACTAAATTGTAATTTTAGTAAATTAAAGATGCTTTATTGCAATTAACTACATCACAATGCAACTTAACTTAATATCAGCAAGGCTGTAAATTTTCATGTTATTCGGAGTTCATTTACCTCTCCAATTAAGTCACCCAAAATTTTGGGATCAATTTGTGAACAATGTAAACCTTCAATCTATGCCTTTTTAACTAACTTAACTAACCCTGTATCGAAACACCTTAGACCATTTTGAAACGAGTGTACGATAATTTAACTTAGATTGATTCTGCCCATTCCCCGTACCGAAACAAGTAAGCCCTGTTTCGGTATGGGTTAACCTTCGTTGACCTTGACTATTGACCCGTTCCGATACGAGTTAGAACCGTATCGAAACAAACTTTGACAGTAGCAAATAATATTGAAACGGCTCTAGACTGTATCGATACGCCCTGTTTTACCCTGTTTTCCGGTAGCCTTATTAATAGGTCGTATCGAAACACCATCACCTGTTTCGATACACCTGACCTGTAATGACATATTTTAGCTGGTTTTTAGCTAAATTAACCTATCAGCAGATGTCCAAATGCAATGAAACTTTATACACAACATTTCAATGCTATAAACTACTAGCATGCTAAATTTCATGATCATTCGAATACGTTTACTAGGTTTTCACCTATGTGAGCCATATATGCCAATTTTTAACACCACCAAAAGTCATTTTAAGGCCTTTAACAACATTACAATCCTTACACATTATAAACATACCAAAATGGGCACAAAAGACTAGTTCAACTACTTTGCCACCTTCCTAGGAGTTCATAAGGACAAAATACATTACTTTAGGCTTGTAGTGACTTGTCTTATCTCGACTTTCCGATCTTCAACCACAACGAACTTTCAACTTGAAATGCATGGAAGATGAATGCATTAGGCATACATTGCCTAGTGAGGTAGTCATATACAATGTAAATATCAAAGAGAGATACATGTACATTTTCTCATGCTCATTAACATCAATGTTGTGCTTCAATATTCAATGATCAACATATCATATTAGTTATTATCCCTTAGATTGAATCGAGATAGTGGATACGCGAATTCCTACGCCTCACCAAATCAATGAATGGTTTAGTCCCTCCGCCTTGCCAATGACCAAGTACAACACACATCCTTCTGCCTCGCCAAATCAATATAGGTTGTAGCCTTAGGACCGTAGTCCACCCATACACTGAGCTCATGAATTGTATGGCATGCCAATTGTATCCAATGTTCGTCCAAATCCAAGGTTTCAATGACAATATCCATATTCAACGTTCAATGATCATTTCGATGACCAACATCTTTAATGTTATTATTAGTAAACCATGTTTTAATGTCAATGTTTCATGACCTCAACAATAACTATGATAATGTTTCATGATTTCAATTTCAATATCAATGTCCAATGTTTCATAATCTAACTTACCAATGCTTACCAATAGGTCCGTTTAACAATCCGGTGCAACATCCTTAAAAGAAATGTTAGCTATTTGATTGAAATCAACAATAATGAATTCGGGAAGGCTCCTCGCCTAATCTCGAGACTCTGACTACACTCACCTTGACAATCTGATGCTTTTACGGCTCTCGGATAACAATGCCCTTGTTCCTAGCTTTCGGTGAAGCCAGTGGATGTTCTTTGTCAATTTCTTGAGCTAGGAATAACAATAGGAATTATTAGGATTGACAATATGACATCGAAATTGATATAATGATATCAAAATCAATACTTACGCTCAATATTACCAATAGCTATGAGTTATTCATGGATAGTCAAAACCTAGCTTTAGATTACTAACTCAATAGGTATGAATTTCAAAATAGCTTGGGGGATTTAGCTTACCCGATCGAGGACAAAAATTTGATATCTAAATTTCTAAGAAAACTCAAACTTTAGAAAATCACCAATGGAGGTGCTTGCTTGACTATGAACGATGAAGATGATAACTTTAAAGGAGGTGCTTGTTTTCTTTACAATCGGGTACCTTTCTTATTCTCAATGACCGGGTACCTTTCTATCTCTTGAAGGAATTCAATTCCTTAACCCCATGTGTATGGAGATTAAGCTTAGGAAGGGGCTAATCGTAAAGTTAGTCCCTCTACTTTGGGTACTTTATGGTTTTATCCCCAAACCTACAAATTTCACAATTTAGTCACTAAATGTTCCTTAATGGATTCAATAAGGTCCTTAAACAGCAAATTTGGTTCAATCAAGATCTAATATCGATGCAATTAACTACACACACAATATCAATGCAATATTTAGACTTTTTGATATAGGATTTCCGATTGCCGGAACTCAATTTCGACTAGACCGGATTTTTGGGTTGTTATAAGAATAAAACACATTGTTAATTGTTTTGAATAAGTTAAAAACATGCCTTATCACTACCCTATTTGAGTTCAAATCCTAAGAGACTTTAGAAATGGTATTAAGGTTTAATTGTTTAACAAAGGGCTGCTGAATGTGCTCATTATAAAATGATTATATTAATTTTTATGAGTCAAAATTACAAGAACTAATATGTTTTAATGTTAACTTAGGGATTACCTTCTTGTAATCTAGAAATTTGAAAGCTATAAACATAATCATTACGATAAATTATAAATCATAGAAGAAATTTCATTTGATTAAAGAATAGTCTTGGCAATGTCTAGTAAAGATGTACTATTGGATAGAAAGTTATAAATCCACGAATCAATGATTTATAGAGTAATTAACTAAGATGAATGAATCCAAGAAAGTTTATAAGTCTAGTATTGATGTTTAATTTCGGTAACTTATGAGATAAGCATGATTAACTACGATGTTATATGGAGGTAAGAACAATGAGGTGTTGATAATTTCATGTAAATGACATATATGCTCATACTCATTACGTTGTAGGAGAACTAACACAAGTATAGAAAAGATTAGTTAAATCTTTAATGTAAGTGATATTCACCATGAAATCTTAAAATTAGATCTCATTAATTGTTAAACGTATTCATGTTTTGATAAGGAAATTAGTTCCTTCTTGTTGAATTAGTTCGATTAAAGAAGTTAAGGAGTTGAGTCCTTATTGTTGAATTAGTTCGATTAAAGCGGTTAAGGATTGAGTCCTTCTTGTTAAACTAGTTCGATTAAAGTGGCTAAACAATCGAATTCCTCTTGATAAATTAGTTCGGGTATGAGCTTAAGGATCTCCTTCTCATTGATTTGAATTGGCTATGATCTTAAGATTGATTTTTAGTTCAGGATAATGGTTAAGAGTTCGAGTTGTATGTTTAATTAGAAGCATTCGAATATGTAAACTAGTTGTTGTCACTAAATTTTCACCTCGATTTTAAATAATCTGAAAATAATAAAAAAAATTCTTTTTCCCTTTAAATAATAAAAGGCCCACCCTTTTTAAATTAAATTAAAAAAACAATAAAAACCCATCTTTCAAAACCCATTCTGAAAGCTCATTTCGAAAGAAAAAACAGAGCCCATTTTGAAGCCCACTTTTATAAAAAAGGAACAAGGCCCATTTTTATTTTGAAGCCCACTTTTAAAAAAGAAAGGAAAAAAAGAAAAAAAGAATTTTAATAATTATGATTCAAAATAATTATGGAGAAGTGAAAAAGGAAATAAAATAAAGTAAAAAATATTAATATTAAATGTGATGAAAAAGAAACAACAAAAGGGGTCAAAAACAGCCAAAAACAGAAGAAACAAAAGCAAAGCAAAAAAAGCAAAAAAAGAGGATCACGCGCGCGATCCAGCCCTTAAATCCCAACCCGATAAACCCTTAGCGCGGCATTGAGGAGGTCCATCCGCCGTCTACCAGTCACGGTCGGTGACGTTGCCGGTACCGACCGGTCCGCCTCGCCATCGTCGTCACGTGGCCACCAACCCCGCTTGCCGCCGCCGTCTGTGCTCGCCGGAATCTGCAAAAAACCGAGAATGGTAGTCAAACCCTAGGCTCGAATCAAGGGGAAAATTCAGCTCGAATATTCAACCAAATCGGATGAAGATAGAGGGCAATTGCCGGGAATCAAGCCCTTGGTCGGATTTAGGCTTCAATTTGGGGATTAAATATCGATTTGGCTTGAATTTGAAGCTCAATTTTTAGTATAAATATCCCTCCCTCTTACTTGTTCATCACACACAATTTGAGAGAAAAATCACCAGAAAAGGTTCAAGGAAAAATCTGAAAAAATTCTCTGTATTTTTCAAGAGTTGGCTGGAAATTTTTTGGAGAAAAGTTTGAGTTTGGAGCAATTTTTCGGAGGTGGTTTGGAGCATTTTGAGAAGCTTGAATTTGAGTTCATTGTTCATCGTTTTTTCCGGTAAAATTTCTAACTTTTCTTTGTTTACTTTTTATGTTAATTACATGTTTGTTCTTGGTTGATATTTGGCGTTTTTGCTTGTGTTGTTTGTGATTTTTAGGCTGCTTTCTCGAGGTCAGAAAATCGTTCACGATTCTGGTAACTTTTTTTCGTTTAAGATTTTGTTTTAATTTTAGTTTGATCTTAAAATTGCTGCATGCTTTAAAAAATATTGTTAGGGTTATTTTGATCTTTAGAAATGTAGAAAATAATTTAAAAGATGTTTAAATTTTAAATGCAAGAATAAAAATGAATAAATGTGGTTAATTTTACAAAACTTGAAATTAGAGATTTAATTAGGAAAAAATAATAATGTGAGGTGTGAAATAATAAAGGGGCTTGATTTTAAAAAATATAAAAAAAGATTTTTATGATTTTTTTAAATAAGTGGGCAAAATGATTTTAAAAGAAAGAATAATAAAGATTTTTTTAGAAAAAAGGAAAACGAAAAAGAAAATAAAAAGTTTCTTTTTAAATAAAGGTTTAGGGTCTAGGATAAAAATAGTTTTTTTGAAAAAGGAAAAACTTAAAAAAAGTTCTTTATGTTATGAATATTTATCTATGTGGATGTCTATCATGATAAGGGCTTTATCAAAGGAGATTTGAATTATTTTATCATTAGGATTATTATCTACATTAATTAGAGTTTAATGTATTATGTACTTCTTATGCCTATAAATAGATGATTTACTCAAGGCATTCTACACAAGTCAATATTCAGAATAATACAAATCTCTTTCTTTTCTCTCATCTTATTTTGTTCATATTTCTTCTTGTTCTTGTTTTCACATTATTCACAACACGTTATCAGCACGAGTTTGCTCAGAAGATTTTAGTTACAAATCAAGCTTCTCCAAAGATTTATCTGGTATATTCTTTTTCCATCTTATATATTTCAATTTATAAAATAATATATATACAATAATAAATTAAAACAATATATAATTAATTCCTTGCTTATGTTATCATCCATGTGTTGTTATTTATTTTGTTTAATATTTTATTAATCAATTTAATTAATATAAGCTAACAAAGTCATACCTATAATGATAAAATTGTTGTTCGCTAGTATTAAAGGAGAGTAATCAGTTTTGTTTAATATTTTGTTTTAATTTGCCATGTTTGGTTATTATAAATTATATGTTGGTTTGTTTTAATTCATACCATGCGTATATACAATGAATTTATATGTTATTTGTTTTAATGGTTTAATCCGAGTATAATTGGCTGGACATCCCATTCTGCGAGGCTACTGGTCTCAAAGGAGGTTTTTAAATGACCTTGTGGACAAGTATAACAATGCCACGTATGAGGATTAAATCTTCTTTCTGTTGTTTTTTTTATTATATATATTAATTTATAATTAATCTAATTTGATTGTTTATCTTTTATAGTACATCAATGGCAAATCTTGCAAAGATTGAGTTTGTGGCTCTTGATATTTCCGGAAAGAATTATTTATCCTGGATCTTAGATGCCGAAATACACCTAGATGCTAATGGTCTGGGAAATACCATTAAAGAGGGGAATGCAGAATCTGCCCAAAATAAGGCCAAAGCCATGATACTCCTTCGCTGTCACCTCCATGAGGGGTTGAAATCAGAATATTTAACGGTGAAAGATCCTCTTATTCTTTGGAATAATCTAAAGGATCGATATGACCACCAGAAAACTGTTATTCTGCCTAAAGCTCGATATGACTGGTTGCATCTGAGATTGCAAGATTTTAAATCAGTAAGCGAGTATAACTCTGCTATGTTTCGTATTACTTCACAATTGAAGTTATGTGGTCAAATTATTACTGATGAAGATATGTTAGAGAAAACATACTCCACTTTTCATGCAAACAATGTTGTCCTTCAGACACAATATCGAGAAAAAAACTTTAAGAAATATTCTGAGTTAATTTCTTGCCTTCTTGTGGTTGAGCAAAACAATGAGCTATTGATGAAGAATCATGAATATCGCCCAACTGGCTCCGCTCCATTCCTTGAAGCGAATGTGACATTTTATAGCGGAAGAAATAAAGGTTACACCAACCATCGTGGTCATAACTATGGGCGTGGTCGTGGTCGTAGTCATGGTCGAGGACATAGGCGAGGTGGTCGTTTTAAAAATAACTATACCCACCGTAAGTGGAATAATAAAGATGACAATAGTGCAAAAAATCAATCCAAGAAAGAGGAATCTATGTGTCATTGATGTGGCAGCTTAAATCATTAGGCTCGTGCTTGTCGTGTGCCAAAGCATCTTGTGGATCTTTACCAACAGTCAATCAATGGTAAAGGAAAGAAAGTTGAAACAAATTTTGTTTATATCAATGACAAAGATGATTATGGCCTTGGCAAAGATGATTATGGCATTACTGGCACTAGCAATGGCAATTATGGCTTTACAGATATAGACGTTAATGATTTCCTCATTTCCCCTAAGAAGAATACTTGATTTTTTTATTTTATTTTTGTTTTGTTTATGTTTATGTTTATTATTATTTTAGGAAAAGTTTGTTAAAAAGATATAATATTTTATTAGGAATTATATATATAAAGAATAAAAATTATGGATGTTATTTATTTAATTTATATTTTGAATATTTTTTTAATATTTATTTTATTTTATTTTTTTTCTTTGAAGAATATGATTCCGTCTCAAATACAATCCGCCAAAAATGGTGATGATTTATGCTTAGCGGACAGTGCAAGTACTCATACTATACTTAAGCACAAGAATTTTTTTCCCATTTAACAATGCAAGGGAATAATGTGAGTACTATATTCGGAAGTGCTAATATTATAGAAGGCTCCGGAAAAGCAAATATGTTATTGCCAAATGGAACTCTATTCCATATTCATAATGCGCTATACACTCCAAACTCGCAAAGAAACTTATTAAGTTTTAAAGATATTCGCAATTATGGATATCATATTGAGAGTAGTTGCCAAGGAGATACAGAATATCTCTATATTACAAGTATAACTCAAGGCAATAAGAAAGTTTTAGAAAAATTACATGCACTGTCATCCGGATTGTACTACACAAGAATTAGTGCAATTGAAGCACATGCTATTGTAAACTATAAGTTTACTGATAACTTTATTATTTGGCATGACCAGTTAGGCCATCCCGGTTCGATTATGATGCGAAAAATTATCGACAATTCATGTGGTCACTCATTGAAGAACCAACAGATTCTTCAAAGTAATGCCTTTTCATGTGATGCTTGTTCTCAAGGCAAACTAATTATTCGACCATCACCAGCTAAAGTAAATTATGAGTCTATCAATTTTCTGGAACGGATACATGGTGATATATGTGGGCCTATACACCCTTCTTGTGGACCATTTAGATTTTTTCTAGTTTTAATCGATGCATCGACTAGATGGTCACATGTATCCTTTCTATCAACCCGCAACTTGGCATTTGCGAGGTTACTTGCTCAGTTGATAAAATTACGAGCACATTTTCCAGATTCCCCTATAAAGACAATTCATCTTGATAATGCTGGTGAATTTACTTCTCAGAATTTTGATGATTTTTGCATGTCGATTGGAATAAGTGTTGAACACCCTGTAGCGCATGTTCATACACAAAATGGTCTTGCAGAGTCTTTTATCAAACAACTTCAACTAATTGCAAGACCGTTACTAATGAAGTCAAAACTACCGATTTCTGCATGGGGACATGCCATTTTACATGCAGCATCATTGATTCGCATCAGGCCTGTAAGTTATCATAATATCTCCCCATTACAAATGGTTTTTGGTCAGGAACCAAATATTTCTCATCTTAGAATTTTTGGATGTGCGGTATATGTTCCGATTGCTCCACCACAACGCACAAAGATGGGTCCTCAAAGGAGGTTGGGAATATATGTCGGTTTTGAATCCCCTTCGATAGTTAAATATCTTGAGCCTATGACGGGGAATTTATTTACAGCTCGATTTGCCGATTGTCATTTTAATGAGTCGATTTCCCCAACATTAGGGGGAGAAAATAAACAGCTGGGAAAAGAAATAAGTTGGAATGAATTATCGTTATCTCATTTTGATCCACGTACCCAACAATGTGAACTAGAAGTTCAAAGGATAATTTATTTGCAAAACTTAGCAAATCAATTGCCAGATGCTTTCGCTGACCCTAAAAAAGTGACTAAGTCACATATACCAGCTGTGAATGCTCCGATTAAGATTGATGTCCCAGAAGGACAAACTCTAGTTGCTAATGAGTCAAACGCACGCCTGAAGCGTGGTAGACCAGTAGGTTCCAAAGATAAAAATCCTCGAAAAAGAAAAAGAGCTATATCATGTGATGGTCTAATCGAGGAATCAATGGATTATGAAAAATCTCGAGAAGAGATTAAAAGGTCTCCAAAAGAGACATTAGACATGAATCAGGTACCTGATAATGATGAGATCTCAATAAATTATGTCATGTCTGGTAACAAGTGGAACCGAAACAAAATCGACGTCGATAATACTTTTGCATGCAATATAGCACTAGAGATTTTGAATGATAATGTGGATCATGAACCATTGTCAATTGAACAATGTAAGCAAAGAGATGATTGGCCAAAATGGAAAGAGGCAATTGAAGCGGAACTAAAATCTCTATCAAAAAGAGAAGTATTCGGGCATGTAGTCCGTACACCGGAAGGTGTAAAACCTGTGGGGTATAAATGAGTTTTTGTGAGAAAGAGAAATGAAAAAGGAGAAATTGCGAGATATAAAGCTCGTTTGGTTGCACATGGATTCTCACAAAGATCGGGAATTGATTATGAAGAAACATACTCCCCAGTGGTGGATGCAACCACTTTTAGATTTTTGATTAGTCTGGCAATAAAAGAGAGACTTAATTTCCGCTTAATGGATGTTGTTACAGCCTATTTGTATGGGCCTCTTGATAATAATATTTATATGAAACTTCCGGAAGGTTTCAAACTGCCTGAAGCAGTTAATTCAGGTTCTCGAGAATATTATTCAATCAAATTGAACAGATCCCTTTATGGATTAAAACAATCTGCGCGCATGTGGTATAATCGCCTCAGTGAATACTTATTAGCAGAAGGCTATAAGAATGATCCATTTTCTCCATGCATTTTTATTAAGAGATTTAGCTCTGGATTTGTTATTATTGCTGTGTATGTTGATGATTTGAATATTATTGGGACTCCTGAAGAGATCTCATTGACAGTAGAATGTTTAAAGAAAGAATTTGAAATGAAAGATCTTGGGGAAACAAGGTTCTGTCTTGGATTACATATTGAGCACTTAAAGGATGGAATCCTTGTGCATCAATCAACATACATAAAAAAATGCTAAAGAAATTTTACATGCATAATGCACATCCATTGAGCACTCCTATGGTTGTTAGGTCACTTGATGTTAACAAAGATCCATTCCGTCCTCGAGAGATGGATGAAGATATTCTTGGTCCAGAAGTGCCATACTTAAGTGCTTCTGGTGCATTAATGTATCTTTCTAGTCACACGCGACCTGACATATCGTTTGCTGTCAATTTGTTGGCAAGATTTAGTTCATGCCCAACCCGAAGACATTGGAATCGGGTCAAACACATATTTCGTTACCTTCAAGGTACGAAAGACATGGGATTATTTTTCTCTAATCTATCCAAAACCGAATTGGTTGGTTTTACGGATGCAGGATACTTATCTGATCCTCATAATGCTCGATCACAGACTGGTTATGTATTTACATATGGTGGTACAGCAATTTTTTGGCGCTCAATGAAACAAACAATTACTGCTACTTCCTCTAATCATGTTGAGATTTTGGCTATACATGAGGCTAGTCGTGAATGTGTGTGGCTAAGGTCTGTAACCAATCATATTCGCGAAAATTGTGGTTTACACTCTGGAAAAGTAGCTCCGACGGTCTTATATGAGGATAATACGGCATGTATTTCCCAACTTAAGGAAGGATACATAAAGGGTGATAGAACAAAACACATCTCCCCAAAATTCTTCTTCACTCACGATCTACAAAAGAATGGAGACATTGATGTCCAACAGATTCGTTCATATGATAACTTGGCAGATTTATTTACCAAGGCACTCCCTACTGCTCCATTTGAGAAGTTAATTTATAATATCGGATTGCGTCGTGTCAAAGATCTTATATGATGTATTTATGAGGGGGAGCAAAATACGCGTTGTACTCTTTTCCTTATCCATGGTTTTGTCCCATTGGGTTTTTCTGGAAAGGTTTTTAATGAGGCAACATGTTATGCGTATTAAAGATGTGTGTACTCTTTTCCTTTACTAAAGATTTTCTTTTTACGGGGTTTTTATCTTAGTAAAGTTTTAACGAGGCACACTGTCTTCATAGACATCCAAGGGGGAGTGTTATGAATATTTATCTATGTGGATGTCTATCATGATAAGGACTTTATCAAAGGAGATTTGAATTATTTTATCATTAGGATTATTATCTACATTAATTATAGTTTAATGTATTATGTACTTCTTATGCCTATAAATAGATGATTTACTCAAGGCATTGTACACAAGTCAATATTCAGAATAATACAAATCTCTTTCTTTTCTCTCATCTTATTTTGTTCATATTTCTTCTTGTTCTTGTTTTCACATTATTCACAACACTTTAGGAAAAATAAAGTTTATTTTAAAAATAGGTTGTTTTAAAAGAAAAAACTTAAAATGGAAAAATGAAAATGATTTTTAAAAAAAAAAGTGAAATGCTTTTTGAAAAAAAAACGCAAAATGGTAAAAAACATAAAAAATGAAAAAGTAAAAAATATAAAATAGTCTTAGCTTAGAAAATAATTAAAGAAATAAAAAGTAAAAATAAAGGCTTTTAAAATGAATAATAAAAGGGGTAAAATTCCAATTTTGAAAACGATTTTAAAACCAATTAGGTACCGATTTTGGGCGTCGTGGGGGTGCTAACCCTTCCTCACGCGTAACCGACCCCCGAAGATGTTTTTAGATTTTCGCAAACCAAAATCGTTGTTTTATTAAAAACCAAAAAACATTTTATTAAAATAACCCTATTTTTTTTAAAAAAGTGATCCAATCACACTTTTTTAAAAAATATTGGTGGCGACTCCGTTGATTTTTAAATGTGTTTTCCAAAACGTCGAAGCCTCCCGTAAAAAGGCGGTTACAACAGCTTGGCGACTCCACTGGGGAAGTGTTTTTGTTTTTAAAATAAAAAAAAGAGGGTCAGGCCACAAATTGATTTTAAATGATTTTTCAAAAAAATGTTTTTTTAAATATACGGAATTTGCAAGTTCATAATATGTTTTATTTATTTGTCCGTTTAAATGAATATAATTCTATTTTACGCATTTAAGACTTAATTACAAGCTCTATTTCGAAGCTTTGTCCCGTTTGTTTAAGTGGGGGGGGGGGGACACACTTTGCTCATGTAAGAATATCGATTCTTCGTATGACCATCGCAAAGTACCTTCGGGACTCAATCCTTTTGCCTTCGTAAGGATATTGATTCTTCGAGAAAGCTTCGGTGGTGAGTCCTCCTGAGTTGAACTCGATTCGTTTGTAGCCTATAATGGGTGAGAATCGAGGGCCTTGCTACTCTTAGTAGAGGACATCAAGGACAGCTCGGGTACCTTTTTAGAACCAAACCAAGTTCGAGAATTTAGAGCCTACCCTTAATAGAGCCATGTAGAAAGCCTAGGTTGTTGAGTCGTAGGAATAATCCGTGGAGACATGTCCTGAAATGTTGGAATGTCGGCCTGGGATTATTATGTAATTATTTTGGATCTTTAGGGTTTTGTTTCTGTTTTTTATTACCAACCTTCGTGTGTATGAGTTTTGTTTTGTAGCATATTTATTTGTTACTAACCTTTGTGTGTGCGAGTTTTGTTTTGTTTTTGTAGCATATTTATTTGTTATTAACCTTTTTTGTATGAGTTTTGTTTTGTTTTTATAGCATATTTACTTATTGCATGCATCTCATATTTAGAAGGGGTTGATTATGGAAAATTGTTCAAATTATGAATGGAAAGCTCTTTAAAAAGAGGAGAACCAAGCACGTGACAATATTGGCGACTGAAGCTGCAACTCTTCGTCAATACATCAAGCCCGTTGGAGAAGTTGGACCAAGGCTCTTGTGGCTTTCAAGCAGAAAGATACTTGTAATTCACAAAAGATGTAATAAAAGCTTTCGAATTTAATAAAGAGTTTCCTTTCATGAGCATATTTTTAATGGAATTGATGGCCCTTCGACTGTATTCATGCATTTGCACTGTTTTGCTTGCTTCGTTGTTTGCTTTTGTGAATTCGTTTGTGCACACATATATTTGCTTCCATGCATTTTTTGTTCGCATTAAATAATGTTTCAATCATTGCATTCATTCATGTATAATAAAAAGATTAATTTTCAAAAATTCCATTTAAGTAGCAAAGACTTGAGCCACGAACACTGAGGAAAGATTGACAGCTCTGGAAGCAAATCAGAAGAGCATTTGTGACAAGCTTGAGAGGATGGTAAATAATCTGAAGAAAGAGATTGAGATATCACACCAGAAAATAGTCAGCCAAATCGCAACCATGTTTGGGTTCAAGGACCCAGAAGCGAGAGAAGACACCAACACCTTCCCAGGGATGGCTTTCGTACAAAAGGAAGAGGTTTTACCCCATTTCATAGAATCTTCTGCCCGTACTAAAGACAACACGGATGAGGTTCGCAGTCCCGAGATTCCTGACCTCATTAAAGAAACTTACATGGCAAAGGTCGAGAAAAAATAGGAAGACCGCTACAAGAAGCTGGTGGAAATGTTTAAAGTTTATCAAGAAGGAAGCAATTATAGTGGCAAAGATGCAAGAGATTTGAGTCTAGTTTCTGACTTGGTGGCTCCTCCAAAGTTCAAGGCCTCTGACTTCGAGAAGTATAATGGAACTACATGCCCTTTAGCACATTTGACCATGTACTTAGGAAAATGTCACCACACTTGGAGAATGAGAAATTATTGATTCATTGCTTCCAAGATAGTTTATCTGGGTCAGCTATCCGGTGGTATGCTTAATTGAGTCGGGCCAACATACGCACTTGGTGAGATTTGTCAAAATCTTTCCTCAAACAATATGAGTATGTAACATATATGGCCCCAAGCAGGATTGTATTGCAGAATTTGGAACAAAAGCCCAACGAGAGCTTCCGCCAATATGCTCAGAGATGGCATGATGTGGCAGCCCAAGTTCAACCTCCAATGTCGGAAAATGAGGTTACTCCAATGTTTGTGGAGACTTTAAATGAACCTTTCTATGACTACATGTTAAATCACGCCACTGAAGGTTTCGAAGACATGGTCATTAGAGGAGAGTTGATATTGGCAGCCATCAGAAATGGAAGATTTGAGAGAGATGAAGATGATGAGGACGAGCTCGTTTAAATTTTGTCACGAAGTCGTCAGAGGCAAGATTGGCCGGGATTTGTGCTTTCATGGAATAAAACTTAATTTTCTCTAAGACAGTTGGGATCATGCTTAGAACCAACCCTCTTGATTTTGCCCGCGAGCATTAGGGATCTTTTGTAAGGGCTACTATGTCAGTTTATTTGTTTAAAGATGCATTTTTTTCTTTCAAATGGCAAACGTTTCTCATTTTTGTTCTTTTCCCTTCTTTGCATTTTTTATCCATTTTTTAAAGCATACATCTTCTTTTCAGAGTCCCAGTTATTGATTGTATGAATGATTCATGAATCTAATCCCGAGATAGAGGGGAAAAATGTGAGTTCAGGTTTAAAATACATATTTGAGTGAATTTTCCTCTCAGACATTGTTGTTAGGGTCCTTGAATGAAGCGACAACTCTAAAACATCTACTAACTGAAGACTACTTTTCTTCGATGACATTTATGTGTGAAATGACATTTGGAATTCCTTCATTTCCCTTCACGAATAAGAGAAAATCCATTTGTTGTCCCTTTTGAGCATGATATTATTCTTTCTTGTGATTTAACCCTAACCAAGGATCACTCCCAACACTGGGGGCAACGAAAATGAAAAGCTATTAGGAATATGTTAGATTAGGTTGAATGACCTAAACTCAGTGTTGTCTTCAGTACGGGTAGAAGATTATGAGATCTTGACTTTAGGTGAAGCTACTTCCTTTTGTACGAAAGCCATCCCCGGGAAAGTGTTGGTGCCTTCTCTCGCTTCTGGGTCTTTGAACCCAAGCATGGCTGCGATTTGGCTAACTTTTTTTGGGTGTGATATCTCAATCTCTTTCTTCAGATTATTTACCATCTTCTCAAGCTTGTCACAAATGTTTTTCTCATTTGCTTCCAAAGTTGTCAATCTTTCCTCAGTGCTCATGGCTCGAGTCGTGTTTGCGTAGGATCTTTTACTACTTAAATGGAATTTTCCAAAATTAATCATTTTTCTATACATGAATTAATGCAATGATTGGAACATTATTTAATGCAAACAAAAAACAAATGCATGGAAGCAAATATATGTGTGCACAAACAAATAAACAATGAAGCAAGCAAAACAGTGCAAATGCATGAATGCAGTCGAAGGGCCATCAATTCCATTGAAAATATGCTCATGAACATAAACTCTTTATTAAATACGAAAGTTTTATTACATCTTTTTTGAGTTACAAATATTTTTCTGCTTGAATGCCTAACTCCTAGCCACACGAGTCTTGGTCTAACTTCTCCAACGGGCTTGACGTACTGATGAAGGGTTTCAGCTTCTTTTGCCAATGTTGTCACGTGCTTGGTTCTCCTCCTTTTTAAAGAACTTTCCATTCATAATTTAAATTTTTTTTCCAGAATCAACCTCTTCTGAATATGGGATGCATGCAATAAATAAATATACTATTCACACATAAAAGATTAGTAATAAACATGCTACAAAACATCTCACACACAAAAAGGTTAGTAACAAATAAATATGCTACAAAAACAAAACTCACACACAAAAAGGTTAGTAACAAATAAACATGCTACAAAACAAAACTCATATACACAAAGGATGGTAATAAAAAACAAAAACAAAACCTAAAAGATCCAAAACAATTCAATTAAATAATAATTCTGGGCCAACATTCCAACATTTCAGGACATGTCTCCACGAATTATTCATGTGACTCAACGCCCTAGGCTTTCCGCATGGCTTTATTAGGGGTAGGCTCTAAATTCTCAAACTTGGTTTGGTTCTAAGAAGGTACCCGAGCTGTCCTTGATGTCCTCTACTTAGAGTAGCAAGACCCTCGATTCTCACCCATTACAGGCTACAAACGAATCGAGTTCAACTCAGGAGGACTCACTACTGAAGCCTTCTCGAAGAATCAATATCCTTACGAAGGCAAAAGGATTGAGTTCCGAAGGTATTTTGCGATGGTCATACGAAGAATCATTATTCTTACATGATCAAAGCGTGTTCCCCCCCCCCCCCCCCACTTAAAACGAACATGACAAAGCTCGAGAATAGAGCTTGGAATTAAGTCTTAAATGCATAAAATAGAATTATATTCATTTAAACGGACAAATAAATAGAACCCATTATGGGCTTGCAAATTCCATTTAAAAAACATTTTTTGTAAACCATTTAATACCAATTTTGGCCTGGCCCTCTCTGTTTTTATTTAAAAAAAACAAAAAACATTTTCCCAACGGAGTCGCCAAGCTGTCGCAACCCTTTCGAGCATCGACATTTTTTAAAACACTTTTAAAATCTACATAGTCACCACCAATCTTTTTTGAAAAAAAAAGTTTGATTGAACCACTTTTAAAAATAGGATTATTTTAATAAAACATTTTTGGTTTTAATAAAACAATGGTTTTGGTCTGCGAAAATTAGAAAACAGGTTCATGGGTCGGTTATGCGTGGGGAAGGGTTAGCACCCCCACGACGCCCAAAATTGGTACCTAATTGGTTTTCAAATAGTTTTCAAAATTGGAATTTGCAAGTTCAAAAATGTTCGACTATACTTGTTCGTTTAATGAATATTAGTCTATTTTAACGGCCTTATCGCCCGGGAGATGAACTTTAATCACCGCCAACATTTCCGGTGCTAACCCGTCATTCCCATTTGATAAGACACCGCATTAAATTAATTTCACTTTTTCAAACAACAAAGAGATTTAAGTGTGTTGAGCATTTTATTTATTTCTAGGTTCGATTATTTAAAAGCCCTAAAAACGTCTAAGTCGTTTATTCCTAATTTAAAGTCTTAATATGCCTATGTGTATTTTTTTTATGAAGAATATTTTTCAACAAACAAGTCCCTATCTAAGCTTTAGTCCATAATCCTAAGTTTTCACCTATTTCTAAAACAAGCAAGCAAACTTTTTATTCTTTTGAATTTTACCCTTTTTATTATTCATTTTAAAAAGCCTTTATTTCTTCTTTATTTTTTAAGCCATAAACTCATTTCTACGTTTTTTTTTTTTACTTTTTGTGTTTTTTTTACCATTTTATGTTTTCTTTTTTCAAAAGAATTTTCACTCTTTTTAAAAAAAATCAATTTCATTTTTTTTCATTTTTAAGTTTTTCTTTTTAAAACAACCCATTTTAAAAATAAACTTCATTTCTTCCTTAAAAAATTCTTTTTTAGTTTTTTCCTTTTTAAAAATTTATTTTTTATTCTAGACCCTGATTTTATTTTTAAACCATTTTTTTTTGAAAACTTATTTCTTTTTCTTTATTTTCCTAAAATAAACATCTTTATTTATTTTTTCTTTTAAAATCTTTTTGTCAATCTATTATTTAAAACTAAATTTCACAAAAATCTTTTTGTATTTTTTTAAAATCAAGCCCCTTCATTATTTCACACCTCACATTATTATTTTTCATAATTAAATCCCTAATTTTAAGTTTTTTTTTCAATTTAACCACATTTATTTAATTTATTCATGCATTTTAAATCTAAACATATTTTAAATTAATTTCTACATTCCTAAAGATCAAAATAATCCTAACAACATTTTTTAAGCATGCAAAATTTTTCAAGATCAAACTAAAATTAAAACAAAAATTTAAACGAAAAAAAGTTACTAGAATCTTGAACGATTTTCCGACATCGAAAAAGCAACATAAAATTCACAAACAACACAAACATGAACACCATAAATTCAACCAAGAACAAACATAAAATTAATATAAAAATAACAAAGAAAACATAGAAATTTTACCGAGAAAACGATGAACGATGAACTCGAACTCAAGCTTCTCGAAATGCTCCAAACCACCTCCAAAAAATCGCTCCAAACTCGAACTTTTTCTCCAAAAAAATTCCAACCAACTCTTGAAAATTTCAGAGAATTTTTTCGGATTTTTTCTCAAACCTTTTCAAGTGATTTTTCTCTCAAATGTGTGTGTTAAACAATTAAGCATTTGGGGGGGTTTTATAGTTGGTTTTTAGCTTTAAATTCAAGCCAAATCCGACACATGGCTTGATTCTCGGCAAAACCCCTCAAATCCTATCCGATTTTGTTCAGATTTGAAGATATATTTTTCCCAAATTCGAGCTAGGGTTTGAATCTTTTTCCCCTTATTTTGCAGGTGAACGACGATGGCGTCATGACGGCGAGGACGTGAGGAGTCGACCGGCGGCTTCAGTGACGGCTGTCGCGGCCTGTGGCAGCCGGCCGGTCAACCCCCCTTCCCTTTGCCTTGTTAGCTGTTCGAACAGGGGAGAGAAAGGTGACCACCCGCGCGCGTGCGGCACACGCGCCAGGCACGTGAGTGCAGGTGGTCCTTCCTTTTTTTTCCTTTTTTTTTGCTGTTTTTTACTTTATTTTAATTCCTTTTTCCTTCTCCATTTATTATTATTTTTTTCTCTTTTTTCTTTTCTTTTAAAGTGAGCTTCAAAATGGGCTTTGTTTTTTTTTCTTTTGAAATGGGCTTTAAGAATGGGTTTTGAAATATGTTTTTTTAATTTAATTTAAAAAGGGTGGGCCTTTTATTATTTAAAGGGAAAAGAGATTTTTTATATTTTTTTGGATTATTTAAGACCGAGGTGAAAATTTAGTGACAACACTTACGCTCTTTTTGTCCATCAATGTAAAGAATTAAAGGTCGAAGGCAGCAAGCAAGCAAGGAAGAACTCCAAAGACTTGGTACTTGAAAGTATGGTTTCCAAACTAGACTAGTAGTAATAAAGGCAATGGGGTTCATTGTTGATTTGGGAGTGCGTTTGTTAAACTCCATGTTTGAGCAAGTTTGTATTGTTGCTTTGAAGTTGTAAATGGCCTCTCATGTTTGGTTGTTGCTTAGCTTTGATAATTCATGCCTTAGATGGGTTGATTTTAGGATGCATGCCTATAGATTCTTATTTGGGATATGGTATTCTGTTTGGATTCTGATTTTGTGATGCTTTTACATGATTTATCTCCTAATATGTTTGAGTTTATGACTATGGCATGTTAGTATGTAATCGAAACTTAGAAAGCATGTAAAACTAGCAATTTGGGACATTTTAGGTCTAGGCGTATCGGCACATATGCCTCTATACCGATAAGGGTAAGTTAATTTTGAGGCAGGGTTTCGGTACATGAGAAGGTGTTTCGGTACGGCCTTTGTACTTTGGCTAGGCGTATCGATACACGGGGAAGGGTATCGGTACAGTTTTGAGCTAGTAGAATTTGGGATTTGTGAAATGTAAAAATGTACCGATACACTTTCTCGTGTACTGATACGGGTAGTCGTTTTTATGGTTAAAGTGATATTTTAAGTTTCTGACTCTTACATTTTGGTCTCTGATTATTATGAATGCAATTGTATGAGTTTGGATGGTCATTTTGAGCTGAAATTTGGAATGGAAGCATGAAACTTGATTAACTGAGGATTGGTAGCTTAAAATTGGGCTAAGTCCTTATAATTTTCTAGATTTGCAATTTGATCCCTTAATGTTTGCGTTTGCAATTGAATGCCTTATCGGTGACCGAATTGTGTGAGATTTGAATCGTTGCCAGCATGTTCACTATAGGTTAATAATTTGCATCTAGACAAGATAAAAGTAAAAAATGGATGTAATCTGTGTTCAATCTTTACGAGTTTGCTTCAGCAAACTCAATGTAGCTTGTTCGATTTGATCGGGCGTCTAGGCCGGGTTGAGGGGGTTACAACTGGAGCTTGTGTCAAAGCCTCCTTCAACTTTTCAAAGGCCCGTTGTCTTTCCTCCATCCACTTGAAACAGACATCCTTCTGTAACAACTTGGTCAACGAAGTAGCAATCCTCGAAAAAACATCTACAAACCTTCGGTAATAACCAACCAACCCAAGAAAACTACGAACTTCTGACACGGATTTAGGTGGCTTCCAACCCATCACCACCTCGATCTTATGTGGGTCAACCCGAATTCCTTCGGCTGACACAACATTCCCAAGAAAGACAACCTCCTTTAGCCAAAACTCACACTTGCTTAACTTGGCATACAACTGATTATCCAACAACGCCTGAATCACGATTCGTAAGTGTTTATCATGATCCTCCTCGGTACGAGAGTACACAAGAATATCATCAATAAACACAACTACAAATTGCTACAAAAACTCATGGAATACACAATTCATCATGTCCATGAACGCAGCCGGCACATTGGTCAATCCGAATGGCATCACCAAGAACTCATAATGCCCGTACCTCGTACGTAAAGTAGTTTTAGGCACATCCACATCCTTCACTTTCAACTGATAATACCAGACCACAAATTAATCTTAGAAAACATCGAAGCACCTCTAAACTGATCGAATAAATCATCAATCCTCGACAAAGGATACTTATTCTAAATCACCAACTTATTCTTAATCCTCGACAAACATTAGGTCTAATAAACCCTCGATCAAGCAACTCTTGAAGTTGTGTCTTTAACTCATTCAATTCCTTCGGTGCAATGCGGTAGGGAACAATGGACACCGGCGTTGTACTTACATACAACTCAATGCCAAACTTTACTTCCTTATCTGGTGGCAAACCCAACAATTCCTCCAAAAAAAACACTCAAAAACTCATATATTGTGCGAATGTCCTGAACGTGCACCTCTTTCGATCCCAGATTCATGACATAGGCTAAGAATGCCTGACAATCGGTTTTCATCATACGACTCGCTTCCAAAGCCGAGACAACACTTGGAAAGAATACAACATTCTCACCCAGGACCACCACTTCAAGATCGTCAGCAAGTTTCAAGGTAACTCGCTTGGTTTCAAAATCAACAACGGCCTTATGCTCAAACAACCAATCCATACCCATGATTACATCAAAACCATGAAACGTCAACTCCATCAAATCAGCCGCAAACACATAACCTTGAACCATTAAAGGACATCTTTTATACAACCTTCTCGCTACAACCGTTTCTCCAAAAGAACTAGTTACTTGTATACCCACATCTAATACTTCTACATGTATATTAAGGAAAAGCGCATGCTCACGCAAGATATATGAATACGTAGAACCAGAATCAACCAAAGATAACAACGGAAAAGATTGCAAAGTAAATGTACCTACAATCACATCGGTGTCATTGCGTCCCTCGTGATGTGTATACACCCTCGCAGGACCACCACCCCCTTGTTGAATAGCAACGGTATGAGCCACCACCCTTGGACCCTCATCCCTTCACTGAAACTGTCCACGACCACATACCATACAAATTATACCTCGTACTCAGCCACAGACATACTGCCTTGAACTAACACCATGAACTCGCTCTTCTTCTCGTCCAATTATCTAACTCCCAGATACTTTTTCTTAAAGGCAGCTCGAATGAAATCCCGCGTCACATCACAGTTGTCCACCAACTATATGCATCTCCCTGCAATAGGGATACAACACATCCCAACTTACGGGCATCATTACACCCCATCTGACCCAAAATCTGATCGATACTAGCCATCCATTCCTTAGATGCCTCGGGTGCCAACCCCCTGAACTCAACACCTCCAACACTACGCAAGAACTCTAATGGTAACCCCGTTTTCCGAACAACTGGCACAGACACATCACTCCAACAACAACAGCTTGGAAAGCTCCAGTCATCGTCTGAACTAAAGGCGTCAAATCACCCAACATTGGCCCACTAGCGCAGGTGGTACTTGCTCCACATTCTCAGGTGGATTAGGCGGAGAAGGTGGCAGACCCATAGGAGGTACGTCATTCCCCTGCCCAACGACAGCAACAATTGTGTCAGACCTCAATTCTCTCATCGGTCTCATCGTGCTAAAATATCTAAGGCATGATTATACACCAAAATAAAAACAATCATGCCAGCTTCAAGCAAGGATCCAAGACATCCATTTCAAATCAAAACATTTCAGACTATAGTAATAAGGCAACGTATCCCAAAAACATACCCCAAAATGGCATATTACAACCAACGTGCATTTAATAATCATCGTACATAGCAAACAACATAAATCAATCAACAACATCATCCCAATTATTGCAAACCTATAGCCAAACACCGTGCATGTCATAAAAAATAAACATCCAACACAACTTACCTCCCAACAATCATAAACTTAGCTCTGATACCACCAAATGTAACCCATCGACCCGGCCTAGCCGCCATACCAAACCAAGTGAGCTACATTGGGTTTGTCGAAACAAACCTGTGAAAGAGTTACTTGAATTACATATATTTTTTATTTTATCTAGATGCAAATTATTAACCTATGGTGTACATACTCGCAGTGGTTCAATTCGCAATCAAACCAGTCACTGATAAGGTATTCAATTGCAAATACGAACATTAAGGCACCAAATTGCAAATTTAAAAATTTACAAGGACTTAGTCAAATTTTAGGTTACTAATCCTCAATTAGTCAAGTTACATGCTTGCTTGTCAAATTTTAGCTTAAAACAATCATTCAAGCTCACTCAATTGCATTCACAAAGATCATGGACTAAAAGGTAAAAATCAGAAACTTCATATCACACTTTAACCATAATAACGGTTGCCCGTATCGATTCTCGAGTAAATGTATCGATACATTTTTACATTTCTCAAATGCCATATTCCAGTAGCTCAAAACCGTACCGATATAGTTCCTCATGTACCGAAAACGCCTAGCCAAAATACACTTACCCGTATCGATACACCTTCCCGCGTATCGATACGCCAAGCTTGAAAACACATTCTCGTATCGATATAGGGCCACGCGTACCGATACACCCAGACCTGTAATGTCTAATTTTGTTGGTTTTTCATACCAAAATGGATTCAAACATGTTCTATTATGCCACAAACATAAACGCAACTATTGTAATGATTAAACCACATCAAAACATCACATAAATAAGTTCATAACATGGCATCACTCTTCAATTGAAAATCTAAAGGCATGCTTCCTAGAAATGAACCATTCAAAACACGAAACATAAATCCAAGCATTAACTAAATATATAAGGCCATTTACAACTCTAAAACAACCTAGCGAACTTGCTCAAATAGGGAGCTTTGTTAAAACCCTCCCAAAACATCAATAATACCCTCATTGCCTTTATTACTACTAGTATAGTTTAAAAAACCATACTTTCGAATAGCCAAAGTCCTTGGATTTCCTTCGCTTTCCCGCTGCCTTCCCCTATTATTTCTCTACATTGATGGACAAAAAGTGCGTAAGCACACTAGGCTTAGTGAGGAGGGCTCAAACAACATACCATTAATACATTTTAAAACAAATTTTCCAAAACTCATTGAAAACACATTTCAATCATCTTATAAAACATCATGCCTTGAAAACCATGCACTTAACATCATCAAAAACCAGCATATTAAACCAAATGCTACATGTATCATGAATCAACAGCAAATCCCATTTGCTAACCCTCAATTTAAGCTTTCTCATGCATAACTACCCATATGCAAGGCTTAAAGAGTAAACATGTATAAATCAACATTATACATCAACATCCATCAACATGATACATAAACAATTATATTGGCTTTCAAGTGATTATAACCAAGTTCCACTTTCCAAAATATTACATCGGATACACGGATTCAACAAGTGTCCTCCAACACTTCATAGAACCTCAACCGAAAAAAAGGTACCTCACAACGGGTACATTTACAACGGGGGTACAATCACAACCCCAATCATAGGTTAGGTGTATAATCCACTAATGGGAGTTTACAGTACCATGTAACCCCTCAACTATTAGGGTACTCATGGTGGAGTATTCGGTACACATTAACCCATCAACACCCGAGGCGACTTTTTATAGTGCACTATCAATCCTATGGCCGGCCAATTATATCCGATAACATTTTAACCACATCACTTGCCAATATAATTCATTGTTAACCATGTACCTCAATGTTTTTAAAGCAACAAACCAAAACCATTTCCAATGCATCATACCATGCATTAACAAGTATAAACCATACTTTAAACATGCTTTAACAGTGGGTACCATGTAAATCAAAACAAGTGCATAAAATCAATTTCCTTAAAGCATGACCGAGGGATAAATCTCAATACACTTACTTCCGAGTTTAAACCAGCGTTTCAAGCTAAGTTTAAACTCCCGTATAAATCATACTTTAAACATGTTTTAACAATAGATACCATGTAAATCAAAACAAGTGCCTAAAATCAATTTCCTTAAAGCACGACCAAGGGAGAAATCTCAATATACTTACTTCCGAGTTTAAACCAGCGTTTCAAGCTAAGTTTAAACTCCCAAAACAACCTTTAAACCATTTCAACACTTTAAACCACATTCTCACTCACCAAAAATGCAAAGCCTCAATCGTCGATGCGAAATTACTCCTCCAAAGCCTCCAGAACAATGCCACAAGCTTGAGGGTCGATCTCCCTTATTTTAACCATATAAAAACAGAGGTTTCAATTCATCAAAATGTATTCATAAACCCAGCAACATCAGTCCTTAACAATCCTCCTCAAACACTAGCCGAAACCTTCCCAAAACTACCAAAATCAACATCAAACATCATCCACACTTAACCCAGCCAAAACCTAACAATTTAATCCATTAATTACCTTCAATTAACATCCAAAAAAAACCCAACATCAACCTTATATCTCCATTATACATTAACCCACCTCAACACCTCAAAAACACATAACTACTAACCTAGAAAATTAGAGATGCACATAGTTTCAGGATTCTAATGTTTAAACCATCATATTAAGATCATTTAACATCAAAGTCAAGTTTAGAATCAATCAAGAACTCATCAAAATATATCCAATATGAAAATTACACAATCTCATTAAGTAAACCTTAATTTAACCAATTTCCACAATTAAATCATTAAAACTCATTAGAAAACAAATCAAAAGAGTCAAGAACCTTAGAATTTCAGTAAAAAAAACCTTTAATTAGAGGAGAGAAATGAAAATCAGCTCTAATAGTTGGCTTTCCTCGTAATTGACATGATTTGAGTGAAATCTCTAAGAAGACATTTAAGAATCAATGAAAGAATCAAAAAGAGAAATCAAGATAGTTATTCTCTGATCATTTTAGAGTAGAAAATATAGTTTGGATGTTGAGAAAATGGAGAGAATGTTGAGAGAAAAGTAGTTACGTAAGGAAAAGTGATTTGTTTAATAAACTTTTTTTTAATAAATCCCTTTTAATCCCATTAATTTTTAAATCATTTAAAAATATCCTAAATTAAGGGAAAAGTCAAATTTAAAGCTTTGGTAAAATAGCTCCTTAAAGATTCAAAGTTTTGACTCTTTTACAAAATAGTCAATAAAATAGTTTTGAAACTTTACATTTTGGTCATTAGTCCAAAATGTCTAATCTCCAAAATCCATTTTCCAAAATTGATTTTACCAAAGACATCATTCTATTAAATAATGATTTTAGGGCATTTTTCCATATTTTCAAAATATATTTACTCTGATTTTAATCTCGAATCCGACTCGAATCTCTAATTCTGGTTCACCACACCGTCTAATCAACCTAGAAAACTCCTAGGCCCCAAACTGGGGCGTTACAATGTGGGCATTCTAGAATCGATACGGCTTCTGATCATGGCATGTATTTCTTTGGTATCTTCGCAAATTTTGTTAAATGGGTCGATGACGCATTTGTTTGAGCCATCTCTTAGTATTCGGCAAGGGAACCCTATATCCATGTTTTTGTTCATTTTGTGCATGGAGAGGTTAAGTCATGCTATTCGAATGGTGGTTTAGGATGGTGTTTGGAAACTGTTTTGGGTTCCCCGTAATAGAGTTGGGGTTTCTCACATTTTCTTTGTTGATGACATGATTCTTTTTGTTGAGGCTTCGGTGCATCATATGGTGGTGATCTGTAGACCTAATTTTGAGTATATCGTTTTGGGTTTGTTTCGGCAAACCCAATGTAGCTCGCTTGGTTCGGTCTAGCGTTTATCCCGTGTTAAGGGGGTTACATTTGATGGTATCTGAGCCAAGCTATGATTTTTGGGAGTTGATTTGTGATTGATGAATAATGGTTGCAATACACGGTGTTTGATTTTGTGATTTATGTCTTGATGTGCCATGTTGCTTTGATGGGGTATAATACCGGGGACACATTGCCTTATTGCTACAAGTACAAAGAGATTTGTTTTAAAATGCAGGTTACCTTGGATCCTTTCTTAATGCTAACCTAAATTTGCATATGTTATTTTATGTTGTAGATTTTTTTTGAATAGAATATGGGACCAAGACGAGAGACTCGAGCTAATGCGAGTAATGCTGGGGATGGACATAACAATGAGTTACCGCCTCCTCCACCAATTCCTCTTGTTGGTGTTGGAATCGGGGTGGTATGCCTCATGCACCGCAAGGGCCGGTTTTTTGTGATATGACGTTCTTAATCCAGGCTATGATAGGAGTGTTTCAGATAGCTATGGCTGGAGTGCATGCACCTACACCAGCACATGTAGTGGTTGCTAATCATGGACTTCTCTTAGAACGTTTGCGTAGCTTGAGAGGTACTGAGTTTAGAGGTTTGGCCCCTGAAGCTGCTAAGGAGTGGTTTACAAGTACCAAGAGGATTCTTGGGCAAATGGAGTGTACGGATGTTCACAAGTTGAGCTGAGTAGTGTCCTTGCTACAAGGAGATGCTTATTGCTAGTGGTATACTACTATTGCGGGTATGGAGATTGCGGATGTAACATGAGAGTTCTTTGGTGCTGCTTTTCGAAAGAACTATTTGGGCAATCAGTTCTAAGGTGAAAAGAAGCGAGAGTTTATGTCTTTGGTTTGGGGCAACATGTCTGTTTCAGAGTATGAGATTCAATTTGTGCGGTTGAGCCGTTATGCACCTGAGTTGGTCCCCAATGAACGTCAATGTTGTGATCGTTTTCAGTATGGGTTGATCAAGGAAATTAAGACCTACATGTTGGCTACAGACTATATTGATTACGATGTCTTGGTTACTCGAGCCAAGTATATAGAATAGAATTTGGGCTTGTCTTCTCGTTCAGGAAGTTCTAACTCTGGAAAGAGGGTTGCTGAATTAGATGTTGGGAGAGGTCAGTACAAGAGGCATCGAGATAGGAGGTATCAATTGGATCATGGATGGAGGTGGAAAATAGGTCGATCGAATCGGGTTAAGGTCGGGTTGACTTTTAGTTTAGGTTTGATTTGGGTTGGATCGGGTCTAATTCAGATTTAGTTTGGGTTCGGTTAATATCAGGTCAGGTATCGATTTGGGTCAATATCGAATTGTTTGACTTTCCGGTAAGATTTATATTAGATCAATTGACTTTTCGGGTCGGGTCAATGTTAGATCGGGTTTTTTTCGGGTTGAGTCAATTTTGGATCGGTCAGTTTTCAATTTGAGTCAATGTATGAATATGATCTTTTAAAGGAGAAAAAAATGATATTAAACTATTACTAAAGGTAGTTGTTAATTGGCAATATAACACAAAATGAGAATAAAACATACATATTTGAGGAAATTAAATTCGGGTTGCTTTCGGTTCTAGTTGATTTTTGGTTCAGGTTGCTTTCGGCTCGGGTTGATTTTTGCTTATGGTTGCTTTCGGTTTGGGTTATTTTCATTTTCAGTTAATTTTAATTCGGGTTGACTTCTGGTTTGACTAAATTCGGGTCGATTTTGGTTCAGATTCGAGTCAAGTTTAGACCATCATGTTCGGGTCTATATCGGGTCTCAATTCATGTAAATTAGTTTGGGTCTCAGGATTCGAGTCAAGTTTGCCAGGTCTAATCATAGTGAACGTGGCGGAGGTAACGCTAGTCGAGGTCAAAATGTTCAGAACACCTATGGTGGGACACCTGAATGTGGTCGTTGTGGGAAGTTTCACAAGGTGGTTGCTGGAATTGTGGTTCTCAGGATCATTTGAGACGTGATTGTCTTCAGCTAGCGAAAGACGGTCAGGCTCCTGTGGCGACAGTTGTTGCACCACCGAGGGGTCATGGTCGTGGTCACGGTAATTACCAGCGTAGGGAGAAAGGTTAGAGGATTGTTGCTCATACCGTGGCTATTCAACCTGAGGGAGGAGGACCTGCGATGGTGTATGCGCATCACGAGGGGAGAAATGACACATATGTGATTACAGGTACTTTTACTTTGCAGTCCATGTCATTACTTTCTTTAGTGGATTCTGGTTCTACACATTCATATATCTTGCGTGAGCATGCACATTTGCTTAGTATTCATGTAGAAGTGTTAAGTGTGGGTATGTGAGTAACTAGTTTTTTCGGAGAGACGGTTGTTGTTAGGAGATTGTATAGGACATGTCCTTTGATGGTTCAAGGTATTGTGTTTGCAGGTTATATGACGGAGTTTTTGTTACATGGTTTTGATGGGATCTTGGGTATGGACTGGTTGACAGAGCATAGAGCTACGGTTGATTTTGAAACCAAGTGAGTTTCGTTGAAACTTGCTGATGATTACGAAGTAGTGGTTGTGGGTGAAAGTGTTGAATTCTTATCCAATTTTGTATCAGCTTTAGAAGCGTAGAAGTTGCTAGCATTTGGGTGTCACGCATATCTGGCCTATGTATGAACTCGAATATGAAGAAGGTGTGTGTTCAGGATATCAGTACCGTTTGTGATTTTTCGAGGGCATTTTCGGAGGATTAACCAGGTTTACCACCGGTTAGAGAGGTGGAGTTTTTTTATTGAGACGTATGTGGATACAACTCTGGTGTCGATTGCTCCGTATCATATGACACCGAAAGAGTTGAAGGAGTTAAAGATGCAACTTCAAGAGTTTCTGGATCGTGGTTTCATCCGACCTAGTGTTTCACCATAGGGAGCACCGATGTTGTTCATGAAAAAGAAAGATGGAACTATAAGGATGTGCATTGATTATCGACAACTAAACAAGTTGACGATTAGGAATAAGTATCACTTGCCGCAAATTAATGATTTGTTTGATCAATTCCAGGGTGCTACAGTATTTTGCAAGATTGATTTGAGATCTAGATATTATCAGTTGAAGGTTAAGGATAAGGATGTGCTGAAAACTACTTTTTCGCACTAGATACGGGTATTATAAGTTCTTAGTGATGTCGTTTGGGTTGGCGAATGCACCTGCTGCTTTCATGGACATGGTGAATCGGGTATTCCATGAATACTTGGATCAATTGTTGGTGGTGTTCATTGATGATATTCTCATGCACTCTAACACCGAGGAGGATCATGATAGGCACTTGCGAGTTGTGTTGCAAGCTTTGTTGGATAATCAAATATATGCTAAGTTGAGCAAGTGCGAGTTTTGGATTAAAGAAGTGGTTTTTCTTGGTCATGTTTTTTTTGGCGGAAAGAATCTGTGTGGATCCGTAGAAGATTGAGGTGGTGGTGAATTGGAAGCAACCTGATAAGTGTCCAAAAGTCATATATTTTTATCCTTTTTACATGGCAATTATTGCTTAACCTACACTCATTCGAGTAGCATTATGGCCTTATATGCATTAATTACACTGCATTTACCTTTGATCCTGATATTTGATGTATATAATGAAAAATGTAATGTTTTAATGCACGTTTGGTATTTGCGAAGATTTATTCACTGCCGGGGCAGGCGATGCCGAGCGGGAAATGAAGAAAAGGAAAGATGGTGCAGAACGAGCTTGTGACAGATTCGGATCAAGCTAAGCCAAAGATGACAGCTTCTACTGAAGGAAGCTGAATTATAAAGAGGAAGCCTTACGGAGTAGATCCAATGACAGACCCATGCCGAGGCAGATATTCTCTGCCGAGGCAGTGTACAAACCAACCTGCCGGAGGGCAAAGCATGCAAAGTGGTAGCCGATTTGAAGAGCATAAAATGCTAGATTTTTCTACATACTTCACGTGATAATCAGAGCATGAGAAGATGACGAAAGAATAGAAGGAAGGTTAAAGATGGAATTTTGCAAAAGTGAATAAAGGCATTAAAGCTAACATGATTCACCTCTTTAATGAAGACATGTCCAAGTCCAACTTAACTTCCTATCCAAGAAGGACTTCGCCCTACTCTTTTGCCTATTTAAGAAAGGCTTGTCGCACATATCAAAGGAGTCTAGAGAGACGAGAGTCAAAGAGCAGAAATTCAGAGTTTGAGATTAGGGTTTAGTCGTGTGTTCTCCACGTCCATCATGTTCTAAGCTTTCTTAGGTTTAGGATTATTTTGCTTAGTAATTGTGAGAAAACAATTGTACTTTGTTTAAGTTTTTAACGCAATTTAGTTCAAGGTATGCTTATTCTTGGCATTGATTTTGTTCTTACAATCTCATCGAGAGAGAGTATTGTGAGGTTATCCATTTGTTTAATATCGAGAGAGTTAAACTCAAGAAACGAATAAGCATGGTTTTCATCCCAACGGTGGAAGCTAACTCGGCTTAGAGATAAGTTAGAGTTTCAACGGCTAAGACAAGCGTGAGATTGGTTGGTGTTCATCCTTGGTTCACGCTAAGAGGTATTATCAAGGCCTGCACATCAACACGGTTTTGACTTAGAGATAAGGAGGAGCCATCGAAGGACGCTTTGTCGAACCTTGACATTGTTTGCCGACCAGCAAGAGATTGCCGAGGCAGCACATCTTATTGTCGTGGTAGGGATGAAGGTCACTGCCGAGGCAATTTGGTGATCATTGCATTCAAAGACTGAGACGAGTCAATTGCTTTCCACACTACAATACAATCTAATTTGGCCCATTCTATCATCTTGATTTCTCAATCTTTATTTACTTGCTTTAGTTTATGATTTTTAGTTTAGTTAAAATCCAAAACTCCTTTACTTGTGGTTTTACTTTTACTTTTTCTTTTTTAGTGCGAGAAGATAATTGAAGGAAGCCATCCCAATCCCTGTGGAGACGATACTCTGATACTTATCATTATATTACTTGAGACGTGTACACTTGCACTAATTGAGGATCACCTTTTACACGCAACAAGTTTTTGGCACCGTGGTCGGGGATTGGCAATAGCGACTTTCAATTTTATTTTTTTACACTTTTTTTTGCTTAAGTTTAGGAGCACTAATCAACTTTGGTTTGCATTGATGTATGACCAGGGTGAACCCAAAATATCAATTCTACAACCTTGATCAAGAAATCGATCGAAGGTGTCAACGACTCAAGCATTAGATAAGACAAATGATGGCATATCGAGATGGCGATGCCATTGGGCAGCAGGTTACCGACGGGCAGCAAGATGCCCCAGCATAAGGTAGGGAAAATCCACAAATTCAATTCGCGCCAGTACGAAACCCAATTGTTCGAGACTATCTAGAAGAGGACCTGAACAGACTAAATCTGGGAGTAGTTACACCTAAGATAAAAGCTGCCCACTTTGAACTAAAGCTCGTAATGTTCAATATGATCAATACTATTGGACAATTTGGCGGCTCAGCGACTGAAGATGCCAAATGGCACCTTAAATCCTTCTTGCAGATTTGCAATTCATTTAAAATACATAGAGTATATGAGGATATTTTGAGATTAAAATTGTTTCCCTATTCACTAGGAGATAGGGCAAAAACTTGGCTAAATAGCATTCCATCAGGATCAATTGGATCCTGGAGTACGAATTAGATCCAGAAATCGAACGCACATATCAACTTAGGAACCAAGCCCGACTCTTGATAGAAAGAAACAACAATCTTGAGGAAAAACTGGAAGCAATGGTGAACGGAAGACAACACAATGGGGAAAATGACAACAGCAACAACCCTAGGGGTAATGTTGATCCTCCTAATGATGCCCGAAACGATCGACCGCCGCCTGCTGCCCCAGCAACACGACACACTTTTTGAGAGTACATGGATAACGACCATGTTGAACTGGAAACTACGCTGCCAGATGTGAAAGCTGAACACTTCGAACTAAAACTTGTGATGCTCAGCATGATAAACTTCGCCGGACAATTTGGTGGTTCTGCTACAGAGGACGCGCGTGAACATCTGAAAACTTTCCAGAAAATCTTTGGATCATTTAGACAGCCAGGAATGAGCCCGGAAGTACTGAGACTCTGGCTATTTCCTCATTCATTGAGGGATAGAGTGAAAAACTGGTGGAACAAGTTAACGCCGGGTTCAATAAGAACTTGGGCGGACCTTTATCGCGAATTTCTCTCTCGTTTTAATCCTTCCATCTTATCTAAAAGATTAAGTAACGAGATTGCTACTTTTCAATAGGAAGATTACGAACCAATGCACGAGGCATGAGACCGATTTACAACTCTCTTATGAAACTGTCCGATACAAGGATTCCCTGTGTGGAATCAAGTTGTCAAATTCTATAATGTTGGCAACGCACACAGTCGGATGAGGATTGATTCAGCAGCAAATGGCTTGTTATTGGACAAGGAACCAGAAGATGCAATGCTGGTGTTGAAAAAGTTAGCTAAAAACGATGAGCAGTTTCCTATAGCTCGAAGAGGAGGTAGACGAGGAGTATCTGTAATGGAATACGAATCTGACAACTCGGTCAAAACTCGAATTGCATACCTCACTAAGATAGTTGAAAACCTACAGCGGAAGGACTCTAAAGCTGTATTTTCTGCCGAAGAGGTGTGTGAAACCTGTAGCGGAAACCATAATACAGATGAGTGTCCCTTACAGCTAGAAGGAGGGATGTATGTTGGAAACTGTAACAAGAACAGAAGCTATGATTCCAACAACTACAACCCAAATTGGAGAAAGGACCCCAAATTTTCCTAGAGCAACCCAAACAATGCATTGAACCCTCAAGTCCAGAATAACCAGAACCAAGGGGGTCCCAGAATTCTGTCACGACAACAACCACAGCAGCAGCCACAACAGCAGCCGACAGCCACTACGAGCATACTGGAACAGACCCTAGCAACCTTCATGTCTCAAACAGGAGCATATATGGTAAACATGGATCACTTTGTCAAGAAAACTGAATCCTTCATGGACAAGACAGAGATGAGAATGACAAACCATGAGGCCACCCTAAAATCCCTAGAGACACATATGGGCCAGGTTTCACAGTTCATAAACCCAAGGCAGAATGGAGGATTCCCTAGTGATACTAAGGTCACTAGAAAACCCACACATGAGCAGTGCAAAGCTATTACAACGAGGAGTGGGAAACAATTACAAGGGCCGACAATTAAAGAAACATATGATAAGGAATCGACCCCACAGGCATCTACCGAGAACACTGCCCCGGTAGAAGCAAAACAGTATGTTGTCGCCACACCTACTGCGACAACATAAGAAATAGAGGAGCAAACAGAGGAAACTACAGAATGTGAGCCTTCTCAAATCTGATTCCCATGTGAAGGACGCCTTGAAGACTGTCGTCCTCTACCCTCTTTTCCACAGCGGTTGAAAAAATAGAAACAGGAGTACCAGCTTAAGAAAATCTATGATGTTTTTAAGCAAGTACACATTAACATGCCGCTGTTAGAAGCCATTAAGAAGATGCCTGGTTATGCAAAGTTCCTTAAGGATGAAATGTCCAAGAGATCCAGAATTGGGGTGTTTGAAACTGTGATGATGATAGAAGAATGCATGGCAATCCCACATAAGCGTCCACCCCTAAAGAAGAAGGATCTTGGAAGCTTCATCATACCATGCATAATTGGTGAAAAGTTTGTGGGTAAGGCACTTTGTGATCTTGGTGTCAGTATTAATCTAATGCCCAAATCTGTATTTCATAAGCTAGGTATTGGACAAGCAAGACCCACGACAGTCATGCTACAATTGGCAGACCGCTCTTACGTACAACCGAAAGGGAAGATAGAAGATACTTTGGTAAGAGTGGATAAGTTTATATTTCCTGCTGACTTTCATCTTTTAGACTGTGAAGCAGACGAAAATGCGCCGATCATCTTAGGGCGACCCTTCCTAGCCACAGGTTGAACAGTGATCGATGTAGAAAAAGGAGAAGTGACCATGAGAGTGAATGACCAGCAGATAAAGCTCAATGTTCTCTAAGCTATTAAACAAGCTGATGCAGAGGGAGAATCCAAGGCAATATCAGAAGTCATCCTAGATTAACCCTGCATCAGATCTAGCTGTCATGACAGAAAATTTGGCCACTGCCACCGCAGTTACCTTGAGGATTGCCACGACAGCATTGACGATAGTGACTCCTCAGATAATGAAGAATCTGATATTGAAGGTCCTTAGGAGGTAAATTGGATAGGCGCATATCCAGGTAAGTTCTTCGAGCCTTTAAATGATACCTCGAATGAATATGTGATCTAAAAGCCTTCCATTGAGCAGCCGCCTGTTTTAGATCTTAAACCCCTGCCAGGGCAACTTAAATATGTTTTTTCTTTGTCTTAATGATATGTTGCCCGTAATCATCTCTTCTAAGTTGATGCAGGAACAAGAACAACAGCTGATCAAGATGCTACAGCGGCATAAGAAGGCGATTGGATGGACCATTGCCGACATCCAAGGCATAAGTCCGGCACTCTGCATGTATAAGATCCTCTTGGAGGATGACTATAAGCCGACGATTGATGCCCAAAGACGACTGAATGAATCTATGCGAGAGGTGGTACGAAAAGAAATCATCAAGTGGCTTGATGTTGGGATAATTTACGCCATCTCAGATAGCAAGTGGGTGAGCCCAGTGCAATGTGTGCCCAAAAAGGGAGGCATAATCGTGGTAACAAATAAGGACAACGAGCTAATCCCAACCATGACTGTGACCGGTTGGAGGGTTTGTATGGACTACCAGAAGCTTAATAAGGCTACCCGGAAGGACCACATCCCCTTACCCTTTATTGATCATTTGTTAGATAGATTAGCGGGGAAGCCTTACTATTGTTTCCTTTATGGTTACTCAGGTTAAAACCAAATTGCAATTGCACCAGAGGACTAGGAGAAAACAACCTTCACATGCCCCTACGGAACATACACCTTTCAAAGAATGCCATTCGGACTGTGTAATGCACTAGCAACCTTCCAACGATGCATGATGGCAATATTCTCCGACATGGTGGATTTTGTGGAGATCTTCATGGATTATTTTTCCGTCTTCGGAGACAGTTTCGACGATTGCCTAGGCAATTTGAAGAAGGTACTTGAAAGATGTGGAGAGGCAAACCTCGTATTAAACTGGGAAAAATGTCACTTCATGGTGGACGAGGGCATAGTGTTGGGACACAAGGTCAGCTGCCGCAGCATAGAGGTCGATAGCCAAAATCGAAGTTATTGAAAAACTGCCGCTACCCACCACAGTCAAGGGCATAAGAAGTTTCTTGGGACACGCTGGGTTTTATCGAAGATTTATTGCAATTTTTTCTAAAATTACTAAACCTTTGTGTCTCTTGTTGGAACAAAACAGGCCATTTAACTTTAACTCTGAATGTACTGAAGCATTCAGGATACTGAAGGAGAAGCTGGTAACATCCCCTATAGTGCAACCACCAGACTGGAGCTTATCATTCGAGATAATGTGTGACTCCAGTGATTATGCTGTCAGAGCAGCACTAGGGCAGAGGAAGGAAAAACTCTTCCACATTATATACTATGCCAGCAAGACCTTAAATGATTCCCAAATAAACTACGCCACAACAGAGAAGGAATTGCTAGCAGTGGTGTTTGCAATTGACAAGTTCCGACCATACATACTTGGAACAAAAGTGGTGGTCCATACGGATCACTCAGCACTAAAATATATGTTCACGAAGAAGGATGTGAAACCTCGGTTGATACGTTGGATTATGCTCTTGCAAGAATTTAAAATTGACATCAAGGATACGAAAGGGACAAAAAACCAAGTAGTCGATCACTTGTCAAGACTGGAAATGGGAAAGGACAAAGACAAAGACAAGATTAACATACAGGAGACCTTCCCAGACGAGCAGTTGTTCGCTGCCACCAGCACTACCGCGACAGCCATGGCGGCAGGTAAGCTTCCTGAAATCCCTTAGTATGCTGACATAGTGAATCACCTTGTTAGTGGTTTATTACCCCCTGAACTTAACTACCAAGCAAGGAAGAGGTTCCAAAATGATGCAAAACATTATTATTGGGATGAACCTCTTCTATTTAAGCATTGTGCAGATCAGATCATCAGGAGATGCATACCAGAGGAAGAACACGAAGAAGTGCTTAACCACTGCCATGTTTCCCCTTATGAAGGACACTTTGGAGGAAACAAAACTACTGCCAAAATTCTGCAATTTGGTTTCTATTGGCCTACATTGTTTAAAGATGCACAAGCCTTTTATAAGAGTTGTGATAAGTGTCAAAGGACTGGAAACATCTTGAGAAGACATGAGATGCTCCTGCAGAACATTCTCGAAGTCGAAATTTTTGATGTTTGGGGAATCGACTTCATGGGACCATTCCCAGCATCTTGTGGGAATTTGTACATACTGTTGGTAGTAGACTACGTGTCCAAGTGGGTAGAAGCTATCGCTACACAAAAGAAAGATGCCAAGACCATGCAAAGATTTCTCCACAAACATATCTTCTCAAGGTTTGGCATCCCAAGGGGAATTATTAGTGATGATGGTAGGCACTTTGACAATAGGGTAATTGCTAGTGCGCTGAAGAAATATGGAGTAAAGCACAGGATCACAACAGCCTATCACCCTCAAACCAATGGGCAGGCCGAAATCTCAAATAGAGAAGTGAAGAACATCCTAGAAAAGATGGTCAAACCAACTAGGAAGGACTGGTCTCTTCGCCTAAATGATGCATTATGGGCCTACAGACTGCATTTAAAACGCCATTGGGAATGTCACCCTACCGACTCATCTACGGAAAAACTTGCCACCTTCCTATCGAGATAGAGCATAAAGCATATTGGGCTATCAAGATAGTAAACATGGACTGGGACAAGGCAGGGCAGAAATGGCTGCTGGATTTAAATGAAATTGAAGAAATTCGAGCCATGGCCTACGACAACGCCAAAATCTACAAGGACAAAACAAAGAAGTGGCACGACAGAAAACTGTTGCCACGATAGTTTAGCCCAGGGCAGAAGGTGTTGTTGTTCAACTCTAGGTTGAAACTCTTCCCAAGAAAGCTTAAATCTAGGTGGTTTGGCCCCTTCCAAGTAGTCCAAGTTTTTCCCCATGGTGCCATTACAATCAGATCAATCAAGGACGGGTACCAATTCAAAGTCAATGGACAAAGGCTAAAGCACTATCAGGGGACTGAAGCCCCAAGGTTGCAGGAAGTAGTTACTTTAGGAGATGCCCCTCAAGGCACCCCTAATTTAACTTAGCTTTATTTTATTTATTTTATTTTATTCATTTTTATTGTTTTAGGAAATAAGAATTTAATATTTTGTTTATTTTAGTTTTTAGGTAAATAAAGGAAGTAAAGCAAAGAGGAGGAATGAACTAGCCCACCACACTCACAACAGCCCAAGAAGCCCAATGGAACAAAACTGTCGTGACATCCTGTTACCAGCTGTCGCGGCAGACGCGGAAAATACAGCCTGTCACAGAGCTGTCGCGACAGACACGGAAACGTGTAACAGACGCGCAGCAGACACGAAAACACGTGACAGACGCGTCAGGAAACTGCGTGACAGCTGGCTCCGTTATTCGCACCACTCGTTACAGTTCCAACGGGCAGAAAAATCCCTTTCTATATAAACCTCTCTTCCCATTTCATTTTGCACCTTATTCCCTTCTCTCTACTTTGCTTTCAAGAATTTTAGTTTTTCAGAAAATTTCTTTATTTTCCACAGTTTCCTTACAATGACTACTCGATCAACCAGAAGGAGTGATGCCTCTACCTCTGCCATGTCAGTCTCTACACCAAGCCATAACAGAATCCCCAAAAGGTTCGCATCGGCAGATTCGGAGAAGAGATACTAGGACTCCTTCCAGAAATGGGAGATGTGGGAAGAACGAGGCTTCACCTACACCAAAAAGACGGGAGATCTAGGGCTCGAAGGGTTCATCTCCAATAGGATTATTGCACTAAAGTGGCAGATGTTTGTTGTCCAATCGGAGGAGATGAACGTCACATTGGTCCGTGAATTTTACGCTGCCATCTCATCAAAGGATGCCACGACAGTAACGGTTAGGGGTAAGGAAATCTCCCTTGAACCAGCTTACATCAACACATTTTATGGCCTTTATGTGGGCAGAAAGAAGGATGCACACGGTAGATTTGTCAGTAGTCTGTCGCCAGCAGATTATGATAGCATCATGGCAGAATTAACGGAAGAAGGCACCAACTGGAACGATGATCCCAAGCATAGATAGAAAGTGCGAATGACCCAGCTCTTACCGGCAGTCAAACTCTGGAACCACTTCGTGAAGAAGCGTCTTATGCCAACATCACACAACACGACAATGAACTGGCAGAGACTTGCTCTCGTGCATTCCATCATCAGCGAGCAGCAGATCAATGTTGGTAAATACATACTCGATGGCATCCATGAGTGTGCAATAAGAGTAATGGGTCCCCTTTTCTTCCCCTACCTCATCACATCCCTCTGTCGAGCCCATAAAGTGCCTGAAATTGCTAAAGATGTGAAGATCCAAGGCAAAGGGTGAATGCAACAAAACATCTACAGCCTCATAGAGCTGAAGCCTGCCACCCCTTTGGCATATGTGGACCCCTCTACTGCGACAAAGCCAACGACAGAGCCAGACTCCACCGAACCTGTCGCGGTAGAGCCTGAGCAGACCGAGACCGCAGAACCGGCAGACACCTCATCCAACCAACTACTTCAACTACTGAAAAAGATGGAGGCCAGACAGCTGGGATTCATGGAATTCAGGAGGGACTTCACCACTGCCATGGTAAATTTCATTAAAGTTGATTTAAATAATCCAAACGTGCAGTTCCCCTCTTTCCCAGAAAACCTTCTTGCCACCCCTACACATGCTGCCAGTCATAGGACACCCACGCCAACTGCTGCCTCTGCTACACCCTCTGCCACGGCCGGAGACGGCAATAGGAGATCTGCCACTCCCCAAGGAGCAAAACGGAAGGAACCACTACCAGAGATTGATCTGAAATACTTCGAAGGTTTCTCCTCATCCTCGGTATGGCAGGATGACTCTGACTCGGAGCCATCTATCGTTCGGGAGTTAGCCAAAGACTTCCTTCCAATGAAGAAGAAGAAGATGAATGTAATTGTTGAGGGACCCTGCCACGACAGAGCGGACGGCAGCAGCAGCAGCAATAGTGACTGCGAACTTGAGGTTCTGAACAAGGCCCCAAAGATCTCACCTACCGAGTCCAACCACCTTGAGAGGCTAAAAAGAAAGTAGCCTCACCATCCCCCACTCCGAAACCAACCTCTGCCACAAAGGTGACTGCCCACCGGCAGCTCCGCATCAGCAGTAGCAGCGACGACAGCTCATCAACTTAAGTTCTTTTCTTTTATACTTGTTGTTTCTATTGTTTATCTTTTCTATTTGTGATGTTTTTCTTTTTCTTGTTTTTCATTTTTATTTTGTTATCATGCATTGAGGACAATGCAACCCTTGAGTTTGGGGGTAGGCAGTTCTCCATTATTTAAATGAACTTTTTAATTTGTGTCTCATTCTAGTTATTCTTGTGTTAAAAAAATGGCTTAAGTCTTTGAACTGCACTTACCTGCCGCGACATTCTCTATTGTGATAGTGTCTTTAGGATGTTTTAGGAATTATTTAGAGCCTTGCTATAGTTTTGAACTTGAAAAAAAACCTTTGTGACTTATATATTGTCTAGACTAATGTTAGTAAACTTAGAGTAGAAAAGCTTAACCACTTGAGTGCCTCTAGAGGTGCCCAACACTGGCTCTAGGAAAAGGAAAAGAAAAACATAGACTCAGTTGCCCCTAGAAGTGCCTAACATCGGCTCTAGGAGGATAGCTAGATGTGCCTAAAACCGGCTCTAGTAAAAATAAAATAAGAAAAACTTGGGTCTAAGTCAGAAAAAATTAAAGGAGCCTAGGAATTGCCTCTAGTTAAAAATTATTTTGAAATAAAACTCAAGTGAATAGCATAACTATTCTAGTTGCTAAAGAGTCTAGGCACATATTTGTTCACAAAACCTGCACACTTGCACGAGAATTATAGTATTGCTCCAGATAAGCCCATAAACACTCGAAAAGGTACCGCTCTTGATAGTGAAGGTGTTGTAGGTAATGATAGTTCATTGAGTTAAGCCAAGACAAAAACATGTTTCATTCTTAGTTAGGTTGCATTTGCTTAAGGACAAGCAATAACTTGAGTTTGGGGGTGTATTGAGTGCATAAAAGTTATATATTTTATCCCCCATTTACCCATATTTTTGCTGCACTCAAGCATGATTAGTTGCAATTTAGGATAGATTTTTACATACACATCACAATTAGATAAAAGTGCACAGATGCTGCTGATTTCGGTTACTCTTTGCAGGTGTCTGCCGCGGCAGCATCCAGGGCAGCAAAGGAGTAGAGGTGAGTTGCAGAGCCGGACCAGAAGGATGTAGAACACTGTATGTCATGACATCTGCCGTGGCAATGATGACGACAGTGGAACATTGAGGTGGAAAAGCAAAGTGGAGCTCAACGGATAGAGGATTTCAAGCCGATCTGTCGTGAACTACTCTCATATTTTTCTGAGCCCTGGAGCAGAAGGAAGGCCGAGTCCGAAGTTCAAGGAAGAAAGTCAAAGTAAGAAAAGAGGACGAATTAAAGACATCTACTCAGAAGATTTAGTCTTAAATAGAATTGTACTTTAATTTAAACTTGTATTCTTGCCATATTAGAGAACTTGGACCCAAGGCCTATATATATGCTTGTAATTCGACTAGGCAAGGGATATCTAGCTCCTAGCTGTCTTCCCCTAAAACCCTAGTTGTTTCTCTTTCTCCATCATGTTCTAAACTTTCCCCAGGGCTACGGGTTGATCTTGTAAAATAGTTGTAAGGATTGTACTGTTTTTAGGTTTTTCTGTTCAATACAATAAAAGCTTCAAGTTTATTTACTCTGGTTTCAACATCTCATAAGAGTGTCGGGAGAGCATTGTGAGGTTATCCATTTACTTATTATCAAGAGAGTTAAGTATACGAAAGGAGTAAATACGTGTTTTCCAGTTTATGGTTAAACCATCTTGGCCTAGGGATAGGTACAAGGTTAAGCAGCTAAGGAAGAATTCAAAAACATCGGTGTTCATCCTTCGATTCGGGAGGTATCGTCTAAGAGGTGTTCATCGACAACACTTAGGCCTAGGGATAGGATAAGTCATAATAGGGATTCTTGCTGAACTTCAAGTACAGAGTTGTTGATCGATGCCGCAACACAACAGACCTCTACCGCGATAGGAACGACGACAGCCGCAATAGAAAGCCTTTTGAATAGTGCAACACTTGAACTACTGAGCAAATCAATACCAGCCTATTTCCTAAATCTGATTACTTTCTCTTTCACTTTAGCTTATTCTCAAGATTTCTTCAAACATTTTATTAAACTTATTTCTTTTCTTGTGCAGCAATCTAAGGGTAGAAGTATTTCCAGTCCCTGTGGAGACGATATCCGATACTTCGTATCACTTTATTACTTGTGACATGTACACTTGCACCTATTTGCGATAGACTCTTTTACACGCAACAATAAGGAAGTAAACACTTTAGGAGATGCATTCACATGCGCTCCTTTAGTGCCTTAACCTTTTCTCTCTATATTTTATTTTCATTTTTATTTATTTAGTTTTTAATTTTTGGTTAATTTTTATTTTCCACGTTTTTAGTCTTTCTTTTAGGAATAAATTTTTATTTTCATCTATTATTTTTTTTAGGTTGGAGATCAAGAAAGAAGGAAGAGATGAACCAACAGCTAAGTGAGGAGCAACCGTTGCTGCAACGACATGATCTGCCAACGGACAGAAAAATGCAACGGCAAAATCTGCCAACGAGCCAAAAAAGCCGCAATGACTATATTTGTAACGGGTAGAAGAATGTAACGGGTAGAAACGGCTAATAACGGCTAAAGATGCTGCTCCGTATTTAATGTCCCACATCATGGATTGCCAGGCTCTATATAAAGGCCAACCTTTCTCTAAATTGTTCATCATTCAATATTCTCTTCTACTCTCTTACACTCTCCAAAGTTTAGAATTTTCTTTTGCTCTCTCACAACTCACTCAATTTTTTTAGAATGGCCCTCAATTAAAGAAAGGGGAAAACTCACGCTCGGCCGAGGCATCAACGTACAAACGCTTCGCACTGCCCGAGGTATAGCGGCGCTTCAATAAACACTTCATAGCTCACCAAGTATGAGAGGAGCAATGATTTCAATGCTTCGATGAGCAAGAATTCGGCCTCTAGCACTACCTCTTCAACAAAGAAGATCACCAAAAGTGGCAAATATTTTGCCTCCAACCCGAACGAGCCAACATAACGGTGGTTCGAGAATTCTGCGCGCACAACCAAAGCCCGACTACACTTTTTGTTCATGTTCAGGGCAAGGCGATCAAGGTAGATGTCGATGCAATAAATCTCTTTTATGGCATCCATGTAGAGAGGGACGAGAATGTAGAATTCGTCCTGTCCTTGACGGAGGAAGACTACAAACACATCAAAGAGGAACTCTGCTATGTCGGCACGGCATGGAATGTTGGGGCACACAAGGGTTCGGTCAACCGGCGACAGTTGCGGCCATAAGCCAAGCTATGGAACACATTCGTCAAACGTCGCCTCATGCCCACCTTACACAACAGCATTATCGATTGGCCCAGGCTTGCACTCATTCACTCTATTTTAAATAATCATATTATTAATGTGGGTGATATTATATGCCAGGAGATTCGCCAGTGCGGCCAAAAGGAACGCGGCCCTCTCTACTTCCCATCACTCATCATCGGCCTATACACCGAATAGGAGGTACCAATCGATGATGTTGATGAGTACAGGCCTCCAAGGAAGAGATGGGACCAAAAAACAAACTACCAGCTTATGCAGATCACGGAGGCCGAACCGTGGCAATCTACACCGATGCAAGGCCCTGTCCCGGTAACATCCACGACACATGTTCAAGAGACGCCACAATCCACTACCCCGGCAGCCACCCTCCAGCAAATTACCGAGAAATTGGAGGACATGGACAAACGGTAGCACCTATTTATGGCCTTCGCAAGGGACTTCACCTCCTCTATTGTCCAAGTGATACAGGAGAAGTTCCGTGACCACACCGTCCAGTTCCCTCAGTTCCCAGCCGTCGTCTCTGCCGCAGTTGCCCCAGCACCCCATGCCGAAGCCACACCTGCCATAACTACTGCCCAGGCCTCACCAAGGCACTATTTCGAGGCACGACTAGACACTCTCATGGGTTCACCGGTCGGGACAGAAGACTTCTCCAATTGGACCAAAACTGCCCAATCCGTCCTCCGAACATTCGAAACTGCTAAACGAAAGGCATTCGCCTTGGAGGCCACGGAGGAACTCCACATTGACACGGATAGGGAGGAGGAAGTAAAAGCCAAGTTCGGCCAAGCCAACACCACCCACACGCACCAAACCACCCTGTGCAACAAAGAAAGTCAAGCATACAGCTTGCAAAGAGAGAAGATTGGTCCTACAAAGTGATGACTCATCTGAGTCCATCTAAAATTTTCTCTCTTGCCTTTTGTTTTAATGCCCTTAATTTATTGTGCTTAATTTTTTCTATTATTGTATCTGTTTTTAATACATTGAGGGTAATGCTTGTCTTGAGTTTGGGAGTGTAGGCTATGCTGCCGAGAGGCATTATTCTGCTGCGGCATATTAATACTATTGTTATGCAGTTCTGTTTTATACGTGTCAAAAAAAATTATATTGCACATATTGCTTTAGCCGAATGAAGCTTATGCCTCGGCAATGTTCTTCATTAATTGCCTTAATTTAATTTAATTGAACTCTCTACCTTGGCCATAGATATCTCTCTTCTTACCATAGTTTTGAACTATTTAGAGCCTTTAATTTTAGGATTCATAAGGAAGATAACTTAGGATCATACTATGAGATTAGAACTTCAATACACCTTTTGTGACTTGTATGATTTAAGGAGTTCTAGGACACTTAAGACATAGACTTGCTTAGAAAGAAAATTCTTGGTAAAAAAAAGTTAGAGGTGCCTAACACTGGCTCTAGCTTAAGGAAGCCCTAGAGGTGCCCGAAACTAGCTCTAGGCTAACCACTAGAGGTGCCCGAAATTGGCTCTAGTAGGTTAGATTGCTTGAAAAAAAATTACCCAAGTTAAGTAGGTTAATACTTAAGTGCTTACTTAGAACCCGGATAATCATCTTGTTACAATGCATACACACACTCACAAATCATATAGCTTGATTCCAGGGAATTCCTAAGGCATCCAAAGACTTAAGGGTCGAGCATTCATGGCCATTGTTTTTTAGAGAAAAAGGAAAATTAAGACCAAGGAGAATTTTCATAAAGATTAAGGTTTTGGCAATTGATGGTTTGCATTGCTTGAGGACAAGCAATAGTTCAAGTTTGAGGGTGCGATAAGTGCCTAAAAGTCCTATGTTTTTACACTTTTTACATGTCAATTATTGCTTAACCTACACCCATTCGAGTAGCATTATGGCCTTATATGCATTCACTACACTACCTTTACCTTAGATCCTGCTATTTGATGTATTTAATGAAAATGTATTGTTTTAATGCATGTTTGGTATTTGCGCAAATTTACTCACTACCAGGGCAGACGATGTCGAGCTGGTAATGAAGAAAAGGAAAGATGGTGGAGAACGAGCTCGTGACAGATCTGGATCAAGCTAAGCCAAAGATTATAGCTTCTACTGATGGAATTTGAATAATGAAGAGGAAGCCTTACGCAGTAGATCCAATGACAGACCCATGCCGAGGCAGCAGATATTCTCTGCCGAGGCAGTGCACAAACCAATCTGCCGGAAGGCAAAGCATGTAAAGTGGTAGCCGATTTGAAGAGCATAAAATGCTCGATTTTTCTACATGCTTTGTGTGGCAATCGGAGCATGAGAAGATGACAAAAGCATAGAAGGAAGGTTAAAGATGGAATTTAGCCAAAGTGAATAAAGGCATTAAAGTTAAAAAGATTCACCTCTTTAATGAAGACATGTCCAAGTCCAACTTAACTTCCTATCCAAGAAAGACTTCGCCCTACTCTTTTGCCTATTTAAGCAAGGCTTGCCGCACACATTAAAGGAGTATGGAGAGATGAGAGTCGGAGAACAAAAATTGAGAGTTTGAGATTAGGGTTTAGTCGTGTGTTCTCCACGTCTATCATGTTCTAAGCTTTCTTAGGGTTAGGATTATTTTGCTTAGTAGTTGTGAGAAAATAATTGTACTTTGTTTAAGATTTAATGCAATTTAGTTCAAGGTTTGCTTATTCTTGGCATTGATTTTGTTCTTACAATCTCATCGAGAGAGAGTATTGTGAGGTTATCCATTTTTAATATCGAGAGAGTTAAACTCAAGAAATGAATAAGTATGGTTTTCATCCCAACGGTGGAAGCTAACTCAGCTTAGAGATAAGTTAGAGTTTCAACGGCTAAGAGAAGCGTGAGATTGGGTTGTGTTCATCCTTGGTTCACGCTGAGAGGTATTATCAAGGTCTGCACATCAGCACGGTTTCGACTTAGAGATAAGGATGAGCCATCGAAGGACGCTTTGTCGAACCTTGACATTATTTGCTGACCAGCAAAAGATTGGCGAGGCAGCTCATCTTATTGTCGCACTAGGGACGAAGGTAACTGCCGAGGCAGTTTGGTGATCATTGCATTGAAAGATCGAGACGAGTCAATTGCTTTCCACACTACGATGCAATCTAATCCGGCCCATTCCATCATCTTGATCTCTCAATCTTTATTTACTTGCTTTAGTTTATGATTTTTAGTTTAGTTAAAATCAAAAACTCCTTTACCTGTGTTTTTACTTTTTCTTTTTCTTTTTCAGTGCGAGAAGATAATTGAAGGAAGCCATCCCAATCCCTGTGGAGACGATACTCTGATACTTATTATTATATTACTTTAGATGTGTACACTTGCACTAATTGCGGAGCACCTTTTACACGCAACACAACCCATGTTAGTGATGGAGGTTTGTTGTTTCTTAGGGTTGGTAGGTTATTATCGTCGTTTTATGGATGGTTTCTCGAAGATTGTTGCCCCATTGACTAGATTGTTACAAAAGGATTTTCATTTTGAGTGGACAGAGGCTAGACAGTAAGCTTTTGAGAAATCAAAGGAAGCTTTGACGCAAACTCCGATCTTGGTTTTATATAAATCAGGAAAAGAGTTTGTGGTCTATAGCGATGCATCTTATGTTGGTTTAGGATGTGTTTTGATGCAAGACTAGAAAGTTGTGGCTTATGCATCTCGGAAATTGAAAGTGCACGAGCGCAACTAACCTACTCATGATTTAGAACTTGCTACGGTGGTTTTTGCTTTGAAGATTTTGAGATATTGCCTTTATGGTGAAAAATGTCTGGTGTATACGGATCACAAGAGTTTGAAGTATTTGATGTCACAGGGGGAATTAAACCTTAGGCAACATAGGTAGTTGGAGTTGCTTAAGGATTATGACTTGACGATCAAGTATCACACTGGTAAGGCTAATGTTGTAGTCAATGCCTTGAGTAGGAAGGCCGCGGTGGAATTAAGAGCGATGTTCACAAGGTTGAGTGTGACACGAGATGGGGATTTATTGGCTAAGTTGCAAGCTAAGCCTTCACTATCACAAACGCTTAAGGAAAAGCAACCATATGAAGATTCGTTGGTTCCACATGTTAAAGACATTATGGAGGGTAATCCGACGGATTTTAGTTTCAATGATGATGGTGTGTTATGTTTTAAAAACCGTATAGTTGTGCCAGATGATATGGAGTTGAGGTGCACTATCTTGGTTGAGGCTCGTTCCAGTCATTTTTCTATGCATCTGGGTAGTACAAAGTTGTACCGAGATTTGAAGAAGAAGTATTATTGAGCTCCAAGGGTCGTGGGAGAAGCAATTACCGTTGGTAGAATTCACTTATAACAACACTTATCCGGCGAGCATTCAGATGGCTCTGTATGAAGCTTTCTATGGTAAGAGTTGTCATACACCACTTTGTTGGGCTGAGGCTAGTGAGAAATATGTGTCTATGCCTGATGTGTTTAAGGGTACTAATGAGAAGGTGAAGCTTATTAGTGATTGGGTGAAAGCAGCTTCGGATCGGCAAAAATCTTATGCAGATTTAAATCGAAGGGAAATTGAGTATGCGGTTGGTGATAAAGTGTTTCTAAAGGTCTCGCCTTGGAAGAAGGTGATAAGGTTTGGACGTAAGGGTAAGTTGAGTCCGATGTTCATTGGACCTTATCAGGTGCTAGAGCGCGTTGGTCTGGTAGCTTATAGATTGAGGTTGCCTACGGAGTTGGAGAAGATACATGATGTTTTCCATGTATCGATGCTTCAAGGTATATTTCGGACCTGTCGCGTGTAATGCATGTTGAGGAGATTGAATTGTGTCCAAATTTGTTGTATGATGAGAAACCGGTGAAAATTTTGGACACTAGTCGTAAAGTTCTTCATGGAAAGACGATTAAGCTTGTAAAGGTGTTGTGGCAACAACGAGGTGTCGAAGAGGCCACGTGGGAAAGTAAGGTGGGCATGGAGAAGCAGTTTCCTCACCTTTTTCCTTCAGGTAAATTTTGAGGGCGAAATTTCTTAAGCGTGAGAGAATTGTAACGCCCTGAATTTGGGCCTAAGAGTTAGCTAGATAGATTAGATGGTTCGGGTGAACTAGACTAGACTATTCGAATTGGTTTCAGGAAATAAATTCAAATAAATGGTTTTTGGCTAAAATAAAATATGAAAAATATCCTAAAATGTTTAATTAATGTATTAAACATATTTGAGGTGTCAATTTGATAAAATAAATTCGGATTAAATGATATTTTGGTTTGGTGGCCAAAATATAGTGATTTCAAAACTATTTTGGTGACTAAATCGTAAAAGGGTTAAAACATAGAATCTTTAAGGAGCTATTAAACCACTTGGTTCTATCAGACTTTTTCCTTAAATTTGGCTATTTTAAAACAATTTTTAAAGGGTTTAATTAAATGGAATAAAAGGATTTTAATTGGTTTTGTTTTAATTAGTCAAAATGTTTTCTTACGTAACTACTTTTCTCCTAAATTTCTCTCTCAAACTCTCAGCAACCAAACTGTTTTCTAGAGAGTTTTAATCTTGCTTTTCACTTCAACAATTGATCTTTTACTTCTACCTCGGAGATTTCATCAAAATCATGCCAATTAAGGAAGGAGTCTACAATTACAGGTGATTTTCGTTTCTCTCCTCTAATCAAAGGTTCTTTACCGAAATTCTCAAGTTCTTGATCCTTTACAATCGGTTTTTGGTATGTGTTGATGATTAAATCAAGATTAAAAGGTTTAATTTTAGTTTTAATAAGAAATTGGTAGATCTTTGTTATGAATCTGAGTTATGGTGATCTTGATTTATTTAGATCACATCTAAGGTGTATTTTAATGCAATGCGAAGAGGTTTACAAAAGAAATCCTGAAACCAATTGAATTGCTAATTTTATAGGTTATAAATAGTTAGATTTTGAGATGTTTGTAGTGTTCTGAGTTTGCTGGAGGTATAAGATGGGTTTAGAAATGTTTCTAGATGTTAGGCTGATCAAATCGTTAGTAAGTGGCCCGGCTTTGTTGAGTGAAGTTTTGATTAGTTTTTGGTAGTTTTTGGATGACATTTGGTGGAGTTTGGATGGGTGTTGCTGGGGATTGATGTTGTTGGGGTTTAAGATGCATAATGATGCATTAATCCTCTATTATTATGTGAATAAAATAGGGAGATCAAACCAGTAGTGTTTGGTGAAGAATTGGAGGCGTCGGAAGATTGAATTCGCGTCGGCGAGGAAAGGTTTGAATTGTTGGTTAGTGGAATTGTTTCTCGAAGCTCTTATATGGTTTGAAAAGTTTCTTCGGGGGTTTAATCTAAGCCTAGTAAGCTTGGTTAAACTCAGAAGTAAGTATATGTCAAGTTTCTCAAGATCGCTTAGTTTTGGAACATGTTGTTTAAGCATATGATTTGATGTCAAGCATGTTTTGTTATCTACTGTTTATATATGATATTTCCATGTAAAATGCATTTCAAATGAGATTATATGTGGAAGCCTCTGAGGCTTGGCTAATGGTTTTTGAAAGGAGAATACACGTTGATTACGAACATGGTTTTTGCAAAGATAAATGGTTTGAATAAAGCATATGGAAAAACAATGAGGTAACGTGGTTTGAAAGTATATATTGGCTGAGTGACAATGAATTAAATGTTATCGAATATAGTTGGCATGCCATAGGGTTTAAAGTGCTCTATAATAAGTTGCCTCATGGTTCGTTGAGGGTGTGGGATGCCACCGTGTTTTTCTCCGACCATTGAGAACCGCAACTGTTGAGGAGCAGAATGCCATTGTATTTTTCTCCGGTTGGTGGATATAAAGGTGTGTTTAGTGGAACCACCACGGAAATCTGAGTATCCGATGTGTTTCTTAAAAATGGTATGATATGGTTTGGTCACTCTAAAGCCAATATATGAAATAATGTTTCATAATAAGATTAAAAGGTTTGTACCTTGTGATAAAAGCTTATGATGCTCTTTAAGCTATGCAATGAAATGATTATGCATAAGGAAGCTTAAATTGAGGTTTGCATATGGAAGCTATGCTTGAAAACCATGATATGTGATTATTTTTATGAGTTAAAAATGATTTGAGAGTTATGCATATGTTTTGGGAAGTTTAGCAAATGATCTTTTGATTTCAAGAATGGTTTTACGCACTTGTTTTAATGCATTGATGAGTGTTTTTGAGCATCCCTCACTAAGAATCTTGTGCTTACGCTCCCTTCTCATCCTTACAGAAAAGTAGACCTTTTGGAGGCAACAATTGGGCAAGGGATCATCTAAGAACTTGGCTTTGCAAGTATGGTTTTTAATAAATGAATTTTGTAGCAATAAATGGGCAATGTGGCCATATGTATTGGGAGGCTTGTAATATGTTGCTCCATGTTTTTTTGAGCAAGTTTATATAATGCTATGGATGTGTTTTGTGGTGTTTGAAGTTTGAAAATGGGTTTGGATAGCTTTTGCATGTTTGGGTAGAGATCATGCCTATAGGATTTTGTTAATGATTCTCATGCTTTGATTGATGATCTTGCATGTGTGGATTTGTGGTATTTTGATGCCTTATAGTTTATATGATGTTTAGTTATGGTTTGGATGAAGTCTCTTTGAGCCAAAGTGTCATATGTTAGACCAAGAGGACATTACAAGTCTAGTCCTACCGATACAAGCCTCCTAGGATCGGTACGCGGGGTTGTGAAAGCTCATACCTGTGCAAAAATGCACAGGGATATCGGTACATCTAGCCTCCGTATAGGTACGCCCTTGAGAATTTATATCATGTATTGGTACAAGGGTAATTGTATCGGTACGCGTTTTAGCTATTGAAATTCCCTATTTTGAAATTGAACCACTAGTATCGGTACGCATGGCATCGTACCGATACCCTTGGCAAAAAGAGACTCGTACCGATACATGCATGGTAAGTATCGATACCGAGCTTGTTAATTTTGGTAAATGTTTGCTAAAGTTTGTTTTATTTCCATTTTAGTCTTTGTTTCTTATTCATGCGATTGTATGAGTTTGAATGATCGTTATAAGCTGAAAGTTGATCAGTATGCATGTAACCTGATTAAATAAGGTTTGGTAACTTTGGATTCAAGTAAGTCCTTACAGTTTTCTAGAATTTCAATTCAGTCCCTAAATCGCAATTACGCTCAATTGAATGTCAATTCGATGCCCAATTCAAACGGGAATTTACTCGTTGTCAGCATGCTCACCTTAGGAAATAAATATGCATCTAGACAAGATAAAAAGGAAAAAATGGACCTAATTTTGAGTAAATCATTTCAGGTTTTGTTTTGGCAACACAGATGTAGCTTGTTGCGTGTTAAAGTGCCTATCGGAATGTAGTGCAAGTGTACACGACGCAAGTAGTAAAGTGATATGAAGTATAAGATATCGTCTCCACAGTGACTGGGCTAATAGCTTTAACCTTGGATTGCTGCACAAGAGGGAAAAGAAATAGTTTAATTGTTTGTCACGGAACAATAAAGATATACTGAAAATAAAAGAGTAAAGAAATCAGGATAGATAGAATGGGTCGGTATTGATTTGCTCAGTAGTGTAGGTGTTGCAAAGTCTAGGAATCTCTTTTCTATCATTGCGTCTGTCGCGGCAGCGGTCTGTTGTTTGTCACGGTAGCGATCACACAACTCAGCACTTCAAGCTTGGCAAGAATCCCTGCTATGCCTTGGCCTATCCCTAGGTCTAAGTCTATCGATGAACACGTCTTTGATGATACCTCCCGGCGTGAATCGAAGGATGAACACCAATGTTGTTGAATTCTTCCTTAGCCACTTAACCTCGTCCTATCCCTAGGTCCAAGATAGTTCAACCATAAACTGAAGAACCTGTACTTATTCCTTTTGTATACTTAACTCTCCCGATATTAAGTAAATGTGTAATTTCACAATGCTCTCCCGATACTCTTGCAAGATGTTGAAAACCAGAATAAGCAAACTTGAAGTCTATTTTATTGAACTGAAAAAATCCTAAAACAATGCAATCCTTGCAACTACTTTACAGAATCAACCCTTAGCCCTAGGGGAAGTTTAGAACATGATGAGAAGGGGGAAATGACTATGGTTTAGGGGAAGACGGCTAGAGAGTAAGATATCCTTCCCTAGGTCGAATTACATGCCTTTATATAGGCCTTGGGTTCAAGTTTTCTAATATGGCAAGAATACAAGTTTAAATTAAAGTACAACTCTATTAAAGACTAAATCTTCAGAGTATATGTCTTTAATTTGTCCTTCCTTTTTGCTTGGTGTTTCTTCCTTGAACTTTGGGATTGGCCTTCATTCTGATCTAGGGTTCAAAAAAATATACGAGTGCTTCACGACAGACCGACTTAATTTCCTCTTTTTGTCGAGCTCCACTTTGCTTCTTCCCTTCACCATGGCTGTCATCCTTAGCTGCCACGGCAGCGGCCATGGCAGCATCGTTCTTCTCATCTGCATTCCAGTGTTCCAGCTCTGCTTCTCCACTGCCCTTCATCTGCTACAGCAGCTACTTGCAAAAGCAACCAATTTCAGTAGAAACTGTGCCATTTAATATAATTGTGATGTATGAATGAAATTTATCCTAAATGCAATGAATTATGCTTGAATGCAGCAGAAATGTGGGTTAAATAGGGGGTAAAATATAGAACTTTTATACACTCAACACAGCCCCAAACTCAAGTTCTTGCTTGCCCTCAAGCAATTAAAACCTATTAAAAATAATATTTTTGTTTGGCTTAAAACGGTGAACTTTGCCTTACCTACCCTTCATTCCCTGTTGTAAGCAACACCATGTTGGATAATTCAGGATTCATCCGGAACCTTGCTATAATTCTCGTGTAGTGTGTGCATGTTTTGTGAACAATTATATGCCTAGACTCCCTTAGTTTACTAGAATAGCTAAGCTTCTAACTTGAATTTTTATGCCAACTTTCATCTTTTTGGAGGCAATTTTTAGGCTCCTTTAGTTTTTATTTAGACTCGATCCTCTTTTCTCAATTTAAGTTTGACTAAAGCAGGTTTCGGGCACCTCTAGCTAACTCCCTAGAGCCGGTTTCGGGCACCTCTAGGTGTATTGAGTCTACGTTTTCTTAACTTCTTTTCCTAGAGCCAGTGTTAGGCACCTCTAGGGGCAATTCAAGTGTTAAGCTTTTCCCTATTCTAGTTTACTAACAGAGTTCTAGACAGTATAAAAGTCACAAAGGGTGTTTAAGAATCAGAACTATAGTAAGGCTCTAAACTGCTCCTAAAATTATCCTAAAGGCACTGCCATGACAGAGGTTGTCACGGCAGGTAAGTGAAGTTCAAAGACTTAAGTCAAATTTTCATTTTTTGAGCAAAAATAAACTAAATAATAGACACGATTTTTAAACTTAAAGACACTTCATTAATGGAGGGATGCCACCCCCAAACTCAAGGGTCGCATTGCCCTCAATGCAAAATGACAGAATGAGAAAAAAAATAAAAATGACATCACAATTATAAAATAACAGACAACAAATATAAGAAAAGAAACTTAAATTTCAAGTGATGTCGTCGCTACTGCTGCTGATCCGAATCTGCCGGCGGGCAGTGACTTTCCTTGTCGATGCCGGCAGATGGATGGGAGAGGCAGAGGTGGTCTTCTTCTTGGCTTCCCTCGGAAGCTGGATGCGGGTAGGTGAGATATGTGGTGGTTTCTCCAGCACCTGAACCTCCACGGAAGAATTGCTGCTGTTGCTGCTGCTACTGCTATCGCTGTCAGATTTTCCTTGGTCGGATGGTTCGACTCCGGTGTTTGGTTTCTGCCGTTTCACCGGGGTGAACTCCTTGGACAGGTTCCTCTTGACCGAGGGCTCGTCATCAGATTCCCCCCAAATAGAGGAGGAGGAGAAGCCAGCTATATACCTGTCGAGGTCGGACATGGGCTCTTTTCTCTTCTCTCCCCAAGCAGATGTTGTGGCATTGTGGCTGCCACCTGCAGCTGTTGTGGCAGGGGTCGGGGTGGATGCGGCAGATGGTGTTCTCGGTGTGGCAGCAGGGGTAGAGGTATGGGCAGGTGTGGGGGCAGCAAAATAATGGTCGGGGAAGGCAGGAAACGGTACATCAGGAAAATTAAGATTGGTTTTAATGAAATGTACTGTTGCTGTTGTGAAGTCCCGAATGAAGCTCATCAGGCACAGTTGCCGCTCCTCCATTTTCTACAGGGCAGCAAGGATTTGGGTTGAGGAGTCTGCTGGGGGAGCCGCTGCAGTGGGCTGCCTTTGTTCTGTGGCGGCAGGCTTTGTCTGGATGGGCTCTGTCAGCTCACCTGCCGCGGTAGTAGGGTTGAAGCTGGATATAGGCGTTGCAGCTTTTAGCTCCATCAAGCTGAGAATGTTCCTCTCCGTCCATCCTTTTCCTCGGATTCTCAAATCCGCGGCAGCTTCAGGTACGTTGTGGTCACGGCAGAGGGCTGTTATGAGGTAGGGGAAGAAGAGTGGTCCTGATGGCCGGTATACACAATCCAAAATTCCCTCCCGAGCGTATCTACCAACATTTATAGGCCTCTCGTTTAAAATTGAATGGATGAGAGCTAACCTTGGTTGGTCTACCGTGCTGTTGTGCGAGGATGGCATAATTCTCTTTTTGATAAATGCATTCCACAGCTTGGCTTCCGGAGTGAGTTGGACTTGTTTTACCGTCCTTGGATGTTTAGGATCGGTATTCCATTCTGTGCCTTCATTGGTGAGTTCTGCCATGACAGCATCATAATCTGCTGCCTCCAAGCTCTCCACAAATCTCTGGTGACCGTCTTCCCTTCTGCCAACATAGAACCCATAAAGGGTGTTGATGTATTCGGGCTCAAAGGGTACTTCCTTCCCACGAACCGTCACTGCTATCGCCTCCCCGCTGTCAATGGCAGCATAAAATTCTCAGACTAAAGTGACGTTCATTTCTTCCGGCTGCTCGGCAAACATCTGCCACTGTAGAGCTATGGTCTTACAGGCTATGAATGGTTTTAGCCCGAGATTTTCCGTTCTTGTGCTATAAGTGAAACCTCTCTCCTCCTACATATCTCTGGCCTGGAAGGAGCTGGGAGTGGATGCTGCTGGGGCAGATCATGAGGCAGCACTGCGTCGGGTATTCCAGGTACTCATGGTTGCAAGGGTCTGTGGAAAAGAAAAATGAAAGCAAATAAAATTTTAGAGAGGAAACAAGTAGAGAGAGTGAAATTGAGTGAAAAATGAATAGTAAAACGGGATTTATATAGATGAGGAGTTTGCTGCCCGTTGGAGCTGTAACGGCAGGCGTGAATAACGGGGCCAGCTGTTACACGGTTTTTGACGTGTCTGTCACGCATTTCCGTGTCTGCTGCGCGTCTATTACGCGTTTGTGTGTCTACCGCGACAACGTGTTGACAGGATGGATTTTCCGCGTCTGTTGCGGCAGCTGTAATGACAGGCTCCTAATTTAGGCTTTTGGGGCTGATGGAAAGATGGTGGGCTAAATTCACTTCTCCTCTTCTCCTTATCTCCTTTATTTCCTCAAAATAATTAAAGAAGCCCCCTGATAATGCTTTAATCTCTGTCTGTTGACTTTAAATTGGTGCCCATCTTTTAAAGATCTGATTGTGATGGCACCATGGGGAAAAACTGCACCACTTGAAACAGGCCAAACCATCAATATTTCAACTTTCTTGGGAAGAGTTTCAACCTAGAGTTGAATAACAACACAAGCTGCCCTGGGTAGAACTGTCGTGGCAGCAGTTTCTTGTCATGCCACTTTTTCGTCTTGTCCTTGTATATCCTTGCGTTGCCATAGGCCATTGCTCGAATTTCTTCAATCTCATTCAAATCAAGTAGCCTTTTCTGTCCTGCCTTTTCCAAGTCCATATTCACTGCCTTGATGGCCCAGTATGCTCTGTGCTCAATCTCAACAGGTAAATGGCATGTTTTTCCATATCTCAGCCGGTAGGGTGACATTCCCAAAGGAGTTTTGAACGTTGTTCCGTAGGCCCAGAGTGCATCATTGAGGTGTAGAGACCAGTCCTTTCGAGTTGGCTTAACCATCTTCTCAAGAATGTTCTTTACCTCTCTGTTGGATATTTCAGCCTGTCCATTGGTTTGAGGGTGGTAAGCTGTTGCGATCCGATGTTTGACACCATACTTTTTTAAGGCAGCAGCTATAACCCTATTATCAAAATGCCTCCCTTCATCATTGATGATCGCCTTGGGGATGCCAAATCTAGAAAATATGTTCTTGTGCAAAAACCTTTGAACAGTCTTGGCATCAGTTTTCTGTGTAGCGATCGCTTCAACCCATTTAGACACATAGTCCACTGCCAGAAGGATATATAGGTTCCCACATGATGCTAGGAATGGTCCCATAAAATCAATCCCCAAACGTCGAAGAATTCGACTTCAAGAATGTTTTGCAGCGGCATCTCATGTCTTCTTGAGATATTTCCAGTCCGTTGACATTTATCACAGCCTTTGTAGAATGCCTGGGCATCCTTGAACAGTGACGGCCAATACAATCCAGATTGCAAAACCTTGGCAGCAGTTTGTTACCACCTAAGTGTCCTTCATATTGTGAAGCATGGCAGTGATGAAGCACAGCTTACTGTTCATTCTGTGGTACGCATCTCCTGATAACCTGATTTGCACAACATTTGAAAAGAAGAGGTTCGTCCCAATAATAATGTTTAACATCATTTGGGAACCTCTTCCTAGCTTGATAGTTAAGGTCGGGAGGATATATTCCGCTAACTAAATAATTAACAAAATCGGCATACCATGGGAGTTCAGAAAACTTACCTGCCGCCATGGCTGTCGCGACAGTGCTTATGGCAGCGAACAGCTGCTCGTCAGGGAAGGTCTCCAGTATGAGTGTCTCGTCCGTTGGGAGACTCTTTCCTTTCTCTAATCTTGACAAGTGATCTGCAACTTGGTTCTCTGTCCCCTTTTTATCCTTGATCTCAAGGTCGAACTCTTGCAGTAACAGAATCCAACGTATCAGTCTAGGCTTCGCATCCTTTTTGGCGAACATATACTTTAGTGCAGAGTGGTCTGTGTGGACTATGACCTTCGTTCCAAGTATATATGAACGAAACTTGTCAATCGAGAACACCACAGCTAACAATTCCTTCTCTGTTGTGGTGTATTTTACTTGGGTGTTGTTCAATGTTTTGCTGGCATAGTATATAACATGAAAGAGCTTGTCCTTCCTCTGCCCAAGTGCTGCCCCGACAGCATAGTCACTAGCATCACACATGATCTCAAATGGTAGTTTCCAATCTGGTGGTTGTACTATCGGGGCTGTTACCAGCTTTTCTTTCAAAACTCTGAATGCCTCAGTACATTCAGTGTTGAAGTCGAAGGGACGGTTCTGCTCCAGAAGGTGGCACAAAGGCTTGGTGATCTTTGAAAAGTTTGCGATAAACCTTCGATAAAATCCAGCATGCCCTAAGAAACTCCTGATTCCCTTGACTGTGGTGGGTGGCGGCAGTTTTTCAATTACCTCAATCTTAGCTCTGTCGACTTCTATGCCACGGCAGCTTACTTTATGGCCTAGGACTATCCCTTCATCCACCATGAAGTAACATTTCTCCCAGTTCAATACCAAGTTCGCTTTCTCGCATCTCTCAAGCACTTTCTGTAGGTTGCCTAGGCAGCTTTCAAAATTGTCTCCAAAGACAGAGAAATCGTCCATGAATATCTCTAGGAAATCCTTCACCATGTCGGAGAATATTGCCATCATACATCTCTGAAAGGTTGCTGGTGCATTACAAAGTCCAAATGGCATCTTCCGAAAAGCATAAGTACCGTATAGGCAAGTGAATGTCGTCTTCTCTTGATCCTCCGGTGCGATGGCTATTTGGTTATAACCTGAGTATCCATCAAGAAAACAGTAATAAGGCTTTCCCGCTAATCTATCAAGCATTTGATCAATAAAAGGCAAGGGAAAGTGGTCCTTCCGGGTAGCTTTATTAAGCTTCCGGTAGTCCATACAAACCCTCCAACTGGTCACAGTCCTGGTTGGGATTAACTCGTTTTCTTCGTTGGTTACCACGGTTATTCCTCCTTTCTTAGGAACGCACTGCACCGGGCTCACCCACTTGCTATCCGAGATGGCATAAATTATTCCAGCATCTAGCCATTTGATGATCTCCTTACGAACCACCTCTCGCATAGCATCGTTTAGACGTCTCTGGGCATCAATGGTTGGCTTGTGATCATCCTCTAAGAGGATTTTATGCATGCATAGTGCTGGACTGATGCCTTGGATATCAGCTATCGTCCATCCAATAGCCCTTTTGTGCTGCTGCAGCAACCCTATCAGCTTTTGTTCATGTTCCTGCATCAACTTGGAAGAGATGATTACGGGCAACATATCATTTAATCCAAGAAAAACATATTTGAGTTGCCCTGGCAGGGGCTTAAGATCTAGAACAAGTGGCTCTACATTTGATGGTTTTTTGACGATATGTTCATTCGAGGTACAGTTTAAGGGCTCGAATAACTTGCCTGGACGATTGCCTATCCAGTTTACCTCCTCATGATCTTCAGTATCAGATATGTCAGAGTTTGAGGAGCTACTATCGTCGTCGCTGCCGTGGCAGTCTTTTAAATGGCTACTGGGGCAGTGGCCAAATTTGATGTCATGGCAGTCCGACCTGATGCAGGGTTGATCAAGGATAACTTTAGTGATAGCCTTGCATTCTTCTTCTGCATCAGCATGTTTTATTGCTTGGAGAACGTTCAGCTTGATCTCTTGATCGTTCACTCTCATAGTGAGTTCTCCCTTTTCTACATCAATCAGTGATCTTCCCGTGGCTAAGAAGGGTCGCCCCAGGATAATTGGTGCATTCTCATCTGCTTCACAATCTAAAACAAGAAAGTTAGTAGGAAAAATAAATTTATCCACTCTTACCAGGATATCTTCTATCTTCCCTTCCGAATGTACGTAAGAGCGGTCTGCCAGCTGCAGTACGAATGTTGTGGATCGTGCTCGTCCAATACCTAATTTCTGAAATACATATTTTGGTATTAAATTAACACTAGCACCTAGATCACAAAGTGCCTTACCCACAAATTTATCTCCGATTATGTACGGTATTATGAAGCTCCCAGGATCCTTTTTTCTAGGGTGGATGCTTGTGCAGAATAGTCATGCATCCTTCTATTAGTTTAACCGTTTCAAATTCCCCAAGTCTGGATTTCTTCGACCTAGCATCCTTGAGAAATTTGGAATAACCAGGCATCTCCTTGATAGCATCTAACAGCGGAATATTGATGTGAACCTGCTTAAAAATATCATAGATCTTCTTAAGCTGGGATTCTTGTTTCAACTTATGTAGCCGCTGTGGAAAAGGAGGTGGAGGATGATAATCTGCAATGCGTCCTTCCCACTGCATTTAAATCTGAGGAGGCTTAGGTTCTTCATCCTTCTCCTTTGTCCCTTCTGCTGTCGTGACAGGTTCATCGGCAGCAGGCTGTTTGTCATCTGTCGGGGCAGCGTTCTCGGCAGTCGATTCTAGGGCTGGTTCAGCTTCCTTCTCTGGCCCTGGTAATTTCTTCCCACTCCTAGTTGTGATGGCTTTACACTGCTCATGTGTGGGTTGTCTAATGTTCTCAGTATCGCTAGGGAATCCGCCATTCTTCCTTGGTTTAATATGATGGGAAACCTGACCCATCTGTGTCTCCAGTGATTTCAGAGTAGCTTCATGGTTAGTCATCTGCATCTCTGTTTTATCCATGAATGACTCAGTCTTCTTAACGAAGTGATTCATGTTCTCAATATAAGTTCATGTTTGAGACATAAATGTAGCCAAGGTCTGCTCCAGTATACTAGTCGTGGCTGCTGGTGGCTGTTGCGGTTGCTGCCGAGTCAGTAATCTAGGTCCCCCATGATTTTGAGTGTTTTGTGCTTGAGGATTTAGGGCATTGTTAGGGTTGCTCCAAGAGAATTTGGGATCATTTCTCCAGTTGGGATTGTAATTGTTGGAATTGTAGTTCTGCTTGTTGTAGTTTCCAACATACATCCATTCCTCAAACTGCAACGGACAATCTTCCGAATTATGATTCTCATCGCAAGTTTCACATACCTCTTCAGCAGAGTAGACATGATTTGAATATTTCTTTAATAGCTTTTCCAATGCCTTTGTGAGATATGCCACCTGTGTTTTTAGGGAATTGTCGGCCTCATAATCTTTCACAGCTAGTACTCGTTTACCCCCTCTTCTTGTTGTAAGAAACTGTTCCTCGTTCTTTTCCAGGTTTTTCAATACTACCATTGCTTCATCTGGGTCTTTGTCCAACAGTAATCCATTCGCTGCTGAATCAATTCTCATACGAGTCTGTAAGTTGGCAGCATTATAAAACTTAATTACTTGGTTCCAAACGGGGAATCCATGCATCGGGCAGTTCCTCAGTAGAGTGGTAAATCTGTCCCATGCCTTGTGCATTGGCTCGTCATCTTCCTGTTGGAAAGTAGCAATTTCGTTACGTAATCGCTCAGATAAATGTGAAGGATTAAAACGAGACAAAAATTCACGAGTTAAATCTATCCAAGTTCGTGTTGAAACCGGCGTTAGTTTATTCCACCAAGTTTTTGCCCTGTCCCTCAATGAATGAGGAAATAACCGAAGCCTCGGTATCTCCGGATTTACTCCTGGTAGTCTAAACGAACCGCAGATTTCCTGGAACGTTTTCAGATGCTCCTAGCATCCTCTGTAGCAGCACCACTAAATTGGCCAGCGTTATTAATCATGCTGGACATGACAGGTTTCAACTCGAAATTTTCAGCTTCCACGTCTGGCAAGGTGGTCTCTAGTTCCACATGATCATTGATCATGTAGTCTCGGCAGGATCGGCGTGTGGCTCCGGCATCAGAAATAACAGGCCGTCCGTTTTCTCCATCCCCGACGGGATCGTTAGGATCTTGGGGATTCCCATGTTGTTCATTGCCTCTAACTGTTCTTCAAGGTATTCGTTTCTGGCTAATATGAGGCGAAGTCGATTCCTAAGATTGTACGAGCGCTCGATTTCAGGGTCTAGTGGATACCCAGGTTCCTCTCCTCGTTTCGATCTGCGCATAAACAGAAAACCTTGTGAAAAGCACGAGTTGAACAATCCAAGTAAAACAAAACAGAAAAATAAAAAGAATGTGTAGTGAAAAGTAAGGGTAAAGTTATGTTTCCAGTCCCCGGTAACGGTGCCAAAAACTTGTTGCGTGTAAAAGTGTCTATCGCAATGTAGTGCAAGTGTACACGACGCAAGTAGTAAAGTGATACGAAGTATCGGATATCGTCTCCACAGGGACTGGGCTAATAGCTTTAACCTTGGATTGTTGCACAAGAGGGAAAAGAAATAGTTTAATTGTTTGTCACGGAACAATAAAGATATACTGAAAATAAAAGAGTAAAGAAATCAGGATAGAGAGAATGGGCCGGTATTGATTTGCTCAGTAGTGTAGGTGTTGCAAAGTCTAGGAATCTATGTTCTGTTGTTGCGTCTGTCGCGGCAGCACCTGTCATGGCAGCGGTCTGTTGTTTGTCACGGCAGCGATCACACAACTCAGCACTTCAAGCTTGGCAAGAATCCCTGCTATGCCTTGGCCTATCCCTAGGTCCAAGTCTGTCGATGAACACGTCTTTGATGATACCTCCCGGCGTGAATCGAAGGATGAACACCGATGTTGTTGAATCCTTCATTAGCCACTTAACCTCGTCCTATCCCTAGGTCCGAGATAGTTCAACCATAAACTGGAGAACTTGTACTTATTCCTTTCGTATACTTAACTCTCCTGATATTAAGTAAATGTGTAATCTCACAATGCTCTCCCGATACTCTTGCAAGATGTTGAAAACCATAATAAGCAAACTTGAAGTCTATTTTATTGAACAGAAAAAATCCTAAAACAATGCAATCCTTGCAACTACTTTACAGAATCAACCCTTAGCCCTAGGGGAAGTTTAGAACATGATGAGAAGGGGGAAAATGACTAGGGTTTAGGGGAAGACAGCTAGAGAGTAAGATATCCTTCCCTAGGTCGAATTACGTGCCTTTATATAGGCCTTGGGTTCAAGTTTCTAATATGGAAAGAATACAAGTTTAAATTAAAGTAAAACTCTATTAAAGACTAAATCTTTAGAGTATATGTCTTTAATTCGTCCTTCCTTTTTGCTTGGAGTTTCTTCCTTGAACTTTGGGCTTGGCCTTCATTCTGATCTAGGGTTCAGAAAAATATATGAGTGCTTCACGACAGACCGGCTTAATTTCCTCTTTCTGTCGAGCTCCACTTTGCTTCTTCCCTTCACCATGGTTGTCGTCCTTAGCTGCCACGGCAGCAGCCATGGCAGCATCGTTCTTCTCGTCTGCATTCCAGTGTTCCAGCTCTGCTTCTCCACTGCCCTTCATCTGCTACAGCAGCTACCTGCAAATGCAATGAATTATGCTTGAATGCAGCAGAAATGTGGGTTAAATAGGGGATAAAATATAGAACTTTTATACACTCAACATAGCTCGCTCAGTTCGGTCTGGCGTCTAAGCCGGGTCAAGAGGGTTACAGTCAAGGTCCTTTTGCTGCAATGTGTGCCAGACTCTTTAAGGTGGGTACCATCTTCGAATATGCGATTTCAAGTTTAGAGTGCTAATGGGATACATTTTGGGGTTCGTTATAGCCATTTTGAACAAATTTGGAGAATTATTGCTCGTTTTAGAGGTTTGTCGCGGGTTCGAATTTTTCTATGGCTAGCTTGTCATGAGAAGCTTCTAACTAATAAGGAGCGTGTCCGAAGGCACATGGCTAACGATAGTCATTGCCCGACTTGTGGTGCTCTAGAGGAGGATATTGATCATATTCTCCGATATTGTCTAGGGTCGATTTTGCTTTGGAAGAAAGTCATTAAAGGTGATAAATTGGATGAATTCTTTAGTATTCAATTTAAAGAGTGGGTTTATGTGAATCTTACAAATTCTGAGGCTTTTGCTATATGTGATCAAAATTGGGACATGTTGTTTGGGTTCTTGCTATGAAATTTGTGGCGACGAAGGAATGACTCGATCTTTGATGAGCATATTAGAAGTCCAAAATCAGTGTTGGATACGAGTGTGCGGATGTAACATGAGTGTGTGACGGCTTCGCCTATGCAAGTCGAGGGGCAAGAACCATCGCGGCAGGCTGTGGGGGCTTGGTCTAAGCCACTTACGGGGGCTAGTGAAAACTCAATGGTGATGGGGAGTGTTGTAGATTGACCAGTGATGCGGCTTGTGGAGGAGTGTTAAGTGATGATACAAGGAAGTGGATTATCGGTTACTCAAGACGAATTGGTATATGTTTAGTCCTTGGCACAAAACTTTAGGGCATATTTGAAGGTTTATCGGCAGCTTGGTCTATCAAAATTCCATGATTGATCATTGAATCAGATTGTTTGGAAGCCGTCCGAACTATTAAATCCTTCAAGGGTGGTGCTTCATCGCTTGGTGTTATGCCACATATTGTGGAATTGATGTCCCGTTTATTGGAAGTGTGGTTGGAACACATCTCTTGTGATCAAAATAAGGTGGCCGATGGCATGGCTCGACGCGCATCTTTTGAGGACTTGATTTGTCGGCGTTATTTGGATCCTCCGGAGGATATTTTATTTGTTTTTACGTCTGATTCGAATGGTTGAGTTGTTTATGGTTGTGCTTTAGTTTCTTTGTCAAGGTTAATCCTTGTTTATGAACACTTTTATTGTTATTATGTGTACTTATTTCCTTCATTTAGGCGTAGAAAAGTTTTTAATGAGGCACCTAATAGTAATCCTTTCTTAATAAAAAAATAGATATAATTATTATTAAAATGTATGTAATTGAATTAAAAATCAAAAGGTTTATTATGTGTATAAAAAATATTAATGAAGGGCCAGATAATTTGTGCATCAGATACAAGATCATGGTACCCCGTAAAAGCCCATTATCAGCCAAAGTCTTATACAATCAGCCCAGTTTAGCTTGCACAACAAGCCGACCCGAAATAAAATAATCCGTTTTCCTTCTTTTTTTTCGTCGATTGAGTTTCTTGTTTTCCTCTTCGTAGAGACACAGAAAACCCAAGTTGAACTTTATAAATCCTCAAGGCTTTAGCTTCTCTTTCTCTGCTTCGACTCTGTGGAGTGTATTTGGGATCCATGGCGGCCTTGCAATACCTAGACTCTATTCGAAATGAACATCCAGACCTAGCCGACTGGTACAATTCTCTTGCAGATCTGTTTCAGAAGAAGCTCTGGCATCAGCTCACTCTCAAGCTCGAGCAGTTCGTTTCTCTCTCCGTCTTTCAGGTCTTTCACTCTATTCCGTGTTGTTTGGGTTTGGAGTTTTTAGATCTCTTCTATATCTTGGTTTTAAGATTTGGGGAGTTAGGGTTTTTAATGGAGTTGATTTCTTTTGTCTTTCCTTAGGGTTTTATAGTAGAATTGATATTTCATTTCGGTATTAATTAGGGTTTAATGCTATACTATTGTTATTTTACTATTTGTAGTTTTAAGTTGGAATGAAATTAATAAGAAATGTTTAAATTTTGATGTCCGATAACTCGGAGATGATTGAAGAAAGTATATTCGGTTGGGTTTGGCCGTTATCTTTCATTGTAATGTTTTTGGTCATAGAATTGTTGTTCAACTTGCAGTAAAAAATAGTGGAAATCTTCATGTTTACATGAAGTGCACGCAGGATAAAGTATATGAATTTTGACAATTAGCATCTAAAGCTTTGTCCTGTTCATTTCAGGACGAAATTCCTTCTCTTAATTGTAGAATTGAAAGTGTTAGGGAAGAGGTTATGTTGTTTTACGCCTCTTGTTTTTGAACAGTACATCTGGAAATTGCAATTGTGATTTCCTACTGATTTCTTGTGTCACATTTTCACCCAGTGTGTAATGTATGGATAACTAATCTGAAGTGTGGTTTACTTAATGATCTTCATTTTGAAAAGTTGGCTTTCTATTTCTATTTGTTGTAGTGGTTCATACCTACATAGTAGCAAATGAACTAATTGTATTTGTACCCCATTTGCTAGATATTGGCTAGGTCATCTAACTTCCTATATCACCTGTTTCTTGTAAATTTCAGGCTGGAGATGCACTGATAAAACTGTATCACAACTTTATCACTGACTTTGAGACCAAGATTAATCCTCTCAAGCTTGCACATTTTGCTGTTGTAGTTTCTCAGCAGTACTCGGAGAAAGAGGCTGCTATCAGTTTTCTTGAAGGGGTGATTGAAAAGCTTCAGGCTACTAAAGAGCAGCGCATAGAAGAGCCAATTCTTTTTATTAAGATGCAAATTTCCAAATTCAAGCTTGAGAAAGGTGATCAAAAGGAGTGCAAGAAACTTCTTGATGATGGAAAGAGTACCCTTGACAGTATGACTGACATAGATCCATCTGTATATGCTACCTATTATTGGGTTTCATCTCAATACCATAAATTTCGCCAAGAATTTGCCGAGTTCTACAAAAGTGCTCTCCTTTATCTTGCTTACACATCAGTGGAGTCTCTCTCAGAATCTTTTAAGCTGGTATGTTTATATAGGTTTATGTGTTTTCTGCCAGTCCAATTGCACTACCTTATGATATTCTTGGAGCTTGTTAATCTTACTCTTTTTTTTTAAATATCGTATACATTTGAGACTGCATAGAGTTGAATCTGGTTATTCAAAACAAGCCCCACAGTTGTTGGTCATTAATTTTGCTTATTTATGAAGCTTCTATGTTCAGACTTCAGAGTCTCTCAGGGGTTATTATATTTTTATTATCATCATCATCCAATTCATGCAACAGCAGTGCCGCTGAAGTCTAAAGTCATGTCTTACTGGTTTGAACCTTTTCTTTCACGCTAAAACCTTTCTCTTATATTCAATATCTAAAATTTCATAATATCATGGACAAATCAAGTTGTCAGGTATACATTTGACAGCAGAACATGCGTAAAAATGGCATACCTCAGCATGGAAGATAATGCTGATTGTGAGATGTGTGGTGTACTTAAAATATTTTTGTTTTCCTGCCCCTTCCTCAGTCATAAAATTGATAGAAATAAATAAGCTAAACAGCTGTTGCACCTTTTATTTTATTTATCCATCAACTTCATTTCATTCTATTTTATTTTTACACTCTTTGATATAGGATTTGGCATTTGATCTGTCCCTTTCTGCTCTTTTGGGAGATAACATCTACAACTTTGGAGAACTCCTTGCTCATCCAATTGTGAGTACATTTTTATCCAGTTTCTTATTTTCACTATATATTGCATCTGTTGTTTATACTGGCAAATATTTTCATGTCACCACATCTATTTGTGCCACTATTTAGTTCACATGATATTACTAACTGTTGTTCGTTCTTTTTAATGAGTTGTGCGTGTATAGGTTAACTTTTGATGGATGATACTCTGACAAGCTTGTAATGTTCTCTTTTATTAATGAGTTAATTATTTATAAGTTAACTTTTAGTGATTGATACTGTTATTTGCCCAATATAATACCAGCAATGGTTCATTGAAGCATATTTCTGTCTGTTTTCATTTAAAGTCTGATTTAGTTCTGATCTATGTTGGGGGTTTAGTTCTATTCTAGTTTGGACTGTTATTCAAGCTTTGGTTAGATGAAGAATTTAAAGCACTTTTTTTTTCCAGCAGAGAGCTCCTCAAAAGGTTATGCAGATGATTAATGTAGTGATTGATTATGAAAATTTCTACTAATTGCACAAAGATAAGGTTCATAGATCTCAGGTTAAATATATGTGGTGTTGAAGGGAGCTAAGTAGTGACTGAAAGGTGCCAGCTGATAAGAGCTTCTTTTCATTTTGTATTTTCTTTTCGTGTTGTAGGTTTTTTCCTTCTGAAATTGTTTGCTTTAATGTCGTCATTTTGTTATGTTTGAGATGATGACATTTGACATCTTTCACAGATGAAGAGTCTTCTGGGGACCAAGGTGGAGTGGCTTTATTATATCCTCCAAGCTTTCAACACAGGGAATTTGGTTCGCTATGAAGAATTGTGTCGTGTGCACAATGCTGCATTGAGGGCTCAACCAGCTTTGGTTGAGAATGAGAAGAAGCTGTTGGAAAAAATTAATATTCTATGCTTGATGGAGATTATCTTCAGGTGTGTATGGTTGTGGCGTTCCCTAAGGGATTGAGACAGTTGCTGATTGTCTGCGTGGTTAAAAACTAAACTGCAATATGTTTTGATGCAGCCGCCCATCCAATGATCGAACTATTCCGTTAAAAGTTATTGCTGAGAGAACAAAACTGACAATTGAGGATGTCGAGCATCTTCTCATGAAAAGCCTGTCTGTAAGTTAAAAACAGTCCTAATTGGTTTAGTCTTTTGTTTTTTCATGTTTTCCTTTTATCATCTTAAATTTTTCTTAACACTTTAATAGGGAATACATTAAGGGGAACTAATAAATTATGGATATAAACTAAGTAAAACACAAATTATTAAGGGGACAAATAAATTATGGATATAGAAAATGCAAATTATCTGTGGTATAGTGAACACTGGTGGCCAAGTCTCCATATTTGTATGGTGGGTGCTTCATTGTATCCCTCAATCTGACTCCTGCATGTAGCCACTAGCTACTTTTTTGAGGGTTCAGAATTCTAAAGATAGCTTGTGTAACTTTTATGCAAATAATGACTGCAGGTTCATCTGATTGAGGGCATAATTGATCAAGTTGAAGGAACAGTTCATGTCTCTTGGGTGCAGCCAAGAGTTTTGGGGATTCCACAGATCAAATCCTTGCGTGAGCGGTTGGATAGTTGGATGGAAAAGGTACATACCGCTTCATTATCAATTGAGGCTGAAACACCTGATCTTGTTGCATCGTGATTTTCTTGTCTGGTTCCTTTCCTGCCCGTTGTAACAATTTCGTTATTCGAAAAGAAAGAAAAGGAGAGTGAGCGATGAGCACGAGGATAGAGACAAGTGTGAGTGATGTGTGCAGGTAGAGCCATCTTTGGATGGTTAAATTATTATATTCTTCTGAAAGGAGGGGCTCATGTAAACTTTCCATGTTTTGGCATTTGTTGGATCTAGAATGGCAGTAGCATTGCATGCCTGAGGATACAGTTAAAACTGAAAACATCATCCTTCTCTTTCTTTAACTTTGTATTGGGAATCTTCATTAGATACAATCAGATATGGTCCGCTTTTATGTGGATGAAAGTGAATTTTCATTTCCCTTTTTTCCTGCATAATATATAGTCTGGTTTGCAATGCGGTTCTAGACGAACTACTAAGATTTTTAAGCCTCGAACAGGGGATTCATGGTTTGGAATCTGAATCGCCCCGAGAATTACAATCAGCTCCAAGGAATCGAATCAAACCAGGAACGACATATCAATTTGATATTCTGGGAAAAATCAAACTACAAAAGCGATCCTTATTGGATTTAGCAACAAGGCAAGCACAGGCTACAACCTTGTTTATATTTAAAGACTAGAAGCAAACTAATTCGAATGCAATGCAGTCAGTCTTGATGCACAAACGGTGAGGAACTAACGTCTGTGCTGTAAAATGAGTCTTCTACTCCGTAGTAGTTTTCATCTTTCCCCTCTTCCCATTTGAGAACCTCTCTGACATATTTAAATGCTTCATCAATGGACATCCGGTGGTCCCTTGCCCTAGCTTGCGACACAAAAAGCTTCTGTCCGGTAAGGGAAGCATAAAGATCCTTGAACTTCATCGCAACGTAAAAGTAAGCCTGTTGAGCCAGAGACTGGTGACTATGGACTTGACTCTCTGGACTGAAATCATTGAACCACTCGCAAGTGCTTAAAGGCACTCGAGTCACCTTCTCCTCAAACAGATCATACTTGTTTAGTATCAACACAAAAGGGGTATCCTTAAAGCAAGGGTGCCTTATCATTGTTTCGAATAGCTCCTTGGTCTGCATCATCTTATTTTGAAGTGGAGATCCACAGCCGCTGCTACCTGGTGCCGTCGACATTAGATCATAATCACTCAGGGAAACACAGAAGACTACCACCCGCACATCTTCAAACATTTCCACCCACTTGCATCCTTCATTAATCCCCTTTGCATTTACCCTTATCAGCTGATACCTAGTTAAACAAAAAGGCTAAATTAGCTATACATCTTGCATGCCTTGGGGTTGAAGAAATATGCAAAGAGCCAAGAATTACTTGGTTAGGGGCTGGGAGGGAGCTTCCAAATTGTCCGTGTAGGTTTCAGACATTGGACTACGATCACCGAGAGAAAACTCTATGAAAGCCAAGCCATTCCCTTGAGTGATCCCTTCAGCATAAAGAATGTCACGATCAGTAGGTTCATATTCATTGCTCGACACCTCAACAGCCTGAAGGAAACAAAAGCATAACTTGCGGTCAAGATATTGATGTGAATTTGAGTTCACTTGTTTCTTTTCTTGGAATCTCCTTCAAGTTGAATAACTCCAACATATCAATGCCGTGTAAAATTTTGGCAATGATCAAGCAAAAATATCATACATAAAATATAAGAGTAAGTTGGCATACCCTTCTTAAAAAGTACTCCGCAACATCCGGAAGAAAGTGAAGCTCATCTTTTCTTCTATAAGTGTGCTGTATAGCAGGATCTTTCCACAACTCCTCGACTAATGGAGCATACTCACGCGTTGCCGCAGGGAAGAACGCATCCAAATCTCCAGTAGCTATAATGTCCAGAAGCCAGTCAGCAAAATGCTTTAGCCTCGGGTTGATAGAATAAACGCACTGGTTCGTTTCACCAGAATCAACCTCCCCTCCTGAAACAAGATTAAAGTATAGTTTACATGTTGAAAGAATTGCAATGATGCTAATTTGTTTTTTGGCGAGCCTTGAGAGATCTTAGAAGTATCATGACATACATAGCTGTAGATTGGAGTCTTGAATTAGTTAGTGTTTACTTCTTACTCTTAAGTCTTATCTAAAGAAGAGTGTAAATAGAGGACTAACTAGACTATTTTAGTCCTAATAGAACTGTTGTAAATCTGCCTACTTAAAGGCTCTTTCCTGTAAAGTTTAATATACAAGAAAACCAGAGAATAGTCTCTCTTCTTTGTTCTAAATCCCTGTCGGTAATTCTCTGTTCTAAACACCTATTCTCTACATGGTATTAGGCTAGGTTTCGATCAAACCAGTCAAAACCCTCTCACAATGAGAAAAACATCATCCTCAAAAATCAGTTCAGAATGTGAACAAAATCCTTCCCAAACCAGCATCCTAGACACAAAAACCTGCCATAAACAGCACCTGCAAGCAACAATTGCATCAACAATTTCTGTCAGTGGATCAGAAGCAATTTTTCCAACCCTTGGGCCATCCACAAATTCTGCAAGCAGACCAGAAACAGATGAACACACCTAATGACCAAAACACCGGGTTTGTAGCACATCAAAGTAGTGCTTCTTTTACAAGTACTGCGGAAAACAAAAACTTTACTTGTATAGTAGACTCTAGGGCTTCTGACCATCTGACTGGTGACATCATGATGTTTCAAAGCTTCACAAAAATGGTTACACCCTCCAATGTCAAAACAGCAGATGATTTCCCTTCAAAAATTGAGGGAGTTGGCATCATTCAAGCCTCACTATAAAATTTGTCATTTACTTTCCTCATTTAGACTCGAGAAGGTGATTGGTAGTGCCGAGATGTGTGATGGACTCTACCTCCTAAAAGGTGAACTTCCTCCTAGAAGACAAGTTTTATATCTCTCAAGCTCTTTCTACACTCTCATTCATTCATATTCATCAAATGAAATTATGTTATGGCATTTAGGACATCCAAATTTTCTATACATTGCAAAATTGTTTCCTCAGTTGTTCATTAATAAAAATCCCTAGTCTTTTACTTGTGAAATCTGCAGCTTGCCAAACATACCAGAACAACATATCCTACATCAAATTACAAACCTTCACATCCTTTTTTCTTTCATTCACAGTGATATATGGGGCACTTCTAAAGTTAAAAACATTAATGGGTCTAGATGGTTCTCATATCATTCATAGATGACGACTCTAGGACTACATGGATATTCCTAATGAAAGATAAGTCTGGAACTGCTGAAATCATCAAAACTTTCTACACTATGGTCGAGAGTTAGTTTAAGAGTCATACTCAAATCCCTAATTTAGAAACATAATTTAGAAACTCTAATTTAGAAACATAATTTTAAAAAATCCATAGTTTAGAAACATAATTTTGAAATCCCTAAATTCAAAACCCTAGGGAATTTAAATATGAAACCTAATTGAGAAATTTGGGAATTAATTGAATTTTTAAACGAATTAAGTGGCCTTTTTATAAAGAATTAATATTAGGTCTTACCTCGTAATTTATCCACAATTTTGGTTATATAACCCACGATTATCCCTTTCCCTGTGATTTTGTTTTTGCCGCAGTCGGTTTTCCCTCTTCCTCTCTCGATTTATATTCGAAACACATCTTCATTTTCTTCTTTTTTTTTATTTAATTCGATCAAACCCCGTTGAACCTCTAGCACCGCTCAATTCAACTATGTCTTCGGTTGATTTGGAATTATTCGTATAGGTTTTGATACAGCTAAACCCAGTGCTTCTGATCGTGAGAGACACGATATTTAATAGGTTGAGTTTTGCTTTGGCTAAGGTGTGTTTCTTACGGTGCTGCATATATAAATTATTTTTCTGTGTGTTTTCTTACCTGCTATATAAATGGTTTTACCGTGTGATGTTGTTTACAATTTATGGGTATTTTACACGAAATGTGTTGTTGTATAAAGAATTTTCTATGAATTTATACTTGAATTATTTATTTTAAATAATGGTTTTGTGGAATATGAACTTGAATTACGGTACAGAATTGTGATTCCATACCATTGTGTGCATGGGTTGGGATTGTACGATGGAAGATTGTGGTTTCGACCACTTACCTATTGGTGTGATGTAGTGAGGAGTTATGTGGTTTCGACACACTATGTTTTTTAGCTTACTCTTCATAATTTTCTTTTACAGATATCTTGGACTCTAAGCAACTTGGTACTCGGAGGATCTCTTTATTTTATTGATATTATTTTATCTGGAATATTTTATTATTAAGATTATTTGGGATTTTGATGTAATTTCATATTTGTGGGGCTTATTATTTTTACCATGTATTTTCAAACTTTAAATTTGAAAGTTTTATTTAAATTATATGAAAATAATTTATTTTACGCTATTTTAATATATTATAATTCGAATTGGTTTCTTGAGGGTAAAATTTTCAATTGTGACTTTCTAAATTCGGCCTTTTCTTCTAAGTCGGGTTTAGGGTGTTACATTTAGTAAATATTTTTCAGGATGACACCTGAACATGGCCTATTTTTCAGGAAGAGTGAGAACAACAAGAAAGTGGAAATATTTTTCTGATGCTAGCTGGGTAGGAGAGCTAACTGACAGAAGGTTAACAAGTGGTTATTGTTCGTTTGTATGGGCGAATCTAGTCACATGGCGAAGCAAGAAGCAGTCGGTGGTATTTAGGAGCAGTGTTGAAGCTGAATATCGAGCTCTTGCCCTTGGAATTTGTGAGGGGATGTGGTTACAAAGGCTGCTAAAAGAACTGGAGCTAAATTTCAGTGAACAAGTTGAATTACAAAGTGATACTCAATCTGTCATTAGCATTGCAAAGAATCATGTTCCTCATGACAGGGCCAAACATGTTGAAATAGACACACTTCATCTCAGAGAAATTCAACAAAGGGTCTGTAAAAATCAACTATGTTCCAACTCATAAGCAACTTTCTGATGTACTCACCAAAGCTCTTCCAAGAATTACCTTTTATGAGTTCACATCCAATGGGACTACAATGTATACTCTCGAGCTTGAGGGGAGTGTAGATTGGAGCCATGTATTAGTTAGTAATTAGAGTTGAGTTCTAATTACTATGTATAGTATTAGTTGGTGTTTACTTCTTACTCTTGAGTCTTATCTAAAGAAGAGTGTAAATAGAACATAACTAGAAGACAAACTAGACTAGTTTAGTCTTAGTAGAACTGTTGTAAATCTGCCTATTTAAAGGCTCTTTCCTGTAAAGTTTAATATAAAACAAGAATTATACACATTACCAGCTTCAGAGTTCTGATCAGCGGCTGCTAGTTCTCGTATTCCAGACAATGCTTCCTCCTCAAACCGCTCCCGTCCATCCAGTAAAATGCTAAGATACCTGTACATATTGCTCTGGATCATCAACTTCAGATTCTGCAGTTCTTCTGCAGAAAAACCATTTCCATACAAAAATTTGGCCTGTTCAATAATGCACAGTGAACATCAGATAAAATAACATCAACTGCAATTGAGGATTGTACAGACTAGTTGTCTTTGCTGAATCGGGTAGAAAACATTGTTCTGTGTAAAAACTAGCTGTCTTTGCTGGATTGTGCAGATAACATAGCTCTAGAAGATGCTAGCAACTGAATGAATCACTTCAGCACGATGGGGAATTAGCCACACCTTAATCATGTATATATCATATACCAAGAAAGCATTAAGGGAAAACGAAATTCAGATAATTTGACTCAAATGATCCCCACTAAACATTCAGCCCATACCATTGAAAGCATTGTTGGAGTTGAACCTGCATATCCCAATTTAAAGTTCCCTAATTACCTTCATTATTCCTCATCTACTAATAAATTGGAATGACAGACATTCTTCAAGCTCAAGCAAGATAATCTTCCCAACTTCCTTGTAGGTATATATTTCTGAAGTGACTTTCATTCAGTGCATCTTAAAGCAATTGACATGGCAAAATAAAGCATTAAGGGAAAACGAAATTCAGATAATTTGACTCAAATGATCCCCACTAAACATTCAGCCCATACCATTGAAAGCATTGTTGGAGTTGAACCTGCATATCCCAATTTAAAGTTCCCTATTTACCTTCATTATTCCTCATCTACTAATAAATTGGAATGACAGACATTCTTCAAGCTCAAGCAAGATAATCTTCCCAACTTCCTTGTAGGTATATATTTCTGAAGTGACTTTCATTCAGTGCATCTTAAAGCAATTGACATGGCAATATAAAGCATCATTTTTAAAATGAAAGTATTTTAGCAACAAGAAAATACCAAACCTGCTTGAAGATGGTGCTTGTTCCAGAGCCTTGAAGCCCGAGTAGAAGAAGCTTCTGGGTCCGTTTTTGCTCTAGGTAATTCGGAACAGTAGTATAATTGCTAGTCTCCTCTCTTGCTCCTTGAGGTTGACCGTGGGGCACAGGCAAAGAAAACAAGGAACAGACAAAACGAGTTGATGCCTGTACCGTAAAAACCAATGCCACATCACATATATTTATAATAACCATTATATAATAGAGGCTGCTAGAAATTTACATACCTTCTCCCAGATGTTTCCTCTAATGTTATTTTGACCTTCTTCCTCGTAACGCCCATCATCATAGACCCAAAAATGAGTGTCACGAGGACACTGCACATTTGCCAACTGAACACATAAAAGGATACATCATGATTAGTTAATACAATATGAAGAAATTCATTAGATATGATATATTATTCCCATTCACATTTTTATCAGATCCTAAAGATAAACATATACTACAGGAAACTGAGGTGTTAAAGAGTTTTGTAAAAGGAATCTGTTACTACTAACTGGTTATGATTTCCTCTATGGAAAGCATAAAAAGGTGAGAAAACATAGCCTAAATGTATGGAATCAAACAGAAAAGAAAAACAATGATCAAGAGCAATTAATAATAGATCATGTATTAACTTGTGTATCTGTTACCTTTAGCACCCTTAATTCAAGTTTCGTAATTTCCCTTCCATTGATATAGACCTCAGTATTGCCATTGCTTGCATCAGGATTAAGCTTGCCTGTGAAGTTTAGGTTGGAACTAATGATCCGTTCTGGTTTTTCTTGCTCCTGCCAATTCGATAAGGAGAGATGGCTGAATCAAGTCCCCACATGCTAAAATGTTCTTCTGCTTGCTTGTTCGATTAGAAAAGCCAAGCAAAACGTAAAATAGCATATCGAACTTACCTTTCCCCATAGACCAGATTCCTTGTCATACCAGTATCTTCCAGGCTTCAACTTTGTAGGAGGTAAAGGGCATCCAAGTAATTCAGCCATCTCTTCCGGCTTCAGTGGATATCCGTTCACAATTAGCTGCTCCGGACGGAGCTGATTAGCAGAACATTCTTTCTCCGCTTTCATAATCTGCTTTACCTCCAATGGACTGAGTAATCGAGACAAGAGCCTAGAATGTTTACCTAACCTTAACCGCTTTGATTCATCAATTGGCTGGCCAATGCATGTCACACATTTTCGTCCTTCAGGCATCGAGCCCATTGCCCTAAGCACACAATTGCTGCAATACTTAGCGGCACAAGCCAGGCAAGATTCCATTGTTTCCCATTTTCTCTTACCGCAACGATAACAAACTCTTTTCTTCTTCTTCTTTTCTGTTGAAACAGCAACATATTCAGGAAAAACTCTCTTATCCATTTCCACATCTTTCCTCTCTGGCTTTTCAACAGTATTGAATGTGACAACTGGAACTCTCTTTCCTTCATTAACAACTCGTTTAGGAGGATTGCCAACAGAGCTGGGAGAAGCTGAAGGGGAAGCTGAAGAAAAATCAGGATTTTGCAACACGGACACTACGGACTCAGAGCTTGCCGAAACCCTTGGACTCTGAGTATGCGAACTTGTGACACCAGCAATATAAGACACTGGCAAGGGGATTGGCTCAATCACCGGGGGAGCAGTATTAGCAGCTGACCTTTGGGACTGCGATAGTGCTTCTGCAGTAGGAATGGCCTGTGAATTTACATCAAGAGGCTCAACTCTAGGTACTTCATAAGCAACTGGAGGACAATTATACTCCATTGCTATTGAGTAATCAAGCTCAGGGAGCGAGGCACCAGGTGGAAGCATCTTCCAACTTTCACCCTCCTTTTGCTCCATTTATTCATATATAATACCAAAGTGCTATATGCTGGGGTAGAGCTTCAAAGTACAACTTCTTAGGTATTGATCAAACTATGCTCTATAGCATCCAGAGACATGCTTGGATAAGCTCAAATAACCTGGAAAACAATCATCAGAAAGTGAATTTTTTTTTTCGTGGCTTGACAATGAGACCAGAAATAGTCGCCAAGCAGCCATAATTCAACATACAAAGTGTCAGCTTAAGAAAGAGACCCACTTATAGATTAAACAACCAACGCTTTTAAAAGAATAAATAACTGAAACAATTGGCAGTCAGCCAAGAGAAAATAAAGGGAAATCCATTTTGTTAAGTCTGTCCAAGAGAAGACTTTTACCAAGAATGTCCTAAATCCCCACGATATGGCTATAAATGATAGTCAAATAGTAAGATAAATATATAAGAAATTTCAAGTACAAGAAGAAAACGATTGAATTCAGTTATATAGTCAAACAACAGACATTTGAAGCCTCATATGAACTTATTCAATATCAAGACTTTCCAACTAAAACAGAACAAAATTGAATAAGTCTGCAATGAAAAACATTAGCAGGCACTGAAGCTTCAAGATTGAAAAACTTAGGGTCAATAAAATCAAACAAATGTAGATTGATTCAAACGGCACAGAAAAATACCTGAAAGGAAAAGAAGAAAAGTAGAGTAGAGAGCTCTTTGCTTTCTTGGAAACTGTTTCGTTTCTGTGCGGAAACAAAATCCCAGACTCAGAGATGGTAAAGTAGAGAAGAAATCTTTGAAAGCCTCTGTGCAAAAAGAAGAGACTTCACTACAACACATTCACCATTTGTAAAGAGAATGATGGAAATGGTGAACGCTACAGACAAATGTGGGCCCCACCTAGTTCTCATATGCAAGCATCTGTAGGATTTATCCATCCATCTGTGCGAGTAGTTTCCCTTTTTAATGATTGTAGTTGAGTGGCGTCGTGTGTGAGCGCGTGATGTTCACAATCGGATTGTTTTTGGAGCCTGTAGTGGAAATGATGCGGAACCAAGATTTTGTGTTGGATCACGCGCATTTTAAGGAGAGTGGCAGATTCTCTATGTGTTTGTGTTTTTGTTGCCTTGTTCGTGAGCGGGCATGAAAAAATGTGGATCCACAGCCTAGTGTCACAACCCGCCTATTTTCTCCCTTGAATTAAAACCGAGGTTCAAGACATCTCTTGGGTCATTTTGACGCCAACTAGCACCAAGGAGGATATCACAAGAGACATGGACGGCCAAGCCTTTAAGGAAGCATGCTACAACGTTCTAGAAAGGTTTGGGACGTTCTATTCAAGTCTAGACAAACCCGGAAGGCACCAGAAGGCCCTAGAAGGCTCGGGAAAGCTCGAGACAACTCTGAAAGACCCTGGAGCTCTCTAGAACATCATGGATACTTGTAGATATGTATAGACATGTATAGATACATGTAGAACATTCTAGAATGGTGTAGACATAGGCTAGATATTTTTGGAGGCAAAACCGTGACCGTCGGATCAAATCGATCCTAGCCGTCCATTAGGGAGGAGGGTGCCTATAAATAGGACCACCCCTTCATTTTGTACTCAACTCAGAAACCAAGCATTGTAAGCATTCAAGCTCTCTTGTAAGCTTCCTACTTAGCTTAATACAAGTACTTTACTTGTAAGCTCTCTTGTGTTCTTTGCTTAGCCATCGCGTTGCGTAAGAGTTCAAGGCTGATTAGCATCATCGAGGCTTGCTAACGCCGCACAGATCGGTTTGTGAGAATAAGTTCGTGACAATTGGTATCAGAGCGTGTTTCGAGACCCGTGATATGGCAAAGTCAGGCAAGAATCAAGTGGCTAGCTCGACCGAGGCAGAAGTCACCCAAGAACAACGAGGACGAGAGGAGGTGGCCGACCCTAGCGCGACTAGACCAAGGGCCAAGTCAAGGGATGTGCTCTCTAGCTTTGAGACCCGTCTAACTCACGTGGAGGAGATCGTGGGGGCGTGAGTGCTAGTGTGGACGACCTTCAGCAACGGGTAGAAGGCCTAGAGGTCGAGGATGCCGAGATCCACACCGCCATGAGGGCCATGAGGGTGAAGCTAGAGGAGACCCTGCGCGCGGAGTTAGGGGGATTCCGCGGTCTCCTCATGGGAGAACTCTCGAAGGTTCGCGAGTCTTGCCAACAAGAGCTTGACCACATCCGTGCCAAGCTTGAGGAGCTACAAGGCGACCTTGCATTATGCAAGCGAGCCATGGTTGCCGGGCCAAGCACCACCGTTGAAGCACGAAGGGTCGAGGTGCCTAAACCTAGGACCTTCGTAGGATCGCGCAACGCCAAAGAAGTCGATAACTTCTTGTATGGCCTAGAGCAATACCTCTCCGCCGTCGGTATAGTGGAGGAGACATCCAAGATACAAACCGCAACGTTGTATCTAACCGACACCGCCATGTTGTGGTGGAGGAGAAGGCGCAACGACATTGAGAAAGGTATGCGCACCATCTCTTCCTTTGATGGTTTTAAGAAGGAACTTAAAAAGCAATTCTATCCCGAGAATGCCGAGGATGAAGCTAGGGCATGATTGCGAAGGTTAAAGCAATCAGGGAGCATTCGGGATTATGTTAAAGAATTCACTAACCTGGTGCTTGAGATCCCCGATCTCTCCGATAAAGATACACTCTTCAATTTTATGGATGGACTCCAAACGTGGGCTAAGACAGAACTAAGGCGTTGTGGGGTACAAACCCTTGCGGATGCCATAGTCGTGGCCGAGAGCCTCATTGATTACACTAGCAATAGGGAGTCCAACACGAAGCCGAAGGATAAGAAGAGTCAATCCAAAGGTGGGAGAGACAAAAGTCCTCGTAAGGAGGGTCACCAAGAGGAACACACCTCCAAGCACAAGGATTCCTCCTCTTGGAAGGGTAAGGACAAGGCCAAGTCCAAAGACTCTCGAGGCACAAAGAAGCCGTCATCCAACAAGTGCTTCATATGTGATGGAGACCATTGGGCTCGAGAGTGTCCTCAAAGACGAGCTCTTAATGCACTATTAGCCAAGCACTAAACTAGTGATGAAGCCAGCAATGATTGTGAAGGTGCACACATGGGGTCAATACAATTGCTCAATGTCATTCAGTCCTCCCCTAAGACCGAAGCCAAGGGATTGCTATACGTGGACATTACCATCAATGGGAAGGCATCCAGGGCCATGATCGATACAGGTGCGTCCCACAACTTTATTTCTCTCGAAGAGGCAAAACGGCTTGGTCTTAAGGCCGTGGGTGGAGGCGGATCCATCAAGGCAGTTAATTCTGCCGCAAAGCCAATCTATGGCATTGCTTGTGGGGTCAAGACCAACACCGGGGCATGGTCTGGCCATCTAGACTACTCCATAGTACCGATGGATGATTTCAAGCTTGTCTTGGGGCTTGAGTTCTTAGATCGGGTCAGGGCCATCCTGATCCCTTTCGCTAATAGCATGTGTATTGTGGACAACGATCGAGCTTGCATGGTGCCAACGTCTAGGGCCACCAAGCAAGAAACCAAGGTCCTCTCCGCACTTCAATTTAAGAAAGGCATCAAGAGGAATGAGGAAAGCTACCTAGCCATCCTCAATGAATACGATGACGAGGAGGTGAGGCCCGAGGAAGACATCCCTAAAGAAGTAGCTCAAGTCTTGGAGGAGTTTGAAGATGTAGCACCCCCAGAGCTACCACCAAGGCTTCCACCGAGAAGGGAGGTTGATCACAAGATCGAGTTAGAACCAGGCACCAAGCCACCAGCTATGAGTGCCTATCGTATGGCACCCCCTGAATTGGAGGAACTACGGAAGCAACTCAGGGAGTTACTTGATGCAGGGTTCATCCGACCCTCCAAGGCACCATTCGGGGCACATGTCCTGTTCCAGAAGAAGAAGGACGAATCGTTGCGCATGTGCATCGATTATCGGGCGCTCAATAAGATCACCATCAAGAATAAGTATCCCATCCCTTTGATCTTCGATCTCTTTGACCAGCTCGGTCATGCCCGCTACTTCTCCAAGCTAGACCTTCGCTTGGGATACTATCAAGTACGTATTGCGGAAGGTGATGAACCCAAGACAACATGCGTCACGAGGTATGACTCAAATGAATTCTTGGTCATGCCTTTTGGACTAACGAATGCCCCAGCCACATTCTGCACGTTGATGAATAAGCTATTCCATCCATACCTTGATCAATTTGTGGTCGTCTATTTTGACGACATAGTGGTGTATAGCGAGACCTTAGAGGAGCATGTGAAGCATCTAAGGGAAGTATTCAAGGTTCTACGAGAGAACCAACTTTACATCAAGAAGGAAAAGTGTTCCTTCGCTAAGCCCGAAGTCATGTTCTTAGGGCATAAGATCAAGGATGGAAAGCTTATGATGGAGGATGGAAAGATACGAGCCATCCAAGAGTGGGAGCCTCCCACTAAGGTGCATGAACTAAGATCCTTCCTTGGGTTGGTGAACTACTATCGCCGCTTCATCCAAGGCTACTCCGCAAGGGCTACGCCACTCACCGAGCTCCTAAAGAAGAACAAGCCATGGGCATGGACATCCAAGTGCCAAGAGGCCTTTGAAGATTTGAAGAAGGCCGTAAGCGAGGAGTCAGTACTTAGCCTACCCGACCACACAAAGCTTTATGAGGTACACACCGATGCTTCGGACTTCGCTATTGGAGGGGTACTCATGCAAGAGGAGCATCCGATTGCTTACGAGAGTCGGAAGCTCAACGACACAGAAAGGCGCTACACAGTCCAAGAAAAGGAGATGACAGCCATCATCCATTGCTTGAGAGTATGGCGACACTATCTTCTTGGGTCCAAGTTCCTGATTCTAATCGACAACATCGCTACAAGCTACTTCCAGACCCAGAAGAAGCTAAGTCCAAAGCAAGCTCGGTGGCAAGACATTTTAGCCGAGTTCGACTATGTAATGCAATACAAGCCGGGCAAGGCAAACGTGGTCGTCGACATATTGAGTCGCAAGGCGGAGCTTGCAGCTTTAAGCCAAGTCACCAGCCCTATCCTAGAGAGGATTAAGGAAGGCCTCCAACACGAGCCTCTTGCCCAAAGCATTATTGCATTGGTGAACGAAGGCAAGACCCGACGATTTTGGATGAGTGATGGCCTACTTTATACGAGGAGCAACAGGCTCTACGTGCCCAAGTGGGGCAACTTACGCAAAGAGCTCATCAAGGAGTGCCATGACTCATTGTGGGCAGGCCACCCATGTATGCGACGTACCTTAGCACTCCTTCAGTCCACCTACTATTGGCCTCGCATGCAGGATGCCATCGAGGAGTATGTGAGGACTTGTCTCGTGTGCCAGCAAGACAAGGTGGTTCAACACCAACCAGGTGGACTCTTAGACCCTTTGCCCATACCAGAGAGGCCTTGGGAGAGTGTCTCGATGGACTTCATTACTTGCCTACCCAAGTCCGAGGGGTTTGGAAGTATCATGGTCGTGGTGGACAGCTTCAGCAAGTATGCTACATTCATTGCCGCCCCAGCCGATTGCACCGCCGAGGAAGCAGCCAAGCTTTTCCTACGCAACGTAGTCAAGCTTTGGGGTGTCCCGACAAGCATTGTGAGTGATCGTGACCCTCGATTCACAGGAAGATTCTGGACGGAGCTATTCAAGATGCTTGGGTTCGATCTAAACTTCTCCACTAGCTTCCACCCTCAAAGCGATAGGCAAACCGAGAGGGTCAATGCTTTGTTAGAGCTATACTAGAGGCACTATGTGAGTGCCAACCAAAGGGATTGGGCCAAGCTCCTAGACGTAGCACAATTCTCCTACAACTTACAAAAGAGTGAGGCCACCCACCAAAGTCCTTTTGAGGTTGTCTTAGGACAACAATCGTCCACTCCGCTCTCCCTTGCCACGCGCTATGAAGGGAAGAGCCCTGCTGCCTTTAAGTTTGCCAAATCTTGGCACGAACAGAACGAGTTAGCCCAAGCCGCACTCCACAAGGATAGCAAGAGAATGAAGAAGTGGGCTGACTCCAAAAGAAGACATTTGGAGTTCAAGAAGGGTGATCTAGTCATGCTCAAGCTCTTGCCTCAACAATTCAAGGTCTTTCGAAAGGTGCATAAGGGACTTGTCCGCAAATACGAGGGACCCTTCCAAGTAATCAAGCGAGTGGGCAAGGTGTCATACAAGCTCCAATTGCCTCCGAGGCTCAAGATCCATCCCGTCTTCCATGTCAGTTTACTCAAGCCTTATCACGAGGACATGGAAGACCCAGCACGAGGGGTGTCTAACCGAGCACCCACAGCCGTGGTCACTTCCTTTGATAAGGAAGTTGAAGAAGTTCTAGCCGATCGAGTTGTCTAAAGGAGGGGCGTTCCCAGTTACAAAGAGTACTTCATCAAGTGGAAGGGACTACCAGTTGCCGAAGCAAGTTGGGAAACCGAAGAAGCTCTTTGGCAATTCAAGGACCAACTCGATCAATTCAACCAAGGCGCAACGAGGGTGTCACGAGCTTAGGTGGGGGAGGATGTCACAACCCGCCTATTTTCTCCCTTAAATCCAAACCGAGGTTCAAGACATCCCTTGGGCCATTTTGACGCCAACTAGCACCAAGGAGGATATCACAAGGGACATGGACGGCCAAGCCTTTAAGGAAGCATGCCACAACGTTCTAGAAAGGTCCGGGACATTCTATCCAAGTCTAGACAAACCCGAGAGGCACTGGAAGGCCCTAGAAGGCTCAGGAAAGCTCGGGAAAGCTCGAGACAACTCTGAAAGACCCTGGAGCTCTCTAGAACATCATGGATACTTGTAGATATGTATAGACATGTATAGATACATGTAGAACATTCTAGAATGGTGTAGACATAGGCTAGATATTTTTGGAGGCAAAACCGTGACCGTCGGATCAAATCGATCCTAGTCGTCCATTAGGGAGGAGGGTGCCTATAAATAGGACCACCCCCTCATTTTGTACTCAACTCAGAAACCAAGCATTGTAAGCATTTAAGCTCTCTTGTAAGCTTCCTACTTAGCTTAATACAAGTACTTTACTTGTAAGCTCTCTTGTGTTCTTTGCTTAGCCATCGCGTTGCGTAAGAGTTCAAGGCTGGTTAGCATCATCGAGGCTTGCTAACGCCGCACGGATCAATTTGTGAGAATAATCCCGTGACACTAGGCTACATACGGCTCAATCCGGACTACGCCGATCATCTTAATTTGATGTAAGAAGCCTTTGATTCCTCAAAAAAAAAAATAAGAAGCCTTTGAATTTAAAAAAAATTAATCAAGTCTTTAAATTTTTTATATCTAATTAAATTTTTGAACTAAAAAATTAAATCAATTAAGCTATTGAAACAAGAAATTGAATCAATTAAGCTTGTTGACCAATTTTGACCATTAAATCTTGACAATTTTTCAGATTTGTTGGTTTAGTGCATCGTGTCACGGTGCTTTCACATGACATTTTCATAATTTTTCATTTTATTTAAAAATTCTTTAAAATTTCTAAAAATGCTATAATAAACTTATAAAATTTATTAAAATATGTATTTTTTGAAAAAAATTGTAAATGTAACATGATAAAACTATAGTGTATCATGTATCAATAATATATGTTGATTCAATTTCTTGGTTCAAGGGCTTAATTGAATGCAAAAAAATCCAGGCATAATTGATTTTTTCAAAAGTTTAAGGACTTTTTACAACCGTAAATATATTATTAAAAGAATGGATAATTATAGAAATTAATAAAAATATTTAATGTGATTTAATTAATCATTTTATGTATTATTATAGCATTTGTAAATTTTTTATTGATTGATTTGACACATACTAACTCATGCAGTACAATAATATAAGAAACGACAATTCATGTACAACACTTGTTGCTACATCAAAACAGATTTTTAGCAACGTTTTTAGTTCTATAGCGGCGTTTTTTAGCGCCGCTAAAAACTATTGCGACGCTTTTTTAAGTGCCGCAAAAAGTGTCGCAGAATTCATCGTCGCAAATACTCGCGACATTTGTTGACGAGAAACGCCGCAACAGATCTTGTTCTACATCGTCGTTTGATATATAAAATGCCACTAATAACCTTTATTTAGCGGCGTTTTGGTGTGCAAACGCCGTAAATATGTCATGATTTTTAGTGGCATTTTTTGCAACAAACGCCGCTAATAATCTTTCTTTAACGACGTTTTATTGTATAAACACCACAAATATGTCATAATTTTCGGTGACATTTTTTGCCACAAACGTTGCTAATAACTTTTTTACCGGTATTTTGATATATAAACGCCACCATTTTTCATGGATATTTAGTGGCGATTTTTTATACCCAAAATGCCGCAAAAAGGAACAATGTTTTCACAACCATTTTAACTGGTTTGATTAATTAAATAAAAAGCTAAAACCCAAAATTAAATTGATCAATTAACTTTGAAGTGATAAACTAACATCCAATTTCAAATGCTAACACATATAAATAAGGGTTAACTACTGGGATAGTCACTTTTATTTTCCCCCAGTACAAAGTTCGTCACCAATTTTGAAAAACGACCAGTAAGGTCACTTACGTTTTCGGGGCGTAAACTTTTGGTCACTTAGCCGTTTGGTGTCGTTAACCTTTGACAGCTTGTTGACCTGACAACGAAAAAAATAAGGGTAAACTACTGCAATGGCCACTTAACTTTATCCCATGTATATTTTGGTCCCCGATTTAAAAAAAAACATTATGATCACTACTGAAAATGTTTTTTTCTAATTTCACCCTTGGATTTAAAAAATTCAATTTTCAACCCTAAAACTTTGCAATCAATTAGTACAATACTATTATAAAGGCTTAAATGAAAAATGGGTGCCCAAAGTATACCCTTTTTGAATTTTAGGTGCCCAAAGTTTTTTTTTTTTGGTAAAAATAGGTGCCCAAAGTTTCAAAAGTTAGAATTTTAGGTGCTTAACCGTTAATGGATGTTAAAAACATACTTAACCAATCAATGCTTGACACGTGGCACTAATTTGATTTTTAAAGTAAAACACCTCAAAATTTTAGTTTTTTTATAAAATCCCAAAATTTTGAAAATTTCACAAAACAATCCCAAAATCCCTAAAATTACCCAAACTGCCAAATCGTCGCCGCTTCTGTTGTTGATCACCGCATTTGAGCACACCCCTTTGGTCGCTGGATCAAGGCGATCATTTCCCCCAACACGGTGTCGCTGGAAACGATGAACGACGTGCAGCCGACCGTCGAACGTCGAATGCGAAATCGATGTTTGGCTGGCACGTCGTTTGTCGTTTCCGGTGACGCCGTGTTGGGGGGAAATGACCGCCTTGGTCCGGTGACCAAAGGGGTGTGCTCAGGGGCGGCGATCGACAGTGACTTGAAGGTTTGAGTTTGGGTTACTTTAGGGATTTGGGGACTGTTTTGCAAAAATTGTAAAATTCAAGATTTTATGAAAATTTCTGAGTTTTTTCATTAAATTGATTTTAAAAATAAAAATAGTGCCACATGTCGAGCATTGATTGGTTGATAATTTTTTAACATCCCTTCAACGGTCTGACACCTAAAAGTATAACGATTGAAACTTTGGGCACATATTTTTACAAAAAAAGTACCTTAGGCACCTAAAGTTCAAAAAGGTATACTTTAGGCACCTATATTCATTTAAGCCTTTCGAATATGCTATGTAAACATTGTTACACGTAAATTGGGCATTATTTTGTACTGAACCATATTAAGAATTACAAACATTATTTAAAACATGGATATATACGGTGATGGATTATAATATACGGTGTGAATTAAGGATTAATATAATAGAAAATTAGAGATTGAGTTAGATGAAAAAGAATATGGAAGATGGTGGAGGAGAGAAGAAATAAAAAATTGTAACTATGGAGGATTAAATGTATAATTATACAAATTATTTTTATTTCATTGGTCAAAATAGGAGTAAAGTAATAGTTTAGGGACTGTCTAGGTAATTTATCATTTTTTATTGTTTCAGATAAACCTCCCGTCAAAGGTTAACGGCAACAAACGGCTAAGTGACCAAAAGTTTACGCCCTAAAAACGTAAGTGACCTTACTGGTCGTTTTTCAAAATCGGTGACTAACTCTGTACTGGGGAAAAACAAAAGTGACTATCCCAATAGTTAACCCTATAAATAATTATCAACCAAATCATCGCATTGCAAAGACAATTAATAAACTTAACAAAAAAATAATTATTGAATTGAAAACATCATCAAGGGGCAAAACAATATTCTTAACTCAACAATCAGAAGTTCATACTAAATTAACTAAAATGATATTTTCTTGAAGCTCATCAAAATCAAAAGAACATACTACAAAGAAGGATAATTTGACACCTTTCTGAAGATAAACAGAAAATTCTTCTGTTTTATTAGATGATTGAAAAATCCGATGCAATACAAAGATACTTACAGCCTTATATAGGCTAGGACTTTAATTTAGATAAGGAGTCCTACTAGGTTTAGTCTTCCTACTCTATCTAAAAAACTTAGAATACTACTACAGCAATTAAACTAATAACTTAACTCCTATACGGATTAGAATTACTAAACTAATAAATTAACTCCTATACGGATTAGGATTACTATGCGTATTCTTACACTCCCCCTCAAAATGGTGAATATACGTTGTATAATCCCAGTTTGGAAAAAAATTTGCTGAAAAGAGCTTTTGGCAGAGGCTTTGTGAGAATGTCTGCCACTTGTTCTTCTGTAGGAATGTAGTTGAGAGAGACTACCCCTTTAGCCAACTTCTCAGCAATGAAGTGCCTGTCGATTTCAATGTGCTTTGTCCTGTCATGTTGTACAGGATTCTCGGCTATCTGAATAGTGGATTGGTTATCACAAAAAATTTCAAAACTTTCATCTTGTGCCATTCCCAACTCTCTAAGAAATTTCAATAGCCAAATTCCTTCGCATATTCCCAAGGCTAGGGCCCTGAGTTCGGCATCAGCACTGCTTCTTGAAACCACCGTTTGTTTCTTACTCTTCCAAGTCACCAAATTTCCCCAAACAAAGGAACAATATCCACTGGTTGACCTCCTGTCAGTGAGCTCTCCTGCCCAGCTTGCATCAGTGTAGATTTTCACAGTTCTGTCTCGACTTTTCTTAAAAAATAGTTCGTGTCCTGGTGTCCCTTTAAATACCTCAAGATCCTCTTTGCTGCATCCATGTGTTCTTGTCTAGGCTCTGTCATATATTGACTTATGACATTTACTGGAAAGGAGATGTCGGGTCTGGTGAGGGACAAGTAAATCAATTTACCTACTAATCTTTGGTAGAGTCCTTTGTCAGCCGCAAGACCAGTTCCTGGTTTGTTGAATTTTAGGCTTGCCTCCATTGGTGTGTCTGCAGGTTTGCAACCCAATAATCCTTTTTCTTTAAGAAGATCCAGGATATACTTTCGTTGGTTGATAATTAACCCTTTGCTGGTTCTTGCTACCTCCATGCCTAGGAAGTATCTCAAACTCCCAAGATCTTTGATTTCAAATTCTCTACTTAAGAAGTTCTTCAATTTGCTAACTTCTTCATCATCATCTCCTGTCATAATTATGTCATCCACGTACACAATTAAGATTACTCTTTTATTGGAAGAAGTTACCTTACTGAACAAGGTGTGATCGGCCGAGGATTGCTTGAACCCATTCTTCAATATAACCTTGGTGAATCTCTCAAACCAGGCTCTAGGAGATTGTTTAACTCCATAGAGTGATTTTGCTAGTTTGCAAACTTTCTGAGGCTGTCATGTACCTTTTACCCCTGAAGGAATTTCCATGTAAACTTCCTCCTCAAGATTTCCATTTAGGAATGCATTCTTGATATCTAATTGGTGTAGTTTCTAGTCACAGTTTACTGCCAAACTAAGAAGAATTCGAACTGAATTCAATTTTGCCACTGGAGCAAAAGTTTCTTTGAAGTCGATCCCATAGGTTTGAGTAAACCCTTTTGCGACCAACCTTGCCTTGTGCCTTTGAATAGCCCATCAGAATTATATTTGATGGTAAATACCCATTTACAGCCGACAGTTCTCTTGCCCTGGGGTAGGTCTGTAATAGTCCAAGTTCCATTCTTTTGAAGTGCTTCAATTTCTTCCTCTATAGCCTTCTTCCATTTAGGATTCTGAACTGCTTCTTCATAGCTCTTTGGAATTTGTTCCTTGTCTAAACAAGCTGTAAAAGCTTTGAATGAAGGCATTAAACTTCCATAGGCAGCATACATTTGGATAGGGTATTTGGTACATTGTCTCACCCCTTTTCTCTTAGCAATAGGTTCATAATCATAAAGAAGATGAGAAGGTATATTAACAGATTCATTACCTTCACTTTCTTCACAGGTAACTGGACTGTAATTTAATTCTTGACGAGTGCTAGATTGCAGAACAATTTCTGGAATAGTCTTCCTTTTCCGAGTATAGACCTGCAATTGTTTTGGAGGCTGTGAAGAAGTTTGAGTTGACTGTTTTGATGCAGGAGAAAGGTATGGGTTAGGTGATGAGTTTGGAGGAGTATGGGAAGAAGTTTGAGACTCAAGTAAGGGAGGATAATGAGAAGGTGAAGAGAGAGGAACTTGTGTAGGAACAAGCTGAAAATTACTACCAATTGTCTCCCCCTTAATTTCAGTCTTGGAGAAATAAGGTTCCTGCTCAAAAAAGGTTAGATCCATAGTAACAAAGAATTTTTTAGAAGGGTGATGGTAACATTTGTAGCCTTTCTTGAGTGAAGAATATCCAACTAAGACACATTTCAAAGACTTGGGATCAAATTTAGATCTCGTAGGACTGGAATTCTGTACAAACAAAGTGCAGCCAAAGATACGCAAGGGAAGATTAGAGTTCATAGGTTTGAAGGATGGAAAGAAAGACAAGAATACATCCCTAGGTGTTTGAAAATTTAATACTTTACTAGGCATACGGTTAATAAGATAAGTAGAGGTTAATAATGCCTCACCCCACAAGTAATGAGGAACATTGTTGGAAAGCATTAGAGCCCGGGTTACTTCTAAAAGATGTCTATTTTTTCTTTCCGCATTCCCATTTTGTTGTGGAGTATCAACACATGAACTTATATGGACAATGCATTTATCTTTGAAGAATTCACCTAAGGACTTAGTGAAAAATTCCCCCATTGTCAGACTTAAAGATTTGAATTTTAGTCTCAAATTGGGTTTCAACCATACTATAGAATTGTTCAAAGACCTGACTAACCTCTGATTTTTCTTTTAACAAGTATGTCCAAGTAAGCCTACTATGATCATCAATAAATGTGACAAACCAACGACCCTCAGTAATATTCTTCACACGAGAAGGACCCCAAACATCACTGTGGACAAGGGAAAAAGGATGCGATGGTTTATAGGTAGAGGGTAAATATGAATTTCTAGTTTGTTTTGCAAGAGGACAAACATGGCATTTAAAAGAGGAAGGTTTTTTATTAATAAATAACTTGGGAAACAATTTGGAAAGATAGAAAAAACTTGGATGGCCTAACCTAAAATGCCACAACATGATATCATCTTGTCCTAAGGAAGAAATACAAGCTGTAGAAGAAGGGTTTTGAGGGAATTGAATACTAGAGAAGACATATAAACCATTCTGCAAGCTAGCACTGCCAATCGTCTTCTTCCTGTCCAGTTCCTGTAAAACACAATCAGAACCCTTAAACTTTAGGACATGGTTAAAATCCTTGGATAATTTACTCACTGACAATAAGTTGCACTTTAGATCAGGCACAAATAACACATCTTTAAGAAGTAAATCTGGAGTAAGAAAGACAAAACCTTTTCCTTGGATTTTATAGTGAGACCCATCGGCTATCTTAATGGAGTTTTTAAAGGAAGAGGTATGGAGATCAAAAATCAGTTCCTTATTACCAATCATATGGTCAGTGGCTCCAGAATCAATAATCCAAGTAGATATATTTGAAGTTGAAAGAAAAGCAGTAGGGGAAGGATTGTAATCCATACCTTCAGGTTCTGTACTGGCCAAATTACCTTCAATATTGCCGGTTAGTTTACTAAACATTTTTTGTAACTGAGCCATTTGTTGTTTAGTAAAACCACCTAAAGTAGTAGTTTGACCATCATCAGAGGAGGAGGCAGATTTGTTTTTATTATTGTCAGGCTTCCAGTCATAGGGCTTCCCATGTAATTTCTAGCAATTTTCCTTTAAATGGCCTTGTTTTTTGCAGTAGTTACATGTAGCTCGTCCTTTCTTTGTTCTAGGGGTGGAAGTAGACTGTGTGACCATGGCAGAGCTGTCAGGAACATGGGCTTCTGGAATCATGTAGAGGCGGCGGCTTTCCTCTCTTCGAATCTCAGAAAAGACCTCTCTCAGTGAAGGAAGGGGATTAAGGCCAAGGATCCTAGATTTGACTGGATCAAAATCCCTATTTAAGCCATTGAGGAACTTGAAAATTCTTCTCTGTTCGTTAATCTTTCGAAATAGTGCAGCATCAGTTGGGGTCTCCCATTCATGGGCTTCATACATGTCAATTTGCTGCCACAGTTTGGTGAGAGTTGTGTAGTATTGAGTAGTAGTCATCCCATCCTGTTTCAGTGCAGCAGCAGTGCTTTCGATCCCAAACAACTCTGAGTTGTTGTTTGTGTTGGAGTAAGTATCCCGAGCAGCATCCCAAATCTCCTTGGCAGTCTCATAGAGAAGAAACTGAGAACTAACTTCAGGGACCATGGTATTGATGAGCCAAGACATGATCCGACCATTCTCTTGGATCCACTTTTCCAGACCTTCATCAGCTGCATCAGGTTTTGAAGTTTTCCCAGTGACATATCCTAGAGTTCCTCTCCCGATAAGGAAGAGTTTAACGGACTGGGACCATTGAACATAATTTGTGCTTGTGAACCTATGGCACAAAGAAGTCGAACCAGAAGGTTCCAACAAATCTGCCATCGAGGAAGCAAATGTAGAGGATAAAGAGCGCATGTCACTTTAAACAGAATTTACCATTAGAGAAAGAAAAGAAAAAAATTGATTGGATCGAATTTAGGCTGATACCATGAAGATAAACAGAAAATTCTTCTATTTTATTAGATGATTGAAAAATCTGATGCAATACAAAGATACTTACAACCTTATATAGGCTAGGACTTTAATTTAGATAAGGAGTCCTACTAGGTTTAGTCTTCCTACTCTATCTAAAAAAACTTAGAATACTACTACAACAATTAAACTAATAACTTAACTCCTATACGGATTAGGATTACTAAACTAATAAATTAACTCCTATACGGATTAGGATTACTATGCGTATCCTTACACTTTCCACTTTACATCATATATATCTCTTCAGTGGTACTGCAAAGAAGACAAGAAAACCAAACTTAGTACTAAGTTACATTTCACTGTGAAAGAAACAGTAACATATTTTTATAGTGTAGTAAAATGATACCAACATAGCTTTCCCCTATAATGAAGAGACTTCTATTCTTGTAGTGTGGGAACTTGAGGAACTAATTTTGCAAACATACTAGATTGTTCTGAACTACAATAACAAAGAGAGACAGTTTGGTACATGAACTTTTGTCAAACAAGGAGAAAAAAAGAAACAAAACAAGAATATTGAGCAATCACACTATGAAGTACATAGTGTGCGCAAATTATATGAATATAATTATAATATTAATCAATATTATCAACGTAGGAAAAAAATTATACATTCATAGTTAAATTCAAAAAATTCCATGCTTCTGACATAATTAAAAATAAAAAAGAGGCATCAATATCAATATTAGAACATATTCATCCTAAAAGAAACAAGGTAACATGTGGTAAATGAAGTTTAATGTTACATAAAAGTTATTGCTAATTACATGTTTATTTCTCAACTGTAGGTTTATCTGAACAAAACACAATAAACTAAGAAATGCATTTACAATTAATGTTTCTAGCTGATAAACTATAAGTTTCTGATTTAAAAGATATTTTTTTTTAACTTCATACATGCACATTGATCCTAAATTGATCGTTCATATTTGATTTGGTACTTTAATATTCAAAGAAATATATCAGAAACGATTCTAGCTTTCACATCGCTTTCCAGAATAGGTAGTACTAGTTAAACTCCATTCTACTTTCAATAAAGTTGGAAATTCATTCAAAATTAAGATCATAAATTAATACATTTCGGTAAATAAGAATATTAATAAAACTTTGATGGAAAAATCTTTGATTTTCAGCTAGAAATTGCACAAGAGGCTAGTTAATTTGTTTCTGATCAATGATCACTTGATTGGTTTTATTTTCAGCACAATGCATATTCACTTTTCACATATAACTTAAATATAGTTATACTGTATGGACAATATTTATCAAATACATGGAGCATAACTGCATAAGACAAAAAGTATATAGAGGTTGATATTGCATCAAGCTGAAAGCTGAAAGCTAAAAGAATTTATATATGGCACTTGAATTTTTCTTTTTCCCTGGCATGCTATATGCCCAAAAGTAAGAGCCACGAGAATTCATATTCCAACCCATCATATAAGAAAAAAAATCTTGCAGCATAACTTTCAGATTTTCTTATTCCATCTTCTATCAAATGCCACTGAAAGAAACTTCTAGGTCATATTTTCATCCTAAAACTAGTGAAGTTAATTTTTGTTCAGATTTTTATTAAAAAATTCCACCATGAGAAAGCTTACGTGAAGATTTGTTTCAACCATTTTCTCAACCAGTACTGCTTTTTCATTTACAATCGCCGCAATCACTTCTGCCTTCCCTAGCTCCTGAGCTTTTTCCAACTTCATTTCAGCTTCTCTTTCATGCAATCACCAAGTTATACAACTTGATTACATGAGTTATGAACTAATGTTATAGAATATCTTTGACAACATTAAACTATCTACCTTTTCTTCAAGTTCAATCCTAATTTTCTCTTCCATTTTTTGTTCTTTCTCTTTGTAATTCCTGAAAGCAGTAAAGTCAAATTCTTAGTAGCTTGAATTCAAAAAATTAGATAATCATCTCGCTGAAAATGATGAGAAATTCTATATAAAAGATAAAATGTTGATGAGAAATTAAATGTCATTCACTATTAATTCATAAGAATAGACCCGATTTCCATTACAAAGATTAAGGAACAAACTTGGAAAACTCGCAAGGCTTGCTTGCTGGTGCGATGGCGAGGCAAATGGCGATGTTTGCTTGCTAGTCCGACGGTGAGGCAGACGGTGATGTTTGCTTGCTGGTGCGACAGCGAGGCGGACGATGATGCTTGCTTGCTGGTGCAACGGCGAGGCGAACACTTGGTTGACGGTGATAAGCAGCACGACGAGGAGAAATCAGGAGAAGTTAGGGATTTTTTTGCACGATAGATTTGGAGAAAATGTTTGAGATTGATAGATATAGTTGCCAAAACGGGGAGTTTTAATTTTTTCGCTATTACAACATTTTTGTTAACAAACGCCGCCAAAAATGGACTTATTGCGGCGTTTTTCACAAAACCGCCACTAACATAATACCTCTTGTGGCTTTTATACTACAAAACACCGTTATAACATGACTTTTTCTGGCATTTTCATAAAACGCCACGAAAAGTATACCTATTTTGCGGTTTTAATAACAAATGTCGCGATAATCAGACTTATTGTGGTGTTTTCCACAAACATGCCACTATTTATTTTTCTACAGCGGAGTTTTCCACCAAAACGCCGTGAAAGGTTCCATTTTGTGGCATTTCTCTTTGAAACGACGACTTAGGTGAAATATTATCGGCGTTTGTTAAGAAAACACCACGAGAAGCACCGTTGCAGAACAAATCTGGTGTAGTGTGTTAACGGTGTTATTTCCAATATCTTAATGATACAAAAAATGATAGTTCAAGTACTGAATTAAACATTATGTTAAGATAAGAATATCATATTAGATATTTTAAAAATATACATATCACATTAAATATTTTATTAAAGTACTTATAACAAATACAATATTCTCTTTGTAAAAATTAAGTTAAATAAAAATTTATCTTTGATACATTTATTATATAAAAATATGTTATTATTTAGAAAATATATAAAAATGTTGTGAATAAAATAAAGAAGAAGAATAACAAGAACAAAGAACAAGAATGAAAGAACAAGAGATGAGAGAAAGAATGAGATTTGTATTATTCTCAATATAGACTTGTATACAATGCCTTCATCAAATCATCTATTTATAGGCATAATAAGTACATAATACATTAAACTCTAAATAATAAAAATAATATTCCTAATGATAAAGTAAATCAAATCTCATTGATACAGTTCTTACCATGATAGACATCCACATAGATAAATATTCATAACAATCTCTCTTTGATGTCTATGAAGATAATGTGCCTCGTTAAAATCTTACTAAGATAAAAACACAGTGGGAAAAAATTTTATAGTAAAGGAAAAAGAGTAAACAACACACATCTTTGATACACATAACATGTTGCCTCATTAAAAACCTTACCAGGAAAAACCATTAGGACAAAACCTCGGCTAAGGGAAAAAGAGTGCAACACGTATTTACTCCCCCTCATGAAAACATCACATAAGATCTTTGAATCTTCATTTCAATCTTGAATACTATTTTTCTAAAGATCGTGAAGGATGAAACTTTAGAGTAATATGTTCCATTTTGTCATCTTTGATGTATTCATCTTTCGATTGAGATATACATCTTGCATTATTTCTACACAAGATAGCTTTGCATCATATCTTGTGAAAGTAAATCACATATCTTCTAGATATGTTGGGTTAATGGTCTTAGCCAAACACATTTTTGGCTTGTCTTGTGTATAAAAATTACATTATTTGAAGAGATATCAAGTTTAAAGATGTAAAATGATCTTGTTGCATTTAGATAGTATTTTTAAAGCAACTAAAATCTGATACTTCTGGACCAACTAAGATATGGTGCTTCAAGACCAAGAAAATATATAATTATCTTTATTCACATCCAACAATCTTACAATTATTGAGGGTACTCAATGGATATGCTTTATTCATATTGAATCTTGTTAAGATTCTTTCTGCATGTGTCCATTCATAGACAAAAATTCATATTTAAGTCTCGATCTTCAGGTCGAGACAAAACTTGATCTCAATATTCTTTTTCTTAAATACTTTCATTAAATGCCTCAAAAGCCTTTCATGAGTTTCTAATTTAAAGTTATTTAAAGTTCTAATGATATTCAAATTACATAATGAATCTTGATCCAAACTCTTTTATAAAATACATAAGAAATTTTGATCATTCTTATAGTATTTACTCAATAAGTACTCACTAAGGTGATTATACCAAATGCGTTAAAATATAAATATTCAATGTGACATGTCTAAATAAATTTCCTCAGAAATTTCCAAATGCTTCTAAAATTTTAAATCCTTCAAGGATAAATAGGGATCCATAAAATAATTAGACGCATATGAAATATTTCATAACTGCCAAAGTAATTGCATCCACCTTGAAGTAATTAAAATTCTTCATAAATCACAATTGAAGTCGTATTTATATCTCACGATCATTTATTTGTACCCCACTTGCATTACACCTTTAGATGTTTGGACTACTTGTCCAAAACTTCACTTTTTGAAGTTTAAAGCATCTTTCTATGTTGGCCAATCATTTCAATATCTATAGATTTCTATACAAGATCCTCATCTTCTTTCCTTACTTCTATAGAAGTATTCTATGTAAAATTGTTGTCGACCACTTTTCTATTTCTGGTTCCATTCTTTTCTCGTATTGACATAACTCGTCGAGATCTCTTTTCAGTCTTTATTTCAGGTATCTAAAACTCTTATAGAGTTTTATTATTAGTTATGAATTGGATCTCTTCAGGAGCACCCGCCTCAATATATAGCTATCTCATATTGCTTTCCATTTACGAGAATTTTGATCATTGGAACCAGTTTCAACTATCATTGTAACACCCGGGTTTGGGGGTCGGGTGAAAATAATATTTAAATAATATTTTGAGTTTCGGTTTTCTAATAAAAATAATAATATATATAATTTGGACCTTGTGATTTCAAAACAAACATTGTGAATGTTGGACTTAAATTGATTTGGAAATCAAATCCCATGGATTTTAAGATTAAGGAGAATGCCATCTCATTAATGGCATTTTGGTAATAAAAGGACTTTCAATATTAAAAGCCCCCTTTTTAATTAAAACAACCTTTGTCATCATCTTCACTCCCCTTTTCCACCATTTTAACGACAGGAGAGCTCCCTCCTCTATAGTTACTATTCCATCTCTTTACTTCTCCATTTTGGTCGGTTTTGAAAGGTAATTACATTTCCATTTTGCTCTCATCTTCCTCTCTTTGAAAGTATCATTAGATTTCATTTTCATCCATGTTTTAGGAATTTGGTTTTCCATGGAAAAATGTCAAAGGTTGAAGCTTTATGGGATTTTATCAAAGCTATTGATTTATTAATGTTAGATAAGTTGTTTTCAACCTAAGAGGTCCAACATATGTGAATTTTGAGGTGTTTTATAAAGATTTTTGGAATTGGGTTTTGTTGGGGTTTTAGGATGAGTTTTGGGTGTGTTTAATGTTGGAAATTGAGGGATGATGTTAGTATGATAGTTGGGGGTTGTTTTGGAATCATTTAAGAGTGTTAAAGAGGTTGAAATCATGAGTTTTGGATTGGGTTTAAGGGCTGCTCGAGTTTGATGTTTTGGGGGTTGTTCTTTGCTTGAAATCTTGTGTTTGATGCTTGAGTAGTGTTCCGGGTTTGCTACATTGTTGTGTGAACTGATTCAAAGTTGTTTTGTTTGTATTGAGTCGATTAGAAGCAAGAGTTTGTGCTGGTGAAGCATCGAGAGTGAATCTGGAAGCTTGAAGGTCTTGGTTGCTTGGTTGTTGAGCTTGGAAGTGAAGGTGAGTGGTTAAATGTGTTTTAAAATGGTTCTGAGTTTTTGGTTCAAGCATGTGGACTAGGTTGGGCTTGGTAGACCCACCTAGAGTTGGGATTAGATTGGTAGTCTAATCCCAAGCTATAGTTAGAGACTATGGTTGACCTTTGAATGTGCTTATGCCTCATGTTTGATTGTGATTGTGTTGGCTATGTATTTGGTATTATACATGTATATTGAGGTTTGGATTGATGTATTGTTATATACATGTGGATTGTGCATGATGTTAATCATGGTGAGTACGTGCTAAGCACGAAAGTGATATGAAATGAGGTTATGGATTGTGTTTAATATTGGCACTAGTATGCTTGTGTACAAATGATCGATCATTAGGATGTTTAGTGTGCACACGTGAGTCAAATGCGCGCGTGGTCTTGGTGATGATAGTCATTAAGATGGAGTACGGGTTTGCCCGGAAAACCTTCTTATATTTATGATAGTCGATGATGAGTGTAATCCCATCGACGGGGCGTGAGGATGAGTGGAATCCCCTCCGCGTGAACGGTGATGTGTATAATCCCACCGTAAGGTAATGGTTGTGTTGGATGTGAGTTCCAACGTGTTATCCGTGTATTCGAGTCATAGCTAGGTGCTAACATGCGATGGTATGTGTACCAACATGATATGAAATGTGATTCCTATATGGACTATTATATGTACTTACATATGGTGTGGTTATGGCTTGTTGAGCATGGCATATTGTGAGTTTATGTTCATGCATCATTGACATTTTGGCTCATGTGGATCGAAGGTAAGAACATGCATTTACCTTGGTTGTGCTCGTGCTTGGACCCTGCATTGTCGAGGTTTGTTTTTAATGAGCTTACCCTCACCAAGCTTTATGCTTACGCTCTCTATTGTTCGACAATGCAGATCCGTAGTTCGTGGGTTGCTAGTGCAAGAAGGGGCCTCCAAGTGTGCTTTGTAGTTCTATCTTAGCTATCAAGTATGAATTTTATGTTAATGATATAATGGTCAAGCAATGGGGACGTGTGTGGTTGATGTTGGGTTGTTTAGGAGCATGCTAGATTTCTTTTATAAGTTATGTTGGTTGGCTTGTGGTTGCCTTGTATTTCTTGTAAACCATGTCTAATTTGCCACCTTAAAGGCTTAGTGTTGACCTTGTGTAAGCATGTTATCTTGAATGCTTAAGTGTATGCCTTGTATGATCTTTGGAATGGATGCCCCTATCTTATATCCTTATGTAATTCGAGTATGTTTGCAATAGGGTGCATGCCTCTAGAATGTGTTTGTATGTTGGGGTTGTTACAGGCGTTTGGGATCATTTGGAGATGTTTAAAACTGATTTCGGGAATTCACAGACAACAGGTGTTTCGAAACGGGTTGTGCTATTTTGGAACGGGTGTGGTTCTAGGGCCCCCGTATCAGAACGCGTTTCGGTACGGTTTGGCTACTGTGAGCCCCTGTTTCGAAACAAGTTTCGAAACACTTTGGCTACTGGAATTGCATGTTCCGAAACGGGTATCGGAACGCCTAGGCAAAATGGGACCCTGTTCCGAAACGAGGTGGATGCGTTTCAGTACGGGTGTCTGGCTTTTAAACTAGAGCCCGTGTTTCGAAACAGCGATGTCTGTTTCGAAACACAGGCATGAAAATAGTCTTTTTGACATCTCTAAAGGATCTCAAGGGTTGGGCTTAGGCCCTGTTGCTGTTAGGCTTTTCGTGAGCCTTGTTTCCGCTGTCGTTTCACACATAGGTTAAATTAACGCATCTAGACAAGATAATAAATGAAAAAGTTTTCTTGGGTCGGTAATCGAAGTGAAACCTTAACGGGTTTCGCCTCGGTTATCCCCGTGTAGCCCACTCGGATCGGTCAAGCGTCCAGACCGGGACGAGGGGGTTACAATCATGCTTCAAGCATACTTTACATCCATTCGCTCTAATATGTGATTCAAATTTAAAGCATTTTCAGCTGTTATATGAGACTTGATTACTCTCATTAGGTCAGTAAAAATGTCTGGCAGTTTACATATAATAACATGAATTATCTTATGAACTTTTGGTTCATATACGAGGATCTAGATAATGATAATTCATTTTCCTTTTTTATCCAGCTGATTATTCTCTCCCCTATGTGTGTGTGTTTTTTTTTTTTTGAATTTGTAAACTTCTGGTTTACCATAACATATGATTCAATCTCTCTTGTACATGTGCAGTACAAATTTTGAAATACAAGTTTCTTTAAAACTGGAAAATACATTGTCCACCAAAAATTGTTCCTTTGAATATGAACATATTTAGCTCTTCTAAAGCTTTTAATGAGAATTATTCTTTTGGCAGCAATATATAGCCCTTCTAGAATTTTCAACTGATTTTCCAGTTACCAAAACTTATATTCACATTGGCTTATTTCATGTGCCAATTGATAATATGTCTATAATTTTCTGATGGATTATTTTGCGAACTCAGTTTGCTCTCTTAAAATTTTCACTTCTAGTGGTGACGATATTATTACCATTAGCAGTAATTATTACAATGTTCACAATTCAACACTTTTCATAATGTACTTTCTCTCAAGAACTTATTGCTCTTCTGTAGTATCAATATTTTCAGTACTTTGAGATATAGTACTCACATTTTCCCTTGTATTTAAATGGGAAAATATATCTTATGCTTCTGCTAAGCATAAATCGTCACCATAGATTTTATTTTATAAATAATCATGTGAAATAAAATAAATAAATGTCATAATATATATATATATATAAAGCGTAAATAATTAATGTGTAAAGTAAATAAACATAAAGAAAATTAAATTAAAAAAATAATTTCTTTCAAGGTGACGAGAATAATTAGAATATGATTTATTGCCTTCAAGGTTTATAAGGAAATCAACAACGTCCAAATGAGTTGGACCAATATCACCTTCATCATTTTCGCAAACGAAATTTGCTTCTATTTTCTTTCCTTTATCATTCAATGATGGTTGATTTTTTAGAGTACGACAAGTACGAGATGAATGGTTTATAACATCACATTGGTAATAAAAAAGGATTTCACTTTCTTAAAATGATCTTTATCACCCTTGTCATCCTTATAATCTCATTGTCGGTGGGTATAAGTATTTTTAAAATGACCATAATGTCTATGTTGAGGCAGTTTGGCTTCCACTAGCCCATTCCGTATCCCCACACTGAGCATGACTATTTGCACGATTTTAATGGACGTGGTAGGGCAGAAGTAAATTGGGAAGTCACACACGTCGACTACATTAATATGTGGAACAACAGAGCTTGAATGATACCGTTTTGTGCTCCAATCGAAGAGGATGGTTTTGATTTTGAGAGGTTAGAGTACCTGATCTATTTTTTAGTAATAGAATGTTGTACTTAATTTCGGTCAATGAACGGGAAGAATGTCGAAAATATATAAAAAAATAAGGTGGTAAGGGTGAATCCTCTAAAAGTGCATCAGCGGGCGCATCTTAAAATCCCGTTTAGAGTGGAAACCCCGAAGGTTGGCCAACCACTTGGGAACACTCATAAGTGGGCTCGCCAGTTATATGGGAAAAGGAATCAGCTCCTACATATGTACACTCAGAAGTGGGCCTGAGGTCCTCAGATACTCACAAGTTCAATAATGTTGTTTTATACAAACCTGAGTTTATTCCTCCACAGTCACCTCGGTACTCAAACTTTAAACAGATCATGGATTTTTAGGAAATACAAAATTTCCTGAATTCACCAGAGATTATGGGAGGGCAGAACGGTTACGTGGACATGTTCACAACACCGCCTCCTATGCCCTCGATGATTGAGGAGGTGAGATACACTGAAGAGGCTGCTGAAGAGGACCCCGAGTCAGAACAGAGGCCACAACGTAAGAGGATCTCAAAACACACTTATTTTTTGACCATGTCCGCTCATTGTCAGAAATTACATAAGAAAATGCAGAAGATAAAATGATTTTATGTATTTCATGTAATACATTAGAGGAATTTGGGTTTGAATTTGAATGTTATTGTTTTATATTTTTCACTATGTTAGTTGTCATTTGCCCGTATCGTCTACCACCTTCGTCATACGATTGGGCCCATCTTTCCCTCTCCATATTGTTGGCACATCTTTCCCTCTCCATATTGTTGGCCCAACTCCAAACATGCTCGTCGTATTTTTGTAAATTCGCCATCTTACTCTCAAATTCTGGCCGTAGTAGTTGATACCCTGTGCCATAATATATGTTGTTAGCATCTAGAAAATCAACGCAAATAATTGGATGGGCATATGTAACAGAATTTAAAAGAATGATACTTATCCATGCTTAAAATCTCATTGCGAAGGTATTGATTTTTGAACTACTCGTAGTTGTTCTTACCGATGTGACGAACACAGTATGCAAGGTATGCGTGCGGAGGTGTCTAACGAATTCCCTCTCGATTAATTGGTGCTTTGATACATGTCCCTCGATCATAGATAATGCAGACCCCATCGTCTCGGGCCGCATGATCACGCAAATTGGTCAAAAATAAATTCCAAGCTTTTGTAGTCTCACCTTTAACAATAGCGAATTCAATCAGAATGACATTGCTCTCACCATCTTGCACAACGACAATCAACGGTATATGAGAGTATCTCTCATACAGTAATATTGCATCGACTTGGATTATACGTTTACAATATGGAAAGCCTTCAATGCATGGCTTGAACGCTCAAAATAGTCGATGGAAAAATTTTGTACCTTCAACCAGTTGGCCTTGTCGGTTGTATGCATCCTTTGTTTCATACCTCACGATGGTGCCTAGGATGAAACATGTCATTGCTACCAATAAAACTGGTAGCTCATTGTACGACTTATCATAATCATTGTACACCAAATGCAACGCCTTCTTCCTTGCAAGCCACCCCTTCTTGTATTTTATTTGATATTCAAATTGTTGTGCAATGATTGACTGAATTGCTGAAACGGGAATCATTGGATTCGCTTCGACCAACTTCATCACATGATAGCTTATTACATTCGAGTCCAATTTGGTGTTGTCCTGGTCGATGGATGTTTGTAAATATGTGTGATCGTCTTTGTACTTTGTGACCTCCCAACGATCTATCTTCTTACCATACGACACTCAAATCTTCCAATTACACCCTTGTCCATATTTCACACACTTAGCAAAGAAAGTCCTCGAGTGGATTCTACAACCACGTAGTCCACATGCTGCATGATGCTATACTCTTTAATTGCCAATATAGCTTCATTTTTTTCATAAAATCGAAGCCCAACAAATAATTCACCATGTTGACTCGTAGTTAATTGGGGCATATCTGGGAATTGCGGTGCCCTCATCGCATCGAAATCCACCGAGTTCATGTGAGCAAGAGGTTCATAGAATGTAATGTCGCCCCTGGTCAGAACAAATTCTCCAACACTAAAATTAGGGGCTTCACCAACGTCATCGAGGAACAAATTAGGATCCCCAATATCTACATCTTCGCTGGAATCTTCAAGTGATTCTCCCCGTCGACCTCGTAGGTTCTCAACATTAGCATCAACAGTCGGATCAACAGCCGAATCAACAGTCGGCCCGTGTGATGGTGCATAAGTTGACGACCCACTTTGATGAAATCCACTATATGTCCCACTTGCCAACATTGTGACAAAACTGCCTCTGGACATATCAAACTAGTTACTGAAACCCATTTGACTAGATTCCCCAACAACGTTTCTAGATAGACCGGGAATATAACGTACCTCAGCAAACAACTCGACATTCTGAATATCTATAGAGTCATGCTCTGCGACCATTATTCACACATCTGTATTATCTTCCAGAGGTATTGCATAATATCTGACTAGATTGGGACATGTCAGCCACCGATACCGCAAACCATGAATCTGAGCTCTAATTTTCTCTGATATCTTCTCATTCAATACTCGAAGCGTGATTTCTTTTTTAAATCTCATCTTCGTAGGGCTTTCAGATTCGCATACAATACCGACATCAGTTTTCATCATTTGTCCATTGTAATGAACAATCGCCACAAAGCTGTTGTTGCTCATTTTTTCTGCATGTTCGGAAAAAATATTTTAAATAATAATACACAAATTAAAATGAACAACTACAATGCCACTAATTTCTCAAAATACTAATTTCTCTAAAAAAATTACCTCTAACAATACCTTTCTAAAAATATATATATGATTTTTTCCTTAAATACCCCTACACAAAATTTATCTACACTAATAAGTTTCAAATAAATTAAAATTTATTAAATCAATTATAAAATAAAAAAACACCATCTTTCTTACCTTCCCGAGGCATGCATGGCTGGTGCATGCCACCCCTGCCACCCTGCACCCCTGCGAGACCACATGCCCGTCACTGTTCAAAGACGGAGGATGACAGTCTGCCTTCCAACATTGCGTGTTGCCCTCTCAGCATGCCACGTGGCACATGACACTGTTCAAAGTCGGATGCAAATCTCTTGGACTTTGGGTGAATTTTTTTATTATTTTACAGTAAAACACTGTTTAAAAACAAATTGAAATCCGTCTGATTTCTAATTTGAACAGTAAAATACAATATTGTAAGAAATATTTTGATAGGAACCATATTTTTAGAATTAAAAAAAAAAACTACAACAATATTTTGTGAATTTCTCACCATAAAATCTTAAATTTTAAATTGGTTTAAATTGATGACTTAAAATTAGACTATGAACCATTCTTTTATTGATATCTATATTCCTCTTAAATTTTAATTTTGATTCTATCTTTGTCAATTATAAAATATTATGAAACCAATCAAAATAATTTTATTTTAAAATCTTATAGTATCGAAAAATATTCAAACCAAACTCACTCTAACTGTCTCTAAACAACCCTCATTCCATCCTCTATTTATTTATTTAATTTATCATAAACCTATAGTTAACTTAAAAATGATTTTAAATTGTTGTTCATCCGTTGTGTCCTGGTGGTAAATGTAGATGTTCATCATCTTTTGAAACCCGAGTTCGAGCACCAATAAATGCATGTTGTGTATGCCGTCTTTACAAAGATTAAAAGAAATTGACCACATGCTACTCTTGCATCACATCAAATAAAAATATGCACATGACGAACAACAACACAACAGACAAACTTAAAAATAAATATAACCAGACAAACATAGACGCAGAGCTACACAGACAAAATAGGAGAGACGCGACAGGGAAAAGAACCTTTTTTATCAAGCACATGAAGTTAGGCCATATGTGCAAAACAGCTTGATCAATATGTATGGCAAATGTGGGCAGATAGAACATGCTTGTGCTGTTTTCGAGCAAATGGATGAAAAGAGTGTTGCTTCTTGGAGTGCTATTATTGCAGCAAATGCTGGTTTGGGAATGTGGCATGAGTGTTTAATGATGTTTGGGAACATGAGTAGTGAGGGATGTTGGCGGCCAGAAGAAAGCACACTGGTTACTGTGCTCTCTGTTGTACTCATTTGGGGAACTGCACCCATAGGGCCTTACTAAGAACATGAGTGATCTCAATGTTATAGTTCAAACTTCCTTGATAGACATGTATGTCAAGTGCGGGTCTTTGGAAAAAGGTTTATCACTCTTTCATAAGATGGCCAAAGGAACCAAATGTCCTATACTGCAATGATTTTGGGGCTTGCCATGCATGGACATGGTGAAGAAGCTCTAAGGATATACTTATTGATGCTTGAACAAGGTCTGGACCCCAACGATGCCGTCTATGTGGGTGTATTAAGTGCTTGCAGTCACGCTGGTCTTATTGATGAGGACCTTGAGTGCTTTCATAGAATGAAATAGAATCAACAGTTCAACATTTTGGTTGCATGGTAGACCTCATGGTAAAAGCTGGGATGATCAATTAAGCTCTTGAGTTCACCAACAGCATGCCTATCAACCCCAATGACGTGGTCTGGAGAAGCCTTCCTAGTGCTTGTAGAGTTCGTCGTAACCAGGAAATTGGAGAGATTGCAGCTAAGCATCTATTCCAGATGAACTCACAAAATCTCGGTGACTATGTGATACTGTCGAGTATGTATGCACGAGCTGGAAAGTGGCCGGAGGTGGCTAAACTTCTAATGGAAATGGCCAGAAAAGATTTAAACCAGGTGCCAGGATTCAGCTTGGTTGGGTTGGAAGAAGAATCCACAAGTTTTTCTCGCAAGATATGTCTCATCCTCGATACGAAAGCATCTACGAGATGATTCACCAGATGGAGTGGCAGTTAAAATTCGAAGGTTATACCCCCAACACATCTCAGGCATTGCTGGACGTCGATGAAGAAGAGAAGAAACAGGGATTGAAAGGCCATAGTTAAAAGCTAGCCATTGCATTTGCACTCATCCATACGTCTCAGGGTACTCCTATAAGAATGGCTAGAAACCTCAGGATGTGCAATGACTGTCATACGTATACCAAACTAATATCGATCATCTATGAACGTTAGATTACCGTAAGGAATCGTAATCGATTCCACCATTTTATAGATGGAAATTGTTCTTGTTGGGAATTGTAATCGGTTCCACCATTTACATTATTAGGATTTTGATTCTTCCATCTGCCATGCTATTTTCTTTAAACTCTATACATGGATAACTCTTCTAATTTTATCTTTGCTAACAATTGAATTTCTTTAACAGACTAGGGTTCGGGTTCGGTTTTGGAAAAGGGCTCCAATAGGACAACGAATCTCGAAAGAATCCTTGTCCTGCACAGAAAGTCTTAACACATCCTAGGTGCCTGATGTAACCTTTTCTTTATGAAGCCAAGAACGATGCACGGAAACCACAGAACTCACATGGTAAGGAATGCAGTCATGAATCAAATTATTCTGGTAACATTCTCTGATTAACTTTGACACAGATGAAGAAGAAAGTTTCCAAATGATATAAAAGAAATCTAAAAACTGACTTGAGTTTTTTTAATCAGTTCCAATCGATGTTTTCCTCTCCCGTTTCTGACAAGCTCAATGATTTTCCAGGGCTCCTTCAGCTTTCAACATGAAATACTCAAACCAGCTTTAGACCTTTAGGGCTTTACATGTTCCCTGATAAACTGTTCTACTTGTGCAATTTCACCTTTCAAACCAGAAGCTTCGACAATGGTAACTACGTTTCTACACTGAGAGAATGCAAATACTTCTCCAGGAACTCCCAGAGTGAAATCATTTGAAATATCAGCAGCTGATATTGCACTTCTTGACACCCTCAGTTTCTCACTATAAAATGGTAAAAATAGACAAATTAAGCACATAATAATAAGTGAAATATGAAAAAGACTACAAGTTCTGGAGAGAAATGCATCATTTTTTTGTGTCTATGCAAGTATGATATCCAAAGTTCATATCTATTGAAAGTATCAGCAGCTAGGGTTTCACCATAATCAGGGATATTCCAAAAGATAATTACAGAAGCATAGAACATGCAGAGAAAAATGAACTAGAGGCCATACATTTCCTTTTCTAATTGCTTTCTGATGAACTCCTTGGTATGTGCAGTCACTTTATCAGATTTGTTGCAACAGATGAGAACTGGAATTTTCTTCTTGACCACACTGGCCTTGGTCAAAATATCATACAGGTATCTGTTGCACAAAAGCGAATATTGTATCTAAAATCCTTCTTGGCAATCAGAAAGTGGAAGGAATAGGCTTGCAAATGTAGTGTGTGCATTGTCATAGCTATTCTTACTCTGAAACTGAAGAGCAATTTGGTAAGAACTCCACAGCATCCACAACAAACACAATGCCAGCTGCTTGAGGCAAGAACTCGTCCAGTTTGGGCCGTAAACGAGAATGCCCAGGAACATCAACAAGATGGACAGGCATGATTTTGCCCTTCGGTTAAAATAGATTTAATAAAGGACGTTAAATCGGATAAAATTAGGACAATGATCCAAAAATTGATGGCAACCAAGTGAAATAAGAGGCTTAAACGATATGCTTTGTAGAAAAAGAGAAAGTGTAACCGAACCTCCGGAAAGTAGGTTAAGATGAATTACCTTATTACCTTCAGAGCTCAACACGAAAGTCCCCTCATTTGGTTCCATGGATGTAACAGTACCCTGGTGTGAGGAACCATCACGAAGCTGACATGGGAATCATGTCAAGAAAGTTATGACATCACATCACTAAGCACCTCAATTTCTATTGTACATTTGGCAGCCATAATAGGACATCTCTAGAAGAATTTAGTATTTCATAAAGACAGGAACAAAGCAAATAATGGCACTGCATACCACATAGTAAAGAACAGTTTTTCCGCTCCCACTAAGGCCAGTGAGTACAATAGTATTTGATTTTGTGCGTCTGAACAAGCGGACTGCAAGACAAAGAGCGAGAAAACGGTAAGTAAATATAATTTGAAGTTCTAACTCCAATTGAAAAACTAATTATATAAGAAAATTGCCTCAAGAGAACATCTCAAAGAATGCTAAACCATTACAGCCATTTCAATCAAATGGGGTTTAAACTAACATCTTTTCTCAAAGGGAATTCATAAAATTATAAGCACGGTAACCCACTTCAGAAAACATTGTGTATATTTATACAAGCCTAAGTAGGTTTTAATCAAGATGATAACCTAAATGCTAATGCGTTGAGCATCGAACCAAATCTAACAAGCATTTGTAAGTTAAACAATCAATTATTGACTTTCAAAACGTCTAAGAGATGGCATTTCAAATTTTTAAATGTATAAACCAAGATAAAAATATGAAACCTGAGGAAAATACTTCTGATTAGTTCTTCAAGAAACATTAATAAACAGCATTTCTATCCAAGGATTATCATTTATCATGCAATGCGAACTTACTGGAGAAAAGAAAGAGTGTAGATATGAGCAAGACAGCAATAGCAGCATAGAGTTGAACTGGGGGTACTTGATTCAAGTATTTAATTGCTGGATGCAACCTCTGCTCCACTTGATTCTTCCACGGCTCCAATTGAATCTTCAACTGCTCTAATTGATCCTTCGCTTGATTCTTCCACGGCTCCAATTGAATCTTCAACTGCTCTAATTGCTCCTTCCACTGTTCTATCCCTTCCATCGCTTGAGTTTCAGGTTCAATGGGATATCAAAACCTAGAAAATGCAAAACCCAGATTCAAAAACCAAATATTTTTTTCTGAATCATGAACTAAAGAGGTTGTAAAAAGCAAGGAAGCTTGTCTGGTTCAAGGCTACACATTGCTTTTCCACTTGGTGAAAGCCGAGTTTTCGAGAGGAACGCAGATTCTAAGTTTTAACATTCAAAAGTTGGAATTTTCTTCAGTAGTGTTCTCTTATATTCTACTAGAAATTGAAAGCAGCAGAAAACTAGAAACAATGGTAATCGAAGTTTTTGATGCAGAAGATTACGAATTAGCCGAATTGAGATTAAAAAATATTTCAAATAAATGAGAAAAATAAACCAAATCTCAAATGAGAAAGTTTTCGATTATGATTTTGGGGGAAACCCTAGCATTAACGATCAACTCGCTATTTCATTCAAACGGAATTTAGATATAAAAATCGAAAATTACATACCTTTAACGTACTTTCTCTTCTCGCAGAGAAAAGATATGTTTTTTTTTCTTCCTATCTTCCTTCTGCCAAAGGTAAAAACCCAAGCGCGATTGAACTGAGGAAAAAAAACTGCGGATTTAACGGCTCACAATCAAAGTACCAAATCGGACGGTCAAAAATGACTGATCTAGAGAAACATGTTAAATTTTCCTTTTTTACAGTGTAAAAGAAAAGAGTTGACCGATGAAGAAAAAAACCTGGAAGCTGAGAATTCATTCGAATGCAAATGGATATAGTTTATTCCAATTTTTTTTACTAACAAGCATTTCATCATTAGTATTTTAGTGGGTCTTTTTGCCCATGACTGTCTGATCAGATTCATGGGATATAGTTTCTTACCGCTTGTATAGTGTTATGTTAATAGTTAATAAATTATTCAATTATCGATTAATCTATGAACTCAGGTTTTTTTGCCCAACGTCGGCGTCACCACACTCTTTCTCCTTCAAATTCTCACCACTAGCTTTCTTCCTTACCGCTGTCTCACCACTACCCTTTGCCCCCTCCAACCCAACACCGTCAGGACCATCCATCTTCCTCTTCAACACGTCTTCCTCTTCCGTACTTTGACCATGAGCATCAGTACCTTCTCCATCGACCTCCATCTTACAGCTTGGGCAAACCAAATTATGACCCAAATACTTCCTTTCAAACTTATGCAACAACCTACATCGCGAACACGCAGTCCAAAATGTCTCACCAACATCACCATTCCCTTCCACTCCTGAATCCTAATCCTAAGCTTCATAAATCATAACATATTCTTTCATATCAATGCCAGTTTCCTATACTGCTTCTTGATGGAATTTATGTGGGAAAAGGGCTCTACCTGGAGAATTTTATACCAGTCCGGCGTAGCATTAATAGGTTCGGATGCCGCCTGGAGAATCTTAAAGGCAGTGAGCATTGAGGAGATGCCTTCCATGTCCGGGCAAAGATGTTTTAGAGCAGATTTCAGATTAGAATTCTTGTATTTGGTTTCTGCTACTGCTTTCAAGCGTTGTGCTTCTTGCTCACCATCTGGGTCCGTCATTCTTAGTCAACCAGATTGAGATAAACAAGACTGATGCCCCTGTGGATACACAAAATTTTCTTATGTTTCGAATGCTTTAATCAGGTGTTTTGAGTTTTGACTTAGTGTTTTGCAAAACAGAAATCCTGTCCTATTGCCCCTTTATTTTTGGGTAAGCTACGTATGCTCAAGCGTAAAACACATGTTCAAATAGTAACACAAACAAGTAAAATTTTCATATTGTTCCAAGAAAATCTTAACACCGGAAATGCTTTACAAAGTCAGACATGTAAATCAAACAATCAACTAACATTTTTGTTCTATGAATAATTTAATAATAGAAATGTTACATTTTAAAAACTAAAATTCAAATCTGAACAAAAAACACTCACGGTACCACATGTTTAAAGGAAAATTAATCAAATAACTAAAAATATGCAATGAACCCGAGAGAAAAATTCGGACCTGAATCACAATGAAAGGAAAACGAAGCTTAAAACACAAAAGTAAGCAAAAGAGGGACACGGCGGCAAGACCGACTTTGAAGGTTGAAAATGCGACTGAAATAGTTTAGACAAAGACACGATGACTTTCTGCTGACTGAGAACCAAACCAAAAACGGGCGGTGTATTTTGCCTAAACGGCCACAGAAAGATGAATCGAGAGGGTGGGTTGGGTGGTCGACTGGTCCGGGCTGCGTTCGGGTGTGTGAACCAGGGATTTTAGATATTTACTATTTAGGGTTATTTTAATATTTAGTAAATTACATTCCAGTTCAATCAATTATTTTTTATTAAAAAATGAAAGTATTTCTCTTACCTCATTAAAAAATTTTCTTAAGTTTAAATGGAAGAAAAAGAGTTCACTCGTTAATACTTACAAAGTAGGCGAGAAAAACTCAACCTCAGCCTAAACTAAAACAAAAATTAACATGGTGGATCCAAATTTGTCATGTTAACCACGCCCCTCGACGGCTCAACAAATTCATGTAGCTTAAGGGGAAGATTTCAAGTAAGTCGAGCAAGTGCATCTGCCACTATGTTACGTTCTCGTCTTATAGTCACCAAATGAACCTCCCAACATCTATCCAAAAAATCCCAAATGTGTTGAATTATCGAAATGCGGCAATGTGCATGACTGTGATCAAGTATAAACTGAATAGCATGGCTACAATATGGTATGTTTGATAACTCCTTAAACCGCGTGTTGCTTGTTCTTATTCCTAAGATAAAAAATTAGGAATTTATATTCCACTTCAGACCTATTAGCCTTTGTAATGCCCTGTATAAAGCAGTCTGCTATGATTATTGTGAATCGTCTGAAGCCTTTCTTACCCTATCAGATCTCTGGCAACCAAACAAGTTTCGTCCCAGGAAGAGCAATTACGGATAATATTATTATTGCACAAGAAGTCATGCACTGAGTGCTTAAGAAGAAAGGAAATACAAGTTGGATGACCCTAAAGATTAACTTGGAAAAAACTATGACAGACTAGATTGGGGATTCAACAGGATACGCTTATTGATTTGGATATTTCAGCTAATTTTATAGCTTTAATTATGCATTGTGTTTCATCGGTGTCAACATAGGTTCTGTGGAATGGATCTATTTCTTCTAGCTTCACACCATCTTGAGGTATTTACCAGGGTGATCCTGTTGGGTTTTGTGGAGCTCGATTCGATCAACCAATTATGCTCACCAAGTGGTGGAGAGGTGGATATTTGGGTGGAAGGGTTTAGGAAGCTAGAAAGATTAAAGACACAATGATTTATAGTGGTTCGGCCTTCTAACAAGCACCTACATCCACTACCTTAGCTCCCCACTAAGGATTTCACAATCAATCCACTAATTGATTCGTCCCCTTTTCTAGGATTAGGAGGAAACCCTTACAACCGATCAAGCTTCTACCCAAGCCTTGATCAAAACCCTCTTTTACAAAGAGACAAATGAAAGCAAACTTAAACCCTCTAATAGGTGTTTGTTTGCACAATTAAGCACTCACCCAAAACCTAAAACACTTGAGCAAATTTGACAATTTTGGCTCACTAGTGTTTGTCTATACAAGAAATGACACTTTAAGCACTAAGACAATTTCTTGATCATTTGTTGATTGACAATCGAAGCATTAGTCTTCTCTTGATGCTTGGAGGTCCCTTTTATACTCCCAATTGAGTTTGTAGCCGTTTAGGACCGTTGGGGTTGAAATAGAGTCGTTGGAGCCTTTATTTCCCTCCATAAATGCAGTTCTGCAGCTTCCCGTTTCGAAACGCTCGAAGCCGTTTCGAAACACCCTCAATATAAAAAGAGCCGTTGCAGTCTGTCAGGGCACCCGTTTCGGAACGCCCCCTTGCCGTTTCGGAACGCGTATCGGAACGCTCTAAGCCCGTATCGAAACGACCTGCATTTAAAAGTTAGTTGGGAAAGAGCCGTTGGGGTTTATGACCGTTGTGGTCAGTGCCACGTGGGCGTATCGAAACGGCCTAGCCTGTTTCGAAACGCTGGCCCCGTTTCGATACGAGTATCGAAACGTTTTGGCCACTGGAGGCACCTGTTTCGAAACGCCCTAAGGTGTTTCGAAACACTTGGTCAGTTTTGTGAAATTTGGCCTTTAAAAACATGAAAAACCTTTATGAAAAATTCCTTAAATATTATTTCAAGTTGTTTGGACTTTGGAAATGTTTTAAATACTTTTTAAATTAGTCCAAAACATTTTTCAATTATTATATCAAAACATTAGTTCTACAATCTCCCCCTTTTTGATATAATAAAACCACTTGAAAAATTGTTTGGAATTCTCCCCCTTTAACTTTAAAAAGTGAATAAGAGATTAAAATTTTAATTCACATAAGGCTCCCCCTTATTCATTTGAAAATTCAATTTTTCAAACCATTTCTCCCCCTTTTTGTTATATCAAAAAGATTTAAAACATTAAGTTCAAAAATAACAATAGAGGTAAAAATTTGACAAAAGTATGAATTTTGGTTTTAAAAATGGCTCCCCCTTACTCAAAGCATCATTGAAATGTTAGTCCAACATATATGATCATCTAGTTGAATTAAATAGAAAATAAGACAAATAAACTCAAAAACAACTAGAAATTTTACCAACACTTGAATCCAAGGGAGGATGTGAAGCCTTCCTTCTTCAAGTGTTCTTTCTTGTGTGTATGGAGCTCCCCCTCAATGTTTGACTTGTTGAACATCTCCATCACACCTACAATAGACAATCAAGTAATTTTTGGTATCCAAATTGCTTTGGATCCATAAACATTAGTAGCACAAAATTTAGTCCCCTTAGGAATCCATTTTTCAATTTCATCCTTTTTAGTTGAAGTGGTTAGTCCTTTTGGGACCCAAACACTTCTAAAACATTTTCCATTCACAAATCTAGGGGCACTAGATTGTCTAACATAAAAGTTTGATTTTCCAAAATTGTTTTTCTTTTCAAGCTCTTTGGAAATCAAATCTTTTTCTTCTTGAACTTTTTGAAGCAATTTTTGTAAATCAAGACATTTTAACTCAAACTCTTCAAGTTTTGCTTCAAGTTCAAGTTTGGTTTTAGAAAGCAAATCATTTTGAATTTTTAACTTTGAAATCAATTTATTGTTTTTCAAAATGTGGCTTTTAAAATCTAAAACCAAATCATCATAGGCATCTTGTAATTCATCAAAGGAATAAGAACATGAAGTAGATGAATTAGAAGTTACCCTTGAATCTTCTTCGATGGCCATAAGGCAAAGGTTGGCTTGTTCATCGTCGGTGGAGTCTTCATCACTCCAAGTAGCCAAATGTGCCTTCTTCTTATGGCTTGAAGTGCTTGCCCTCTCCTTTCTTTTAGGTTCTCGTTCAAGCTCTCTCAAAGCTCTCTTCATGAAAGGGGCACACTTCTTGAAGAGATGAACTATCTCTTCATCTTCCTCCTCCTCACTTGAGTAGACATGATGGCAAGTGGAGGATTTGAGAGCCATGGCACTAGCATTGATGCCAAGCCCTTTGATTTTCTTCTCTCCCATAGCTCTAATTTCTTCCCTCTTCTTCTCATCCTCTTTGTTCTTCTTCATGATTTGATGAGTAAGGAGTGACCCCATGAGTTCATCAAGCTTCAAGGTCTTCAAATTTTTGGCTTCGATGATGGCGGTCCTCTTTGAGTCCCAAGACTCGGGAAGTGAGTAGATGAGCTTTCGAACAAGCTTCTCCTCCGGGATGGCTTCTCCATAACCTTTAAGACCATTGGTGATGGTGGAGAATCTATCAAACATTTTCTCAATGTTCTCTTCCGGATCCATTTTGAAGTTCTCATACTCTAAGGTTAGGAGCCCAATCTTGGTCTCCTTGACTTCGTTTGTCCCCTCGTATGTGACTTCAAGCTTGTCCCATACCTCCTTGGCACTCTCACAAGAAGACATCTTCTCATAGATGGATGGACCAAATGCACAAAATAGAATGTGCAAGGCTTTGCAATTTAGCTCCATCTTCTTGCGATCGTCGGCACTCCACTCCGCTTTGCTTCTTTGAGGCACGAACGGACCGTCTTCAACTATATCCCATAGCTTGTAATCTCTTGATTTGATGAAGAACTTCATCTTTGTCTTCCAATGGGCATAGTGGGTTCCGTCAAAGAAAGGCGGTTTGTCGATAGATTGTGCCATTTGAGCCGGTTGATGAACTAGTGATCGAGCTTGCCGGATCTTCTCAATAGGATGTTAATCCTCACCGATGGAGACGAGGCTCTGATACCAATTGTTGGGTTTTGTGGAGCTCGATTCGATCAACCAATTATGCTCACCAAGTGGTGGAGAGGTGGATATTTGGGTGGAAGGGTTTAGGAAGCTAGAAAGATTAAAGACACAATGATTTATAGTGGTTCGGCCTTCTAACAAGCACCTACATCCACTACCTTAGCTCCCCACTAAGGATTTCACAATCAATCCACTAATTGATTCGTCCCCTTTTCTAGGATTAGGAGGAAACCCTTACAACCGATCAAGCTTCTACCCAAGCCTTGATCAAAACCCTCTTTTACAAAGAGACAAATGAAAGCAAACTTAAACCCTCTAATAGGTGTTTGTTTGCACAATTAAGCACTCACCCAAAACCTAAAACACTTGAGCAAATTTGACAATTTTGGCTCACTAGTGTTTGTCTATACAAGAAATGACACTTTAAGCACTAAGACAATTTCTTGATCATTTGTTGATTGACAATCGAAGCATTAGTCTTCTCTTGATGCTTGGAGGTCCCTTTTATACTCCCAATTGAGTTTGTAGCCGTTTAGGACCGTTGGGGTTGAAATAGAGTCGTTGGAGCCTTTATTTCCCTCCATAAATGCAGTTCTGCAGCTCCCCGTTTCGAAACGCTCGAAGCCGTTTCGAAACACCCTCAATATAAAAAGAGCCGTTGCAGTCTGTCAGGGCACCCGTTTCGGAACGCCCCCTTGCCGTTTCGGAACGCGTATCGGAACGCTCTAAGCCCGTATCGAAACGACCTGCATTTAAAAGTTAGTTGGGAAAGAGCCGTTGGGGTTTATGACCGTTGTGGTCAGTGCCACGTGGGCGTATCAAAACGGCCTAGCCTGTTTCGAAACGCTGGCCCCGTTTCAATACGAGTATCGAAACGTTTTGGCCACTGGAGGCACCTGTTTCGAAACGCCCTAAGGTGTTTCGAAACACTTGGTCAGTTTTGTGAAATTTGGCCTTTAAAAACATGAAAAACCTTTATGAAAAATTCCTTAAATATTATTTCAAGTTGTTTGGACTTTGGAAATGTTTTAAATACTTTTTAAATTAGTCCAAAACATTTTTCAATTATTATATCAAAACATTAGTTCTACAGATCCATTATTCTATATTTATTTATTTTGTGTATGGAGCGCTTGGCTCATGGATTCAGGTGGGCACCAGTTTAGGTGCATGGAGACCAATTCGACTATCTCGTGACGGTCATGCCTTATCCTATCTATTTTATGCAGATGATTTAGTCATTTTTGCTAAAACATCATTAGACCAGGTACATATTGTTCAGAGAGTACTTGATGGATTTTGTGCTAGTTCCGGTCATAAGGTTAGCTCCTCTAAATCTCGCATATTTTTCTCGAATAATGTACCTCTGGACACGCGGAATGATATATGCCAAGTTCTGGGGTATGAGGAGGTGTCTGATCTGGGAATGTATCTTGGTGTACCCCTCTTTCAGAAAAGGGTTACAAATGCAACACATGGTTATATTACTCAAAAAGTTAGAGACAAGTTGTTTGGTTGGAAAGCAAAGCATTTATCGCTGGCCGGAAGTATTACTCTTGTTAAATCAGTCTTAACTTCAATCCCACCTTATACTATACAGTCAGTTTTGTTACCAAAAGGTGTTTGCGCTGAAATTGAAAGCCTTATCCGTAGATTCCTTTTGGGTGGATCGAATTTAAAGCGTGGTTTTCTGCTTGTTAAATAGGATGATGTTTGTAAAGTACAACCCGATGGTGGCCTTGATATCCGTCAAGTGTTTACGCAGAATAAAGCGTTCCTGATGAAGGTTGCATTTAATTTACATGCTCACTCGGATCAACTATGGGTATAAGTGCTTCGTGCTAAGTATAAGTGGATTTCAGAGGTACCGACGTCGATTTCTGGGGGGGTAGTTCTAGACTTTGACAAGGTCTATCTAATATTTGGGAGAATGTCTGAAACGATATCATCTAGAATATATGCAATGGCCAGAATGTTCGATTTTGGTTAGATCCTTGCATTAGTAACATGGGACCATTGATTGATCACGTCACGGATCTGACTCGTGTGGGTAGTTTGGACTGTGTTATAGACGTTATAGTAACTACAGCGGGGGATTGGAAATGGCCAGATTTTAGTTCCATTATCCCATCTAATCCGTTCCTACAAATCGCAGCAATTAAGCCCCTTTTAGTCTTGGCGGCAGCAGGAGTACCGGGTTGGCGTTGGGATCCTTTACATTTCAGTTCAATCAATTATTAATTAAGTTACAAACATATCATTTTTTAATTATAATCAAATCACTCAATTAAAATATACATATGTTACAAATGAAAATGACGTTAATCATTTATAGTATAATAATAATTTTACTCCCAAAACTTATAATTCTATCAATTTATTCTTAATTTCAATAATTTAATAAATTTAATTTTTTATATTTAAATATTCTATTAATTTAGTCCTTATTTTTCCCCCAACAAATATTTCTCATAATTGATAATTAACATTATTATAAAAATAAGTTTTATATAATTTTAAAGTACAATAATTAAAAATAAATTATGACCGTTTATACTTATAATTTTATTGTACGTGCTATTTTTTAAAAATAAGTAACATAGTCTCGTTAAAAACCTCACTCATAACCATCAAAAAGTTTAGATTCGATGTCAGATAACAGAAGAAAGAAAAGAGTACCCATAATCTTATTCGTCACAATTCACGAGTACATAAAACACAAAGAAAATCGATACTTAAAATTTGCACACTGAAACACATAGGGAATCAAACCTACATTACTAACAAAGCCTAACCAATTCACTAAGAACTATTCCGATAGAGTTAAATCCAAAGCATTAGAAAAATTATCCTTTATCCTTATCCTTGCAAACAATAGAACCCCGACTAAGCCAAAACACTGATAACATAAAGGCATCCACCAAGGAAAGAGAGGAAGCTTTATTTTACATCTCAGCCCTAATACCAAAATCACCACTAGATTGGAAGTTGAACTTTCAAGTTGGATAAAAGAAACAAGAGCATAATGTCACAGACGGGCAACCCATGACCGAGATAGACGCCCACCAAGGGGCCCAAAGAAGCACACCACGTGTTGCCCAAGACCAAGGGGCACGAGCTAACATTCTCCATGCACACCAGGGGGCTCAGACGAGCACCCTCCATGCTGCCCAAGACCAAGGGGTCTAAACCATCACCCTTCATGTTGCCCATGAGGTTTTGGCCAAGCTTCTAGGCCTATCCAATGCTAATCTGCCCAAGAGAACTCACCCCTTAGAAGATGCTCATATTGTTGAATAAGACACATATGGAATGTATCCTTGCCAACATGATAGCAACAATCATAGTATGATTGAAAGTAATTCTTTCCTAACATATTTGTCAACCTTGTAAAATAATGATAGAGTTTCCTTAGATAGAGAGCTTGAATCTAGGGATGATCCTTAGTCATTGGATCGTTTCATTCTTGATCGTTAGATGTAAGAGATTTTTTCTATAAATAATGGCTCACCCTCACCCATTGTATTCATTCACCTTTCCTTTCTGTAATAGATAACATTTACTCATCCATTTTCTTCTTGTTGTAAGCTTTTTCCCATTCTAAGCACTTTGTTTATCTTTGAAGGTTGACTTAGTCTTTCGAATAAAGATCATCGACTAAGGCCGCACAGTTCCGCTAGTGAAATTCTAGCCCTTGTCACCCTCACCCATTATATTCATTCACATTTCTTTTCTGTAATAGATAACATTTACTCATCCATTTTCTTCTTGTTTTTTCTTGTTGTAAGCTTTTTCCCATTCTAAGCACTTTGTTTATCTTTTGAAGATTGACTTAGTCTTTCGACTAAAGATCATTGACTAAGGCCGCACTGTTCCGCTAGTGAAATTCTAGCCCCATGACAAGGGGCATCAGAGCTAAATTTCGCACACAATCTAGTGTGGTAGCATGCAAAAACAATTCTAACATCGAGTACGAAGGTTGAAGTGGGACACAAAACACAACCAAGGCGAAAAGAGCAAGCTCGAATGATATGATAACAACGCTTGGGGAGAAGGTCACATGCCTTGAGAATTCCACAAATGACTTGAGGGAGAGGCTTGACGTTGTTGATGTCCACTTAGAGGAGATAGACACAAAGGGTGGCATACTCAAAGATGAGTTCCAAGGGCTACTCATGAGACCATGTAGCATGTCGACCAACAAGACAACTCGCTCAAAGATGAGGTTTTTGCACTCAAGAAGATTGTAGAGTAGCTTACACATAAGCCGATGTGACCACATTCAAAAAGGTGATTAAAGGGCTCAAGGGATAGTGGTTTGTGTATAAGGCAATGATAACTAGTGGCATGATCACTAGCACACCAAAATGTAGAGCCGACGTCCCAAAACCAAACGAATTCAAGGGGAAAAGAAATGCTTGAGATGTTGAAAACTTCACGTGGGTATTGGAATAGTACTTTAAAGTAGTGGATATCGTGTAGGATACCGAAAAGGTAAATATTGCGTCAATATATTTGATTGATGTCGGTCTTTATGGTGGCGATGTAGTAGATGAGAAACGTTGTGGCACCACGGTTGGAACTTAGACTGAGGGAAGTTTAAAGGGTGGACACCTACCTATCCTATGCAATTATCGATCGTTGAATCCATCACCACATCGGGTCAAAATGTTTTAAATTAAATAACCAATTTCGTTCATGTGGGGGATTGTTGGAAAAACTCGATATTTTGGAGCTTTGAATGAGAAATTGATCCAAATGTTGTTTAGGAAAAATATGGAACCAATTGTTTGCTAGTAAATGACCAACCGTGCACGACGTAGGTAACATGAATGTTCGGACCGATCGGACCCTCCATGGGGTTTCGGATATTTTAACCCAAATTTGAAATAATTTTTCCTCAAATAGAATATATCTTTTCCAAATTATGTTTTGGAATTAAAAGGATAAATATTCAAAGGTTCCTTTAATTCATACAATAATTTTGGAAATTGCTCTTTAAAGACTCATTGATTCTTAAATACCAAATGCTCCATTAGGTCAAACATTTCAAATAGTTCACTATGTGGAACCTCTATAAATATCGTGTTAAACCTACAAGGTTAATAACACAACATAGAGATTTTTCCATTCTCTAGTTTTTTCAGGAAAATAACTTGCATGTTATCGAAAATATTTTTGGTGATAGAAGAAGAGAAGGTTATTGTTTGTTGATCATTACAGATGTGCTACTGCTATGTTCATTTCGTTGTTGTATCCTAGGATATAAACGTCTAACTTTTCTCAAGCATCATAGGAGATGATGAATTTGTCTTAAAGAAACTGTGTTTTTACATGCCTCAATGACTTTGTTCTTCCGAATTATTGTCCGAATACAAGTAAACAGTTTCAATTTACTATTTTTAATATTCGATTTTATTCCGAATATTCTTGTATTTATTTTATGTTCTGTTCAATTATTAATAATAGTAGTATTTGATTTTACTTTTTATTTTTAATTCTTAGATTAACCCTTTTTAATCCCAAATGAATGTCTTTTTCAAATCTTTCTAATGATATGTGTGTGCGAGACAACAATTTTAGTTTAGTATATTAAGAGAAAATAATTTTTGAAGTTATTGTTCATAAGTTTTTGACGCTTTAAGTAGCTAAATTTAAGGCTCTCTAAATCCATTCTTTGGTCATATTTTTTCTTCAAACTTTAGATAATTTTCATAGCATATGAAATGTGTTCTTTCTATTGATATATTGCTCTAAATATATGTTAAAGAAAATTGATATATGAGCTATGTGTTAAAGAAAATTGAATTCTTAGAGTAACCTATTTGAAACTGAAAACTGTGAAAATCTAAATATATTGTGATGATAATATACAAATTTTTAACTCCCAAAACTTAGTTTATTGATAACAAAATTCTATATTTTGGTGTTAATTATGAACTTTAAAATAACCAAAATTTTCAAAATGGTCTTGAATTTTAATAGTTTCAAAGTGAGTTAAATGGTCTTGAAAATTGTAAAAGTTTTGAATGCTAAAATTCAGATTTTTAACGTTTCTAACCTTACTTTCAGCTCAACTATGTTTTATTTAGTTCAAAATCATTGTTCAAGTATCGATTTAGGAAATCAAATATTTGTATACATATATGTCTTAGCCCTCGGTTTTTAAAATTGTTCTTTAACAAATTATATACATATGACATTTTCGAATGTGATTGTGTTTTTGGATATGTTTTTTGTTGCTATGTCTTACGCTTTTAGAGCAAATATAAAATTTAATTACTTTTCTTTAAAATGCTTTGAGATAAAAGAAAAACTACATGTTTCATTCTGTTTTGTTTCTTAGTACGACTATACTCTGACCCCTGTGAGTAGGATTAAATGTTGACATGTACTATGTATTTAGAAATTGGTTCTAATTGTGCCGGCGGTTTAGAATAGTATTAGTATATAGTGCATTTTTATCCATGTCACTAGAGTTTATTGTAATAGACTAAATGAAGATAGAATTTTTCGGAGGGATTGAAATTGATTTATAAATTTTTGGAGAGTCCAAATGTAATTTTATGATTGTATTGGCTTACAATTTTATGGTTTTAAAAGACTAAACTGAAGTGTCGCCATTTTAGGAGGACAAAGTGTGGTTTCACCATTCCATTAACTAAAAACTTCACGACTTGGAGGGACTTACATTGAAACTTTCCATTTTGGGAGACAAGGTATTATCTGCGTTTCTTCAAGTAAAATGGTATTTCATGTCATAAGGCACCATTCATTACATACACATAAAAACACGTAGAAAAATCAAAACTATTTTTTGTTTGACTTGGTAAGATTGAACAAATCAAGACCATGTCAATGATGCCGAGTTCTTTTATTTCTATTCATAATTGAACTTAACGAGGTTTTTGCCTTGCCGAAACAAAAGCCAAAACTCTTGAAAACTCCACGTGAAACAATGAAACCAATTCTACATTTTCTATTAATCTCTCAACCTAATACCAAGTTGTTTCATTCACCCTTTGCTTCCAACAAACAAATCATTTATCGTTTAATAACTTGTTCAAGGCATGGCAGAAGAGAGTTCTGAAATTCAATGCAATGAAGAAATAGTCCATGCACATGAACCAAATGATGAGGAAATCAATTGGCCGGCCTCTAACGTCGCTGATGTTCCCATGAAAATGGAGACTAGCCGGCAGTATTCGAAGCCTGAGCATAAGCCTACAACAGGAGAAATTTGGGTTTGGTATGTGTATGAACTGTGCTCTTACTTTGTTCATACAGCTCTTATACCCATAGTGTTTTCGCTCATCATAGGTAAAATAGTCAACTTACCTAGTGAGCCACCTCGAGGATGGAACTCGAGCGCCAAGCGCTTGACTTGTCGGATCTATGAAAATGAACTGCAACTGTAAGTGCTAATATATAAATTCCATTAAAATGTTTTGAAATTGGATGCCAAATTCAGAATCTGCTCTGCACTATGTACTATGTAGTTCATCAACTCAATATCAATGATCTATGTGTTTGATTACAGGTACGAGCGACTTACACGTCAATCGATATCGATTGGCAATTCCAAAGTCTCCCCTTTGGAGTGGACTTCAATCTCTTGGGCCATAGGTCTAATTCTGGCCACCCCTGCACTTGGTTTAGTTTCCAACAACCTTGACCATGGCCAGAACCAGCAAGTTATTGTTGGAGCTGCAACAGCCATCGGAGCATTCTTTTGTCTCCCTGTTGGATTCTTCAAAGTCACATGGATCTTCCCCTTATATATTGCTCCGGTCGTAGTTGCCATTACAGTCGCTACTGCTTCCCACACCCGCCATCATGGCTTAATGATCCGAGGCTTCACCGGACCAACCCTTCGGAGACAACAATTCCCCATTAGAAGGGGTGTCTCAAGTCGGTTGTCACTCTATGCCACTGGTTTTGGATCCCTGGGGACTGCTTTAATAGTGGCATTCGTATATTACATGCTCCGAATTGAAGATAAATTTACGGGACTGTGGGTTGTTTCCATTTTTAGTGGACTCATGTGGCTAGCTGGAATAGTTCACATCTTGACCTTGAGGCCTGGGGCAACCTTTACCTCTCCTTTACCAAATCACCATTTTCTCTCCGTTTTTAGATACCGTCATGGCCTTGGAAGCCTTATCATTGTTGCCCTTTCTTCATTCACATCAATGTGCATTTTCACAGGAGGGGTACTCTATTTGGTTGGTGAACTCTGCCTCAAACCTGCTTTCCTGCTCTATTTCTGGCTGATTTATTTCATTTCCCCCTCTGTTTCTCTACCGCTACTGCAACCGGTTCAGCTTCTCTTGAAGGCAAATGCTGTTAAAATGCATCTTCTCGGACTCATTTTATCGCTAGTAACTTCAGGCGTAGGGTTCCAATTCCGGAAGCACAACTGGGAACGACATCATATATTGATTTTCGCCGCAATACAAAGCACGTCGACCGGACTCATGCATGCTTTCGCGCGAGTTCTGGCGATGGATTGCTCACCGGCCGGGAAAGAAGGCGCATTCGCAATGTGGTTCTCGTGGGTGAAAATGGTGGGAACTTGCTTGGGCTTCGCGGTAGCATCGGGAGCGGCTGCTGGGAATGTGGGAACTTCTTTCGGAACCGCATTCTGCACGGCTGCTGTGGCAATGGTGATTTCCATATACGGGAACATCAGTGACGTTGCAGGCGCTGTAGCCGCAGGGCTTATCGTTGGAGAAGGCGAGAGCAATGGCTTGGATAATAGGAATGGCATCGACAATGATGATGACGAGAATGCAAAAAAAGAGCCGGCCGTGCCTGAGGAAGGTCAAAGGGAAGAATAATGAAACATAGCAGACAACTTAACTTTCTCTTTGTTTGTATCGTAATTCTTTGGAAATAATTTTAGGCAAGTAGAATTGTTACCAATAATATAATTCTCTGTTTTTTAGTTTCATGGCCTAATTTTTACAAAAAAATGTGAATCAAACCCTTTAAATTTTTTGAAAATATCAATTTAAACTTTTATTGTTTTTAAAAACATTAAATTTATTTATCAAATTCTATCAGCTATTTCCGTCATTGGCTATTTTACAAATTGCTACTTCACTGTAATAAAAATAAAAATATCTCCATTGATGAAAAATCAATTTTGTAAAAATGACGTCACTAGTGAAAATAAGTATTTCGAATCGGTCAATAATTTCAAAATTAGCGAAAGCAAAATCCATTTTTAAATAATATATATGATGACAATTTTATATACGCAAATCGCTAATATGATTCGAGTAATAAATTTTAGCCTTATAGGTATTTAACTCGTGAATTGTATTAATTTAACTCTTTAATTAACATTGATTGTTATTTGTTAATGTAACTATTAATAGTATTGACGTGACAATTCATATGTGAATAATTACATAGCATAGCAGGATAACATTTGATATTTTTAGAGAGGTTGAAGAAAAAAATAGAGTTTTTAGGAAGTTCGAAGGTTGAATTGTTTTTATGCAATTACTTCAAGCCATTTATCGTCAGTTGACTAACAATTTTCATTCACAGATTGACTATTTTGACCCAAAACGAACGTTGAAGGTAAATTGCTTCAGAAAACAATACGAGCCAAAATAATTATTCATCCAAACGTTAGTGGCTTTTTTTTGTGATTAGGCCTTTTCATAGCAAATAAATAAAATTATAAAAATATCAAAACCTATCAAATCATAAATTATAAATTATTAAAAGATCCAAATTTATAAAGTTTTAAAACTATAAAAAATAAAAATAAAAATTATTAAAAATTGGTGTCAAAAAATTAAGGAAAAACTACACGAGTGGTCACCAAACTATTCTCCTTTTTCTGTTTTGATCACCAAACTAATTTTTCCAGCAAAAACGTCTCTTAAGTTACGTTCTTTTTTTTCACTTTGGTCATTGACCATTAAAAAATAACAACAATGATGACATGGATTATTATTTTTAATACTATTTTATTATTTTCTCTCCCCTCCACATGTTTTTTTTTAATTTATTCAGCCAAAAACGTGGTGACACGTGTCACCACCTTATGAGAACCAAAATGAGAAATATCAAAACCTATAAAATGATAATTTATAAATTATTAAAAATCCATATTTATAATGTTTTAAAATTATAAAAAATCAAAATTTTGTTAAACTTATATTAAAATTTGACATTATAGAAAATTAAGGAAAAACTTCACTGGTGGTAACCAAACTATTCTAGTTTTCTTGTTTTGGTCACAAGAGAAATTTTTTTGACAAAAATGTTTCTAACATTGTGTTTTTTTTTTTCACTTTGTGTAACGACTTAATTTTTGGGTTAGTGATTGGGTCTCGAACCCGGGTTATGGGCTTTTATTTTAGAAGACCAAGTTAAGGATATTAAGTTGGGCCCACTATATTGGAGAAGGTTTGAAATTTAAATAGTGGAGGAAAGAGATAAAGTGGGGAGGGGAGAAAGGAAAAAAGTGAAAGTGGATGGAGAGAGAGAGGAGGAGGAGGAATAAGAGAGAAAAAGTTAAGGGGGAGATTTAATCTCCGATCTATGGAGATTTGGTCGTCCATTATCGACACTTACACCGTCATTGTGTCCATCTCGTCGAGACGAGTTCGCAGGTACTAGCTGCACCACCATCGGAGTCATTGGAGGAGGGGTGAGAGAGAGATAGAGAGAGAGAGAGAGAGAGAGAGAGAGAGAGAGAGAGAGAGAGAGAGAAAGTTTCGGGTTTTCTAGTTGAGGAGAGGCTCGAGAGCTTGAAACAAGAAATGGAGGCCACTATCGTGTTCACTAGCTCAAGAATAGTCGGCTGGTGAAGTTTGGTCGTTGTCCCCCGCTAGAGGCCGCCACACATGCCACGTGCGCCGCCGGCCGCGAGTGGGCTTCGTCCTAGGCAGTTGGAGCATTTAAGCTGAGCCACCGAGCCGAGCAGCATTGACCACGAGCCGAGCCGTGTTGACTCTTAGTAGAGCCGCATTAACTGAGCCATTGACTTTTTTTGAGGGACCCCTACCCGTTGATTTCTCAACGTTCTAACTCCATTTCATCAAATTCGAACCCAGTAAGTTGTTTTTACGCGCTTGACTTTGTGGTTTAGTTAGTGAATACTGAATTAAGAGGAACATTTGAGGAGCTCGAGTAAGGATTTATCGATAATTGCTTAAGGTTAGTACACCTCAAACTCCTATTGCTTCATGAGCATCATAAATGTGATTGCTTTGCGTGTTAGTATCTGCAAAATAAGTAGATGATGAATATGCATGTTTGGAGGCTGATAGTACAAGACTTTATATCTGTGAGATGCATGATGATGTTATGAATATGATGAGACTCATGGAGGCTTTAGAGACCGTGTAGGGTCGTTTTGGTATGCTCAATTACTTGATGATTTTTTGATTGATTGATAATCATGATGTCTTGTGTGCTTGCTCGAATAGATTGACATAATTTAATGGGAAATATGCTTAAGGGATGAATACTCGTTTAAATGATTATGAAGCTGGTAATTAATATTTCAAGGGACAAATTTGTATTTGAGAGATATACTTCTTGTCCAATTTCTTCTTTGATTATTGGTGAGGGTTTGGTCAAATTTTGGGTAGAAAATTTGACCGGTTGTGTAAAGGTTACCTCCTAAGCCTTGAAAAGAGGAAGAACAAATAGTGAATTGTTGAAATCCTTAGTGGTAGCTAAGGTAGTGGATGTAGAGTTCATTTGGAACTTGAACAACTCTAAAATCCTTTGTTCTTCATTTTTAAATTGCCCTTTCACTCTACAAAGTTTTTAAATCCCAATTCACCCCCTCTTGGTCTTGATCACTCAATCGATCTACTCAACAATTGGTATCAGAGCCTACCTCTTTGAAGGATTCACAACCACAAGAGGAGTTCCTAGGAAGAGTGAGATCAACAAAAAATCAAGCCATGGCTTCTACCTCCGGTCCAAGTATGTATGAGTCACAATCCACCACAAAGCCACCATTCTTCAATGGTGACAATTATCCTTTTTGGAAGAATAGGATGCGCCTCTTCATCAAGTCCAATGATTAATTGGTGTGAGATGTCATTGAAGATGGTCCTTACATTCCATTGAAGCAAGACAATGAAGGAAAGATGGTGTTGAAGAAAAAGGTAGAAATGAGTGAAGATGAAAGAAAGAAGATTCAAATAAATGACAAGGCTCTTCACATGCTTTTTTGCTCTTTTGGACCCGACATCTACTCCAAAGTCTCATCTATTGTGAGTGCCAAGAAGGTATGGGATACTCTTGAGACCACCTATGAGGGAACCAACGACGTCAAGGAAACTAATATTGGAATTCTCAATCTTAGTTATGAGAATTTTAAGATGAAGCCCGATGAGACGGTGTCCAAGATGTTTGATCGCTTCTCTACCATAGTAAATGGGCTAAAAGGTTTTGGAGAGATCATACCGAAAGACAAACTTGTCCGGAAGCTACTTTATTCACTTCCCGAATCTTGGGATGGGAAGAGAATCATCATCATAGAGGCCAAAAATTTGAAGACTCTAAAGCTTGATGAGTTAGTGGGTTCTCTACTCACTCATGAGATTATGAAACAAGGAAGGGAAGAAGAGAAGAAGAAGGAAGAGAAGAGAGTAGAGAAGTTAGAAGTTGAAAAGAAGAAGAAGATGGGAATAGCTCTTAAAGCTTCACTACTTGAGGAGAGCTCTTCTAGTGAGGAGGATGACCTTGAAGAATTGGCTATGATAGCCAAGAAGTTCTCTCGATTCTTGATGTCCAATCGTGGAAGAAAAATTCAAAGAAGGATGGACTTCAAAGGTAAAAACAAAGAAGAAGCAAGGGATCAAATCATTTGATTCGAGTGCAATAAACCCGGCCACATACGTTCGGAGTGCCCTCAACTCAAGAAGAAGGGCTTTGAAAGAAAAAGAAGCTCAAAGCCAAGCTTGCTACTTGGAGTGATGAGGAGTCATCGGAGGATGACGAACAAGAAGTGGCCAACCTTTGCCTCATGGCACTTGAGGAAGATTCCTCCATGGTAACCTCTAACTCATCATCTTTAGATTTTACATATGATGAATTAAATGATGCATATGATGAGTTACAAGAGGTCTATGATGAATTAGTTGAGAAATACAAGGAGTCGGTCATTAGGAATAAGAAAATTATTTTGGAACTAAATGAGAAAAATGACTCACTCTCTCAAGCTAATTCAAAATTTGAGAAAAAGATATTAGGGTTAAAGTATGAACTAAAATTTTTTCAAGATGAAAATGTTGATTTTAATAATCTTTTATCTCAATGTAATATTGAACACCAAAAGGTGTTGGATGAGCTAAATAAGCTCAAAGAGTCTTTTAAAAATGTTGGTAGTGTCAAGCATGAAATAGGTGAATCTTCAAGAACAAACCAACCTAAGAAAAAGACTAACTACTACAAACAAGGTAGCTTTCCTAGACATAGTAGAACTAAAAGAATTAGAAGTGTATGGGTTCCTAAGGAACTTGTAAAATCTAATAACATTATTGCTATGTCATCTTGGATTCCTAAGGGAACCAAGGTTTTGGGAGCTAACACTCATGGACCCAAAATGATTTGGGTACCAAAAACAAAAGCTTAATATCTTTGTTTGTAGGGGGAGCATTGCTACAAGGCCAAAGCACAAAGTCAAAACTCATGGTACCTTGATAGTGGATGCTCAAGGCATATGACCGGAGACAAGAGTAGATTCATGGATCTAAAGCCAAAAAGTGGAGGAGTGGTGACATTTGGTGACAACTCCAAAGGCCACATTAAAAGTATTGGCTCCATAGGTAATCACTCTACTATTCTCATTGGAAATGTCTTGTATGTCGATGGTCTTAAACATAACTTATTGAGCATAAATCAATTGTGTGATAAAGGATTTAATGTTTTATTTGATAAAAATGGATGCAAAATCGTAGACATTAAATCTAATAATATTATGCTCATAGGTCATCGTATAGGGAACATATACATGGTGCATCTAGATGACATTCATACATCTCATGCATGCTTAGTAGCACAAAATGAAAATGATGCATGGTTGTGGCATAGGAAATTAGGACATGCTAGCATTAGTGTTTTAGAAAAACTAGTTTCCCTTGATCTAGTTAGAGGTTTACCCAAGATAAAATTTTCAAACGATAAAATTTGTGATGCATGCTCTAAGGTTAAACAACATAAGTCTTCCTTTAAATCCATTAATGATGTTTCTACAAGTTGATGTTTACAACTAATCCATATGGATTTATTTGGGCCAATTAGGACTATGAGCTTGGGTGGTAAATCTTATGCATTTGTACTTGTTGATGATTTTTCTAGATTTACTTGGGTTCTATTTTTAAGTACTAAAGACGAGGCTTTAGAAAAATTCATCACACTTTCAAAACTAACCCAAAATGATCTTGAACTTAGAATTTCACATATTAGAAGTGATCATGGAACCGAGTTTCAAAATTTAGGGTTTGAAGATTTTTTGAATGAAAATGGTATTAGCCACAATTTTTCGGCTCCTTGAACTCCTCAACAAAATGGGGTAGTTGAGAGGAAAAATAGAACTTTGCAAGAAATGGCTAGAACTATGCTTTGTAAAAATAATTTACCTAAATATTTTTGGACAGAAGCCACAAACACCGCTTGCTATATTGTTAATCGAGTAATGATTAGGCCAATTTTAAAGAAAACACCTTATGAGAATTTAAAATCTAAAAAGCCTAACATTAGCTATTTTCACCCTTTTGGTTGCAAGTGTTTTGTTTTAAATAATGGAAAAGACAACTTAGGTAAATTTGATGCAAAAAGTGATGAAGCTATTTTCATAGGATACTCTTTAACCTCTAAAGCCTATCGAGTATTTAACAAAAGAACTTTAGTAGTAGAAGGATCTATACATGTTGTATTCGATGATAACCTCCTTCCAAGGAAGGATTCTTGTGATGATGATGATGTAGGAATCATAAATGCCTTTGATGGAGGACAAACTTCAAAGGAGGATGATATTCCAACAAAAGAAGAAGACACACAAGATCCACCTCTTGAAGCCTTGAAGGACTTGGCTCTTGAGGAAAAGGAAGTGAGCTACCCAAGGGAGTTCAACTATGTCAAAGATGGTGAAATCTTGGGTGATCCATCCAAGGGGGTAACCACTCGATCTTCTCTTAGATTAATGAATCATGTTGCATTTATCTCATGCATAGAGCCTAAGAATATAAAAGAAGCATTGAAAGATGATTTTTGGATTATGGCTATGCAAGAAGAGTTAAATCAATTTGAGAGAAGTAATGTTTGGACAATAGTTGATAGGCCTAGTAATCAATCTACCATAGGAACTAAATGGGTCTTTAGGAACAAGCTAGATGAGAGTGGTAACATTGTGAGAAATATAGCTAGACTAGTAGCACAAGGTTACACTCAAGAAGAGGGAATAGATTTTGATGAAACCTATGCACCCGTAGCTAGAATGGAAGCCATTAGGATGTTGCTTGCATATGCATGTTATCATAATTTCAAGCTTTTTCAAATGGATGTTAAAAGCGCGTTTTTAAATGGTTTTATAAATGAAGAAGTGTATGTGGAACAACCACCGGGTTTTGAAGACTCAAAATTTCCAAATCATGTTTTCAAACTCACTAAAGCTCTTTATGGTTTAAAACAAGCTTCTAGAGCTTGGTATGAAAGACTTTCAAACTTTTTAATTGAAAAAGGTTTTGAAAAAGGTAAGGTGGACACTAAACTTTTTATAAAAATGTATAAAAATGACATCTTAGTAGTTCAAATTTATGTTGATGATGATATTATTTTTGGTTCTACTAACGAATGTCATTGCCAAGAGTTTGCTAAGCTAATGCAAGGTGAATTCGAGATGAGCATGATGGGGGAGCTCTCATTCTTTTTGGGACTCCAAATCAAGCAAAAGAAGGATGGCGCCTTCATCAATCAAGCAAAGTACATAAAGGAAATGCTCAAGAAGTTTGGCTTGGAGAATGCAAAGCCTCAAGCCACACCTATGAGCTCATCTACAAAGCTTGACAAAGATGAAGGAGGTAAGTGTGTTGACTCTAAGCTTTACCGTTCTATGATTGGATCATTGCTTTACCTTACCGCAAGTAGACTGGATATCTTGTTTAGTGTTTGCTTGTGTGCTAGGTTTCAAGCTAGTCCTAGAGAGTCTCACCTTATAGCCGTTAAGAGAATCTTTAGGTACCTTAGAGATACTCCTTGTTTAGGTCTTTGGTACCCTAGAGACTCCACCTTCAACCTTCATGCTTATTCGGATGCGGATTATGAGGGTTACAAAATCGATAGGAAAAGTACTTCGGGAACTTGTCAATTCCTAGGTAGTATGCTCATATCTTGGTTCTCTAAGAAACAAAATAGTGTAGCCTTATCTACCACCGAAGTCGAGTACATATCCTTAGGGAGTTGTTGTTCTCAAGTCCTTTGGATGAAGCAACAACTCTTAGATTATGGAATTAAAGTTGAAACCATACCCTAAAATGTGACAACACTAGTGCTATATGTTTGACAAAACTCCCATCCAACACTCTAGAACCAAACACATAGAAATAAGGCATCATTTCATTAGAGATCATGTTCTCAAAGAAGATGTGGTTATAAAGTATGTACACACCTTAAATCAATTAGCGGACATATTTACAAAACCTTTAGACAAAGAGCGATTTTGGTCCCTTAGGAGAGAGTTAGGTCTAGCTAGCCTATCTTGACCTTTTAAGACCTCTTTGTGCTTAAAATTGCTTGATCTTGTAAAATTGCATGTTTGTGTGTTTTAACTCTTGAAAATGTCCATGCCTATAGCTAGGGGGAGTATGATTCTATTCAAATATGCTTAGAACTGTTCATTCATCATTTGTATTCCTTTAGGAGGTGTTAAAATCGAGCCTATGGTTGTTCTTTAGGCCTAAAATGTATTTCTGGGCATAGGGTATCGATACGACCCTACGCGTATCGATACGAGTACTTCATTAGCTTCCCATACTTCATTTTGCCTTAAACGGGTATCGATACAGTTAAACTCGTTTCGATACGAGCTTCAATCGTTTCGATACGGATTGCATCCGTTACGATACGATTCTTCAACGAGCATTTTTATGGGAATTACTCTTTTACCCCCGTATCGATACACCCTCAGGCATATCGATACGCGATTGCGCATACAGCTTTAATTTTGGCATTTAAAGTCTCCAACTTTTACCAAAACTAAAATTCTCAAAACCCTAAAAACCCTAGCCGTTTTCAGCCTATAAATAGGCTCTTCCTCCCTCATATTTTCACACCACATCTCAAAAACTTCAAGAGGGTTTCAAATCAAGCAAAGCTCTAAGGTTTTTCTCAACAATTTGGTGCTAGGCTTTTCTTCATTCTTCTCTAATCCCTATCAAGGTAAAACACTTTCTTTTTCTTTTTTTAATTTTTTTTTGTTTTGTTGTTTTGTTTTTATATTTGTCTTCTTAACAAAATTTTGTCTTTCAAATTTCTTCTTCAAATTTTATTTTGCAAAATTTCTTTTTACCTTGATCTTTGATTTCTCAATGACTCGAATGAAGGAATCTAAATGCATACACTTGTTTTTCTAGTTCATGGCACCACCTAGGAAGAGATCCCGTGTTACTCAAACCGGTGAATCATCTAATCCCGGAGAGGGTGCTCGTCCGAATTTTGCCCAAATCTATGAACACTCCTTTGAAACCCTCAGAGCTCTCACCTATTTTCGTCAATTCCAAAACTACAAGATTCGTCCGGAAAGGGTAATATCTATTCCTTTTCTTGACTTAGAGCGATTCAAATTTGAATATCTCTCTTTGCTTCAACGTTGGAATTTTATGGATTTTCTCTCCATTCCCGGGTTTTATTTTCGTCTTTTGGTTTTAACCTTTTATGCTAATGCCAAATGTTGTGCTAGTCGTAATGGGATTGTTACCGGAATTAGTTCCTATCTCATGGGCAAGAAAATCCTTCTTGATGTAAAATCCATATGTGAAGTTTTTAAGTTGGAGGATGAAGGCCTTGATGATGAGAATGCTTTAGGCCATGTTCTTAGTGGTTCCGTCACCGCCCTCAATGCTCAAGATCGGATCCTCCATTTGATGGTCTCTTGGTGGCTTCGGCCTTCCGGAGGAAAGTACTCTACCATCCGTCAAGTGGATGACTTTTGGATTCGTTGCTTCCGTGAGAGAAAACGTCCCAACCTTGTTCGTATCATGTTTGCGGAGATTGTTTATCTTGTGCAACATCGCCACACCTCTCTTGTCATCTCCTTCACCTATGGTACGACCCTAAGCTATTTCTTTTTGAAAAAGGATATTGATTGCTCGCATGACTTCCCAACTCCCCTCACCGATCCTATTGATGAACGCTCTCTTGCACGGGGTAAGTTCCATTATTTTAATGGTAGTTGGTTACGTCTTTCCGAGCTACCACCCGAGGCCGCGACACAATTGGAAAATTCTCAAGGTGAACAAGTTCCTCAAGCTCCTCCACCTCCTCCTCAACCCTCCATGGATGCTCTTATGACCTTTCATAATGAGCAATTCACGGGATTACGCACGGATATGGCTTCAGGCTTCACAACGATTGATACTCGTTTCACAAGCCTTGAAACACGGATGACAAACGTGGAGAATCGTCTAACCTCTCTTGAAGGCGGTCATAATTCTATGAATATTTCCCTCTCCGCCTTCGATAATGAGTGGCGCAATAGCATGAGGAATGATGATCCAATTGAAGATGAAGATGAAGATGAAGATGAAGAAGGCGATAATGATGCATAGTAGCTTCTCCTTGCATTTCATGCATATCATCTAGGATATTTTTATTTATGCACTTTTGTTTCATGTTCTTAGGACTAAGTTTGCTTTATTTTAAACCTATGCTTTGATTTTCTGTTTTTGTTGGATTTTTAAGTTGATGTTATGCTTTATTTTGAACTTAATGATATTTATGTTGCCTATTTATACCTTTACCTATGTTATGCACTTTACTTTGTCTCAATTTTTTTTGATCTAACAAAAAGGGGGAGAGGGAAGCTCACAACACTTAAAAATTTTGATTTTCAACTTAAAAGTTACCTAGCTCATATTAAGGGGGAGTCAATTTTGCAAAGTTTTTCAAAGTGTCAAAAATTTTAAGTTTTAGTTTTGTTATATCAAAAAGGGGGAGATTGTGAAACTTATGTTTGATTTTGATATAATTAAATCTTTAAGGATCAAATTGAAAAACATAAAATTGTTTTATAAGTCCCTTAATAAGTTTTAAATCACCAACACTTTAAAACTGATTTGAAAAACTCAAACTCAAAATATTTTCTAAGTGTTCCAAGGCCAAACTATTGAAAACCGTCCAGGTGTATCGATACGCTTCCAGCCGTATCGATACCTTTTTTACAAAGTTGGCTACTGGAGGAATTCGTTTCGATACGCCTTTAACCGTATTGAAACACTGTATCGAAACAGATTCAATATGTATCGATACGCCCCTTTGTAAAGTCTAAAAGAGTTTGAATGGTGTACCGATACGGCTTCACCCGTATCGATACGGTTTTTAACGAATTTTTAATTCAGTTTGTTTTAAATACTTTCGACCGTTGGTGTCAGTTGTTAGGTAACCAAAATTTAAATTGGCGGTTGACCCGTATCGATACGGTAAACCCTCGTATCGAAACGGAAACTTCTAGTGAGCTAAGTTGAGAAAAAGGTATCCATACGGTCTTATCCATTTCGATACCCCGTATCGATACGCCTACATGCGTTTCGATACCCCCTATTTATTGTGTACAACGACTCTTTCTTTTTTGAGACATGTATCGATACGGCTCCCCGTGTACCGATACGGATAGCTGCAGAAGTGCATTTATGGTGGAAAGAGAGGGTCCCAACGGCTCTATTCAATTCCCTAACCACCCAAACGGCTAGAATTAATAGAGGAGGTATAAATTGAAGCTCTTTGAAGGCCAGCAACAACTATTGCATTAAAGAAAAACATTCAAGCAAAAATCCAACCTCAAGTGTGCTAAATTTCCAATCTCTTGTAATTCCCAAATTGTGTTGTATCCAATTCTTATTCTATCTTCAAATTTGGGTTGAGTGTTGTATTTCAAGGGACAAATTTGTATTTGAGAGATATACTTCTTGTCCAATTTCTTCTTTGATTATTGGTGAGGGTTTGGTCAAATTTTGGGTAGAAAATTTGACCGGTTGTGTAAAGGTTACCTCCTAAGCCTTGAAAAGGGGAAGAACAAATAGTGAATTGTTGAAATCCTTAGTGGTAGCTAAGGTAGTGGATGTAGAGTTCATTTGGAACTTGAACCACTCTAAAATCCTTTGTTCTTCATTTTTAAATTGCCCTTTCACTCCACAAAGTTTTTAAATCCCAATTCACCCCCTCTTGGTCTTGATCATTCAATCGATCCACTCAACAGATATGCTCAAGGGAACAACTAAGAAAGTTAAGCTCATATGTGAGCGATTGAAGGCTGCATCGGATTGTTAGAAGTCTTGCGCGGATTTAAAGCGTACAGGGATTGAATTTGCGGTTAGAGATTGCGTGTTTCTTAAGGTATCGCTTTGGAAGAAGGTGATGATGTTCGAACGTAAAGGAAAGCTTAGTTCGAGGGTTGTTGGACCTGTGAGATTGTGGGACGAGTTGGTCATGTGGCTTATCGGTTGAGGTTGCCTCCCAAGTTGGGAAAGATCCATGATGTGTTTCATGTATCTATGTTATGGAGAAATAGATCAAATCATTCGCATGTGATGCTGGTTGAGAAAGTTTAGTTGAATTCAGATTTATCATATGATGAGGAATCGATGAGAATTCTGGATACATGTAGCAAAGTTCTTCATGGCAAGACGTTTGAGCTTGTGAAGGTATTGTTATGGCATTGAGGAGTTGAGGAGGTTGCGTGGGAAAGTAAGGTGGATGGGTTGACTCAGTTTCGTGCCTTTCTTCTTCAGGAAAAATTTCAAGGATGGAATTTCCTAAGTGGGGGAGAGTTGTAACGCCACGATTTTGGGCCTAGATGTTTTGGGCGAGTCGGGTTGGGCCGGTGGAACCGGTGTCGGTTGTTCGAACCGTTACAAGGTGGTTTGGGGAAATGAAGGTTCGGGATGGGATAAAAATTCCTAAAATCCTCTAAAATTGTGTTTAAGAGGTTGGTCAAATCAATTTTTACAAAACGGGTTTTCTAAAGTGTACATTTTAGGTAGTGACCAAAATGTAAAGATTTAAAAGTTGGGAAAATGTGTTTTTCAAGAAGAGTAAAAAGTCTAAGAATCTTTAGGGAGCTACTTGGCAATTAAGCCTTTTCCCTAATTTGGCATGTGTTTTAAATGTTTATTAAAATTAAAAAGGCTTTTAATTGGGTTTAATTAAAAAGTTAGTTAATCGATTAATGAAAATTTTGACGAGCTTTTCATTTCTCTCTTTCACTTCAGCCAAACACTTCTCATTTTCTCTCAAATCTTCAGATTCTCTTTTCTCTCAAATCTTCTTTTGATTTCTATTATTTCACCATTGATTTCTTCCATTTTTCTTCAAGTTTCTTCAAGCAAATCTTGCCAAATTAGAGGAGAAGCAAAGATATTTGACTCTTTAATATTGGTTTTGATTGAGGTTTTGTTGTTAGAATATTAAACTCTTGAAATCTTGATGAAAAAAAATGTTTAAAATGTGATTTTCGGAGTTTGATTAATTTGGCTGGGTTGAGATTGTTTCTAAATGAGTTTTGAAAGGTTTTTGGTGTTGAAGTGGAGTCTTAATCATATCGATCCCGAAATCCTTGAGATCCTTAATTTTTGGAGTGTTTTTGGGTGACTTTTTGAGGTGTTCTTGAGGAATTTGAGCTGCTGGAGGTATAAGGTTGGTTTTAGGTTGTTGATTAATGCCTAAAATGCTTTGGATTAGTTGGGTAATGGCTGGGCTGAAGTTAGAGGTCTATCGATTGAGTTTTTGGTTGTTTCGGATGGGTGTTTTGGTGCTTTAGAGCAGGGCTGCAGGTTTTCTTGCGAGTGCTGGAGTTTTGGTTGCATTTTAATGCATTGAGCCTCTGTTTTGGTGTGTTGAAAACAAGGGATATTGTTCCGGAAGCAAACAAAGTGTGTTTGGAGGCTTCAGAAGATCGGTACTTGCGCCGACAAGTGTGGTTTCGCGAGTTGGCGAGTGGAACTTGATTTTCTAGCGTGGAAACATTTTAGAAAAGGTTTGGGGAACTTAGTAAGTGCTTGAAACGCTTTACTAAGTTCGAAACTAAGCAAAGTGAATTTCTCTCTCGGATTGTACTAGTTTTGAACCTTTAATTGCACTTGATTTTACTTGCATTAACCTACTATTTTACAGCATGTTTTGAATATGTGAAATGAGGTTGATGATGCCATGTGGTTTAAGAATGCACTAGGTAAGTGATCCTTGTATGCATGTTTTGATTGAGGTTTTGTTGTTAGAATATTAAACTCTTGAAATCTTGATGAAAAAAAATGTTTAAAATGTGATTTTCGGAGTTTGATTAATTTGGCTGGGTTGAGATTGTTTCTAAATGAGTTTTGAAAGGTTTTTGGTGTTGAAGTGGAGTCTTAATCATATCGATCCCGAAATCCTTGAGATCCTTAATTTTTGGAGTGTTTTTGGGTGACTTTTTGAGGTGTTCTTGAGGAATTTGAGCTGCTGGAGGTATAAGGTTGGTTTTAGGTTGTTGATTAATGCCTAAAATGCTTTGGATTAGTTGGGTAATGGCTGGGCTGAAGTTAGAGGTCTATCGATTGAGTTTTTGGTTGTTTCGGATGGGTGTTTTGGTGCTTTAGAGCAGGGCTGCAGGTTTTCTTGCGAGTGCTGGAGTTTTGGTTGCATTTTAATGCATTGAGCCTCTGTTTTGGTGTGTTGAAAACAAGGGATATTGTTCCGGAAGCAAACAAAGTGTGTTTGGAGGCTTCAGAAGATCGGTACTTGCGCCGACAAGTGTGGTTTCGCGAGTTGGCGAGTGGAACTTGATTTTCTAGCGTGGAAACATTTTAGAAAAGGTTTGGGGAACTTAGTAAGTGCTTGAAACGCTTTACTAAGTTCGAAACTAAGCAAAGTGAATTTCTCTCTCGGATTGTACTAGTTTTGAACCTTTAATTGCACTTGATTTTACTTGCATTAACCTACTATTTTACAGCATGTTTTGAATATGTGAAATGAGGTTGATGATGCCATGTGGTTTAAGAATGCACTAGGTAAGTGATCCTTGTATGCATGTGTTGATGCATGAGGTTTGAAGCATGGTTTAATGCTTGATTTATGGCTTATCATGAATGCTTTGTAAAAACAGTGAGGTATCCATGTGGTATGGATTATATTGGCAAGTGTTGTTGTATAAAGTGTTTTATAAATGAAATCGGATATAGTTAGCCGGCTATAGGATTGAGTGCACTATAAACAAGTCGCCTTGGATGTTGAGGGGTTGTGATTGTACCGAATACTCCATCCAAGTACCCTAACGATTGAGGATTGTTTAAGGTTGCAACGGTTGAGGGTAGCTCCTGGGTGCGAACCTTGTGTTTTGTCCCGTCTCTCGTTACTGGATTATACATCTACCGATGAGTGGTGTTGAGGGGTTGTGATTTTACCGAATACTCCACCATGAGTGTCACAACGATGGAGGGTCGCTCTCGTGTGTGAGCCTTGTAATGCCGGTAGTGTGTATGAAGGTTGTGGGACAACCCTTGTAATCCGTGTATCCGATATATGTTTTTGAGATTGTTGTTTATCACTTGTGAGCCAATATAATGAAATGAAACATTATGGAAATTGTTGTTAATGCATAATTTGAAAGATGCATGCTTTGGTTTAAGCTTATCATAAAGGTTATTATGCTTGGGAGGCTTGTATTTTGGGTAGCAATGTTTTAATTGTTGGGTTTATATGTATCATGTTACATGATGTTCATTACAATGTTTTTGAGGTTAAAGTGCATGTTTTGTCAAAGGAAACTTGATGGTTTTGAAAAGAGTGAAAATGGTTTTATGCATTGATGATGTTTTTGGTTTGAGCAATCCTCACTAAGCTTGTATGCTTATGCTCTCTTTTTTCATCAATGCAGTCAATTTAAGCTTTGGAGGCAGCACTTGCAAGGGGATCGGTGGAAGACTTTGATTGAAGGTAAGTCTTGGTTTTGGAACTAGTGTAATAAAGGCAATGGGGCGTTTGATGTTATGAATGTTGGTTGCTTTAGTGTTTAGCGTGTTTGTGCAAGTTTGATATGTGTATTTAGTAGTTTGAATAACCTCTAAGCTTTAGTTTATGCTTGAATATGCAATTTGGCCTTTTGGTGCTTTTAACTTTTAGGAAGCATGCCTTTAGTTCCATTCCTTTCGAGAATGATGCTATGATGTTGCTTGTGCTTCGTATATGTTGCCATTGATAGATATTTAAGTTGTATGTATGTTAGGGCATGTGTCGGGATGATTCCGTAGGGTAAAAACTAATTAAAACCAGCTTTTTGGAAAGTTGGAGGCCCATGCGTTTCGGAACGCCCTTACCTATTTCGGAACAGTGGCCTGTAATGGCCTTGGTTTTCCGAAACAGTGAGGCTCGTTCCGGAACCTTTTGCCTCTGTGAACCATCGTACCAAAACGTATCTCTAGGGGTTTTGAAACGAACCCGTGTATCGAAATGGTCAGCCATGTTTCGAAACGGCCATTTCGACACGGGGCATTCTGTTCCGAAACACTTGACCGTTGGACCTATATTTAAATTGTCCTGAGTTTTGTTTCTTGCATTTTGGTCCATGTTTTCCTTGCATGCAATTGAATGAGTTGTAAATGTCTTTTTGAGCTGAAATTTCACCGGGAAGTATGTAATGAATCTAATTGAAGATTGTTAACTTGAGTTTGGCGAAAGCCCTTGTAAATTATCAAATTTACAAAATGGTCTTTAATCTTTAATTGATTCTAATTAATTGGTAATTGTGTTAATGTCTTATCCGCTGCTTGTGTACGAACACCTAGGAACCTAAATTGCATCTGAACAAGTTTAAAATAAAAAAATGGGTCGTTTATTGAGGTGAACCTTTTCGGTTTACTTCAATATTCCCCGTGTGCCCCGTTCGGTTCGGTCTATCGGCCTGGCCGGGTCGAGGGGGTTACATTAACTAGAATTAGGTAGCCACATTCATACATTCAATCTAAGCTACACTTACAGAAGATTCCAAGCTAGTTACGCTCCCAAATTACGATTCCCTTTTTGTTTCTATCACTGATTGGATCTGCAACAAACCTTTTGTCTCCCGAATATCCTCTTGATCTTCTAACATGTGACATTACAAGGGTCTTATTAATCTCAAGAATTCATTCATTCACTTATACCTCTAATGAGGTTCGAATTGAAGACCAACACTCCTTTATAGATAACCTTCTAATTACTCAAACATAATCTTTCCAAAGAAGTAATTCAAGGTTGATCTTTAACTAACACACTCTTACATTTTGGACATATAACCAAACTAACTAATCAACTAAAAACATGAATCACAACAAGGCAGTCCCCAATCTAACCTTAAAACAACTTCAAATCCCTCAAATGGGTTCATTAACAATAGAATAGATATTCTTATAATTTAGCTTTTCTTAACAATCTATTGAGAAACTATTATGCCAAAATTTCACTTTAGAGAGTTTATAAGATCCTGTACCGAAACATGGTAGTCCTCAAATTGCTCTAGACTGGACTAAAACAGTTCTTATAATACAATTTACCAACAACATCGATTCAATAATCCAAGGCACCGAAACAGTTTCGGTTGTAACACTAATTTACATGGAAACTTTCATATAGTCATTTTGTCACAATTACAAATAAGATCATTCAAGAATTCACAACAATTTGGTATTTTAAATCATTGTAACCAACAACAAGAATCAAATAGCCTAGCCCCTCATTCAATCACAATTTTCCAAATCACGACTATATATCTTCATCAAAGTACTTATGTTTCAACCATTCATTCAAATCATTTTCTATCCATATCTCATCTAAGTAAACTCAAAGTTTATCCATCTATCATTCTAATCTCATTCCATTCGAAATACTTCATCAACCATGCTTACAAATAATAAAACAAGTAATAAGGATGGGTATTACCTTATTGAACATTCAAGACTCAATCTAGCATAAAGAAACTCCTCCAACCAAAAGCTCAATTCTACCAATTCTATCAAGAATTTCTATGGATTTTTCATTTTTTTTCTCTAACTAAGTTCGGGTAATATTCATAGGGAGAAGAAGATGGTCCAATTGTTTGACCGAAACCCATAAGAGGACACCTAAGAGTGGTCCTTCAATTCTACAACTTTTTACACGCAAAACCATGAGCTATAAGTTTATATTTTATGGTCCTTTAAAAGTGGTCACCCAAGTATGCTAAAATTCAATTTAGACCTCAAGGGTTTTTATTTTAAACAATTAAAGATATTTTTTCAATTTTTAATTAAATTATAACATTCTCCTAGACCCCTTTTTAGTATGTTACATTAAATGAGTTAGATGTTATCTAAACTCAATTTATAAAAGTAGTCCTGAAATTGAATTAATTAATTAAATTAGCTTAGATATTCTTGAAAGTTTTGAGTTGAATGATGGTGTTTTGGATTACTAAGAGTTAGTTGTTGTTAGTAAAAGATTATTGGTGATATTTGGGATGTTTTTGACTTAAGAATTAATAATTAATGGCTGGGTTTAAGTTAGGAAGGTTTGGAAGGTTGATTTTGGAGATTTTCGATTTATGGTGTATGTTTTGGGTTAGATAACAATAATGATTGGGTTGTTGAAAATTTAGAGATGTTTATTGATGTTAGAATATATGGTATTGAGCTGTAAAACAAGTAGATTGCATTCGGACGCTTAGAGTTGAGTTTTGGCGATATCGACTATCAAACAAGCTTCAATGTGTGGGCGAAATCTCGTCAATGAGTGTAAATTGTGTTTCGCTTTCAAATAAGGTCTGAAACTATATCTTGGGAGTTTAAAATAAGCCTAGCAAGCTTAACTAAGCTTGGAAGAAAGTTGTTTCTAACTTTGCCAATAAATATTTGATATTATATAAAACATGTTTTATAAGATTTGTTTTGAAAATATGAGCTATGAATACTTATTGTTTTCATGCATTAAAGTTTGCTATGCTATGTTTATACAAGCATGAAAGTGTCTAAGAGCACAATTTTTTGATCCGGTATGATTTACCTTGGATGCTTTGTGCACTACCCATCGAATATATTTTCGATTTGTTAAATGCATAAGAAAACATCAAGTAAATGAGTTTAAATGGAATATATTGTCTTGTGACAAATAAAATTATGGTCTGATATAGTTGGCATGCCATATGATAAGAGTACTCTATATGTTTTCAAAATTTATTGATGGAATCTTCGAGTCTAATCGATCGATTCTCTATATGTGAACATATGTCCTTACAAGGTCGGGTGACTATAGTCATTGATACGCAAGGTCATATGACTACATTCATTTGTTGAATGTGTATAATAAGGTTTGATGACTAGTGGCTATGAGGCATATGATTTAGTTTTGATGGGGTAGGAACCTTTCCGGCCACATTTTAAAATTTTGATCTGTGTATCAGATGGTTTTGAATATATGAGAAGTCACACTCAAATATGTTAATATATCACTTATATTCGATATGATGATTCATTCGAAAAAAGTTTCTTATAAGCGTTCATTTTAGAAAATTATGCTCTCTTTTCTATATGCAAAATATTTGTATTTTGGTTTCCTAAAAATGGGTTGATGAGTTATTTGTGGAGCGCACTCACTAAAAATTTTATACTTATGCTCTCCTTTCATCTTTACAAGGAATTGAGCATCTTGGGGTTTGTTTTTCGAAACAAGAGTTCCATCCAAGACAACAAAACTCTTTGTAGTTTGGAACTTTTTTTCCTTAAATGTGTAATAAGACAATGTGAACTGTTTTCTTTTTGTATTTATGTTGAGGATTGTAATGCCCTTTGGTTTGTTGATTTTAATGTTGTTTTTCGAACATAGAGTTGATATATTTTAATTGTTTATGTTGATTGTTGTTTGAAGCATGCGTATTTTGTTAGTTTAGACTTTTTAGCATAGTTAGTTGCGAACTTGCTTAAGGCATGATAGACTTATAACTCTGATTTTACTTGGTGTTGTGAACTTATATGTATTTTTTTGTTTCTTTTGGTATTTTTTAAACTGGTGTTTATGTAAGTATAGAGAGCACACCTCTAGATTCTTTGATTCAATGTTAAACATGATAAAAGTTGGTATGTAAGCGCTCGATCAAATGTATTTTATGTTGCCTTAATAGTAGGAGCATGTTTAGAACGTTTGAAGGTGTTTTCGAGTGTTTCGAGATGGTATTAGAGGAGCAGGTTGTATCGGTGTGGGTCATTACGTACAAGTATTCAAGGCTAAAAAGGGAGCATTTTGAGCCAGAGTGTACTAGTGCACCCAAGTTTGGGTCCGTACCACCCTAGTGTATCATTACAGAGGATTGTAGTGATAAAAATTGAGCTATTGTTTTTTGATTCAGAGCTCGTGTATCAGTACGAAGTCTCATGTGTTGGTTCGAAAGTAGGTAATTCAGTTATTGGGCTATACAAAGTATTGATTCTTTGCACTTTGGTCACCGTATGTTCATGCATTAGTTGAATGAGCTACTAATATCGTAATGAACATAAATTTGACTTGTATGTTTAAAATAGGTTTAATTTCTAAATGACGCCTTTTGTACGCCTTTTGTTTCATGTCAGTCCCTTAAATTGTAGATATTTATATTTTGATCCCTAAATTTATCATATATCTAATTAAGCGTGCAATTAAAGTTCTTTTGGCATAAAACTTTAACCATTGTTTAATTAACACACATAGGATGGAATGTTGCATCTAGAACGAGTAAAAAATTTAAAAATATTTGTACTTTTGAATGCCGAGTTTGAATTCACTTCGGTGAATCAATGTGACTTCCATCACTCGGGTCCGATCTTTCCAGACCAGATGATGGGTGTTACATTTTAGACATCCATAGTCACACTAAAGCAGCGTCATTTTGTCCATGTCATCACATCTTTATCGACTTAACAGTACTGTGGTATAATTGAAGTCATAATGAGATACTTTAACGAATTGAAAGTTCAATGATATATACGATACATCGCCTAAAGTTCAATAATAACCAATATAATTTATTGTAAGGGTGCACGTTTGGTTCACATAATGTAAGATTACCTTTGGAAATAAGATTCTTAGAATGTAACATTATCTGACACATTACTGGAATGTTACATGTACTTTGTTTAGTTTATTTGGTAAGAATGTAAGACTAATGTGTTTGGTTGGAGGAATATAAGATTATCCAAAAGTAAAGTTTACCAAATTAACCATGTATTATATTTTCTTTTTAACTTGTTAAACTTTTAATATTTAATTAGTAATATATGCACAAAAAGTTATATAACTATTTTTGTTACACTATCTAAAATTTGTGAAAAAATTATATTTATCATATTATTAAGTTTTTTTTAATATTTTATATTTGCGCACACTCGCTACTCTCTATTAAAATATTTTTTTTGTGAATTTTCAAATGTTAATATTTTCAAAATTTGAATTATTTATTACTTGTGAAAAATTGTCAAATAAATTATAATAATTAGTAAAATAATTTAAAAGTAGTAGATAATGATATGATTTTTAGATCATAAGTTTAACATATTTTATAAGATGATAAATATCTTATAGAATTAAAATTAAAAATAACAATAAATGCGGATTTTTCAAATCAAACGTGAGTACGTGATTTCAAAATTTTTTTATTTCAATAATAATTTTTTTTTTCGCGAACCAAACACTACTTAATAATATAAAAAAGACATGCACTTCTACAATCCCTTAAGTTTAGTATTCGGGTCACGCTAATCCCAGGATCCAAACATGCAGGACTACAATCCCTAAATCACAACATAAACCCCCAAACCGGGTTCTTGTTGCAGGGACCGAGTTTAAACGATGCAGAGATTGTGCACAAAACTTCGCTGTTTGGCTCTTCAATCCACCCAATCACTTCCCTCTCTTTCCGCTTCTCGCCGCCTTCTCCATCACTCCTCTCCTCCAATCCATTTTAGTTCTACCAAATGGAGCGTTAAACCCTTCCTCAATAACAATGCTGCATCACCTCTCCTCGCCGCCACCTCCTTTCCTTATTCCCCACTGCTTCTCTCTGTAAGCTTTCGATTCCTTTGCATTTCATTTTCGGTGGAAACTTTATCCTTGATTTAAACAAGGGTTCTAAACTATGGATTTCATTTTTCTGTAGTTGGTCCAAGTCCGCCATGTTTCGTCAAGGGAGAGAGCAAAAAGGAGGAAGCCCATGACTCCACGTACTTCCAAACTCAAGAAGATTAAGATGAAATCTTATTCGTAAGTTTATCGCCAATTTATTCATTTTCTCTCATGGGCAAACTTTTTTTTTTAGATTTGTTTGGTTGATGGTTTACTTTGAATTTGATTAGGTCCTATAAGTCCAGATTTAGGACAATGAAGGATGGGAGTATTCGTCGCTGGAGGGAAGGCAAAAATCATAATGCCCATGTGAAGGTAATGACATTTTTGTTTTGTTCCAGTACTCCGGTTTAATGTTCTTATTTTGGGTATTGTTTGTTGCGAATTTTAATATTTGGTAAAATTATATGTGAATTTGAAATTAGATTATAATATAAAATAAAAAGAAAATGTTGTAAAAATATATGAGAATTTGAAATTTCCCCTAGCACCCCCTCGGTCCATCCCTGGGTTTGAGTTGTATTTTTGAGCTGGAAAAATGCTTTATTTTATGCTTCAGTAGTTCCTTCATCCTTGTGCGCTGTTAGTGCTTACCGAAATTCTGATAGTAAGATAAGCAATCAGCAAGAACAATTTGACTTTTAATGGTTGCTCTGTATCATAAAGGATTGAAACAATTGTATGTGTCTCCATCTAACAGAGTAGATGTACAACATGCATGTGATTGACTTTCGAATAGGATTATCTATGAATTGAAGGAAATCAACTTATCTTTCATTGTTAAAGAATAAAGATTTGAATGTTACTTTTACAAAGCCAGTTTTTTGGCTGGCTTTGAGAAATCTATTAAAGTTCAACTTTCATATTTGCTTGCTGTCTTGCTTGTCATGCTGGATTATGGACGTGTATGTGCACATGCGCAGAACTGTGTGATGTGGTTATAGGAGTGAAATGGTGTGTTTAGCTGTCGACTACTTTTTCTTTTGAAGAAATAGGAATTTTAGGACTTCAAGTTGGAGGCGTATTCAGAGGAATTTTTGTGCCTTTACTGCTATAAAATTGTGCTTATTAATCATATGGGGCATGTATAGCTAAGGGAGGATAAAGAATATAAAGGGAAGCAGAGGCAAATAATTATGGCTGGCCAAGAGGAATGATGCATTTGTAGGATTGTGATTTGTGAATGCATGCATGTATATTCCCTTTGACATTTTTTCTTTTCTGGTATGTTTATGTGTGTTGTTGTTTCATGTGACCTAGCACTTTCTGGACCTTGTTGGTTTTCAGTAACATCTTCAAGATTGGACAGAAAATTTCTTGAAATTATTAATTTTAGATATGGACCTTTGGAATAATACATGATTATTGCCCTTAAGATGGTTTTCACCAATACACAAAGTATTGGAGATTACGAGGGTCTCAACTCTATTTTCCTCTTTCAAGTTCAACCAGTATATTACAATTATATATCTTTGCTTCTTTTCTTATCATAAAGATTATCTTAACTCATCTTGTAATATAGTAATAGTCTGTTGTTTAATGCAGTCGAAAAAGTCAATACGGAGACTGAGACAACCTGCTTTAGTACCAGCAGCATATGCGAAGGTGATGAAGAAGCTCAATTTTAGTGCTTAAATTTCTGGAAGCTTTCATCAACAGTCACGAAAGGGGAAGGTGCCTGCTTCTGCTCTCTCCTTTGTGCCACATTAAAATTTTATAGCACAAACGTGTAGTAGCCGGAGGATTGAGAAACAAATGAATAAGGTTTATGTGGTGCTTTTTTCATTAAAGATGTTGGATGCTTAGTTGATTTCTTTTGGCACTACAAATGACTGTTAATGATTCATTTTTCAGCTTTTGTCGAGGGATTGTTTCGTATTTATTTGATGTTAATGTCATAGTCTCTGCAAGGCGGACGTAGGATTTGATATCAGTAGTGTAAACTTTTGAGAAATTATTCTAAAAATTCAGATAGTGAGAAGTTACAAAATTTTAGCATCGTTTAATGACAATACTTATATTTTTAAATTTTGCAGAAACTAAATTGAAAAAAACTTACATGGTAATAAGTTTTTGAGTAAAGTATTAAAATGGTCATTGAACTTTATTATTAAAAAAATGGTACTAAACTTTCAAATGTTACAAAATGGCAATTAAATTTTATATTTTGTAATAAAATGGTAACTCGGCCGTTAAGTACTTAACGTGACTTATGAAATTTTGTATAACAACACATTTGGTTTTCATATTTATACATTCAATCAATTTAGTACTAATTTGAGAAAATTCAATAAATTTAGCCCTTATTATTTACACATTCTTTTAATTTAGTCCTAATTTGAAATCTAAATGGCCTTCGAAATAGAAATCATGAATCATGAGTCCTTGAATTCATGTTCGTGGCCATTGCCCCTGCACTTTGTTGAGAAGAAGCAATAGCGGTTAATCTCTCAATTGGTTCATTTTCCAACTACCCTTCAACCTTCTCTCTGGTCCTTCGTTTTATAAAGCAGTTGTCACCCAAAATTGTAGTCTCTTTAGACAGCGGTTGCGACAGAAATGATGTTTCGTTTCCACACCATATAATCCATGCACTCCAATCGTATTCTGACCTCCTTGAATCCCTTGATGCTGCAAATATGAACCTCGATGCCCTGGAAAAGATTGAAAGGTTCTTCCTTCAACCTAGCATCGAAAAGATCGTGCTAGATCGGCATCGGTCCCCGGAAAGAAGGCCTCTTTGTAGGAGTGTGTTTATGCAATCTGGATTCTCTCCATTAACATTCAGTAATTTCACCGAGTCCCAAGTTGAGTGTTTGATCCAATGAACTTCGATTAGAGGCTTCCATGTTGAGAAGAGACAGTTTTCCCTTGTTCTTGGATGGCAGAGGAGGGATCTAATCGCTGCTTCGGCTTGGAGATGTTGATGATAGGTTCAAAGGTGCTTCATAACTTACTGTTCTTAGTTTCTTATTTTCAGAGTTAATTCTTGTTGCATGTGCTTCTCTTTGAGCTAATTGTCTATGTACTTTAGGCCTTATTGTGTGGTATCAAGAAACCAAACATTTTAGCATTTGTATGGCTTTGTACAGCTTAATTTGAATGTGGGTATAACTTTGTTTTGCTTTGTACAACTAAGAAGTGACATTTTTCTGTTAGCTTTTCCAATCAGATCATCTTTTTGTCGTCCAGGCTAATAATTTTGCTACAAGTCCATGTCGTTTTGGCATTTTTTGAAAAAAAAATACAATAATCAAATTTAAATATAGCAAAACGATTATTGATAGAATTTTAGCTAGTAAACCAATATGTTATATTTACTTGTATTTTTTTTGGCTAACTGGCTTAAGCTCAACTTGTGGATGTTGGTATTGATCGATAATCATGCATGAAAATAAAGAGGACCAAATTAAAAGAATGTGTAAATAACGAGGGTTAATTTTTTTTTCGAATTAGAACTAAATGGATTGAATGTGTAAACATGAAGGACTACATGTGCTATTATACAAAGTTTCATAACAATATCTAACGGCCTTTAACGATCGAGTTACCATTTTGTTACAAAATATAAAATTTAATTGTCATTTTGTAACATTTAAAAGTTTAGTTAACATTTTATTTTTTTAACAAAATTTGGAGAGCATTTTGACAATTTACCCTAAGTCTTTTTTATAAAAAAATTATCGTCACATCACTCAATTCACACATGTATGATCCCAGAGGCCCTAATATTTTTAATATTAAGGCGTGGTGCGGAGGCTAAGTGCTCCGGAAGTACGGGTAGGCGGAGTTGTGATATTTGTGATAGGAGATATAACAAGCTGAAAATACCTGATTACGGTAAAATTTCAGCTAGCAATTTCTTATATATTTTAACAGGCTGTCTTGACCTTGTACACATCAAGGGTAAATCTAAACGTGAACACATATTTTTTAAAGAAAAAGATATTAGAGAGTTTATAAAACATAGGGAAATGAAGAGAGGGTTGAAGAGTTTATGAAACAAAAAGAAATGAAGAGAGGATAGGAAGAATTTGAAGAGTTTACAAAACAAAGTGAGTCTAGAGAGGAATAAATGAAGAGATTGAAGAAAAATTGTATCGTCGCATTATTCATAATTCACACATGAATACCTCGAATGCTGGGTGATTTTAGGGTGTGACGTCTTAATTTAAGATTAAAAAATAACACAACTTAAAATGTTAGAAAACATGCAACTTAAGATGTTACCAAACAACCGAAATATTATGTATTTTTATAATATTTTAGGTCTCGTGATTTCACAAGTTTCGAAACTTGTCGTAAAACCACAAACCAAATTTCAAAACTTGCAAAAAAAAAAAACATCAGCATAACATGTTATAAAAAATATAACATTTTAGATTGTGTGATAACATTTTAAGTTTTGTCGTTTTTAAGCCTTAAATTAACTTGTACCCTAGAGGTGGCAATCAGGTCGTTCGATTCGGGTTGACTTTTAGTTCAGGTTTGATACGAGTCGGATCAGGTTTGAATCGGATTTAGTTCAAGTCTATGGTATTTTGGATCAGGTTGGTTATCGGGTTAACATCGGATCGAATGACTTTTCGTTTCGGGTCAATATCAGTTCGATATGTTTTTGGTTTGGGTTAATATCATATCGATTGATTTTTCGGGTCGGGTCAATATCGGATCGATTGACTTTTCAGCTCGGGTCAATATCGAATCGATTGATTTTTCGAGTTGGGTCAATCTTTAGATGTTTAGGTCAATTCGAGTTGAGTTGGGTATTTGTCCAATCGAGTGTATATATAATTTGTTGAGATATTTATTTTGATATAACTCAATGAAAAATGTTTTTGGACTTATTCAAATATTGCAAAAATAATTCAAAGTCCAACAAACTTGCAAAATATGTTTAAAAATGTTTTCTAAGTGTTTTGACTCATTCCTCAAATTAAAACATTTTCGTAAAGTCAAAACTACTTAATTCTTAAAATCTCTAGAGCAAAGTTTCCAAACTTTACCAGAAGTTTCAGAACTCCTACAAGAGTTTCCAAACTTCTGTACGGAAGTTTTCATACTTTTGCAGAAGTTTCCAAACTTGTGATTCAAAACAATTTTCAAGTTTCGAAACTTTGGGCTCCAACGGTCAAATTTTCAAATCCGACTCAAAAAGTTTCAAAACTCTTTGAGTAGTTTCGAAATTTATGTGCAGGTGAGCATTGAATGCTATGTTTTAAAGTTCTCCAGCGGCTCCAAACCATCCCCAACGACCATAAATGGCTAGTAGCTCATTTCACACTATAAAAGAAGGCTTGGGGCACTAGAAGAATATGAGGATGAACATCCAAGCTTAAAGATCAAGAGAGTAGAGTTCTTTATTGTCTATTTTATAATCTCTTTTAATTTAGTCCAATCCTAGTAAGCTAAAATGTGTAAACACCCACTTAGAGAGGTACTTAATTTATATTGTCAAGACCTCGTAATTGAGGGATAGGTTCTAGTTGATCCTTATAAAAACTAGGGAGAGGGTTCTATCTTAGCTCGCGAAAAGATAGGGATGTAAAGATTAGCCCTTTAGCCTGTAAAAAGGGAGAATTCATTGTTAGTGAATTGAGAAATCTTTAGTGTGGATGCTAAGGTAGTGGATGTAGACCATGGTTAGAAGGTCGAACCACTCTAAAATCGAATGCGTCAAAGTTGTCATGTAACCCCTTCGACCCGCCCTAGACGCCTGACCGAACCGAATGAGCTACATTGAGTTTGCCGAAACAAACCCGTAAAGATTGAACACAAATTACATCCATTTTTCCATTTATCTTGTCTAGATGCAAATTGTTAACCTATGGTGAACATGCTGACAGCGGTTCAATTAACACTCAAATCGGTCACCGATGATACATTCAATTGCGTACACGAACATTAATGGACCAAATTGCAAATACAGAAAATTAGAGGGACTTATACCATTTTGAGTTTACCAATCTTTAATTAATCAAGTTACATGCTTGCTTGCCAAATTTTAGCTCAAAACGACAATCCGAACTCATACAATTGCATTTACGAAAATCAGGGACCATAATATAATGTTTCAAGACATTTTTAAACTTTGCAGAAAAATCCACAGTGAAGGTTTTGAAACCTTTGGGAAAGGTTTCGAAACTTTTTTCCAGTAACCAAAATTTCCCTCAAGGTTTTGAAACCATGGCCATGGTTTTGAAACCTGTTCGTATGGTTTCGAAACTTACCTACAGATTTGCAGAAAATGCATACTCGAAACACTTTAGGACCACATTACACATATCCACATTAGCCCTAAATACTCCAATACACACTTCAATTATACTTCAAACCTGTAACATGCTTGCAAAGACTTGCATAATGTTACCTTCTCAAAAGTACTGATTTTTATGCCTATTTTACAGTATCTTTGCTTATCTTTAAGCACATTTAGATGCATTTAGTTGTAAATTGCATGGATTTTTATAAGGAGTTTTGAATCTGGCTATGCCAGTGTGAAGGGTGGTTTGTTGGCATGATTGCAGGCACAATAGAGCAGAAAAGTGCATGAAGGGAACGATGAGAATGCTGGTAGCTGTTGGCAGCGAAGGATCGAAAATTGTCGAAGCACCGGTTGACAGAGAAGAGATATTTGATGCCAGGTCGAGTGGACGGTGAACCAAGATGACGTCAGCCCTATGATTCAAACGAAGGATAAGATGAGTACATCACTTATCCTCAAGCGTTCAAATTCAAATTCAAAGCTTATCCTAGGCCATTCTCATGCGCCTATTTAAAGGAACTCAAGCAAACACTTGAGGGAGATCGAGAATCAAATTAAGGAGGTTGCCTCAAGGAGACGTTCGACCAAGCTTGGCCGAGAGCCTAGATTTTGAAGCGCTGCATCGAGAGACCCCCTTCTCACCCATTCTCTTTGTTTTTTTTATTTAAGATGGTGATGTTGAGATACGATTATGGTCTTTGGTTGGAAACCCTCACCATGAACTAATTTAATAGTTGGTGAGGGATGATTGCGTTGAACGCTATTTTCTATGTTTAGCTTTTAATAATTGGAACTGCGATGGCATTGTTTTCCCTATCTGTCATGATCTTAATTGTATTCACAAATACATTGCCAAGCGAGAGCTGACTTTGTTGGCTTATTGAACCTTAATATATTATCCGACTTAGGGAACAACAGACAAATGCTAGATTCTAAGGCGAGATGCTTCGAGAGAAGATGTTCAAGTAGATGAACTCACTTCGAGAGTGAAATCTACCCCTTAGGACCAAAAGATTGGGACTTAATCAAATTAATTTATGAAAAAGCTGTTTTATAGAGATATAAAGGTTTCTGCATAGTTAATTCAAGGCATTGCCATCGAGAAAGGCAATGCTACTTTAGAATCTACTCGGAAAACAATGCCAGGACATGATTTATTAAAAGCTAGTATGACATGAATAGCATGAAAACCAGGAATCCCTTTCCAACACTCATCATGCATTTTAAAACTCTCCTTGCCAACATTGTTGTTTTCTTATTTCCTTCCTTTCACTTGTACTCAAAACTAACTTTAAAACAAACATACTTCCCTTTGACAAGTAGAACGAGCAAGCAATTTAAACTCTTGACCAATCATTCTAGGATCGATAACTCAGCTTACTATTGTATTACTTAGAAGATCGTGTATATTTGCATGCAAAAGACTCTTTCTTGGCACTATTTATTCATTACCAACACATTTTCACCCCTTTCCCAAGCTCTCTCACGAGTCCATCAATTTTTTGGCGCCGTTGCCAGGGATTGCAACAAAGTTTTATTGTTTTTGTTTTACTTGTTTGTGTTTTATTTTTCTTATCTGTTTTGATTGGTGTATGGCCAGGAACCGCCATACGGACTATCAACCATTTGGCCCTGAAATTGAACGAACCTACCACAGATTGAAGAGGAAAATCAGAGAGATGGCTCAAAACAGTAACGAAAGAGTAGAGGGTGTCTTTTTGCGCTGCGTGATATACTATAAATGATACGCAAATAGTGCAAGTATACACGTCGAACAAGTAATAAAGTGGTAAGTGAGTATCATCTCTAAAGGGATTGGAGGTGTTTTTAGGCAAGCTTAAGCACTAAAGTGTCACGAAATGTAAATGGAGAATGTTGTGGCAAATTAAGTCAAAGAGATGAATGTTGTAGCAAATCAGAGCGGAGATATAAATGCGATAGCAAATAAAGATAAAGGATAGCAAGCTGAAATCAGATAGACAAACATGTCCTCTTACGCGTACGAAACTCTCTTGGGAATGACTGACTGGGCTGTCAGGTTTACCTATGTTTTACCTCTCTACTAGGTTTTACCTCTCTAACTTAGTCTACGCTCGGCATGATTTACTTGAGATGCTCCTTAACTATCTCTAGCCAAGAAACTGGGAGAAGGAAATGCTACAGCAATACCTCTCAGCGTGAACTCTAACACTCCCCCTACCCTTAAAGGTCTATCCCTATTAGCCATTGAAACCCAACACTTATCTCTAAGGTGGATTAGAGTTGTGTCTATCAGCATCCAACTCCATTGTCTATGCAGGTTAAGGAAAGCTCTCTCGACCACTAACCTCAACTAACACCTAAGGAAAGGCCAACTCTCGAGGGCTCTTACAACCCTAAGCATATAACAACATAGACAAAGCATAGATATGAGCAAGAGATAAATAAACATTCATAAAAGAAAATAAAACATAGTTCATCCAACAGTCCTAGCCACCTAAATCAGTTCATGGCTGGGCAAATATCCAAAGTATCTTCGTTCATACAACCCATTTTTCCAGATATAAAATAAATTCTAAAGCAACAAAAAGAGAAGAGAAGAACTCCCAATCCGTGATGGACTTGCAGCGCCACGAACTGCCCTAGGCTTGCCGCCTCTCTCAAGGTCAGTAAGGTCAGACCCTTGGAGCTTTTACGATGGAGGACACCAAGTGGTGGAGGAAGAAGAAGAAAAGAGTCACCTTTAGCTTTCTCTCCCTAGCCTTTTTGTCACTTTTTCATGCTCTCCCTTTAATGAGGGTCTTGTGTCCTTTATATAGTGGAGGCTCCTAGGGTTTTGTGACCTAATGATTCTTTGAAGTCCTGGGAATATTCCCTATGTATGTGGGGCACAAACAGACAAAAGGGGGTTCGTACATGTGGGCGATCAGTGTGTGCATGTTACTTTGTATTTTTCCGCGCCTAGAATTTTTGTCCAATTTGCTATAGCATTTTTCCTTCCTTGCTTTGCTTCAGCATTAGACTGCCCAACACCATACCAAGAAACACCTTTCAAGCAACACCTAGTCTCATGAGATAAAGCCATACCACCAACAAGTAAAGATACATGCAACTATATGCTCTAAATGCACCTACATGCTATGAAATGACCTTGAGAACAAACAAATACTTAAGCAAAAAGGTGTAAAATATAAGCATTTTGACAAGTCATCACACCCCCAAACTTAAGCTATTACTTGTTCTCAAGCAATGAATAGAAAGAAACAAAGAAAATGATGTGTCAAAAATTTAGCTCGAGATAGATGCTATGGCAAAATTTCAACTCTAAAAAAGTAAGGCTTTAATATTGAAGACACAATTGAGATTTTAAGAATGTTTTCCTAGGGTGAGATCCTTTATTAGTGTGTGCGTGATTGCATACAATTTAGGCTTAATAGTGCTAGAAAAATTTCTTTATAAAACCCAAGTTCATCCTAGTGTTCGAAATATTTTAGCTTAAATTTTTACTCCCATAAGTGAACTATTTTTTAAGAGGGGTGTCAGCTCATCACAACTACCATCCCTCACTCTAGATGAATAGGGAGCAAACCTCTCATCCCCAAGCTAGTAGGTAGAGTCATCCCGTGATAACTTTTATTTACTCATTTGATATTGCTGCCATTTATTTAAGTTTGATTTCCAGGCAGTGCAACTCAAAGCGGAGTGTCCCTCTAAAATATGTCGTAGCATTTATTCACAGTTTGCTATATTCTATTTGGCACAAGGGAGATTAGCTAAGCTCTTTTTTTCACTTTTTTTACGAGCAAGCTCATTTTAGTTCAATTTCACAAAGATAAGCATAAGTTCTAAAAAAATATCTTTAACACTTTCAAACCTAAAAAGCATACAATCGTGTATCAGAACAAGGATTAAGAATCAAACCCTAGAATTTATTCTAGCAATCTCGATAGTCATACATCAATCCATAGCCATAAAAATATGTTCATCATTGGGTATCATTAACTTATTCATATAAATGTCATGAAGCTAAACAAAATGCCATAGCAAAATATTTGTTTCTACCTATTAATGAAATGCAAATGCCTAACTAAAAGGGCATTAACACCCCCAATCTTAAAGAGTGCAATGTCCTCAATGCAACAAGATGAAATGATATGCAACTAACTAAATGCAATGCAAGGTTAAGAAGTACCTCACTTTGTGGTGGTAGTGGTCTTTGTGTATTTGTGCTTGACTCTGGAAGACTTAAAGGAGGCGATTGGCGGGTCAGCCTCGTCTTGATCCAATGGAGGGGTATGCTCTTCTTCAGCTGGTGTTCCTTGGTTGGTGGAACTTGTGTCAGATTCGTTTCCCTCGACTGGTGTACTCCAAACTCGTCCGGCAGTGCGCTTGCTTCTTGTTCTCATCGATGGGTAGCGCTTGGAGTTTAGGCTGGTGATTGCGCTTGCATAGAATGTGCATGCTCATCATCCTCTGATCTAACTATCACTGGGTTGACAGGATCAATGGATGGTTCTTTTGTTGGGGCAACTTTGGTAGGTTTTGTTGTTCTCTTTCTTTTTCTGGGTAGTGGGCTTGTTGTAGCATCAATGTCTTGGTTCTGTGAGGAAGACTGAGTAGTAGTGAAGCTCTTGTTGGGGACTGGCGTCTTCTGGGTTCTAGGAGGAGGTTCCTTCGCATGGGCCTTTAGAGATTCTGGAAAGGCTGGGAAGTCTATGCTGATATGGGGTAGGATCTCCTTGAAGTAGTCATTCATAACAACATCTCTCTCCTTAACATACCCATACAAAACGGCCTAGTCTTCAAGCATCTTGTTCACATCCTCTCGGAGACGATTTGTTGAGGCAACTAGGGCAACAATTCTTGCTGCAACAAATGTTTTCGCACCTCCAGCTAGTGTCTATGCTGGAGCATCCTCATCGTATCCCTTGATAGAGGGGACCATTTCAGGTGTGATAGGACCTTTCCCTGAGTTTTTCGCATCAGCAATAGGATCTTCGAACACCCATTTCTCTCGATAGAGGGCCGTGATGAGGTTGGGAAAGATAAGTGGGCTAGACTTCCTTTTCAAATATGCATAAATCTCATCCACAATAATTTTTCCCACGTTAATAGACCTACCATTGAGAATAGAATGAAGGAGTAGGAGCCTTGGAATGTTCACCGTTGTCGTGTGAGAAGTGGGCATAAGCCTATTCTTGACAAAGTGGATCCAAAGTTTTGCCTCTGGCTTGATTCGCGCACGCTCCACTGCTTTGCTTGATGCGTCTAAGTTGGTGCCTTCAGAGCATAAGTCTTCGAGCACTTCCTTCACAGTTTGTGGGTCGGCGTTCTCGGCGAAAGGTGTGTGGTGATCCTTTGAAGTTTTCAAGCCAAAGAATTTGTTGATCTTGGCTGCAGTGAAATTGATTTGGTCTCCACGCACGTAGACACCGGACTGTGTAGGACTGGTCAAATGGGCATAGAACTCTTGAACAATGGGTATGCAAAAGTTATCAGGGTGATAGATGAAGGTAGCCCATTTGTGGTTTGTGACGACATCCAAGATGTCCTTGTCGAACCCTTGTTCTTCTTCAGTGGGGAACTTGAAGTCTTGCTCTAGTAGCAGTTTCCTATCTTGCAGGCCTTGAAATCTTTCCTTGGCCTTGTCATCCAAGAATTTCTTGATGACCACAGGCTTAGGTTGGGCACTTCCTGACGCACTTCCTACTCGCTTGCAACGCACCATTGTTAGGCAAAAAGAGGGTGAAGATTTATGAGATGGGAGAAAAGGTTTGGGTTAAGGTTTTTTTAGTTTTGAGCGGGTTGGAAAAGATGAAGTGGGACGGTCTTTTGTTTTGCTTTGTTTCGAAGTGATGAGAGAGGAAAGTAGTGGGAGTTGAGAGGAGGTAACTGACATGAATTGAAAGAGAGAGAGTCTTGGGGGTTTTTTGGGCGGCGTGTGTAAGGTAAGGACAAAAGGGGTTTTAAATGAAAAGGTGAAAAGTAGAAAAGAGAAAAGACCTAGGAAATAATTGCTAGGTTCTCTTTAAATGAAAAGGTGAAGAGGTTAATTAATTCCCCATCTTTTTGCCCTTTTTGAGCTGGCCTCCTCTTATGTTGAAAAAGCTTAATTGCTTATTCCTTATACCCTTATAAAACAAAGGACTGATGCACCGCTGCACCTTGACCTGCCATTTATGTCTTTGGGGTGCTAAGATGCAAGCAAACAAACCTGACATTAAGGCATAATGGAACAAACGAACAAATGGGATTAAAAACCTAGAGTACAAAATAAAAATAAAGATTAAACTACGTTATTTATGAACATGAAAACATAAAATTGCTGTAGCAAAATAGAAAAGAGGAGGTGGTGCAAACACTTAAGCATCATGGAGGATGAATGATGACTTATCGCGCAGGACTGGGGCTCTATTGTACAGCTTCAGACGTTGTCCATTGACCTTAAATACCGTATCATCATCAAGCTTTTTAATGTCCACCGCACCATGGGCATAGACCTTGTGAACTAGGAAAGGTCCTGACCATCGTGACTTCAGTTTCCCTGGGGAAAGCTTAAGTTTGGAGTTATAAAGGAGCACTTGTTCCCCTTATGAGAATTGCCGCGGCAAAAGATGTTTGTCGTGCCATTTCTTTGTTTTCTCCTTGTATAGGCGTGCATTCTCATAGACCTGCGATATGAACTCTTCCATCTCATTCAACTCTAACAACCTTCTTTCTCTAGCCAATTGTGCATCCATGTTAAGCTTCTTAATAGCCCAATAAGCTTTGTGCTCAAGTTCCACAGGTAGATGACAAGCTTTCCCATAAACAAGTTTGAATGGTGACATTCCCAACGGTGTTTTGTAGGCAGTACGATAGGCCCAAAGAGCTTCATCAAGCTTAGGAGACCAATCCTTCCTTTTAGGGTTAACCACCTTCTCAAGAATCTGCTTAATTTCTCTATTCGAGACTTCAGCTTGACCATTTGTCTAAGAATGATATGCTGTAGCAATCCTATGCCTCACACCATACCTCTGTAATGCTTTAGCAATCAGCTTGTTGTCAAAGTGGGTTCCTTCATCACTGATAATTGCTCGTGGTGCTCCAAATCTCGTGAAGATATTCTTGTGAAGGAACTTCATGACGATCTTGGAGTCATTCCTTGGAGTGGCAACTGGTTCAACCCATTTAGAGACGTAATCCACAGCCAAGAGGATGTATAAATCTCCATAAGATGAGGGAAATGGTTCCATGAAGTCTATTCCCCATACATCAAAGAGTTCAACCTCCAAGATTCCTTGCAAAGGCATTTCATGCCTCCTAGAAATGTTACCCGTCCTTTGGAAACAATCACATGATTGACAAAATGCGTGCACATCCTTGAAGAGAGTGGGCCAATAGATTCCCGACTGTAGGACCTTTGCAGCAGTCCTAGCTCCTCCAAAATGTCCGACACAAGGAGATGAATGACAATTAAAAAGTATGTCCTTGTGCTCTTCTTCGGGGACACGCCTTCTAATGACCTGGTCAGCGCCTTGCTTGAACAAATATGGTTCATCCCAAAAGTAGGATCTTGCTTCATGCTTGAATTTTCTTTGTCCCTGTCTATTCAGATCAGAAGGCAAAATACCACTAACGAGAAAGTTAACAATATCAGCATGCCATGGAATTGCTGCAGCATATAGTATTTTCTCATCAGGGAATTCCTCCTTAATTTCCATTTTATCATGCTTTTCACTATTGTTTTCTAGACTAGAAAGATGATCGGCTACTTGGTTTTCATACCTTTTTCTATCCCTAACTTCCAAATCGAATTCTTGCAAGAGTAATATCCACCTAATAAGTCTAGGTTTAGCATCCTTTCTGGTCACTAAGTATTTAATAGCCGAGTGATCGGTGTGAACAATGACTTTATTGCCTATTAAGTATGACCTAAACTTATCAAAGGCAAATACAACATCCAACAATTCTTTTGCAGTTGTGGTGTAATTAATTTGTGCATCACTCAATGTGCGACTAGTATAATAAATAACATGAAAGAGTTTACCTAGGCGTTGTTCAAGAGCTGCTCCTATTGCGTAGTCACTTGCATCACACATCAACTCAAAATGTGAGCTCCAATCAGGTGGGACAACAACATGTGCTGAAGTAAGTTTCTCCTTTAGTTTTTCGAAAGCGCTAAGGCATTTTTCATCGAATATTAAAGGCTGATTTTGTTGTAGCAAATTATACAGTGGCTTGGAGATCTTGGAGAAGTCCTTGATGGACCATCTATAGAAGCCAGCATGGCCCAAGAAACTTCTGATGCTCTTCACATTGGTGGGAGGAGGCAGCTTCTCAATCACCTCAATCTTTTCTCTATCAACCTCAATGCCATTCTTCGATATCTTGTGACCCAAAACAATTCCTTCGGTCACCATAAAATGACATTTTTCCCAATTAAGCACCAAATCAGCTTCCTCACATCGCTTTAGCACTTTGGCCAAATTTCCCAGGCATTAATCAAAATCTTCTATAGAGACTGAAAAATCGTCCATGAAGACTTCAAAAAATTCCTCAACCATATATGTGAATGTCGTCTTTTCTTGATCCTCAGGTGCTATAGCAATCTAATTGTACCCTGAGTATCTGTCAAGGAAACAATAGAATGCTTTGCCTGTCGATCTATCTAGCATTTGATCGATGAATGGGAGAGGGAAATGGTACTTCTTGGTAGCTTTGTTGAGCTTCCTATAGTCCATGCAAATCCTCCATCCCGTTACCGTCCTTCTTGGTAACAATGCATTCTCATCATTACTCACCACGGTGATGCCTCCCTTCTTAGGCACACATTGGATTGGACTAACCCATGAGTTGTTCGATATGGGATAGACTACACCAGCGTCAAGCCACTTGATTATCTCCTTCATCACCACCTTTTTCATGATGGGGTCGAGCCTTCTTTGGGGTTCACTGGAATTGCCGTGACAATCATCAAGCAGAATTTTGTGCATGCAAATAGTAGGGCTAATACCCTTTAAGTCAGCCATAGTCCAACCTAAAGCTCTTTTATGTTGCGATAGCATATTTATCAAACTAGCTTCTTGCTTAGGTGTAAGACTAGATGAAATTATCACAGGTAAAGTTTCATTACTACCCAAATAAGCATATTTAAGATGAGATGGCAAAGGGTTTAACTCTAATGTCGGAGCATGCTCAAGTGAAGGTTTAGGAGGAATAAATTCTGAAAAATCAAGAGGTTCAAAGTGTGTACCTGGTTTGGCTTCGAGCAGGCTTGATTGCTCCACCTCTTCAGATAATTCCTTGAATTCCTCATACTCGATCTCACAATATTCCATATTGTATTCCTCTTGCATCTGCTCATATTCATCCATTTCTAAAATATTGCTACAGCAAAAGTCTGAAGTCTCCCTTTTAGCTGTAGCATCCATTTATTAACACTCTTCATATTCGTCTACATATTTGAGAGTGTTGAAGACATTGATTGTCACCTCTTGATCAGCCACCCTCATGGTGAATTCAGCCTTTTTCACAATCTATCAGAATTCTACCGGTTGCTAGAAATGGTCGCCCCAAAATAATGGGTGTGTTATAATCCGCCTCACAATCAAGAATAAGGAAGTCAACTGGGAAGATAAACATGTCCACCTTTACCACTATATCTTCTACTCTTCCTTCTGAGCGTACATGAGATCGGTCGGCCAATTGCAAGATAACCGTAGTTGGCCTTACACTAGATCCAAGGTCACACAAGGCTTTTCCCACATAGTTATTACCTATTGAACACGATATAATAAAGCTGCCAGGATCCTGTCTCTTAGGAGGCAATTTACTCCACATAGAATAACATTCATTTGCTGTAGCAATTGTCGCATAACGCTCAACCTTTCTTTTCTTGGTGACGATGTCCTTGAGAAACTTAGCGTAAGTGGGCATCTGATCAATTGCTTCTAAGAATGGGACCTTAATATGCAGCTGGTCTAGAACATCGACGAATTTCCTAAACTTGAGATTCTCATTTTGTTTCTTCAATCGTTGAGGAAAGGGAGGTGGGGGTCTAACTTCTTCCTCTATCAATGCAGGTTTCTCTTTTGCCGTAGCATTTTCCCTTTCACCAATAGTTTCATTCACCAAATCCCCGCCCTTCTCCTTCTCAAAGGATGTTTCAGCTTGCAAATCTGGTTCCTCTTGCACTTCTTTAGGAGCAGAGTCTGCCTTCTTGTTTCCCCCAAACTTATCTTCAGTGTTAAGTTGGGTACCACTCCTCAATGTGAGAGCACTGCATTGCTCTTTTCCATTCTTCTTAGTGACTTCAGTATCACTAGGCAGATTTCCTTGAGGTCGCACATGTAATGCTTGAGCAATTTGACCTACTTGCGTTTCCAATGATCGCAAGGATGAACTGTGACTTTGCAACAAGGCTCCTTGATTTTTAATGGTCATGGAGTGATCTTAAAGCAATGTATTAGTAGATGCCATAAATTCCTTCGTAGATGTCATTAAATCCTTGAGTGTAGCTTCCAATGAATTGTTGTTTGATGAAGATGCAAAACCCTTGTTGTTTTGCGACGACATATTCTGCTATGGTCCGTGTGATTCTCTAAGATTCTACTGATTTGCGTTCCCATAACTGTTATTCCTTTGATTTCCCCAAGAGAGATTAGGATGCTGACGCCATCCAACATTATAGGTGTTCGAGTAGGGATTGTTATTCCGATTGGAATTCCCTACATAGTTAGCAGATTCTTGGTTGTCCGGGCACTCGCTCAAGTGGTGGTTTCCATTTCAAGAAGACAAGTTGATGCCACTCTTACTTCCTTCACCTCACTAGGCTTTTAGAGATTCTTTAGAATGGTCGTGATAGTGGTCAATTGGGCTGCTACTAAGGCATCCATGTCCGTATCACGTGATACTTGACTTTTCCTCCCCATCCCAAGTCTTGATGAGGGAAATTGATAATCGTTGTTGGCTATTCTATCAAGGATGTCAAAGGCTTCCTCGGGTGACTTGTCTAGCAATGTCCCATTTGCTGAGGCATCTAACATCATTCTGGTGGGAGCATTAACACCATTGTAGAATATAACCACTTGTGTCCAATCATGAAATCCGTGATTAGTGCACTAGCGCAATAATCCCTTAAATCTGTCCCAAAACTTATACATTGATTCGTCATCAGACTGACGAAAGGATGCAATGTCATTCCTCAACTGAGTGTTCATATTTGGTAGATTATACCACAACAAAAAGCTCTTGCACAAATCTGCCCATGTTTCCAATGATCTGGCTGGCACACCACTCAACTATTCTTGTGCTCGATCACGCAAAGAATAAGGAAAGAGTTTGAGTTTCAACACATCCTTAGGAACCCCATGTTGACGAAAAGAGTCACAAACTTTTAAGAAAGCACGAATGTGTTGTCTAGCATCTTCATGAGGTGAGCCTCCAAACTGACCAATTGAGTTCCACATGTTGAACATGACAAGTTTAAGCTCAAAGTGGGCTGCCTGAATTTTGGGAGCAACTATTCCTGAATTAAGATCATCCAAGACAGGATTTAGGTGATCTCTAATAGCTCTGGGTCTTGCTGGAGCATTTTGACCTTGATCTCCAATTACTGCAGCATGTTCCCCTTGATGCTGAGCTCCGCTCATGATTCTAATAGCTTCTTGTATACGTCTCTGCTGAGAAAATAGATGTTCAATTTCAGGAATATAAGGTAAGATAGGCTCACAATATCTCTTTTGGCGCATGCAATAGCACAATACCTAAAAAGACAAACAAAAAAAGCTAAGAAAATATATACAAAAACTAAAACAAAATAAACTAGTGCAAAGACTAAACCTAAAACAACCAATTACCAATCCCCGACAACGGCGCCAAAAACTTGTTTGTGTTGCGTGATATACTATAAATGATACGCAAATAGTGAAAGTATACACGTCGAACAAGTAATAAAGTGGTAAGTGGGTATTGTCTCCATAGGGATTGGAGGTGTTTTTAGGCAAGCTTAAGCACTCAAGTGTCACGAAATGTAAATGGAGAATGATGTGGCAAATTAAGTCAAAGAGATGAATGTTGTAGCAAATCAGAGCGGAGATATAAATGCAATAACAAATAAAGATAAAAGATAGCGAGCTGAAATCAGATAGACAAACAGGTCTTCTTACGCGTGCGAAACTCTCATAGGAATGACTGGCTGGGCTGTCAGGTTTACCTATGTTTTACCTCTCTACAAGGGTTTACCTCTCCGACTTAGTCTACGCTCGGAAGGATTTACTTAATATACTCCTTAACTATCTCTAGCAAGGAAACTAGGAGCATGAAATGCTACAACAATACCTCTCAGCGTGAACTCTAACACTCCCCCTACCCTTAAAGGTCTATCCCTATTAGCTGTTGAAACCCAACACTTATCTCTAAGGTGGATTAGAGTTGTGCCTCTCAGCATCAAACTCCATTGTCTATGCAGGTTAAGGAAATCTCTCTCGACCACTAACCTCAACTAACATCTAAGGAAAGGCCAACTCTCGAGGGCTCTTACAACCCTAAGCATATAAGAACATAGACAAAGCATAGATACGAGCAAGAGATAAATAAACATTCATAAAAGAAAATAAAACATAGTTCATCCAACAGCCCTAGCCACCTAAATCACTTCATGGTTGGGCAAATATCCGAAGTATCTTCGTTCATACAACCCATTTTTCCAAATATAAAATAAATGCTAAAGCAACAGAAAGGGAAGAGAAGAACTCCCAATCCGTGATGGACTTGAAGTGCTACAAACCACCCTAGGCTTGCCGCCTCTCTCAAGGTCAGCAAGGTCAGACCCTTGGAGCTTCTACGATGGAGGACACCAAGTGGTGGAGGGAGAAGAAGAAAAGAGCCACCTTTAGCTTCTCTCCCTAGCCTTTTTGTAACTTTTTCACGCTCTCCCTTTAATGAGGGTCTTGTGTCCTTTATATAGTGGAGGCTCCTAGGGTTTTGTGCCCTAATGATTCTTTGAAGTCCTAGGAATATTCCCTATGCATGTGGGGCACAAACAGACAAAAGGGGGTTTGCACATATGGGCAATCAGCGCGTGCGTGTTACTTTGTCTTTTTCTGCGCCTAGAATTGCTGTCCAATTTGCTATAGCATTTTTCCTTCCTTGCTTTGCTTCAGGATCAGCCTGCACAACACCATACCAATAAACACCTTTCATGCAACATCTAGTCTCATGAGATAAAGCCATACCACCAACTAGTAATGATACATGCAACTATATGCTCTAAATGCACCTACATGCTATGAAATGACCTCGAGAACAAACAAATACTTAAGCAAAAAGGTATAAAATATAAGCATTTTGACAAGTCATCAGTGTCCCACACAATCAAGGAGATCCACCTAAACACGGTGGGAATCCTTCCGTACCCATAGTGGACGATGCCATAGAGAGACCAATACGAGAACACTCGGCACCGAACATTGATAACCTCATCCCATGAGTGATTGGTGCCAAGGTAAGTGCATAAAATTTTGAACTTAAGCTGGTAATGATTCAAACTCTTTTGAATGTAGGCCAATTTGATGGAGCACTTATTGGAGACCCAAGGCAACACTTGAAGCAATTCTTGGCGATTTGCCAGCTATTTCAGCAGCCTAGAGTTTCAGAGGATATTGTGAAGCTGAAATTATTCACTTTTTCCATGAGAGATAGAGCCAGGACTTGGCTCAATTATTTTCCACATGGTTCTGTCACCTCATGAGGGGACCTATGCCAGAAGTTTCTGACGCATTTCCAGCCGCCAACACTCACTGCCAAGCTACGTGGTGAGATTATTACATTCAGACAAGCTAAGGATGAAACCTTATATGATGCTTGGGAAAGATTTAAAGATCTATTGAGAAGGTGTCCTATGCATGGATTTCCAAATTGGACCTAAATACAAACTTTCTACAATGGATTAAACGTACAAGTGAGGACAATTGTTGATGCTTCGACAATCGGTTCATTGCTTGACAAGAACTATACGGAGGCTATAGGTATCCTTGAGAGAATTTTAGTTAATGATTTTGAGTACCCCATTGCAAGGTCAGGTACCGAAAATAAAACCAATGGGAAAATGAAGGTTGATGAACTAACGTCCATCCATGCTGAGATTTCTAACCTCACTAGTATGTTGAGAACATTGCAAAAGAACAATGAGCCTCAAGAAGTGAAGGCATTGGGACCATTCTGCACCATCTGTGGAGAGAGCCACCATGTGGATGATTGCACTACAAACCCTGAGTCGATAAATTATGTTGGCAACATAAATCACAACTTTAATCCTAACTCAAACACTTATAATACAGGATGGAGACAACACTCGAACCTAGCTTGGGGGAATAAAGGATCCAACCAATACAATGCCCAACAACGGAACAACAATGCCCAACATCAATATAATACCATGCTAAGAGTCAATCAGAATGTTGTGCAGCGGGCACAAAATAATTTTCATGCAGGACAAGGGAACAACCAGGGGACTTTGACAGAATACATGGAAAGGAATGATGCCACTGTCCAGAGTTTGGCAGCTTTTATGCGAAACATGGAGGTCCATTGGGCAGATTACCAATGTACTCAACAATAGACCCCGAGGAGCTTTGCCAAGTGACACAGAAGACGCCAGGCAGAGGAACAATGAACAATGCAAAGCCGTAACACTTTAGAGTGGTAAGCAATGCAAAGCTGAGACATCCATCAACCATCTTGTTCATTATCAAAAGAAAGAGAAAAGACCAGTAGATGTACCACAAGAGCCAGATAACAAAAAAGAGGATGAAAGCATTGACAGCCATCAGACTAATGTCAATAAGCAGACTGATGCTAGCGAGCAAAATGGTGCCAAACAACAGTCTAATGCCAACAAACTTTTGGCAAAACCAACATATGTTTATCCACCTCCACCCTTTCTGTAAAGGTTACAGAAGCATAAACATGATCATCAATTTAAGCATTTCTTTGAAGTGCTAAAGCAATTGCAGATCAATATACCATTAGTGGAAGCACGCACTCGAGTAGATACCCAATTACGTGAAATTTGTAAAAGATGTCTTGTCCAAAAAAAAGAAAATTGGGAGACTTTGAGACTATAGCTCTTACCGAAGGATGCAGGGCCAGGATACTCAATCGGTTGCAACCAAAATTGAAAGATCCAAAGAGTTTCACTACTCCGTGCACCATTGGCAATAGATTCATGGGTATGACAATGTGCGGCCTGAGGGCTAGCATTAACTTGATGCCGATGTCGGTGTTCAAGAAGCTTGGCAATGAATCAAGGTCCACTGCCGTGACACTTCAGTTGGTGGATCGATCGTTCGCACATCCTAAGGGTAATATCGAGGATGTGTTGCTAAAGGTAGATAAATTCATATTTCCACCCGACTTTATTATTTTAAATTATGAAGCTGATCCTAATGTCCCAGTTATATTGGGAAGACCTTTCATTGCTACTTGTAGAGCTTTGATTGATGTACATAAAGGAGAATTAACAATGCGCATGAATGAGCAGCGAGTTACATTTAATTTGTTTCAAGCTTTGAAATGTGTAGATGAATCAGAAGAATGCCAAGAAGCTGATATGATGGAGTCCATTTTCAAGGTGGACATGGCACAATTGTGCCAAGAAATTAATGGTGATGTTAGCGAGACTGATAGTGAAGAAGAAATTTTTGAAGCCAAAGAAGTGAGCTATTTTGAGCCACTAGAGTGTGCTAGTAGAGAGATTAAGGCACCTAATCCATCAATAGAGGAATCACTAGAATTGGAGTTGAAACCATTGCCAGAACACCTCAAATATGTATATCTAGGTAAGCACTCAACTTTGTCAGTAATCATTGCTGCTGATCTAACCAATGGCAGGGAGGAAAGATTGTTGGAAGTTTTAAGTAAACACAAGCAAGCGTTGGGTTGGACCTTGGCACACATATGAGGTATTAGCCCAACCATATGCATGCACAAGATAAACCTAGAGGAATATCATGGAAAAACCATTGAAGGCCAAAGAAGACTGAATCCAAGCATGAAAGAAGTAGTCAAAAAAGAGATTATCAAGTGGCTGGATGCTGGGATAATCTATGCCATGTCTGATAGCTCGTAGGTTAGCCCAGTACAATGTGTGCCAAAGAAAGGTGACATGATCGTGGTTCAAAACAATAAGAACGAGTTAATCCCTTCCAGAACTATCATCGGATAGAGAGTGTGCAAAGATTATAGGAAGCTGAACAATGCCACCAAGAAGGACCACTTCTCGTTGCCCTTCATTGACTAAATGTTAGACAGATTGGCAGAGGATCAAGAGAAGACCACATTCACTTGTTCGTATGGTACATTCGCCTTTAGGAGGATGCCATTGGGTTTGTGCAATGCACCGACAACATTTCAATGTTGCATGATGTCTATCTTTTCAAACACGATTGAGTAAAACTTGGAAGTCTTTATGGATGACTTCTCGGTTTTTTGTAAGATATTTGATGAGTGTTTACAGATTTTAGAGCTTGTTTTGAAAAGATGCATAGAGACCAACTTGGTCTTGAATTGGGAGAAATGACACTTCATGGTGAATGAAGGCATAGTTCTAGGTCATAAAGTGACCGAGCGAGGTTTGGAAGTCGACAAGGCAAAAGAAGAGGTAATTAAATAGTTTCCACCGCCTACAAGTGTCAAAGGTATAAGAAGTTTTCTAGGTCATGCAGGTTTTTATTGCTGATTTATTGAAGACTTTTCTAAAATTTATAAACCTTTGTGCTCACTATTAGAACAGAATGCCACTTTTATGTTTGATGATGCTTGTTTGAGAGCTTTTTAGGAACTTAAGGAGAGACTGATCAATGCACCTATAGTCGTAGCACCATATTGGAGTAAGCCGTTTGAACTCATGTGTGATGCCAGCGGCTATGCCGTCGGAGCAATACTAGGACAACGACATTGAAAGGGTTTTCATGCCATATACTATTCCAGCCGTGTAATGCCCCGATTTTGGGCCTATATGTTTTACGAGTCAGGTTGGGCTGGTGGAATCGGTAATCAGTTGTTCGAATTATTAAAGGGTGGTTTAGGGAAAACAAGGTTTGGGATGGGATAAAACTATGATAAAAATTCCTAAAATCCTCTAAAATGATATTTAAGAGGTTGGTTAAATCAATTTTGCTAAACGGGTTTTCGAAAGTATACATTTAGATAGTGACCAAAATGTAAAGTTTTAAAGTTGAGGAAAAAGTTTGTTTTTCAAAAAGAGTCAAGATCTTAGAATCTTTAGGGGGCTAATTGGAAATTAATCCTTTTCTCTAATTTGGCATGTGTTTTAAATGGTTTAATAAATATTCAAATGGCATTAATTAAATTAATTAATGAGTTAGTTATTTTGGTTAAAATATTTTTGACGATCTTTTCATTCTCTCCTTTTCACTTCATCCAAACACTCTTTTTTTGCTCTCAAATTCCAGATTTTCTTCACTCTCAATTTCTCTCTTGATTTCTAACTTCATCTTTGTGATTTCTCTCAAATTCTTCAAGATTCTTGAAAGCTAAACTTTCCAAATTAGAAGAGAAGCAAGGATTGGAGGTAAAATTCATACTAACCCTCTAATCAAGGTTCTTTAATGAAATTCTAAAAATATTTGGCTCTTTATTCATGTTTTTAATTGAGGTTTTGTTATTTGTTTGATAAAATGGTGAAATCTTGTTAGAAAAGATGGTTTTAATGTGATTTTCAGAGTTGTGTTGATTGGTTTGTTTGAGATGATTTCTAAATGGGTTTTTAAAGATTTATGATGTTGAAATAGAGTCTTAATCATGTTAATCCCGAAATCCTTGAGATCCTTGGTTTTTAAGGTGTTTATAGTTGGATTTTGGGGGTGTAATGTGGAATCCGAGTTGCTTGAGGTATACGGATGATTTTAGGTTGCTTTTGGATGTTGATTGATGCCTAAAATGTATTGGATGTGTTGGTAGATGGTTGGGCTGAGTTTAGAGATCAATCAATTGATTTTTCGGTTGTTTCGATTGGGTAAATTGGTGCTTTAGAGCAGGGCTGCGGGTTTCCTTTAGAGTGCTGGTGTTTTGGATGCATTTTAATGAATTGAACCCTTGTTTTAATGTGTTGAAAATAGGGGATAGTGTTCCGGAAAAAACACAAAGTGATTTTGGAGGCTTTGGACGGGTGATTGTTGTGTCAGCTAGGGGTGTTCAAACTTCGGTTAAAACCGAATTAACCAAACCGAACCGAAATTTTTTCGGTTAATCGGTCGGTTAATTTTAGGTTTGGTCGGTTAACGGTTAATGATTTTTTCAAACTTCGGTTATCGGTTAATTCGGTTCGAAATCGGTTAATTAACCGAATTAACCGATTTAACCGAAATTTTTATATATTACATATTTCATAAATTTATTTTTAGTCACTGAATTTTTTAAAATTATAAAATAGTCATTAAAATTTTTAATATATTATAAAATGGTCATTAAACTTTATCAAATTAGCGAAAAATGATTTATCAATAATTTATAACGTGCAAGTTAATGACTATTTTGTAATAGTTCGATAAGTTTAATGGTTATTTTATAATTTTTGAAAGTTTAGTGACCAAAAAGATTATTTTAAAATAGTTTAGTGACCATTTGGGTGATTTACCCAAAATTTTCTAACAAATTTCGGTTAATTCGAAAACCGACCGAATTAACCGAACTTTTTTCGGTTTGGTTAAAATTTTTCGAAAATTTTCGGTTCGGTTAACGGTTAACATGAAAAAAAAATCGGTTAATGAAATTTTGGAAGTTCGGTTCGGTCGGTTAACCGAACCGACCGATTGAACACCCCTAGCGTCAGCAAGAGTGGTTTCGCAAGTCAGTGAGTGGAACTTGGTTTTCCAGCATGGAAACGTTTTAGAAAAGTTTTTGGGAACTTAGTAAGAGCTTGAAACGCTTTACTAAGTTTGGAAGTAAGTAAAGTGAATTTCTCTCCCGCATTGTGCTAGTTTGAGCCTTTGGTTGCACTTGATTTTAAATGCGTTTACCTACTATTTTAAAGCATGTTTTGAGTATATAAAATGTGTTTGATGATGCCATGTGGTTTAAGGATGCACTAGGTAAGTTATCCTTGTATGCATGTGTTGATGCATGAGTTTTGAAGCATGATTTAATGCTTGAGTTATGAATTATCATGAATGCTTTGTAAAAACAGTGAGGTATGCATGAAATGTGGATTATATTGGCAAGTGATGTTGAATAAAGGGTTTTGTAAATGAAATCGGATATAGTTAGCCGGCTATAGGATTGAGTGCATTATAAACAAGTCGCCTTGGATGTTGAGGGGTTATGATTGTACCGAAAACTCCATCCAAGTACCCCTAACGATTGAGGATTGTTTAAAGTTGCAACGGTTGAGGGTAGCTCCCGGGTGTGAACCTTGTGCGTGTTCCATCTCTCGTGAGTGGGTTATACATCTACCGATGAGTGGTGTTGTGGGGTTGTAATTTCACCGAATACTCCACCACGGGTGTCACAACGGTGGAGGGTTGCTCCCGAGTTTGAGCTTTGAGATGCTGATAGAGTGTATGAAGGGTTTGGGACAACCCTTGGTAATCCGTGTATCCAATATGTTTTTGAGAATGTTATTAATCACTTGTGAGCCAATATAATGGAAAGAGATGTTATGGAAAATGTTGTTGATGCATATTATGAAAAATGCATGTTTTATTTTAAGCTTAGCATAATGATGTTTATGCTTGGAAGGCTTGATATTTGTGTAGTAATGGGTTGATTGCTGGAAAATATGTGGTTCATGTTGCATGCTGATTTTGATGATAAAGTGCATGTTTTTTTTTCAAAGGAGGCATGATGGCTTTGAAAAGGGTGAAAAATGGTTTTGTGTATTGATGATGTTTTTGGTTTTGAGCAATCCTCACTAAGCTTGTATGCTTATGCTCTCTCTGTTCATCAATGCAGATAGTTAGGAGTTTAGAGGAAACAACAACAAGGGACCTTTCCAAGAGACTTCTTTAAACGTATGTTGAGGTTTTAAACTAGTGTAAAAAAGGCAAAGGGGGTGTCTATTGTTATAAATGTTGGTTGTTTGATAATTTCTGGTTTGGTGCAAGTTTAATATGCGTATTTGGTTATGTAATGGCCAATTAAGTGTTGGTTTATGCTTGGAGTCGAGATTTGAACCTTTTGGTGCTTGTTCCTTAGAATGCATGCCTTTAGATCTCTTTGATAATGCTAATGATGCTATGATGATATTTCTGCCATGAACCCTTGATTGTTGAATTGTATTTGAGTTGCAAGCATGTTTAGTCATATGTTGGGTTAGTTTCGGATGGTTAAAATCGAGTTAAAACAGCAAATTAAAGCGTTTCAGGCCCAGGTGTTTCAAAACGTCCTCGATCGTTTCGAAACGAGGACTTGAAGATGCTTTGAGGTTTCGAAACGGTGATACATGTTTCGATACATTTTCCCTCTGTGAAAACCCTATTCTGAAACGGGTCTAAGGTGGTTTCAAAACGATCTCGTGTTTTGAAACGGGTATCACTGTTTCGATACGCCCGTTTTGATACGGGGCCCACTGTTTCGAAATGAGTGGTTGTTATTTCAGTTTTTAGAATATTCTGAGTTTCTGTTTCTATACGTTTTAGTCCTTGTTGGTCTTACTTGTAATTAAATGAGTTCCAATGGTTATCTTGAACTGAGTTTTTACAGAGAAGCATGTAATGAACCTAATTAAAGGTTGGTAATCTTAATTTGGTAAAAACCCCTACTAATTGTCAAATTTATGAAATGGTCCCTAAACCCAAAATCGATGTTAATCGTTGAGCGTTCGTGTTGTCGTTTGATCCGCTGCTTTGATTGAACACATAGAAGCCTAACTTGCATCTAGAAAAGATAAAAAGAAAAAAAGGGTCGTTTATTGAGGTAAACTTTCTCGGTTTACTTCAATATTCCCCGTGTTAATCATTCGGTTCGGTCTACCGGCTAGGCCGGGTCGAGGGGGTTACAAGCCGAACTTTGAGTGAAGCACAACTCAATTACACCATAACGGAGAGAGAATTTCTAGATGTTGTATTTTCTTTTGACAAATTTAGATTTTATCTGGTTGGAAATAAGGTTGTTGTGTATACAGATCACTCGACACTAAAGTACCTTTTGGAAAAGAACGATGCCAAACCCAGATTAATCTGGTTGACACTTCTACTACAAGAGTTTGACCTTGAGATCCGAGATAAAAAAAGAAGTGAGAATTTAATGGCTGATAACTTATCTCCGCTAGAATATCACTGTGAAAATGTTAAGACAGCTGTCATACGTAATAAATTTCCTGACAAACATTTGGTTGCAGTTTCTGTTGTGCCATGGTACGCAGATATAGTAAAGTATTTGGTAAGCAACATTCTGCCACCATATTTGGCATACAATGGCAAAAAAGATTTCTTCAAGAAGTTAGGCATTACTACCGGGACGAGCTGATTCTATTCAAATAGTGTGTCGACCAAGTCATAAGGCGATGTGTGCTAGAAGAGGAGCAGTATAACATCTTGCATTTATGCCATACCGCTCCTTATGAAGGACATTTTCCCGTAATGAAGACTGCTGCCGAAGTGCTACAGTCCAGATTCTTTTAGCCCACACTATACAAAGACGCCCACAATTATAAAAAGGCATGTGACCAGTGCTAACAGACGGGGAACATCTCTGGCAGACATCAATTGTCGCTCTAAAACATTATGCCCGTGGAATTATTTGATGTATGGGAGATATACTTTATGGGTCCATTTCCCCCCATCATTTGGTAACTTGTATATTCTTGTAGCTGCGGATTACGTATCCAAATGTGTAGAGGCTGTGGCATTGCCAACAAACGATGCCAATGTCGTTGCCAAAGTTTTGCACAAACACATTTTTACTCCGATTTGGTGCCCCTATAATGATTATTCATGATGAGGGTACCCATTTTAAGTGTAAACTAATCTCTAGAGTTTTGTGCAGATATGGAATCCAGCAAAGGATTACCACGGCATACCATCATCAAACAAACAGGCAAGCTGAGATTTCCAACAAGGCGATCAAGAATATGCTTGAAAAAACTGTGAATCCATCAAGGAATGACTGATCTTTGAGACTAGATGAATCCTTGTGGGCTTACAAAACATCATTTAAAACTCCATTGAGCACTTCGCCATTTAAACTCGTGTTTGAAAAAGCATGCCATCTTCTAGCAAAGATGGAGCATCGTGCATATTGAACTAGTAAATCGCTTGATATGGCGTGGAGAGCTGCTAGAGAAAAGTGGTTACTAGACCTATACGAGTTGGAAGAGTTCATGTCAGAAGCCTATGAGAATGACAAGAGAATCATGACAAGACAGTTTGAAGCAGGCCATCGTGTTATGTTGTTTAACTCGAGGCTTAAATTATTTTCAGGGAAGCTTAAGTCAAGATGGTTAGGCCCATTCGAACTTTTAAAGCCATATGTTCATGGAGCAGTGGACATAAAAAAATTGAAGACATGAGAAATTTTCGAGGTAAACGCTAAACGTTTAAAGCACTATTAGGAAGATAATCAGCAGAATGCCAAGGAGGTTATCCTCTTGGCAGAGGTACCATAACATCATCATGGTTTAGTTCTTTTTGTAAATATTAGGATTAGAGGTTTTTCTTTTTTTAGTAGTTTCTTTATATGTTTATTTTCCTTTTAGTTTTTAATTTTTCTTTTACTGCATTGAATGGTTTTCATTTAGTGTGTGCAGATTCAGGAATCACGCCAAAGCAGAAGGGAGCATGACACGAGCGCGAGTAAAGAGAATTTTGTGTTCTAGTAATACTGCCAATGCCCAGCTTGGCATGCGACGAAAGTAATTTGGGAAGAAGTGATTTACCCTAGCTTGCTCACTAAGTAAGAGAGTGAAACCCTAGCAGCCCAATTGACCGGATAAGTTGAGTTTAAATTCAACTTAAACCATTATAACTTTCCATCGTTATCTCTCTTACCCTTTCCTATCACCTATCACCTATCACCTTATTAAATCACCTTTTTTATCTTCCCCAAACACGTTACTTACCATCATTACCCTCTTTAATTCAAACACTCATTAAACCCCATTACACACTCAACCTTCACTTCATCTACCCTAGCCATTCATCACCCTTTCACTTTCTTCTTTCTTTCTCCAAGCAAGAAACAAAGAAACACAATCTTCCCTCTCTTTTTCAATAGTCGAACAAATCTTTTCAAGCTTTCATGGCTTCTTCATCGACCCCTTTCAAAACTTTCTTCAATGAGGAGATACGCAAGAAATATGAAGAGCACTTTGCTTCGAAGACGTTTATTCATGAGAAGAATTTTGACTTCAAGAATGAGAAAAATCTAGGCTTTACCCCAGAATTCATGGATGTCGTAACCAAGCATAAGTGTTGGTTGTTTTTCCAAAAAAGGGTGGCCTCTTTCCCAACATTGTTTGAAAGTTCTACGTGCATCTCACGACTAAGTCCAATCCATTCTTGATGATCCGAGGGGCTTGTGTGAGGTTTGATGAAGGTTCTATCAACACTATGTTTTAGTTGGAGGAGGAAGATGAGCATGAGAAATTTGTTGCCACCATGACAGATGCCAAGAGAAAGAAAATATTTGGAGATCTTTGTGAAATAGGCACTGAGTGGATTGTGTCCTCAAAAGGGCACCAAACCGTCAAGAGATTGGTCCTCACATCTCAGGCAAAGGGTTGGAATAATTTTCTTAAGGCGAACATCATGCCGACGACACACAACAAGACGGTGTCCGAGGAGAGGCTGGCACTACTGCACTCCATTCTTATGTGGCGAATTATCAACATTGACAGGATTTTAATCAATGAAACATACAAGTGTGCTGATAAATCAACTGGTGGATTGTTCTTTCCGTTGTAAATATCTAATATTTGTATACATCACAACGTGCCCAAGACCGATATGGACATAGCTCTAATCGTCAAAGGCACCACCATCACACCGACCGCTTGGAAGAACCTTACTACCATTGACTCTAACAACAAAGGTAAAGGCAAGGCATCCACGATGACACCTAAGGCTAAAGCACCTAAGGTTTAGTCTGGAGCTTCGATGCTAGAGGACGCAATGACATTGCTCGGCCAGATCTACCACTGTCCAGAGTTGATTCTCCAAAAGTTGGAATGGGCTGAGGACCAGAGGAAGAAGCTATGCCACTACACCATGCAAGGGATGTAGCCATCAATGAGGCTTTTGTGACTATGTCTCCAGGAGTCATGCTCGCGTTCCCTGCCTTCCCGATAGGGCTCTTTTTCGATTGCAGTGCCATGCCAGCCAGTCCAGTTCATAGCCCAGTTCACAGTCCTATCTATAGCTCAGTTCACAGTCTCGTACCGTCTGATGCCATTGAACCTATTTCCCATGTTCCAATTGAATCTGCCAAGACTGACACTACCATTGAATCTGCTGAGGGTGTCCAGGAGAATTTTTTGCCCCTGTTGAATGTGTCGCCACTCTTACCACATCGGAGCTGGTGCAGATTGTTAAGAAAATCCCTGCATCCACTACCGCCTCGAAGCTAGCCATTACGAGAGTGAAACACAAAGCCCCTGGTCGTCGAAGCTTTGTTAAGAGGAAAACCCGCGTCACACATGAGGAAGCCACACGAGAGGAAGCCTCTAAAGGGGAGTCTTCTTCTTCTTAAACTCCTTCACATTCAATTCCATTGCATTTTCATGTTCATGCATTTTATTTTTCTATTTTTAATTGTATATATGTGTTGTTTTCATGCATTGAGGATAGTGCACATCTTTGGTTTAGGGGTGTGCGTTGACTCACATTTATGCCATGCCATGCATTTCATGTTTTCATTTCTGTTGTCATGCCATGTATGCCATATAGATTAGCTTTGCATGCCTAACCATAAAAAAAGAAAAAGAAAACTTTTCCTCGATTTACTTTTGAAGAATGTTAACACTTTGTTTGGCAAGCTTAATTTGATCGAGATGGCTGTCCGATGAAGAAATTAATCTTTAGTCACCTATGCCAGCAGAATAGCAATGCCAAGTCGCTTGGCAATTGATCTCTAGTTTAGGGAATTGAACTTTCACTTAACACGTGTATGCATCTAGTTCCCAAGCAAACATAGAATTTTTTAAACTAAGCTCAGAATAAAAAAGATTTTTGGTGCCATGGTAAAAGAAACAAATAAGGCAACAATGTTTTGCCAAGGCAAGAAAAATAAATTGAACTCTCCTCTACCTTAGGGATAGTAAGTTACTTAGGGCTTCTTAGTTTGCTCCCTCTTAGTTCTGAAGTCCAAAACTTTAGGGTATGAGTTGAAGAGAAATCTTAGTGATATTTGGATTACCGTGAGGGTACGCGGTATGCTCCCTCTTATTTCTCACGCCAAACAATGTCACAAAGCAATCTTAAATTAATGGCAACAAAACCCTTGGAAGGAATAAAAAAAGAAGAAGAAAAAAAAATAAAATCTAAATTTAGGTAGTAAAATTGACTAAGCGAGTAAAAGGATACTTATGCATATTACCTACACATCATGCACTTTTTATGCCCTTAAACTAGAGTTATATTGTTGCACTTGAATTTCCTATCTGCTTGGCATAGCACTGGGGTACCTGAGGACAGAAATAGAGCCAACTTCTTCTTGCCAGAACTTGTTGGCATTCCAACCAAAATTTTGCTGAGGTGCTATTTTCACAATATATTTTATTTTTCTTAGTTTTTTGCATTGCTTGAGGACAAGCAATGATTTAGGTTTGGAGGAGTGTTACCTCCTCAAAAGTACTGATTTTTATGCCTATTTTAGAGTATCTTTGCTTATCTTTGAGCATATTTAGATGCATTTAGTTGTAAATTGCATGCATTTGAATAAGGAGTTTTGAATATGGCAATTCCAGTGTGAAGGGTGGTTTGTTAGCATGATTGTAGGCACAATAGAGCAGAATAGCACAGGAAGAGAATGATGAGAATGTCGGTAGCTATTGGCATCGAAAGACAAAAAATTGCCGAAGCACCGGTTGGCAGAGAATAGATGTTTGATGCCAGGTCGAGTGGACGGTGAACTAATGATGACGTCAGCCCTAGGATTCAAATAAAGGATAAGATGAGCACATCCTTTATCCTCGAGCATTCAAATTCAAAGATTATCCTAGGCCATTTTCATACGCCTCTTTAAAGGAACTCAAGCAAACACTTGAGGGAGATCAAGAATCAAATTGAGGAGGCTGCACCAAGGAGACGTTCGACCAAGCTTGACCAAGAGCCTGGATTTTGAAGGGCTACATCGAGAGACCCCCTTCTCACCCATTCTCTTCGTTTAAGTTATTTTTATTTTTATTTAAGATGGTGATGCTAAGATACGATTATGGTTTTTGGTTGGAAACCCTCACCATGAACTAATTTAATAGTTGGTGAGGGATGGTTGCGTTGAACGTTATTTTCTATGTTTATCTTTTAATAATTGGAATTACGATGGCATTATTTTCCCTATTTGGCATGATCTTAATTGTTTTCACAAATACAATACCAAGCGAGAGCTGACTTTGTTGGCTTATTGAACCTTAATATCTTAACCGACTTAGGGAACAACGAACAAATGCTAGATTCCAAGGAGAGATGCTTCGAGAGAAGATGTTCAAGTAGATGAACTCCATTCGGGAGTGAAACCTACCCCTTAGGAGCAAAAGATTGGGACTTAATCAAATTAATTTCTGAAAAAGTTGTTTTTATAGAGATATAATGGTTTCTGCATAGTTAATCCAGGGCATTGCCATCGAGAGAGGCAATGCTACTTTAGAATCTGCTCGGCAAACAATGCCAAGACATGATTTATTAAAAGCTGGCATGGTATGAATAGCATGAAAATCAGGCATCCTTTGCCGACACTCATCATACATTTTAAAACACTCCTTGCCAACATTGTTGTTTTCTTATTTCCTTCCTTTCACTTGTTCTCAAAACCAACTAAACATACTTCCCTTTGACAAGTAAAACGAGCAAGCAATTTAAACTCTTGACCAATCCTTTTGGGATTGATAACTCAGCTTACCGTTGTATTACTTGGAAGACTGTGAATACTTGCACGCAAAAGACTCTTTCTTGGCACTATTTATTCATTACCAACACATTTTTACCCCATTTGTCAACCTCTCTCACAAGTCCAACACATAACAATTTACATTTCAATTCAAATTCAATAACATAAACTAGAGGCATGCTTCCTAATTTTCATCCAACTCGTCACTCAAATAGAGATTCAAGGCACAATTCAGCATTGGCATATCATCTATAGTCTACGGACCTCATTTCAAACATGCTTGACCCATTTAAGCATATGCATAAACAATCATATCTCATATGCAGAACCATATAACCTTTCAAACATCAAACACGTTTAAGCACACTATCATCAATCATGCTTCAATCCAACAACAAAATCGAACAAGTAAAGCCCTACACAACTCCACAACAACCACATAAAATTGCATCATGTCACAACCACTTTTAGGAGGCTTCGACGTTTTGGAAAAACACTTTTAAAATTAACGGAGTCGCCACCAATCTTTTTTTTGAAAAAAAAGTGTGGTTGGATCACTTTTAAAAAATAGGGTTATTTTAATAAAATGTTTTTGGTTTAAAAAAAAACAACCGTTTTGGTCAGCGAAAAACAAGAAAACAGGTTCGGGGGTCGGTTACGCGTGGGGAAGGGTTAGCACCCCATGACGCCCAAAATTGGTACCTAATTGGTTTCAAAATCGTTTTAATAATTAGAATTTGCAAGTTCAAAAAGGTTCGACTTTACTTGTCCGTTTAATGAATATTAGTATATTTTAACGACCTTATCGCCCGGGAGATGAACTTTAATCACCGCCAACATTTCTGGCGCTAACACGTCATTCTCGTTTGATAACACGCCGCATTAAATTAAGTTTTTACTTTTCAAGCAACAAAAAAATTAGTGTGTTGAGCATTTTTATTTAATTCTAAGTTTGATTATTAAAGCCCTAAAAACATATAAGTCTTTTATTTCTAATTTAAGGTTTGAGTATGCTTAAGTGTATTTTATTTTTATGAAGAACATTTTTCAACAAACAGGTCTCTATCTAAGCTTTAGTCTCTAATCCTAAGTTTTCACCTATTTCTAAAACAAGCAAGAAAACTTTTATTCTTTTTGAATTTTTAACCTTTTTATTATTCCTTTTTAAAAAAAACTTTTATTTATTTTTTACTTCTTTTTATTATTTTCTAAGCCAAAACTCTTTTTTACACTTTTTATGTTTTTTACCATTTCTTTGATTTCTTTTTTAAAAGCGTTTTCACCCTTTTTTTTAATTCATATCCATTTTTACCATTCTTAAGTTTTTTCTTTTAAAACAACCCATTTTCAAAATAAACTTTATTCTTCCTAAGAACTCTTTTTTTAAAAAAACGTTTTTCCCTTTTCAAAATTTATTTAAATTCTAGACTTTCAACTTTTATAAAAAAAAAACCTTTTTATTTTCTTTTTTCTTGAAAAAAGAACTTATTCCTTTTTTCCTATTTTTCTTAAGAAAACATTTTTATTATTTTTTCTATAAATCATTTTTGCACACCTATTGTTAAAAACTATATTTCACAAAAATCTTTTTTATTAACTAAAATCAAGCCCTTTATTATCTAACACCTCACATTATTATTTCTTCTAATTATATCCTTAATTTCAAGTTTTTCAAATTAACCACATTTATTCATTTTTATTTCTTGCATTTAAAATTTAAACACCTTTGAAATTATTTTCTATATTCCTAAAGATCAAACGAAATTTAAAACAAAAAATTACCGGAATCGTGAACGGTTTTCCAACCTCAAGAAAGCAACCTAAAAATCACAAACAACACAAGCAAAAAAACACCAAAATTCAACCAAGAACAAACAATAAAATAAACATAAAAATAAACAAAGAAAAGATAGAAAATTTACCGAGAAATCGACGAACGATGAACTCGAATTCAAGCTTCACCTCGAGAGATAGACCATTCCTTATGATGCCTTCGAAAGATGGTCGTTCCCTAGGTACAGATGGGGGTAGTGATTAAGAGAGTAAGCCTTAGCCAATAGTGACAATTAGAGTAGTGTGTGATAACCTTCGAGAGAGGGTCATTGCTTTAGCATTAGCTAGGGGGAGTGATCAAAAGAACTAGCCTTGGATCTTCATAAACAATGGAGTAACCACCAAGGGGAAGGACTCCAACCTGCCTTAGAGATAAGTGATAGGTTTAAACGGCTAAGAGGGATAGAGATTAGGATAGTAAAGTGTTGGAGTTAAGCCGAGAGGTATTGCTGTAGCATTTTAGTCTCCCGGCCTTCTTGCTAGAGATAGTTTAGAAGCAGCCTAAGTAAATCCCGCCGAGCATAGTGAGAGAACTAGGATTCGTTAGCAGTGTTAAGAGGTTTTAGAGGATTATCCTTCAGGAGCCAGCCAGCCATTCCATAGAGAGCTTCATATCCGAGAGAGGACTTGTCTGCAATTGATTATCTCTTCTCTGTTTGCTTGTTTTGCTACTGCACTTTTCCCATCCTTCATTCTGCCTCAGCATACTCATATTACAATTTGGTTACTATAGCAATTTGGATACGAAAATTGTGTTCACCTCCAATCCTTGTGGAGACGATACTCACTCATCACTTTATTACTCGTTTGACGTGTATACTTGCACCATTTGCGTATCATTTAGTCACTGCACGAACGCAACAGCACTCCACCCAGATAAGTTTGCATAAGCAGGGAAATCATTAATAGTCCACAATTAAGTTGCACGCAAATTAAAGTTCTCCTTCTTCAACACATCATATGCTTCGACACTCACCCATAATTGTTTCAACTCCTCAATAAGAGGTTGCATGTAGATGTCAATATCATTCCCGGGACCTTTCTCACCTGGGATTATCATGGATAAGATAAAGGATGATTGTTTCATACAAATCCATAGAGGCAAATTGTAGGGAACAAGCACAACAGGCCAAGTATTGTACGAAGTACTCATGGTTTTAAAAAGGATTAAACCCATCAGATGCAAGACCGAACTTAACATTTCGAGGATCTCCTGCAAAAACTTGGAAATTTTTGGTCAAATGTCTTCCAAGCTAAACAATTCGCAGGATGCCTTAATAGTCCATTATATGTTCTTCCATCGTGATGCCACCTCATAGAATCAACAGTCTTTGAAGACATAAAAAGTCTTTGAAGCCTGGGTATTAGAGGAAAATATCGCAAAATCTTTACTGGCTTCTTTCTTGATCATGTTGCAACTTCGTCCTCACTTACATTTTGTGTGTCCCCATTCATCCACCGAGATTTACCGCATACATGACAGGACTCCTGGTTTTTTCAATCACCCCAATACAACATGCAATCATTCGGGCAACTATGGATTTTCTCATAACTAAGGGCCAAATTCTTTATCATTTTTTCATATATTTTTCAGATTGAGAATTTTTGCAAAATGAGACATTTCTCTCAAAAACTCTAATAATTGCGTAAAAGAGTTACTAGTCCACCCTCTCAAGAATTTTTAAGTGGAAAAGACGAATGCAAAAGGAGAGTTTCGAATATTTTGATCCCTTATAAAGTGGTTCATTCATTTCATTAAGCAAATTGTAAAACTTTGTCTCTTCTCCATTTGGCTCTTCATCACATCCACTTCTTCCCATCTCGGTGAAATCATTAACACCAATATCACAATCATCTTCTCTAACAGATTAATGGTAATCAGGCATATTAAATGCATCTCACAACATACCCTCCATGTCATCTTCTCTAAGTGATCCACGATGAGAATTAGGATCATAAGTTGGATTACTCGTGGAAGAAGCTCTATGAGATGTCAACTCTCCATGGAATACCCATTTTCTATAACCCGAAGCAAAGCCAAAAACAACAAGATGTTCATGTACAGCTTCACGAATGTGCCAATTAATGTTAACACACTTCTTACAGGGGCAAAGAATCATATTCTCTTAGCTTGCATCCGCAAAAGCTAAATTTAGAAAAGTTTCTACTCCATTTCGATAGTCGGCGTTTACCATTGGCAAATTCATCCAACTCCTATCCATTTTATATTTATGTAATATTTATTTCACATGTTAATTGCTAATATTGTAGATTCAAATTTATAAACTACCTATCAGTCATACTTGAAGGTTGAAAAGAGATGTAACTATTATATTACCAATTAAGTAAAAACCAAGTCAAATATGTAAACTACCTATCAGTCATACTTGAAGGATGAAAAGAGATATAACTATTACATTATCAATTAAATAAAAACCAAGTTAAATATATAAACAACCAAGTTAAATATATAAACTACATATCAATCATACTTAATTCACTTGACCAAATCATGAAATTTCAAGAGAAAATTACATGTTGGGGAAAGTTACCTTATTTAGTTTACTTAAAAAAAGTTGAGATACTTGAAATAAGAATTGCCAACTTCTCCTTCACTGTCAGACCTCAGAATGGATAATTCACTGGAATACAAATATTTAAATTTACTTTAGAATTTTGAATACACTGATAAAATCATACATGAGAGCATAGGGTTTAAGAACAATTTGTTCTCTTCTTTCATTATGAATTGTATGAATATTGTCCCAAATGGAAGAAAGTACAAAATTTATGGAAGACTAATGATCCACAAGGGACAATTCTAGTGCAAGCAACAGGTTCTAGAGCATGGGTGTCAAGGATGTAGAGACCATCAGACTCATGCCCTTTACCAATAATCTTCTTTGTCAAAAGATTCTAAACACACAATAACCAGGAAAAAATGAGACACAACAATTAAGGGTACGTGTAAGTTTACTAACTGACATCAGGTTAAAAGATAAATGCGGTAAACTCAAAACAGAGGACAAAGTAAGAGAGGGAGTGGGGTACGAAGTGCCATCCAGAGCCAACAACAGAAGATGTGGAACCATTGGCTAAAGTAACAAGATTGATAGAAGGATGGGTTGTAAAATGAGAAAGAAGATTGGGGTTACCTGTCATGTGGTCTGTTTCACCAGAATCAATGACCCATTTGGAAGAGGTGGAAACAAGACATGTATTGGGTTTACCTGACTCAACAAGGGCAGAAACATGACCGGAAGGATGCTTTACAGTGTCTTGAAGGTGAAGAAGCTTGACATACTCATCCGCAGATATCGTAACAGCTGGTGAAGAAGTGTCTACACTAGAAGCAACATGAGCAGACGAAGCTTTCTTAAATTGTAGCTTCCGGCAATAACGCTTGGTATGTCCCGGTTTGTGACAGTAATGATAGATAACTGCACTGTGATCCTGACCACGAACTCCAAACTGTGGATCGGTTTTGTTGGTCCCAGACCCTATGGAACGACCAGGACCACCACTCTTGAAATGTTGCTTGCCAGGGTCGGAAGGAAGAGCACGAATGAGCAGAACACTGCTATGTTGTGGGGATGGAGTAGGCAAAGTATTCTCAGTACGGCGTACCCTCCGAAAAACATCATCGAGGCTGGAGATCTTTGAACTAGATATCAGCCATTTGCTCTCGTTGACTGCGTTGGACCTCGATATCAGCACTAAAGGGAAACAACATATTAAGCTCTTCGTATGTTCTTTTAAAATCCATAAAATAACTAGTTAAAGTCCAGTCTTCTTTGTCAGTCCTGTAAAAATTCTAACAAACATCATAGATACGTGAAAAAATTCCTTTGCCAGAATATAAAAATTGCAAATAGCTTATCAATTGTTTCACCGTCTTAAAATGATTAACCAGGCCTACCACCTCACTGTCAGTAGAATTATGAATCTTGATATACATGCGAGCATCTTCTCTCATCCATGAAAGGCGAGAATCATCCGCCGGAGGATCATTAGTCAAATGTCTGTCAATAGAAAGGCTTACCAAATACAACTCAATTGTATGGTTCCAATCGAGAAAATTAAAGCCATTCGATTTATGATCAGTAATTTTAGATGTAACTGGAACGATATCAGACATGAAATCAACTTTCTTGTCAGCCATGAGATCAAAGAAGCAAAGAACCAAGAACAACTAGGGAAAAACAAAACCCTAACAGTACCAAAAGATAGGACACCCAACCTAAAAAGATCCAGAAGGAAGGACCGGCAGCAGGAGTGTGATCGGAATGAAGCAGCAATGTCGGCAGAAAAATCGACGGAAGAACGGGGCCACCACGCGCTCTCACACGCCGGCGCGTGAAGGGCAATTGGAAGCTTAGGGTGGCACGTGAGGCTTACGCGCTAGGATTCTGATGACCAAAATCTCTAGATTTGCAGATCGGTGGACGGCGGTTCTCGTGGTACGGGCGGTGTCGACAGAGGGGCCTCCGAAGATGGCTGGTGAAGAACGACCAAAATATCTTTAGCTCGAAACCCAACAGCCCAAGAAATTGAAAATTTTAAGAGTACTAAAAAAACCTAGGACAACTGATACAATGTGGAAAGTAATTTTCCTCATATCTTATTCATAAAACATATGGGGCTATGTGTACAAATCTAATTTACGTAAACTAGGTAACATAATACATTACATTAATTACAATATATTCTAGCCTAATAAATAGTCTAGATATTAGCCTAAGAATCTAAAACACTTTGTATAGATAACACTTGTGAGCGTAAATGTCAATGTATGCTCAAGTGTATTAGGTTTTGGGTGAGAGCTTAAGAGTGCAAACATCAGCCTTTTAGAGGGATTTCTAGTTTGCTAAGTTTTCTCATGTTAGAGAATGGTCCCAAAGCTCGGTTTGTGAGCTTTGGATGCTAGACTTGGTGAGTGGTCTAGGTTGTAATTGGTTGCCTCCTAAGCCAAGAAAAGGGGAAGAATTCTTAGTGAATTTTTTTGAAATCCTTAGTGGGAAGCTAAGGTAGTGAATGTAGAGATTGTTCGACGCTTGAACCACTATAAATCCTTTTTCTTTTTGTCTATCTTTTTGCTTCTACCAAATACACCCAAAATACATCTTTTCCACCACTTGGCAAGCAATTCGGTTGAAGGATTTTAAGCCTAACAATTGATGTCAGGGCGAGGCTCAATTGAGAAGGTTTAACCACCTACTGAGATGATCTGGAAGCTCGATCAACAAACAAGTCAACCGGTGATTAATGGCACGATCAATCGACATGCCACATTCGTCAACGGTGAACATTATGCCTATTGGAAGAATAGGATGATGTACTTCATCAAGGCCAAAGACTATCGACTTTGAGATCTTGTTGAAGATAGATTGTTCGTGTCAACAAGGAGGAAGACGAATTGGAATGCAAATGACAAGAAGATGATAAAACTAAATTGCAAAGCCTTGCACATTTTATTGTATGCATTGGGCTTCGATGTATATGCAAAAATCTCTTTTTGTGAAAATGCCAAGGAAGTATGGGACAAAGTTGAAGTAACATACGAAGGAACAAATGAAGTAAAGGAGACCAAGATCGGTCTTCTCAACCTTGAGTATGAAAACTTTAAGATAGATCCGGAAGAAGACATCAAGAGCATGTTCGATCGGTTCTCCACAATCATCAACAAACTCAAAGGTTTTGGAAAGGAGATTCTAGAAGACAAGCTCGTTCGGAAGTTGATTTATTCACTTCTCGAATCATGGGAGAGCAAGACGACAACTATCATCGAAGCCAAGAACCTAAAGGAGCTCAAACTTGATGAGCTAATTGGGTCCCTTCTTACCCATGAAATGATGTCTACACTCTTGCAGAAGGAGAAGGATTAGAATATCAAAGAGCAAGGCATTCATGTGAATGTCATTGCTCTTCCATCCTCCACATACCTATATGTAGATTCAAGTGAGGAGGAAAGCGAAGGAGAAGAGATAGCCTATCTCTTCAAGAAATGTGCTTGATTCATGAAGAGCAAAAAGGAAGATTCCAAGCATGAATCGAAGAAGAAGTGTAACCCCCTCGTCCCGGTCTGGACGACTGACCGGTCCGAGTAGGTTACATGGGGAAAACCGAAGTGAATACCCGTTAAGGTCCCGCCTCGGTTAGCGACCCTAAAAAATTTCTTTAAACATTATCTTGTCTAGATGCTTTAATGGATCCTATGTGAGATACGACAGCGGAAAGACAACGAAGCGATGGAAAGCAATCAAACAAGCAATTAAGCAGCCCACTTTAGCCTTTACAACAGGCCGTATCGATATGCTAGAAGACCGTATCGATACGCCTTGACTTGGTCAACTACCCAAAGTCAACTTAAAGGGACTGTATCGGTACACTAGTTGACCGTACCGATACACCCTCAATGGTCAACTTCTCACGGTCAAACGATAAAAACCGTACCGTACCCAAAGTCAACTCTAGATGCAATTTACGACTCGTCTAGCAACAAACAAACACTCATACAGCATTTAGCAACCAAAGCTAAACATACGATGCTACTTAACCAAACAAACATGGCATCCAACACAAGATGAGCACTTAGATAGAAAACTTGCATAAAGGCATACATAGCTAAACCATTTCAAATCATATGAAGGCAAACACTTACATAAATATTGTATACCAAGGTTTACATGCTTTAGAACAAAACACACATAACATTCATGAAGCATGGTCCTAAGCCTTCAAGTCACAAGCATTTAGGCAACAACATAATCATGATTTACTAATCCACGTCAAAGGCATTAACATCAAAAACCAACACATATGAGTCTAACAATGCTCATACAAAACACATAGCATCAACGATCCAAACATGCTAAAACGACAACAACCCAAACTAAGGAGTTTGAACACCAACTCCATACAAGTCTAACACCCCCATTGTCTAGGCATTATTAAAAAAGCTTAAACCATACTTGAGCTACTCGAGAACTCCGAAAAGCTCCTCCCTTGCCCACTTGCCTTCCGAAGCTCTAACGATCTGCATGTTGGAAAAAGGAGAGCGTAAGCTTGGAAGCTTAGTGAGCGAAGCTCTAAAAACTCATCAACAATGCAGTTTTCAAAACACATTTCCAAAATTGAAAAGTAAAACATTTGATATACGAAGAGGAGACACAATCAACACAAATACATGGTTTGCACAAGCACAACCAAACCACGGTGGGACTACACATCACCGTTTCGACTAGTAGTTTTCCGATGGGACTACATATCAACGTACTCTTCTACTAGTCACTACAGGTGGGACTACACATCACCGTAGTTACAACAACCATCACGTGAGGCTCGACACCAACAACGACTACACAACAACATCAACGGAAGTAAAGTAAATCCACAAATCACATAATATCACAACAATTATTCATGCACCAACACTTAACGATCAAGGTAAAATTAGTGAACTTACACTTGGGTTTAGGTTAGCCCTCTAGGCTCCACCCAAACCCCCAAGAACCCTTTTTGAAATCAAATCAATTCCAAAACATTTCCACTCACCGATGCAACCCAAACGGAAGCCGAAACACCGATCTCAAGTCTCCAAAATCCCCAGAATCGTGCCCGAAGCCTCTCCAATGGTTTTCCTTGATTCTAACCAATCAAAAACAATACATTACTCAATCGATTCACCATAAAACACTGTCACAACCCCAAACCACAACCACAAGCCAAAATCTTACAATTTCAATCCAAAGACAATACCATAAACCACATTTTCGTACTCCCACCAAACCCAGCAGAAAACTACTAATTCCAACACCCAAAACACCGTTAAACACCTTCAAAACACCTCTCTAACATTGCTATAACATTAGCCCCACTCTTCAACATAAAACCACACTAAAAACCCAAGTTTTGACACTTTTAAAATACTCATGAGAACCCATTTCGGGATTCTTGCTGAAACCCCTCCATTTTGAGATATGATACATCTAAGGACTAGATTAAAACATAAATAAACTTATCAAATCAAGAGCTAAACAAAAAAACCCTTAAAGCTTATTCCTTTTTCCTTGAAAACTTGAAAACTTTGACAATGGGATTTAAGTAAAATTAGAACCATGAAAACTCTTGGAATAAAGAGGAGAAGTCAAATATGTAATTACCATGAAGAGAGCTCTTGAAAAGATGAAGAAGTTTGATGGAATAGTGTTTAGGGGTTAAGGGGGTTTTTTGACGTGAAAAGCTAGAGGAAGAAGATGAGGAGAACAAATTCAAAAGACCCTTTTTTCACTCATCTTTTCCCCTTATTTCAAAAATTACAAGTTTGCCATTAATGAAAATCAAATCTTTTTAAATTAACCCAAGCTTAATTAAATCTTAAAACGAGCCCACGACTCAAACTCGATTTACCCGTGTAACATCCGACCCCTAAACCTGGGGCGTTACAACTCTCTCCTACTTAAGGAATTTCGTCCCCGAAATTACCTAAAGAAAAGAGGTACGAAAACAGTTTTTCCATGTCCTCCCTTCTCTCCCAAGTAGCCTCTTCCACACATCGATGTCTCCACAAAACCTTGACTAACTCGATAGACCTACCACGCAACACTTTCTTATCCGTATCAAGAATCTCAACCGATTCTTCGTCATAGGACAAGTCGGGGTTCAACTCAATCTCTTCTACTGGCATTACGTGAGACAGATCCGATCTATTCTTTCGGAGCATCGATACATGGAATACATCGTGGATCTTCTCTAACTCGGTCGGGAGCCTCAATCTATATGCAACGAGACCAATCCTCTCAACCACCTCATAAGGTCCAATGAATCTCGGACTCAACTTACCTTTCCTACCAAACCTCATCACCTTCTTCCAAGGTGAGACTTTCAAAAACACTTTCTCACCCACGTCATACTCTATCTCTTTTCTCTTTAAGTCGACATACGACTTCTGTCGGTCTGAAGCTGCCTTCAAACGATCACATATCAACTTTACCTTCTCGGTAGTGCCCTTAAGCAAATCAGGCTTCGGTACAAGCTTTTGTCCGGCTTCGGCCCAACAAATCGGAGTCCTACACTTCCTACCATACAGAGCTTCATATGGTGTCATCTGAATACTAGCCTGGTAACTGTTGTTGTATGCAAACTCTATTAACGGTAGATGTTTCTCCCATGAACCCTGAAAATCGATGATACAACACCTCAACTTGTCCTCCAACACTTGAATCACTCTTTCGGACTGACCATCTGATTGCGGATGATACGAAGTACTGAAGTTCAACCAAGTACCCAAGGCACGATGTAAACACTCCCAAAATTCTAGCTGTAAACCTCGGATCTCAGTCTGACACAATCGATTTCGGTACCCCATGCAACCTCACTATCTCACCGATATACAGATCGGCCAACTTATATACGGTGTAGGTAGTATGAACGGGTATGAAGTGAGCACACTTAGTAAATCTATCTACAATCACCCACACTGAATTTTTCCTCGAAGGAGTCAACGATAAACCTGACACAAAGTCCATGGTGATACGTTCCCACTTCCATTCTGGAATCTTCAACGACTGTAACAACCCTGAAGGAAACTGATGCTCGGCCTTAACTCGCTGACAAACCATACACTTACTCACGAACTCGGCCACATGCTTCTTCAGCTCAACCCAATAGTACTCTTCCTTTAACCCACGATACATCTTCGTACTACTCGGATGCATAGCAAAAGGAATATTATGAGCTTCGTTCAAGATCGTACGTCTCAACTCGGAATCTTTCAGAATCACTATCCTATCCTTGAAACACAGTATCCCATTCTCACCAAAGCAGAAATCAGTAGGCCTATCCTCGGCTATATCTTGTACGTGAGGTGCCAAAGACTCGTCTCGCAAATATTTCTCTCGAATCAACTGAGCTAACGAAGGCTTAACCTGAAGTTCGGCTATCAAACCACCATCCTTGGACACACTCAATCGCGCAAACATAGCTCGCAACTCGACTGCCACTTTTCTACTCACAGCATCGGCCACTACGTTTGCCTAACCCGGATGGTATTCTATCGTAAGGTCATAGTCCTTAAGAAGCTCTAACCACCTACGCTGCCTGAGGTTCAACTACCTCTGAGACATCAAGTACTTCAAACTCTTGTGGTCGGTAAAAACAGTGCACTTCTCACCATAAAGGTTGTGTCTCCAGATCTTCAAAGCAAACACTATTGCGGCTAACTCTATGTCATGAGTGGGATAGTTCTTCTCGTGAACCTTCAACTGTCTTGAAGCATAAGCTACCACCTTACCTTCTTGCATGAACACACAACCCAAACCTACATATGATGCATCACTGTAAATCACAAACTCTCTTCCCGGTTCAGGCTGAATCAAAATAGGAGCTTCGGTCAAAGCTTTCTTCAACTTCTCAAACGCTTGTTGTCTTGTATCTGACCACTCGTATGGGACATTCTTCTGAAGTAACTTAGTCAAAGGAGCCGCTATTCTTGAAAATCCCTCGACAAATCTTCGATAATATCCCGCCAAACCTAGGAAACTACGGATTTCTGTCACTAACTTCGGTTGTTTCCAACTCACTGTGGCTTCTATCTTCTTGGGATCCACACTAATCCCACTAGTTGAGATCACGTGACCTAGGAAGACTACCTCCCTAATCCAAAACTCACATTTGCTTAGCTTGGCATACAACTGATTCTTAAGCAAGGTCTGAAGCATTAACCGCAAATGCTCATCATGCTCCTCCTTGGTCCTAGAGTATACTAAGATGTCATCTATGAACACTACCACAAACCTGTCCAAGAACTCGTGGAACACTTGGTTCATCATATCCATGAAATCTGTTGGGGCGTTAGTCAACCCGAAAGGCATCACCAAGAACTCATAGTGCCCATAACTTGTACGGAAAGCTGTCTTCGGTATGTCCGCATCTTTCACCTTTAACTAATAGTATCCAGACCTCAAACCGATCTTCGAAAACACTAAAGCACCTCTCAACTGATCAAGCAAGTCATCTATCCTAGGCAAAGGGTATTTGTTCTTCACTGTCACTTTGTTCAACTTCCTATAATCTATACAAATCCTCATACTACCGTTCTTCTTTTTCACAAACAAGACTGGAGCACCCCACGGAGAAATACTAGGCCTAATGAAATCTCTATCGGACAACTCCTGAAGCTACGTCTTCAACTCTTTTGGTGCCATCCCATACGGAGCAATAGACACTGGCGCAGAATCGGAATATGTCTCAATAACAAATTCAACTTCTCTATCTGGAGGCAAACTCGACAACTCTTCTGGAAAAACACTCGGAAAATCACAAACTGTTCTGATGTCTTGTGGTCTAACCTCACTCATGTTCGGATTCATCACATAAGCCAAATAAGCCTGACAACCCGAATTCAACAACATCTGAGCTTCCAAAGGAGAAACAACATTGGACAAGAACATAACGTTCTCGCCAACTACCACAACCTCGAAATCATCTGTCGGATTCAAGGAGACTCTCTTGGTCTCACAGTAAACCCTAGCTCTATGCTCTACGAGCCAATCCATGCCTAAAATCACGTCAAAACTGTAGAACGGTAACTCCATCATATCAACCGGAAACACGTGGCCCTGGACCTTCAAGGGACACTACCTATACATTTTTCTAACTACCATTGTATCACCAAAAGAGCTAGTAACATTTACACATACCTCTAGCCATTCACATGGGAACCCTAAGGACATTACGTGCTCACCTAAAATGTATGAATGTGTCGACCCTGAATCTATCAAAGAAAGAAAACTCAAGGACTGTAATGAGAAATTACATGCAATGACATCTGTGTCATTCCCAGCCTCTCTCTGTGCATACACCTTAGTCGGTCCTCCTCCCTCGGGCTGAACTGCCACTACATGAGCTAAGTTCCTCTGACCCTCGTTCCTCGGCTAAAAGTTACCACGACCACGCCCACGGCCTCTCTGATGCTCGAAACCACTAGCTGGAGCCGGTCCGCCCCTAGCCGGGTGTGGGCAGTCACGCCTCAAATGGTCTCGGGAGCTACAGTTCCAACACGCCCCGTAGATACCCATACACTCACCCCGGTGGCGTCTCCCGCATCTATTGCACTCCGAAGTGTGCACAATAGCTCATTGGCCCTAGTGGCCCCGTACATAGTTACCACCCCTATCTCTCGAGTCGAGGTGATACCTCCTATCCATATACCTCTTGGCATGATCTCTATCCCAATTCGCGTGTCTCTTTTCGGAATCGAACCCACTAGCACGAGCACTGGAGCCTAAGTTCTGCTCAATATCCTTTGCCCTAGAGACCAAGACATCAAACTCGGTTTAGTCAGAGGCAAGCATGTAGGTCTTCACATCTCTAGTCAACCCATACCGGAAGCGCCCACACCGTTCCCTCTCACTAGGAACCAACTCAGGTGCACACTGGCTCAATCTCACAAACTGAACCTCGTACTCGAACACGGTCCTATTATCCTGAACCAAATCCATAAACTCCCTCTTCTTCTCATCCAAATACCAAACTCCGAGGTACTTTCTCTTAAAGGCATTTCTGAAGAACTCCTACGTGATATCCGCTTCGGCCATACCCGAAGTAACAGTGGTCCACCAAGTATATGCGTCCCCCTGAAGCAAGGAGACAATGCATCCCAACTTACGGGCGTTTAAGCACTCCATCTGACCCAAGATGCGTGTAGTACTCTTAAGCCACGCCTCTGAACCCTCAGGAGTCAACCCACGAAACTCAACTCTACCCAAACTACGGAGCCTCTCTAGGGGTAATCCTGTCCCCGCACCCTGAGGTGGTGCTGCAGCTTGCATACCGACCAAAGCTGTCTGAAAAGCTCCGGCTATAGTCTGAATCAAATGGGCCATGTCCGCGCCCGCTGGACCCTTACCCGCCTGAACTCCAACACCTCCAACATTGGCACCGGCCTGAGGCCCATTACCATCACCTCCGACTTGTGCACCAGCCTGAGGCACGTTACCTTCGCCACCTACTCCATTACCATCGGGAGCAGAAGGAACATGAGGCTCACCTCCGGGTGCCTGGTCACCCGCCCTAGGCCGTCCCTTCGGTCTCACCATATCAAGATAGAATCTAAAACAACAAACACACAACGCACAAGAAAAACAGTAGGTTAGCAAAGGGCAAGGACTCAAGTTCTCAAGCTCGTTAAACCAAAAACCATTTTCCGACAACAACACCTAACAATAGGGACATTTGACTAACCCTTAACCAACAGCAAGGCCATTTAAAACATGCTTTCATACTCCGTGCAATAGTAAGCAACCATTCAAACTAACTTACTTGACTTACCTTTCTCGAGAGACCTCGTAACCGAAGCTCTAATACCACCAAATGTAATCCCCTCGTCCCGGTCTCGACGACTGATCGGTTCGAGTAGGTTACACGGGGAAAACCGAAGTGAATACCCGTTAAGGTCCCACCTCGGTTAGCGACCTTAGAAAATTTTCTTTAAACATTATCTTGTCTAGAAGATTTAATGGATCCTATGTGAGATACGACAGCGGAATGACAATGAAGCGATGCAAAGCAATCAAACAAGCAATTTAAGCAGTCCATTTTAGCCTTTACAACAGGCCGTATCGATACGCTAGAAGACCGTATCGATACGCCTTGACTTGGTCAACTACTCAAAGTCAACTTAGGGGGACCGTATTGGTACACTAGTTGACCGTACCGATACGCCCTCAACGGTCAACTTCTCGCAGTCAAACGATAAAAACCGTACCGATACACCCAAGACCCGTACCGGTACACCAAAATCTCGTCAATTTCTCATATTTCCAGAGAGCTTTTGGCGTATCAATACACCCCTGTGTATCGGTACGCATAGCCTAAAAACAAGGTTCAGGCATGGGACCATATCGATACAGCCCTTGGGCGTATCGATACGCCCTACCCTGCAACCATATTTTTAGCTGTCAAAACACAAGGAACCTAACTCTAGATGCAATTTACGACTCGTCTAGCAACAAACAAACTCTCATACAACATTTAGCAACCAAAGCTAAACATACGATGCTACTTAACCAAACAAACATGGCATCCAACACAAGATGAGCACTTAGATAGAAAACTTGCATAAAAGCATACATAGCTAAACCATTTCAAATCATATGAAGGCAAACACTTACATAAATATTGCATACCAAGGTTTACATGCTTTAAAACAAAACACACATAACATTCATGAAGCATGGTCCTAAGCCTTCAAGTCACAAGCATTTAGGCAACAACATAATCATGATTTACTAATCTACATCAAAGGCATTAACATCAAAAACCAACACATATGAGTCTAACAACGCTCATACAAAACACATAGCATCAACGATCCAAACATGCTAAAACGACAACAACCCAAACTAAGGAGTTTGAACACCAACTCCATACAAGTCTAACACCCCCATTGTCTAGGCATTATTACAAAATCTTAAATCATACTTGAGCTACTCGAAAACTCCGAAAAGCTCCTCCCTTGCCCACTTGCCTTCCGAAACTCTAACGATATGCATGTTGGAAAAAGAAGAGCGTAAGCTTGAAAGCTTAGTGAGCGAAGGTCTAAAAACTCATCAACAATGCAGTTTTCAAAACACATTTCCAAAATTGAAAAGTAAAACATTTGATATACGAAGAGGAGACACAATCAACACGAATACATGGTTTGCACAAGCACAACCAAACCACGATGGGACTACACATCACCGTTTCGACTAGTAGTTTTCCGATGAGACTACACATCAACGTACTCTTCTACTAGTCACTACTGGTGGGACTACACATCACCGTAGTTACAACAACCATCACATGATGCTCGACACCAACAACGACTACACAACAACATCAACAGAAGTAAAGGAAATCCACAAATCACACAATATCACAACAATTATTCATGCACCAACACTTAACGGTCAAGGTAAAATTAGTAAACTTACACTTGGCTTTAGGTTAGCCCTCTAGGCTCCACCCAAACCCCCAAGAACCCTTTTTGAAATCAAATTAAGTCCAAAACAATTCCACTCACCGATGCAACCCAAACGGAAGCCGAAACACCGGTCTCAAGTCTCCAAATTCTACGGAATCGTGCCCGAAGCCTCTCCAACGGTTTCCCTTGATTCCAACCAATCAAAAACAATACATTACTCAACCGATTCACCACAAAACATTGTCACAACCACAAGCCAAAATCTTACAATTTCAAACCAAATCCAAAACCATAAACCCCATTTTCGTACTCCCACCAAACCTAGTAGAAAACTACTAATTCCAATACCCAAAACACTGTTAATTACCTTCAAAACACCTCTCTAACATTGCTATAACATCAGCCCCACTCACCAACATAAAACCACACTAAAAACCCAAGTTTTGACACTTTTAAAATACCCATGAGAACCCATTTCGGGATTCTTGCTGAAACCCCTCCATTTTGAGATATGATACATCTAAGGACTAGATTAAAACATAAATAAACTTATCAAATCAAGAGCTAAACAAAAAAACTCTTAAAGCTTCTTCCTTTTTCCTTCAAAACTTGAAAACTTTGACAATAGGATTTAAATAAAATTAGAACCATGAAAACGCTTGGAATAAAGAGGAGAAGTCAAATATGTAATTACCTTGAAGAGAGCTCTTGAAAAGATGTAGAAGTTTGATGGAATAGTGTTTAGGGGTTAAAGGGGATTTTTGGACGTGAAAAGCTAGAGGAAGAAGATGAGGAGAACAAATTCAAAAGACCCCTTTTTCACTCATCTTTTCCCCTTATTTCAAAAATTACAAGTTTGCCATTAATGAAAATCAAACCTTTTTAAATTGACCCAAGCTTAATTAAATCTTAAAACGAGTCCACGACTCAAACCCTATTTACCCGTGTAACATCCGACCCTTAAACCCGGGGCGTTACAAGAAGAAGAGGGCATGGTCTTCAAGTCATAAGAAGAAGGCATGTGTGGCTACTTGGTGTGATGATGACTCCACCGATAATGAACAAGCCAACCTTTGCCTTATGGCCATCCAAGAAGATTCAAGGGTAACTTCTAATTCATATATTTCAACTTTTTATTCTTTTGATGAATTACAAGATGCCTATGATGATTTGATTTAAGAGTTTAAAAGTCATATTTTGAAAAACAAGAAAGTGGTTTCAAATTTGAAAATTCAAAATGATTTGATTTCTAAAACCAAAATTGAACTTGAAGCAAAACTCAATGAGTTTGAAAAAAAAATGTGTTAATTTACAAAATGTGCTTCATAAAGTTCAAGAGGAAAAAGATTTGATTTCCAAAGAGCTTGAAAAGAAAACCAATTTTGGAAAATCAAATTTATATCAAAGACAATCTAATGCCCTTAGATTTTTAAATGGTAAATGTTTTAGAAGTATTTAGGTCCCTGTTGGGTTTTTTGGTGCTCGATTCCTTCAACTATTCTTGCTCGCCAAGTGGTGGAGAAGTGGAATTTTGGGTGAAAGAGGTGTGGAAGCTAAAAATGATAAAGACAAGATAATTTATAGTAATTCAACCTTCTAACCAATGTCTACATCCACTACCTTAGCTTCCCACTAAGGATTTCCAATAAATCCACTATTGATTCGTCCCCTTTTCTAGGCTTAGAAGGAAACCCTTCCAAACCGATCAAGCTTTCTACCCAAAGCCTTAATCAAACCCTCTTTACAAAGAGATAAAGAAATAAGCAAACTCAAATCCCTCTAAAAGGTATTTGTTTGCACAATAAAGCTCTCACCCAATCCTAAGACACTTGAGCAAATCTAACAATTTTGGCTCACTAGTGTTTGTCTATACAATGAATTGACAATTAAGCACTAAGACTCATTTTGATCATATGTTGTATTACAATTGAAGCATTAACCATTACTAGATGCTTGGAGGTCCCTTTTATACTCCTCTTTGAGTTTGTAGCTGTTACTAGCCGTTGGGGTTGAATTGGAGCCGTTGGAGACTTCATTTTCCACCATAAATGCAGTTCTGCAGCTCCCCATTTCGAAACACTCAACCCTGTTTCAAAACGCTCTTGAAATAGAAAGAGTCGTTGCAGCACCCGTATCGAAACGCCCTTGGCCGTATCGAAACACCTGTATCAAAACGCTTGTCACCATATCGAAATGCCCTGCATTTAAAAGGTAGTTGGGAAATAGCAGTTGGGGATTTTATGACCGTTGAGATCAAGCCACAGAGGCGTATCGAAACGGCAGAGGTCATATCGAAACGCTATGCAAAATCTCACCCAGATTAGAGCCCGTTTCGAAACCCGTTTCAAAACGTTTTGCCACTGTAAAGACCCGTATCGAAACACCTAGGGGTGTTTCGAAACGCCTGGATGGTTTTGTTGAATTTGGCTTTGAAAACACTTAAAACCTTTTTGAAATATCTCATAAACATAGTTTCAAATTGTTTGGACATAGAAATGGTTTTGAATTCTTTTTAACTTTGTCCAAAAACATTTTTCAATTATTATATCAAAACATTAGTTCTACAGTCCCAAAAGGACTAATTACTTCAACTAAAATGATGAAATTGAAAAATATATTCCTAAGGGGACTAAATTATGTGCTACTAACGCTTATGGATCCAAAGCAATTTGGATACCAAAATTACTTGATTGCCTTGTTTCAGATGTGATGGAGATTGGTCAATAAAGTACAACATTGAGGGGGAGCTCCATAGACACAAGGAAGATCACTTGAAGAAGAAAGGTTGCATATCCTCCTTTTGGTTCAAGTGGTAAAATTAATTTAGTTGAATTTATTTTCTTTTTATTTGATTTATTTACTTTAATCCAACTAGATAATCATATTTGTTGGACTAACCATTTGATGATGCTTTGAGTAAGGGGACATTTCAAAACCAAAATTCTTATTATTTTTTTTTGGTAAAGTACACAGACGGTCACTGAACTTTGGTAAAAAAACAAAATGGTAACCAAACTTTCAAAAATCACAAAATAGCAATTAAACTTTATATTTTAAAACAAAACAGTAATTGGGGCGTTAAACCCCGTTAACTCTTAACGAAAAACTCACTTACTTGCCCCATCACCTTACCCATCTCCACATCATCCTCTCTCCTTTTCCTCGTAGGATTAATAAAATAATAAAAATTAATTTTTACTTTTACTTTGACTTTCACTTATCATCTTCTTCTTAAACAAAAACCCCTTCACTGCTCATCTCTTCACTGCTACCATAGAATCCATGGTGAAAAACAATGCCAACCTGTGAGAGCCGCATTTTGGCTTTTCACTACTCATATCTTCACTGCTCAGTCCCCTGCAAAGACTAATAATGGCAAAGGATTCAACGAGAATCAGCAACAATCGGCACTGAGTCGAAGTTCGTCGAGGAAAGCAGAGCATTTTCCTTATAGACGAAATTCGTTGAGTGAGATCGATCCCAACTCACTTGCATACCCACAGTCGGCTGCCAACAAGGGCCAAGAAGGAATCAATGTATCCACCAATGTCAATTTACTTATAATATCCAAAGACTTGGTGTTAAATTATTCACATCTTAAGACTTGTATTTGTAGAAACCACTGTTAAGGGAGGCAGCATTGTTGATACGAATGTGAATGGCACGGCAAAGGTTGAAAATATGGAGAGGCAGACACCGCCTAAGGCCGAAGCTGATAATTTGAAACCTCAATCGCTGACGAGAAGCAGATCCTCTAGGCGATCGAGGGAGCTGGACTTGAATCCAGAAACTTTGTTGAATCCCATTCCATCATCATATACAGTAGCAATGAAGAGATAAGCAGTGAAAGGGTTTTTGTTTAAGAAAAAGATGATAAGTCAAAGTCAAAGTAAAAGTAAAAAATAATTTTTGTTATTTTATTAATCCTATGTGGCAAATGAGACAGGATGATGTGGAGATGGGTATGGTGATGGGGCAAGTAAGTGAGTTTTCTGTTAAGAGTTAACGAGGTTTAACGCCCCAGTTACCATTTTATTTTAACATATAAAGTTTAATAGTCATTTTGTGATTTTTGAAAGTTTAGTTACCATTTTGTTTTTTTACCAAAGTTCAGTGACCATTTGTGTACTTTACCCTATTTTTTGTCAATTTTTTAAACCTCTATTATTATTTTGAACTTAAAGTTACATAAATTCTTTTTGATATAACAAAAAGGAGAGAAAATGGTTTGAAATTTGATTTTTCAAGTGAATAAGGGGGAGCTTTAACTACTTCTAAATTTTAAAAACTCTTATTCAATTTTTTAAATACTAAGGGGGAGAATCACAAACAATTTTTCAAGTTGGTTTTATTATATCAAAAAATGGGAGATTATTGAGATGATTGCTTTGATATAATAATAGAAAAATTATTTTGGACTAAAATGAAAAGATTTCAAAATGTTAATAAGTCCAAACAACTTGAAAATATGTTTAAAAATTTTTGCAAGACTTTGAAATGATTTAAAATGTCTTTAAAGTAGCCAAACTTTTTTTTCAAGTAACCGTACCGATATGGTATACACTGTATCGATACGCTTTAGGGTTTCAGCTACAGGAAAATTCCAATAGCCAAAACTCGTACCGATACGGCTTGGCCGTACAAATATGGAGAGGAACTGTATCGATACGTTGCATGGCGTTTCGATACGGTTGTTTTATAAACCCCAAACGGCTATTATCCGTACTGATACAGTTGTATCGAGTACTGATACGCCTAACTACTCCCAACGGTCATTTTCCCAACGGCTATTTGAATTGTAGGTTGTACCGATACGCTCCAACGTGTATCGATACCCATCAGGTGAGGAAAGCATAACGGCTAGTTCCTAAAGAATCTGTAACGATATGGCTACATGTGTATCGATACGGTTAGCCTCAGAACTGCATTTATTGCGGGAAATAAAGGCCACAACGGCTCCTATTCAACCCCAACGGTCTACAACGGCTAGAAGCTCATTTGGGAGTATAAAAGGGACCTCCAAGCATCTATGGAAGACTAATGATCCATAAGTCAACAATATTATGATAAAAATTTGTCTTAGAGCTTAATTTCTCATTCTTTATATAGAGCTTAAATGTCAATGTATGCTCAAGTGTATTAGGTTTTGGGTGAGAGCATAAGAGTGCAAACATCAACTTTTTAGAGGATTTTCTAGTTTGCTAAGTTTTCTCTTGTTAGAGAGTGATCCCAAAGCTCGATTTGTGAGCTTTGGATGCTAGACTTGGTGAGTCAGTCTATGTTGTAATTGGTTGTCTCCTAAGCCAAGAAAAGGGGAAAATTCTTAGTGAATTTGTTGAAGTGGATGTAGAGCTTGTTCGAAGCTTGAACCACTATAAGTTCTTTGTCTTTTTGTCTATCTTGTTGCTTCCACCAAATACACCCAAAATACATATTCTTCACCACTTGGCAAGTAATTCGGTTGAAGGATATTGAGCTTAACATTAATTATACTCTACTTCTAAGAGATGTAAATTAAATTTAACCACATAAATAAAAATTTTGGGTAGTAACTAGTGGGTAACTTTATTTTATAATTCTTCGTATCAAATATTTTTTAAAATGAAATCTATTGAATACTATATAAAGATAATCTTTAAAGGAGAAAATGATAATATTAAACTATTAAACTTAGTGGTTGCTAATCAATAATATACTACAAAGAATAAAATATACATATTTACTTATTACTATTTATCATATTACTAAGAAAAATAATAATAAAAATAAATTATTCGTTCACTTCGACTCAATTATCGAGTTAAAATTGAGTTGATGTTTAACTCGAATCAGATTTAAGATAATTAAATTTAAGTTACTTTCAGTTCAGGTTTTTTTGGGTTTTGATTCCTTTCGGTTTCGAATAGTTTCAGTTCGGGAAAATTAAATTTGAAAACGTGGAATGTTTTTTTTTTCGAACAAAAATTCGAACTCAAAACCTTGCTAGGGTTTTAGCAGTTAACTTGACTTCCCATTTTTGTTGAGAGCTTTGGAGAGTCAAACGATGACAGCCAGATTCTTGATTTCAAGAAATGCATCCAAAACCCTCACTCAATTTCTTCTACCACGTCTCCAGCAATCTCACGTCACCACCACATCTCTTTCCCGAAACTCAAGAGGCTTTTCCTCTGAACCTCCCGCCTTTGCCTCCGATAACCGTGTTCCCACTACCGTCATCACTGGTTTTCTCGGTTCCGGAAAGGTCTCTAATCAGTTTTGCCGTTGATTGCTTAGTTTAGCTTCGCTTCAATTCCAGTTTCTATATTTCCCCCTTCTTTTTTATGATGTTTTTTTTAACGCAGACTACTCTCTTAAATCATATTTTAACTGCACAACATGGAAAACGAATTGCTGTTATCGAAAACGAGGTACTTGCGATTATTTTTAGATTTCATTTGTCGGTTGAATGTAGTAGAATTCATTGCCAGAGGAATTTGATTAATTGCTATGCAGTTCGGTGAAGTTGATATTGATGGATCGTTAGTTGCTAGTCATTCCTCTGCATCTGAAGAAGACATTGTCATGGTCAACAATGGTTGCCTTTGTTGTACTGTGCGGGGAGATCTAGTTAAAATGCTCTTGGACCTGGTTAACAAGAAAAAAGACAAATTTGACCATATTGTTATCGAAACTACAGGTAATAACCCCAGGTTCTTACGTGTGTTTTACAGGGTTTAGTTACTTAGTTTATGATATATGATGCAGTTTTCTAAGTTTTATAGTTAAATGATGACTGCATAAGTTGTCGCCTGTCAGCTTGAGTTACCTGATTAAATGCATCCAATAACCTGCTCAAAGTTTCTCCACTTTATTTACTTGGGAAACTGTTATTGCAGGCCTTGCTAAGCCAGCTCCTGTTATAGAAACATTTTGTTCTGATGAACTGGTTTCGCGGTATGTGAAACTGGATGGAGTTGTCACTTTAGTTGACTCGAAGCATGCTATGAAGCACTTGAATGAAGTTAAACCAAGATTTGTTGTGAACGAGGCAGTTGAACAGGTTGCTTATGCTGACCGTATAATTTTGAACAAGGTGGACTTTGATTTCTATGTTTTTCGATTGATATGGCCTTCTATGTGCATCTATTCTTAATCTTCTTCTCATAAGCTCTACTATTTATAATGCTGTTTACTTGTTTCAATTGTTATGCAGATAGATTTGGTCACCGAGGGTGACTTGGAGAAACTGACTGATAAAATCAAGGTTCAAGTTTTCTATTTCCATTATATTACTATGAATTTTGTTATTGGTTGGAAAATTAAGGAAAGCATTTGCACCATGTTTTACTTTTCTCTGTTGAGTTTTCTATGTTTATTAGCACTGTGCTAAAAATTGGGTTAGTTAAAACTTCTGATTTTATACTTTCCAGCATATTAATAGCATGGCTCAAATCAAGAGAGCGAAATATGGAGTCGTTGACATGGACTTTGTTTTGGGAGTTGGAGGATATGATCTTGACAGGTCACTTATGCTTCACTAGTTGACTTGACCATTTGAGAACAACTTTTTTTGCAATTATTTTTCCTGCCTATTTAAATATATCTTCACTATCTTGCTCCCTTCACTCATGTATCTGATATCTTTTCTTAAAAGTTCAAAATCCTTTATTTTGCAGAATTGATACTGAAGTTAATGTAGATGATTCTCACTGTGGCAACCATCAACATGACATGCATGGTAGTATGTTGTCTTTTCATATTTCTTTCCTTTGTTCCTGTGTTTTAACTTTTAACCTTGTTTGTCTATATTAAAAGATAATTTTAAGAACAATGGAAATGAATATTGATGATATTGTGGAATTACATTTTGTGGATAACTTTGTGCTGTGTCAAATTATTGGTTCTTCTTCCCTGAAGTTGTGCCTATCGCAGCTTGAAATTCATTCTTTTTTTTAATCTATTTTATTTTGGACATTATAGGACACCACAAGGAGCATCATCATGATCATGTGCATGATTCTGCTGTATCTAGTGTTAGCATTGTATCTGAGGGAACCCTTGATCTTGATGAGGTAAGAAATACTTTCTAAAAGTGTAGCTTTTCCCAGCATGAAGGGGTGGAACTGCATATAATGTTGTGATTTATAAGTGAACTAGGATTTAGAGGGAGGATGCAATATGCCTGATAAAATTCGATGTGTGTTGTCCATTAATGTTGTAATTTAGGGCTTTATTGGTTAGGTGTAAGGTTTGGCATGGAAATGGTTCAAACATGATGATGATTGAGGTGGACTACAACAATGGAGTGGGGTGGGGCGGATGTTGCCAAATCCGCGCCGCTCCGTAGTTGGCACGCTCTCTACTCCATCACCACCATCCACTCCGTCCCACTATGGATGTGTAATTTTGAAAATCAGTACTATCTTCATTGATGTTGGATACATCCATTCCCGCTCCATTGCGCTTCACCTCTATTTGATTTTTACTAATATTTTTAATATTTTTCAACTTTTTTTGAAGTCAAGTAAATATATAATCATCATTCTTATACTGAAAACTAAACTTGTCTTGAATCAATCGATTAAACCAGCTCATCTGATTAATTAGTGTAACGGTTACATGATTGTGGATGAAGCAGGTTGATGATTGGCTTGAAAGATTGGTTGAAGAGAAAGGGGAGGACCTATATAGAATGAAAGGAGTCTTGTCTGTGAATGGTTCTGATCAGCGTTATGTTCTTCAGGTTCCTATCATTCACCCGCGTTTCTATTTACCATTTATTCCTTTAATCTCCTCTAAAATCGTGGCTTCGATTGCAGGGGGTGCATTCGATGTTGGATGGCTGCCCTGGGAAAACATGGGAACCTGATGAGAAGAGAACAAACAAGCTTGTATTCATCGGAAGAAATTTGGATGAATCCGCCCTTAGAAAAGGTTTCAGAGGTTGTCTTCTTTGATATAAAGCAATAATTGACAAAGTATTCGTCTACGCGCACAAATTGGACGGCAAAATCACCTACAAACCCTGGTTTCCAAGTATTAGTTTTGTTTTGATCGAAATGTAATTAATCTCCTTTTTCTTCTACCTTTAAGTTTGAATTACAGAAGAAAAAAAAGGAAACGGTGAGTTTTACTTCATTTTTGTTGTCATTTTCTTTATCCGAATTGTAGATTCTTTTTTACCAAATCAAGTAGCAAATTAGGGCGGGGATTATATCAACAAGATTTGAATACTGCTCTTGCCAAAAGGGTTTTAACCATTAGTGCTAGTTTAACATTACTTTTGAAAAGTGATATTTAAAAGTGCTGTTAGAAAGAAATTTTAAAAAGTAGGTTGTATGATTTTAGTGTTAATAGTTACTGTCAAAAAGTACTTTTAAAAAGATAAATGATTATTTTGGACATGATATTGTAAGTTATATATGTGTATGTAAATGATATTCAAATTCTTTAATGTTATAATATATAAAGTATATCACCTTAAATTATTATAAAAATATTTTATTAATAAATATATTTTTTAACAATTATACTTGTTCCATAAAAATATAACAAATTTAAAATATTTTATTTAAAAGCTTGACATGAATAAATATACATCATTTTAAAATTATAAAATAATTATTAATTATATAATTATATCTTTATAAAGAATTATAAATTTACAAATTATAGATAAAGCAAATGAAGGTTAAAATTGTAATTTGGCTCTCAAAATTAATTTTACAACCGCAAAAACTAAAAATTTTAGCTTTTGCATTTGGGTTAAAAATCACTTTTCAAAAATCAATTTTTCTCCAAAAACTAGCTGTTTAGCACAACTTTTGACTTAAAACCTATTTTTGAAACCAAAAGCTTGATTGAAAAGCAATACTAAACAAAGCCTTAGTAGATAGTGTTGGGTATTTAGGGGCTCGATTCGATCAACCAATTTAGCTCACCAAGTGGTGGAGAGATGGATTTTTGGGTGGAAGGGTTTAGGAAGCTAAAATGAAAATAGACACAATGATTTATAGTGGTTCGGCCTTCTAACAAGCACCTACATCCACTACCTTAGCTCCCCACTAAGGATTTCACAATCAATCCACTAATTGATTCGTCCCCTTTTCTAGGATTAGGAGGAAAACCTTACAACCGATCAAGCTTCTACCCAAAGCCTTGATCAAAACCCTCTTTTCAAAGAGATAAACAAAGCAAACTTAAAACCCTCTAATAGGTGTTTGTTTGCACAATTAAGCACTCACCCAAAACCTAAAACACTTGAGCAAATTTGACAATTTTGGCTCACTAGTGTTTGTCTATACAAGAAATGACAAATAAAGCACTAAGACAATTTCTTGATCATTTGATGTTTGACAATTGAAGCATTAGCCTTCTCTTGATGCTTGGAGGTCCCTTTTATACTCCCAAATGAGTTTGTAGCCGTTACTAGCCGTTGGGGATGAATTGGAGCCGTTGAGGACTTTATTTCCCTTCATAAATGCTGTTCTGCAGCTACCAGTATCGATACACGTGGAACGGTATCGATACGGCCTTCTTGAGGAAATAGCCGTTGGGCTCTTGCTAGCATAGGCGTATCGATACGCTTGAGGGCGTATCAGTACAGGTCCATATTTGAATAGCCGTTGGGAAATAGCCGTTGGGGTGGTTGAATAGGGAGCGGTACGCTTACCTGGCGTATCGAAACGATCCCGACCGTATCGATACGGCAAAGGCCTGTATCGGTACAGGGTTTGATAGTGGCCAAATTGAGGCAAAATGGTATCGGTACGGGTACAACCGTATCGATACTGGGACGTTGAAAATACAAGTTTGGCTGTTTAAACATGAAAAATCTTTGCCAAAAACCTCTTAAAATACCTCAAACATAAATTCAACTTGTTTGGACTTAAAACCAAGTTTTAAATTCTTTTCAAATTAGTCCAAAACATTTTTCAATTATTATATCAAAACATAAGTTCTACAATCTCCCCCTTTTTGATATAATAAAATTCACTTGAAAAATTGTTTGGGTTTCTCCCCTTTAACTTTAAAAATGTGAATAAGAGATTAAGGGTATGAAATTAAGTAAAGCTCCCCCTTATTCAATTGAAAAATCAATTTTTCAAACCATTTCTCCCCCTTTTTGTTATATCAAAAAGAATTTAAAACATTAAGTTTTAAAATAACAATAGGGATAAAAACTTTGACACAAATTAGAATTTGGTTTAAAAATTGGCTCCCCCTTACTCAAAGCATCATTAAAAATGTTAGTCCAACATTTATGATCATCTAGTTGAATAAACTAAAATTAAAACAAATAAAAGCAAAACAACTAGAAATTTTACCCACACTTGAACCCAAGGGAGGATGTGAAGCCTTCCTTCTTCAAGTGTTCTTCCTTGTGTGCATGGAGCTCCCCCTCAAAGTTTGACTTGTTGAACATCTCCATCACACCTACAATAGACAATCAAGTAATTTTTGGTATCCAAATTGCTTTGGATCCATAAACGTTAGTTGCACAAATTTTAGTCCCCTTAGGAATCCATTTTTCAATGTCATCCTTTTTAATTGAAGTATTAAGTCCTTTTGGGACCCAAATACTTCTAAAACATTTTCCTTTAATAAATCTAGGGGCACTAGATTGTCTAACATAAAAATTTGATTTTCCAAGATTGTTTTTCTTTTCAAGCTCTTTGGAAATCAAATCTTTTTCTTCTTGAACTCTTTGAAGCAATTTTTGTAAATCAAAACATTTTAATTCAAATTCTTAAAGTTTTGCTTCAAGTTCAAGTTTGGTTTTAGAAAGCAAATCATTTTGAATTTTTAACTTTGAAATCAATTTATTGTTTTTCAAAATGTGGCTTTTAAAATCTAAAACCAAATCATCATAGGCATCTTGTAATTCATCAAAAGTGTAAGAACATGAAGTAGATGAGTTAGAAGTTACCCTTGAATCTTCTTCGATGGCCATAAGGCAAAGGTTGGCTTGTTCATCGTTGGTGGAGTCCTCATCACTCCAAGTAGCCACATGTGCCTTCTTCTTATGGCTTGAAGTGCTTGCCCTCTCCTTTCTTTTAGGTTCTCGTTCAAGCTCTCTCAAGGCTTTCTTCATGAACGGGGCACACTTCTTGAAGAGATGAACGATCTCTTCATCTTCATCCTCCTCTTCACTTGAGTAGACATGATGGCAAGTGGAGGATTTGAGAGCCATGGCACTTGCATTGATGCCAAGCCCTTTGATTTTCTTCTCTCCCATAGATCTAATTTCTTCCCTCTTCTTCTCATCCTCTTTGTTCTTCTTCATGATTTGATGAGTAAGGAGAGACCCCATGAGTTCATCAAGCTTCAAAGTCTTCAAATTTTTGGCTTCGATGATGGCGGTCCTCTTTGAGTCCCATGACTCGGGAAGTGAGTAGATGAGCTTTCGAACAAGCTTTTCTTCCGGGATGGCTTCTCCATAACCTTTAAGGCCATTGGTGATAGTGGAGAACCTATCAAACATCTTCTCGATGTTCTCTTCCGGATCCATTTTGAAGTTCTCATACTCCAAGGTTAGGAGCCCAATCTTGGTCTCCTTGACTTCACTTGTCCCCTCGTATGTGACTTCAAGCTTGTCCCATACCTCCTTGGCACTCTCACAAGAAGACATCTTCTCATAGATGGATGGGCCAAAAGCACAAAATAGAATGTGCAAGGCTTTGCAATTTAGCTCCATCTTCTTGCGATCTTCGGCACTCCATTCCGCTTTACTTCTTTGAGGCACGAACGAACCATCTTCAACTACATCCCATATCTTGTAATCTTTTGATTTGATGAAAAACTTCATCTTTGTCTTCCAATGGGCATAGTGAGTTCCGTCAAAGAAAGGCGGTTTGTCGATTGATTGTGCCATTTGAGCCGGTTGATGAAATAGTGATCGAGCTTGCCGGATCTTCTCAATAGGATGTTAATCCCCTTCGATTGAGCCAAGCTCTGATACCAATTGTTAGGTATTTAGGGGCTCGATTCGATCAACCAATTTAGCTCACCAAGTGGTGGAGAGATGGATTTTTGGGTGGAAGAGTTTAGGAAGCTAAAATGAAAATAGACACAATGATTTATAGTGGTTTGGCCTTCTAACAAGTACCTACATCCACTACCTTAGCTCCCCACTAAGGATTTCACAATCAATCCACTAATTGATTCGTCCCCTTTTCTAGGATTAGGAGGAAACCCTTACAACCGATCAAGCTTCTACCCAAAGCCTTGATCAAAACCCTCTTTTCAAAGAGATAAACAAAGCAAACTTAAAACCCTCTAATAGGTGTTTGTTTGCACAATTAAGGACTCACCCAAAACCTAAAACACTTGAGCAAATTTGACAATTTTGGCTCACTAGTGTTTGTCTATACAAGAAATGACAAATAAAGCACTAAGAAAATTTCTTGATCATTTGATGTTTGACAATTGAAGCATTAGCCTTCTCTTGATACTTGGAGGTCCCTTTTATACTCCCAAATGAGTTTGTAGCCGTTACTAGCCGTTGGGGATGAATTGGAGCCGTTGAGGACTTTATTTCCCTTCATAAATGCTGTTCTGCAGCTACCAGTATCGATACACGTGGAACAGTATCGATACGGCCTTCTTGAGGAAATAGCCGTTGGGCTCTTGCTAGCATAGGCGTATCGATACGCTTGAGGGTGTATCAGTACAGGTCCATATTTGAATAGCCATTGGGAAATAGCCGTTGGGGTGGTTGAATAGGGAGCGGTACGCTTACCTGGCGTATCGAAACGATCCCGACCGTATCGATACAGCAAAGGCCTGTATTGGTACGGGGTTTGACAGTGGCCAAATTGGGGCAAAATGGTATCGGTACGGGTACAACCGTATCGATACTGGGACGTTGAAAATACAAGTTTGGCTGTTTAAACATGAAAAATCTTTGCCAAAAACCTCTTAAAATACCTCAAACATAAATTCAACTTGTTTGGACTTAAAACCAAGTTTTAAATTCTTTTCAAATTAGTCTAAAACTTTTTTCAATTATTATATCAAAACATAAGTTCTACAATCTCCCCCTTTTTGATATAATAAAACTCACTTGAAAAATTGTTTGGGTTTCTCCCCTTTAACTTTAAAAATGTGAATAAGAGATTAAGGATATGAAATTAAGTAAAGCTCCCCCTTATTCAATTGAAAAATCAATTTTTCAAACCATTTCTCCCCCTTTTTGTTATATCAAAAAGAATTTAAAACATTAAGTTTTAAAATAACAATAGGGATAAAAACTTTGACACAAATTAGAATTTGGTTTAAAAATTGGCTCCCCCTTACTCAAAGCATCATTAAAAATGTTAGTCCAACATTTATGATCATCTAGTTGAATAAACTAAAATTAAAACAAATAAAAGCAAAACAACTAGAAATTTTACCCACACTTGAACCCAAGGGAGGATGTGAAGCCTTCCTTCTTCAAGTGTTCTTCCTTGTGTGCATGGAGCTCCCCCTCAAAGTTTGACTTGTTGAACATCTCCATCACACCTACAATAGACAATCAAGTAATTTTTGGTATCCAAATTGCTTTGGATCCATAAACGTTAGTTGCACAAATTTTAGTCCCCTTAGGAATCCATTTTTCAATGTCATCCTTTTTAATTGAAGTATTAAGTCCTTTTGGGACCCAAATACTTCTAAAACATTTTCCTTTAATAAATCTAGGGGCACTAGATTGTCTAACATAAAAATTTGATTTTCCAAGATTGTTTTTCTTTTCAAGCTCTTTGGAAATCAAATCTTTTTCTTCTTGAACTCTTTGAAGCAATTTTTGTAAATCAAAACATTTTAATTCAAATTCTTAAAGTTTTGCTTCAAGTTCAAGTTTGGTTTTAGAAAGCAAATCATTTTGAATTTTTAACTTTGAAATCAATTTATTGTTTTTCAAAATGTGGCTTTTAAAATCTAAAACCAAATCATCATAGGCATCTTGTAATTCATCAAAAGTGTAAGAACATGAAGTAGATGAGTTAGAAGTTACCCTTGAATCTTCTTCGATGGCCATAAGGCAAAGGTTGGCTTGTTCATCGTCGGTGGAGTCCTCATCACTCCAAGTAGCCACATGTGCCTTCTTCTTATGGCTTGAAGTGCTTGCCCTCTCCTTTCTTTTAGGTTCTCGTTCAAGCTCTCTCAAGGCTTTCTTCATGAACGGGGCACACTTCTTGAAGAGATGAACGATCTCTTCATCTTCATCCTCCTCTTCACTTGAGTAGACATGATGGCAAGTGGAGGATTTGAGAGCCATGGCACTTGCATTGATGCCAAGCCCTTTGATTTTCTTCTCTCCCATAGCTCTAATTTCTTCCCTCTTCTTCTCATCCTCTTTGTTCTTCTTCATGATTTGATGAGTAAGGAGAGACCCCATGAGTTCATCAAGCTTCAAAGTCTTCAAATTTTTGGCTTCGATGATGGCGGTCCTCTTTGAGTCCCATGACTCGGGAAGTGAGTAGATGAGCTTTCGAACAAGCTTTTCTTCCGGGATGGCTTCTCCATAACCTTTAAGGCCATTGGTGATAGTGGAGAACCTATCAAACATCTTCTTGATGTTCTCTTCCGGATCCATTTTGAAGTTCTCATACTCCAAGGTTAGGAGCCCAATCTTGGTCTCCTTGACTTCATTTGTCCCCTCGTATGTGACTTCAAGCTTGTCCCATACCTCCTTGGCACTCTCACAAGAAGACATCTTCTCATAGATGGATGGGCCAAAAGCACAAAATAGAATGTGCAAGGCTTTGCAATTTAGCTCCATCTTCTTGCGATCGTCGGCACTCCATTCCGCTTTACTTCTTTGAGGCACGAACGAACCATCTTCAACTACATCCCATATCTTGTAATCTTTTGATTTGATGAAAAACTTCATCTTTGTCTTCCAATGGGCATAGTGAGTTCCGTCAAAGAAAGGCGGTTTGTCGATTGATTGTGCCATTTGAGCCGGTTGATGAAATAGTGATCGAGCTTGCCGGATCTTCTTAATAGGATGTTAATCCCCTTCGATTGAGCCAAGCTCTGATACCAATTGTTGGGTATTTAGGGGCTCAATTCGATCAACCAATTTAGCTCACCAAGTGGTGGAGAGATGAATTTTTGGGTGGAAGAGTTTAGGAAGCTAAAATGAAAATAGACACAATGATTTATAGTGGTTCGGCCTTCTAACAAGCACCTACATCCACTACCTTAGCTCCCCACTAAGGATTTCACAATCAATCCACTAATTGATTCGTCCCCTTTTCTAGGATTAGGAGGAAACCCTTACAACCGATCAAGCTTCTACCCAAAGCCTTGATCAAAACCCTCTTTTCAAAGAGATAAACAAAGCAAACTTAAAACCCTCTAATAGGTGTTTGTTTGCACAATTAAGGACTCACCCAAAACCTAAAACACTTGAGCAAATTTGACAATTTTGGCTCACTAGTGTTTGTCTATACAAGAAATGACAAATAAAGCACTAAGACAATTTCTTGATCATTTGATGTTTGACAATTGAAGCATTAGCCTTCTCTTGATACTTAGAGGTCCCTTTTATACTCCCAAATGAGTTTGTAGCCGTTACTAGCCGTTGGGGATGAATTGGAGTCGTTGAGGACTTTATTTCCCTTCATAAATGTTGTTCTGCAGCTACCAGTATCGATACACGTGGAACGGTATCGATACGGCCTTCTTGAGGAAATAGCCGTTGGGCTCTTGCTAGCATAGGCGTATCGGTACAGGTCCATATTTGAATAGCCGTTGGGAAATAGCCGTTGGGGTGGTTGAACAGGGAGCGGTACGCTTACCTGGCGTATCGAAACGATCCCGACCGTATCGATACGACAAAGGCCTGTATCGGTACGGGGTTTGACAGTGGCCAAATTGGGGCAAAATGGTATCGGTACGGGTACAACCGTATCGATACTGGGACGTTGAAAATACAAGTTTGGCTGTTTAAAACATGAAAAATCTTTGCCAAAAACCTCTTAAAATACCTCAAACATAAATTCAACTTGTTTGGACTTAAAACCAAGTTTTAAATTCTTTTCAAATTAGTCCAAAACATTTTTCAATTATTATATCAAAACATAAGTTCTACAGATAGTCATTAGGATAACAGCTTAGCTTGACGGCTAGACATTAAACCTTCTATGCACAAGACTTGGGTTCGATAGACAGTTGTTCCAAATTTAAAATTTTACTTCATTCTTATGACTCTGAACCAACTAATGATGCCATAATTTGGTTGGTAAAGAGTGTTTATAAAATAAATATAAAAAATAATTATTTTTATAAAAAAAATATTAATGCCACGTCAGTATTTTCATACATGTGGCATTATCATATCAGCAAGTCATGTCATGCAAACATGTCATGTTATCAAAAAGTGTTGACTGTTAGTTAATTGACGGTTTTCATTCAACGATGATGAAATTTAAACAAAAATCAAACGTTAAGGGCTCTTTTACAAAAAAAAAAGTATTAAAGTGATTAAAATATTAAATGTTGGAGATTATTTTTGACTTTATGCCTATAAAAAATACATAGTTTAGAGGCTAACTTTTCTTATTTAATCCACAATTTTATATTAACTATTAGAAACACTTAAAGTTTATATTTTATATATAGAAGATTACTAATGAATTGTCATTATTTTTGTATAATTGTATATATAAAATTTGATTTCTAATACAATTTTTATAAGCAACTAATATCTTACCGTCATCTCACCACTTTAAGTTTAAAACATACACAAACAATAATGTATACTTGTGCATATAAGTAATAAATTATTTAGAGCGGTGGTTACAAATTCTCAATGGACATTTTCTCGAGTTTAATATTCAGTAAATTTCGTAAATTTCCTCCCCAAATATAAATTATCTAAAAAAAATTAAAATTTACTCTTTTTTTTTTACAAAAAGAATCAGATGGCATTAAAAGATGAATTTACTTATTTTCTAAATATGCATAATTGAACTAAAATCAGAATCCATTATATAATTATCAAAATCAAAATTTTATGTATAATTACACAATCAAAACTCACATAGAATCAAAGATTTTTTAACATTTAATTTGGGTCCTAATTAAAAAAGAAGCAAGAAATGTACACTTCGAGCCAACATAAAGGAGTAAGTAGTTTCTTTATCTATGAATTCAAAAAGAAGCTACAATGGAATGCAACAAGATCAAGTCGTCTGCAATTTTCTGTTTTTTAGGGTTGGAAGCCGCCCCTGAACCCAGCAAGCGAATACTCCATTTGCCTCAAAACGGGATAGAAATTGTAGTCTTTACTATATCTTTTCTTCCCACTTTAATTTCTATTTTTTACCTTGCTTTTTGATCATATTTGAATACAACCCTAAGACTCAAATTCAACTACAATGAATTTAGTCTTAATAAAATAATTTTCAGGTGAAGAGCATTGATCCTAAGAAGTACTGCGTGACACCAAACGCTGGCCTTATTATACCTATGTATTTAGCATTTTTACCTTTCATTATACCATCAACAATTGTTTATCGGCATTACATTTTGCTAGTTCATTGTCCATCTCATTCTCATGCTATTAAAAGAAGAAAATCTCATTATCATGCTATTAAAAGAAGAAGAAAATTAATTTGTTTATTACTTCTGGTATGAAAGCTTGAAATGATTTTGCAGGATGAGATTGATGAGGATTTGTGTGAGCAGTTTCTAACCCTACCGTTGGATTTGCAGAGAAAATTGCAGACGAGTTGGATCGTCTTAAGCTATAATGGAATGCAACCTCTATTTAGTGACCTGAAATCAGGTAATCGTTCAGGTTTCAGGTCAGGTCATGTTAAGTCAGGTCAAATCAGATACGAGTTATATCAGGTTAATTTAATGGTTCGACTCGGATCAGGTCAAGTTCGGGTCATTATCAGGTTGATTTCAAATCAGATTGAGTTCAGATTCGGGTCGGGTAAGTTTCAATTTAGGCCAAAACGGTTCGAGTCCGAATCAGTTAATTAATGGGTTAATTCAAGTTTGGATGGACTTTAGGTCGAGCCATGTTCAGGTCGGATCCCGTCGTTGACAGATAAAATTCAGGTCAGGTAATATCGATTTCGGTTGAAGTTCAAGTCGGGTCTTATCGTGTACAAATAAACTTCGGTATGGTAATTGTGGGTAAATTTCGGATGAAAATAATTTTTTAAGATTCATATGAACCAAAATATCCCTTAGGATGCCGAAATATGTTACAATCTAAAATATATATACATATAATTGTGACTAAATTGAAGTAAACTAAAATTTAAAAGTGAATGGTATGACTAAAATGAAAAAATTTAAACGAGTGAAGACCTAAAGGGTAATTAATCACTAAAAAAGAAATTAGGAGACCAAATGGGCAATTATTTATTGGGTGAAATTTAAAAATGATTTCATTTGGATTTTGGGGGAAAATAACCCGCTTTTTCTTTTAGGTTAGGGAAAATTTATTTTCTAGTCATTGTAACTTTAGATGTTTTTTTATTTAAGTCCCAATTTTTTACTTTTAGCTTTTAATTTAATTCAATCGAGTCCCAATTTAAGTTATAATTGAAATTCGGGCTTTAGTTTTAGAATTCTTATACGGACTTATGATTTATTTTGTTTGGACTAAATTACAAAAATCAGAAATAAATATGGTTCAATTTTGGATAAAAGTATAATTTTATGGACTAAAATGAACAAAAACAACACAATGTTTACTTTACTGGACTAAATTATAAAAATAAAAATTAAATATGGGTCGATTTTAATTAAGAGTACATTTTTAGGGACTTATGAACAAAAATATCATCATATTAAAAATATTGGACTAAATTACACAATTTAAAAGTAAATAAAGATCAATTTCACTTTAAATACATATTTATAGGAAATTAATTGAACACTTAACTCCTAAACCCTAAATTTCATCCCTAAGCCCTAAACTAATCACATAAACCTATAGGCTATAACCTTAAAAGGTATAATCACGTAACACGTATGAGACCTATTCATGTTACACATATCAATATAGACTATAGATCATAGAGGCATATACTATAGACTATAGTAATAAATTAATAATAATCATCGCATATGATATATTATATATAGATTATAGGCTATAGACTATATAAAACTTGAAATAATCTCATACGCTAAGCTAAACCCTAAACCTTAAACCATACAGATTAATCTCATAAACCTATAACCCTAAACTACACGATAAACCCTAAACCATTAATACTAAACACTAAATCCTAAACCAAAAACCTAAGCCATGGAAATTAATCTCATAAACCAATAATCCTAAACTTATAACCCCCTCGTCCCGACCTAACCAGTAGACCGAACTGAATGGGTTATACGGGAAAAACCGAAGCGAAACCTGCTAAGGCCTCATTCCGATTAGCAACCCTATTTTTTTCATTTTATTAATCTTTTCTAAATGTCACGTTTAACCCTATGTGTAATGGCAACTAGCGGAAAAGTGAACACGGATACGAACCGAGCAAGGGCATAAAGGTAACTTAGCCTTACCAAGTAGTTATTAGTCAAGTTCTATGCACACGAAGAAAAACCATCACAAAGGATACACATAAACTCAACTAGGAAGCATACAAGCATTAGGGACTAAACCGTAACATTTAGAAACCTCCAAAGATGCTCTTTAACCGTTTTAACTTCATGCGTTTCGAATGGCTACCTGTTCCAAAACGCGGGCTTCATTCAAAAAGCAACATCATGCCATTCCGGAACAGCCCCTCATGGTTCCGAAACAGAAGCCTCCAGTGGCAAATCGTACCGAAACGGCACCACCCCCGTTCCGATACGGGTGCCCTTGGAGCTTGGCCGTTCCGAAACCATATCAGACGTTCCAAAACGCCTGGACACAGTTTGGCATCTCCAAATGTTCCCAAACTTACCCCGAAACATCACAAACCACATGGAAACTTATTCTACAAACAACCTAGAGGCAAAACACCCTAAAGACAAGCTTCAAATATGCATACACACAAAAATAGATCTCAAACCCAAAAGCTCATAAGAACACTTTAGTTCAAAAACACTAACAAGTCAAAACACATAACAATTAACCCAAGGCCATAACAAGCCTCAACATATCATGGTATCAACATTTAAAACATGCTAGCAACATTAACAAAAGCCAAACATAGGAGTTTGAACACCAACTCCCTAACAACAAGCCTAGCATTCCCATTGCATATGTATTATTACAACTAAGAAAACCATACTTTGAGCTAGAAAAGAACTCCTCCCTTGCCCACTTGCCTCCCGGAGCCTCTAACGATCTGCATTGTTGGAAAAAGAGAGCGTAAGCTTAAAAGCTTAGTGAGCGGAGCTCTAAAATACAACAACAATGCAGTTTAGAACACATATCTTAGTTTTAAAAGCAAAACCATTCAAGAAAGAGATACAATAAATTGGAAGCATAAACGAAACATGGTTTGCACATGCACAATCATCCCCGGTAGGACTACACATCACCGTATACAACTAGCATTTTTTCGGTGGGACTACACATCACCGCACTCATCTACTAGTCACTACCGGTGGGACTACACATCATCGTGCACAACGACTAACCATCACATGAGGCTTAACATCAACTACGACAACAGAACAACATTAAAACATGGATAAAAGCATTCCGCAAACAACACCACAACACACATAAACACGAACATCAACAATCAACCAAACAAGGCAAGAATGGACAAACTTACGCTTGGGTCTAGGTTAGCCTCTAAGGCTCCACCCAAACCCTAATAAAACTCCGTTGAACAATTTAAAGCTTCAAAACAATTTCCACTCACCGATAGAGCCCAAACGATAGCTGAATCCCCGATTCAAGCTTCCAAACTACCTGAATTCACGTCCACGAAGCCCAAATCTGTTCCCTCTACTTTAGACAACCCAAAACAGAACATTAGGCTGCTAATATACCCACAAACATAGCAGCAACTCAAAACTCAACAATCTTGCAACAAAACACATCGGCATTTAACCCAAACTTCACCCAAATTCGTTCTAATGGAACCTCAAGCTGAACCCATCATTTCCATCAAATATCATCTAAAAACACCCCCAACAACAAGGAAATCATCAGCCACGGTTTCAACCCAAAACCAATCCAAAAACTCTACCTTTCTCAACAAAAAATCCCATTTTTAGACCCATTTCGGGTTTCCTACTATTAGCCACTATTTTAGCATTTTTAAGACACCAAAACAAGATTAAAAACACCCTTAAACATGGCATCAAAATACCCAAACGAAAATCCCTTCATTTTACTATTTTTTCAAACTCAAAGCATTTTTAAAACAACTCTAAATAATGGGTTTTTAGGAAAATTTAACTAATAACAAACTTAAGGAAAGAAAAAATCAAAACAAGGGAATGCTTACCTTGAAAACTTGCTTGTGGAAATGGTGGGAGCAATAGAATAGTAACAGTGGAGGTTTTTGAGAAAAGCAAATGTGAAAAGTGTTGGAAAGAAGAAGATGATGATATTTTGAAATAAAAAAACTCTTTCTTTAAAAATTCTCAAAACATCTTTTTGCCCTTATTCATTAAAACCCCTTTTTGTTCCTTAAAAATGTTTTCTTTCAATTAAATTAACCCGAACATGTTTAACCAAACCCGGTTATCTCCCAGGCCCCAAACCCCGGGCATTACAACTCTCCCCCACTTAAGGAATTTCGTCCAGGAAATTACCTGACTGAAAAAGATACGAAAACTGTTTCTTCACGTCTTCCTTCCTCTCCCATGTAGCCTCTTCCACACCTTGGTGTCTCCACAAAATTTTGACTAAATCGATAGATCTCCCACGCAACACTTTCCTATCTGTAGCAAGAATTTCAACAGGCTCTTCATCATACGACAAGTTTGGGTTCAACTCGATCTCTTTTACTAGCATTACATGAGACATATCTGATCTATACTTTCGGAGCATCGAAACATGGAACACATTATGAATCTTCTCTAGCTCTGTCGACAGTCTCAATCTATAAGCAACGAGACCAATCCTCTCAACTACCTCATAAGGACCAATGAATCTCGAGCTCAACTTACCTTTCCTACCAAACCTCATCACCTTCTTCCAAGGTGAGACTTTCAAGAACACTTTGTCGCCCACGTCATACTCTATCTCCCTTCTTTTCAAATCGGCATATGATTTCTGTCAGTCTGAAGCTGCCTTCAAGCGATCACAGATCAGTTTTACCTTCTCGGTAGTGCCCTTGAGTAAGTCTGGCATCGGTACAAGCTTATGTCTGGCCTCGGCCCAACAAATAGGTGTTCTACACCTCCTACCATATAGAGCCTCATACAGTGCCATATGAATACTAGCCTGGTAACTGTTGTTATATACAAACTCCACTAACGATAGGTGTTTCTCCCAAGAACCCTAAAAGTCGATGATGCAACACCTCAACATGTCCTCCAACACTAGAATAACTCTCTCTGACTGACCATCTGACTGCAGGTGATACGAAGTGCTGAAGTTCAACCAAGTACCCAAAGCACGATGCAAACACTCCCAAAAATCTAGTTGTAAACCTCGGATCTTGGTCTGATACGATCAAATTCGGTACCCCATGCAATCTTACTATCTCACCGATGTACATATCGGCCAACTTATCTAAGGTGTAGGTAGTATGAACAGGTATGAAATGGGCACACTTAGTGAATCTGTCGACTATCACCCACACTGAATTCTTCTTCGAAGGAGTCAACAGTAAACTCGACACAAAGTCCATGGTAATACGTTCCTACTTCCATTCCGGAATCTTCAACGGTTGTAACAAACCTGAAGGAAACTGATGCTCGGCCTTAACTCGCTGACGTACCATACACTTACTCACAAACTCGGCCATATCTTTCTTCAACCCTATCCAGTAGTACTCTTCTTTTAACCAACGGTACATCTTCGTACTACTAGGATGCATAACAAAAGGACTTTATGTGCTTCGTTCAAGATAGTACGCCTTAACTCGGCATCTTTTGGAACTACTATCCCATCCTTGAAACATAGGATCCTGTTCTCACCAAAGCAGAAATCTGTAGGCCTACCCTCGGCTATATCTTGCACATGAGGTGCCAAAGACTCGTCTTGCAACTATTTCTCTCGAATCAACTGAACAACCGAAGGTTTAACCTGTAGCTCGGCTATCAAACCGTCATCCCGTGACACACTCCATCTCGCAAACATAGCTCGCAACTCAAGTGCCACTTTTCTACTCAAAGCATCGACCACTATGTTTGCCTTACCCGGGTGGTACTCTATCGTAAGGTCATAGTCCTTAAGAAGTGATAGCCATGCTACCTATATATTTATGCCTCTTTGCTATAGGAATTGCTTTTTTTCAAGTGCATTACATTGCATATAGGCTGCATTTTTAGTATATTATGGGTGCTTTTCAATTTATTGCTCGTGTGGAGTTGGTGCTACGTGAAAGGTAGTTTTTGGTTGTTTGTGTGCATGACGACAAAATAGAATGCGGGGGAAGAAACAAGGAACAAAAAGCTATAGCAAGGGAGAGAAAGAATGCTAGCTGGCGCACGAAAGTACAAGCACATGAAATGCAGGAAAGGACGTCTGACACTGTCAGACAGCTTTATGCAGCAGCCGCACTCCATCTGCAAACCGTCCTCTTGTCTTCTGGTGAACAGAGCTTGTCGAAGGATATTCGTTGGGATCCCCAACGAGATACCAAGGCACCAAAACCCTAGAAGACCACCCCCACTATATAAAGGCTTCATCTCTTCAAGGAGAAAGAAGAGGTAAGGAGAGAGAAAAGTGTGCAAAAGGAAGCACAACAGAAGGGAGGAGCACTTCATCGTCAGTCAGCCTTGGTGTCCTTCATCGGGAAGCTCGAGGTGTGGCCTTACCGTCCTCTTCTGAGGCAGTGAGCTTAAGGCGATCATGGCAGTCCACCAGCGAATTGGGAGTTTATCTTTCCTTTTTGCTATAGCATTTATTTATCTAGAGGGTTGTATGAGAATGATACGTTTGAATATTGCCCAACCATGAACTATTTTAGATGGTGTGGGTTTTGCTGGATGACACTCTTTTTATTTTCTTAATCTGATGTTGATGTTTACTGTTCTCTCTTGATCTTTGCTTTGTTTATGGTATGCTTAATTTCCTTAAAGTTGTAAGAGCTTAGGGTTGTCAGTGCTTTGAGATATAGGCCCTACCTTAAGCGCCTTTGAGAGTTGGCCTTTCTTTAGGAACAACCCAGGGTTGTAAGAGATTAGGGATGTTAGAGCCTCGAGAGACAGGCCATTCCTTATGATGCCTTCGAGTGATGGTCGTTCCCTAGGTATAATTGGGGGTAGTGATTAAGAGAGTAAGCCTTAGCTAATAGTTATAGTTAGAGTAGTGTGTGACAACCTTCGAGAGAGGGTCATTGCTTTAGCATTGGGTAGGGAGAGTGATCGAAAGAACTAGCCTTAGATCCTCATAAATAATGGAGTAACCACCAAGGGGAAGGACTCCAACCAACCTTAGAGATAAGTGATAGGTTTAAATGGCTAAGAGGGATAGATATTAGGAGAGTATAGTGTCGGAGTCAAGCTGAGAGGTATTGCTGTAGCATTTTAGTCTCAGCTTTCTTACTAGAGATAGTTTAGGAGCAACCTAAGTAAATCCCGCCGAGCATAATGAGAGGACTAGGATTCGTTAGCATTGTCAAGAGGTTGGAGATGATTATCCTTCAGGAGCTAGCCAGCCATTCTGTAGAGAGCTTCGTATCCGAGAGAGGACCTATCTGCCATTGATTATCTCTTCTCTATTTGCTTGTTTTGCTACCGCATTTTCTTCATTCTGCCTCAGCATACTCACATTACAATTTGGTTACTATATCAATTTGGAAACAAAAATGTGTTCACTTCCAATCCATGTGGAGACGATACTCACTCATCACTTTATTACTCGTTTGATGTGTATACTTGCACCAGTTGCGTATCATTTATAGTCACTGCACGAACGCAACAAGCTTTTGGCGCCGTTGCCGGGGATTGGCAATTGGTTGTTCACAGTTTTTATTTTCATTTTGCTTTCTATTTCCACATTGTAAATATTCACTAGTTTTGTTTTTGGTTGTTTTATTTTTCTTTTCAGGTATTTTTCTAGTTTATGACCAGAAGAAGAAGACCAAGAGGACCTATTCAGCCCATTGTTCCAGAAGTTGATCGTTTATTTCATTTGAGAAGACGCGAGCAAGCAAAAGTTAGGGTCATGGAACCGACACCTGTTGATGCAGATGCTATGGTAAACGGTCAGATAGAAGCGGCTCGACCACGAGCTATTAGGGATCATTTAACCCCTAGTCTAGATGATCTCCATCCCGTAATTGTAGCTTCAGAAATTCAGGCAGCCCAATTCGAACTTAAACCTGTCATGTTCAACATGTTGAGCAACATTGGACAGTATGGTGGCTTGCCTCATGAAGATGCTAGACAACATATCCGTGCGTTCTTGGGTGTTTGTGATTCTTTCAAGTAGCAAGGGGTGCACGAAGATGTGTTGAAATTAAAGTTGTTTCCGTATTCGCTAAGAGATCGTACCAGAACATGGCTAAATGAGGTTCCAGCCAGATCAATTCAAAGTTGGACTGATTCATGCAAGAACTTTTTGCTATGGCATAGTCTGCCAGTGATGAACACCGTGTTGAGGAATGATATAGCTTCCTTTCGTTAGTCTGATGACAAATCTATGTATGAGTGCTGGGACCGATTTAAAGGATTGTTGAGGAAATGCTCTAACCCTGGGTATCATGAGTGGACCCAGGTGGTTATGTTCTATAATGGTGTCAATGCGCCCACAAGGATGTTGATCGATGCTGCAACAAATGGGACACTGTTGGACAAGTCACCAGAAGAAGCATTTGATATCCTTGACAAGGCAGCCAACAACGATTATCAGTTCCCAACATCAAGGCTTGGAACGGGGAGGAGAAGGAAAGCTTCCAAGGATAGTGAAGTTGACAACTCAATACTGAATAAGTTGACCAACATCACCGATTTGCTCAAAAATCTCCAGCGTTCCAACGAAGTGAAGGAAGTTAAGGCATTAAGGTCATGCCTAAGATGTGATGGCAATCACCACTTTAATGATTGCCCTGATAATCCAAAATCTGCCAACTATGTGAGGAACTATAACCATAGCAACAACAATCTAGGATGGAGTCAGCATACAAACTTGAGTTGGGATAATCAGGGGTACATCAACATGTCGGCCAACCAAATGTCACAACAAAATCCGTAAGAGGTGCACCATTCCCGCCAGAATAAGCCATGGCAAAATCGAAAGAGAACATCACCTTCATCCAGCAGTTCATTGGAGTCTACTTTTAAGGAGTTCATGGCTATGACAAAGGACTTCATGGAAACCACTAAGGTTATGCTACATGATCAAGCAGCACACATTAAAAATCAGGGAGCCCTTCTACAAAGTCAGAGTGCATCCTTACGAGCCTTAGAAACTCAAGTGGGTAAGATAGCTCAAACGTTGCACATGCGACCACAAGGCAGTCTGCTTAGTGACACTGAAGCCACTAAGTACCATGGCAAGGAACAATGCAGTGCACTCACACTAAGGAGAGGCACAAAGATTAACCAAGGTGATAAGTTTGAGGGTGGAGAGAAAGACGAAGCCCAACCCAGCTTACTGCCACAACAAGAAAATCTTCAGGAACCACAGCAAGGAGAAGGAATGAAGGAGAAGGGCAAGTCCAAAAGACCAATCAAGGAAGGGCCAACTTGTGTTACAGCAAAAGACATGGCCTCACGAGCTACAACAGATCTGGCCAAACCACCTCCATTATTTTCTCAAAGACTCAAAAAGCAAGAAGATCTCCAATTTGGAAGGAATATCATTATAAAGAGGAGAAATGTAGGAAAGCACGAGATGGTTGCTATAGCAAAAGAATGCTACTACATTTGGAGAAAACTCCCGCCAAAGAGAAAAGACCCAGGAAGCTTTACTATCCCCTACTCTATCGGAGATGAGTTTGTTGGAAGAGCATTGTGTGATTTAGGATCAAGTGTGAACCTGATGCCTAAATCCATATTTCAGAAACTAGGGTTAAGAGATGTCAAAACTACTAGGGTTGCGCTACAACTTGCTGATCACTGTCAAGTCCGACCAGAAGGAAAAATTGAGAATGTTGTAGTAAAAGTGGATCGTTTTGCTTTCCCAGCTGATTTCTTGATCCTGGATTGCAAGGAAGACAACGATGCTCCTATTATTCTAGGAAGGCCATTCTTAGCTGCAGGTCGAGCCTTGATTGACGGTGAGAAGGGTGAAGTCACAATGAGAGTGGGTGAAGAGACAGTCACCATCAACATACATAATATCCTTCATGAGAGGTCAATGGAAGATATGCACTGCAATACTATAGCATGGGATGAGCTACAAGAACTTTGATGTAGCATCAACCTTCAGAAAAAAGCCTCTGTTGAACTAGTTCAAGGGAAAGAATTTAAGGACTTGACCAAGGAAGGGAACCCAGATGCTGAAAATCACTCAAAGGAAGTGGGGCTAGCCACGTCTCGCCTCAGCCTTCCCGACCCTTGATAGGAAATTGGTGGTGGATGAGGTCTACACATGCCTCAAGAGGAGCAAGAGCCCTCTGATCTTCCCAAATTTGATAACCGCCCTGTGCCGAAGGAAGCAAGTGTTTGAAAACCCGGCTAAGGACGAGCAAATGGAAGGCAAAAAGGGTTTAACACCTGCCCAGATTCTTCAGCTGAAGGGATTTGATGAGGATGCTCCAAACGAGACCCTGAAGGGAGGAGCCAAGAGCTTTGCTGCAGCAAGGACCGCAGCATTGGTTGCTAAAGCAACCCACATGGCCACAGAGCTTCACAGTTTGAGGGTGTTAAACCCACATTGCTGCAGTTGAGCACATATTTCAAATATGCCAACCAAAGGGATGTGGCCATCTCACAATGCTTCTCCGAGGTCTTGCCGGGAATTGCAATTCAGTTTCCCCCATTTCCAAAGGAACTCCTCACCACTCCTGAACCTCAAGACCAAAATGCTGCAGCGAGCACGCCCCGATCACCAGCCCAAAAGAGGAAATTAACAGCTCGGAAGAAAGTCAATCCAACACCTGCCTATGAACCAAATACTTGAGACCCCCAGCTCAAAAGTCACAGCAAATTGATCTTGCTTCCACACCCACTAGGAAGAGAACACGAAGCAACAGGCCTGCTACAACAACACCACAGCCACCTGAATCGTAAAGGGAGCCAGCCACCACCTTGAGTGACGATGATCAGCCTATGGCTGAGGCGGCCCCCACCACTGGAACCAACCCCGTTGTGCCACAATTAGAAGATGCTACGGCATCCAAGCTGAAACGTTATAAACGCACAGCAGGGCGCACTGTCAAACCAACCGATCCAGCCTCTGCCGTATCTAATGACAGTGCAACCTCAACAGTTCTAATAGCACACGGCGACCACTCCACAGACGACACAAGGGACAATTGACCTCAAGACCCATGAGGTACACAATTTTTTTTATCTTTCGTTCTTCTTAGTTTAGTTTTGCATCAGCATCTTGCATAACATTTTTTATGCATCGCAGACGACGCATCTCCAAGTTTGAGGGTGTTTCGCCTTCGCTTAGTTTAGGACCATAGCATTTGCATTGTAAGATTATATAAAAGTTTTTCTATGGCATCATGTTTAGATAGGAAGAAATATGCTAATGTGTTGATGATGCTTAATGATGATCATTCAAAAATTCAATAGGCCTGAACTTAAAATTTTACAACTGCATGAGACTTAAAGAACTATCTTAGGAGTGAGTTTGCTATAGAAAATAATTTTAGACACATATTGCTTTCTTTCTCTGCTTGGTACGTTTAGAAAAACTTTTTAAGAAGGACTTTAGTATTGCCTTGCATGAAAGAATGAAAAATGAGCTTAAAAGAAAATAGACTCTCATGTACCCAAAACTAAAAATTGAATGAATGCTCTAGCATAACTGTAGAAGGACACTCCGATGTGCAATATTCAAGCCATATACTGTTCAAAAAAAGAGAAGAAAGAAGAAAGAAAAAGAAACAAAATAAATAAGTTGTTGAGTGGATCGCAAGATCGATATTGACCAAGAGGGGGTGAATTGGAAATTTAAAGGTTTTGTGGTGGAAATTTCAAATTGAAAATAATTGACAAGGGATTTAGAGTGGTTCAAGTTCCAAATGAACTCTACATCCACTACCTTAGCTTCACTAAGGATTTGCAACAATTCCACTAATTGCTCTTCCCCTTTTCTAGGACAAAGAGGCAACCCTTTACAATTTCGGTTGATTTTTCTACCCAAAAATCAACCCAATCCTCACACAAGTGAACAAAGAAATTTGATGGCTAATTAGATATCTCTCAATACAAATAATAGCCCAATTACAAGCACTCAACCCAATTGAACAAGATATGAATGAAAATTACAATTGGGGTTTTAGACAAAATGGGATTTGTGCACAATTGCTTGGATTTGATGTTTGGATGTTTGCTTTAGGATCAATAGTTGTTGCTGGTGCTTTTAGAAGTCTCTTTTATACCTTCTCATTGATTTCTAGCCGTTGTGGTTGTTGCACTCATCAATAGAGCCGTTGGGGATGTTATCTCACCACCAAAAATGCAGTCTGCAACAACCCGTTTCGAAACGCGGGGTACCTGTTTCGGAACGGACTAAAATAGAAAGAGCCGTTGGGGTGCATTTAAGAGCCCGTTTCGAAACGCCTTAGGGCCGTTTCGAAACACTTTCGCCACTGTCAAGGGTCGTTTCGAAACGGTCTTAGCCCGTTTCGAAACACCTTAACGGTTTTCAGAAAATCAGTTAAAAACAACTTCAACAGTCATATTTTATATTTAAACTTAAGACCTGTTTCGAAAATCATTGGCTTCGTTTCGAAACGGATTTGCTACTGTCAAGGGTCGTTTCGAAACAACCTTAGCCCGTTTCGAAACACCCTATTTATCTTTAAATATTCAGCAAAAATATCTCAACCGTTGTGCTTTTTCAAATCAAATATGAAGAACAGTTTCGAAACGTGAGAGCCCGTTTCGAAACGGGGTCAAGTGTTTCGATACACGTTTTGGAACAGTAGTTGACAGTGATGAAAACGTTTCGAAACGCCTTAGGGCCGTTTCGAAACAGGAACTTGAAAATCACTGTTTTGGCTTGAAACACTTAGAAAAATATTTGAAAAACTTTGTTTTTAACTTGGGCATAATCTTAAAATTATATGGGGATATTTTGAGGACTTAAAATTCGTTTTGACATTTTCAATTTAGTCCTTAGGTTTTTAGTTATATCAAAATTAAAATATTTGTTTCACAATCTCCCCCTTTTTGATATAACAAAACCAAAGTTAGAATTTTTAAAAATTTTTAAAGTTTTGAAAATATTCTAACTCCCCCTTAATTTAAGATAGGTTTTTAAAGTAAAAAATGTTTGACTTGAAATCCAAGTTGTAAAGCTTTAAAAAACCTTTTAAAATTTAAAACGAATTTTAGTTTGTGGCTCTTAAATTTCTTCTCCCCCTTTTTGTTAGATCAAAAAGAATAATGAAAGCTCATAGAGAAGACAAAAGATTAGTACCAATAAGCATTAATAAGCAACAATAATATTAATTCATAATATCAAAATATCCAAAACATAAACCAACATTAAGTTCAACATAAAATCCCAAATAAAAAGTCAAAAGCATAGGTTCCTAAAACATAATAAAACATAAAGATGCAATCTTAATCCTAAAAAGCATAGATAATATGATATGATATGATATGAAGATCCTAGGCCTCGTCATCATCATCCGAAGTATCATCATCGCTCTTGACTTGAGAACGGTGAAACTTCGTCCATTGCCCATAGAGAGTAGAGAAGGACAAATCCAAGTTTGAATGGGAAGTCTCAAGAGTATGAAGACGATCCTCGACATTCTTCAAACGATTGTCCATAGCAGTAAAACCCGAAGCAATGCTAGTATCCAAAGCATTGAACCGCTCGGTAATGAGAGCCGTGAGGGCTTCATTGTTTGCAACCTGAACTTGCGGTGGAGGAGCAACGGGAGGAGGAACGACTTCTCTATCAATTCTTTCCCAAACATCATTCACATATATAAACCCGGACTTGCGAAGGGATGACTCACCAATCTTGGTCTTGCGAGGTTCCGGAGAGTCGTAGGTACAATCGATACCAAGATCATGAAAGATGTAGCTCAAGATTGTGCCATAGGTAAAAGATTTCAACTCATTTGTGTCAATAAGCTTAATATTATTGACTATCTCGGCAAAGATAATTTTAGGCACATTAGGGCGCTCACCTCTACGGAAACACTCAAGCCAAAAATGATCAGTTTGACGGATATGAGAGTATTTACCTCCGGAAGGTTGAATGAACCATGAAACCATCAAGTGAAAAACGCGATCGTGCACATCCAAAGTAAGTGCCCGACCGGTGAACGTGCCAAAGTGACGTTCATCCTCAAGACCCTCATCTTTAAGTTTAAAAATTGACTCCAAGAGAGCAACATTAACAACAAACTTTTTGCCCAATAAGGAAGATTCAATTCCTATAATCTCGGTTTTGGTCTCATCATAAATAAAACGAGCATTAGAGTAGAAAAGGAGTACCATGTGTTTGTAGCGAATATCCGGAATGCTCAAGAACAAGATAAGATTCCACTCACTCAAACGGTCGAGATAACGGAATAGGAATCGCTCGGAGTTGAGGAAGTCAAGATCAATGACACGTTCTTTACGAATTTCGAAATCCTTGACATAAGAGAAGCGAGCACGCATCTCCGGAGTTTTAAGGGATTTCTGAAAAAGCAGAGTAAGATTCGAACGAACGCTCGAATCACCGGTTTGAACGGCCTTGCGCTTTTTGTTAGCTTGATCCGCCATCTAAAAACATTAAGCAAGTATATTTTAAAATTAAGTGTATGCATTGATATTTAAAATCAATCCAATAATAAATCCCAATTAGGTTTTTGAAACAAAATTAAAATAAAATAAAAAATTAAAAAAAACAGTAAAGAAAAAGACGACTGAAAAATTTTATATTCGAATCAAAAATTTTGAGATTTTGAAATTTTTTTACAAGATATGGAAAACCCACAAAGGAAAAACTATAATGTATACAAAAATAAAATTTTCTAACCTAAGATTCGAACATAAATTGAAAGAAAAAGAAAAGATAAAAAATTACCTTAGTTTGGGATTTTGGATGATTTGATGAAAATCCTTGCACAATGTTGATGAAACTTGCTTAGACTTGAGTTTTAGAGTAAAACCCCTCATAATTTTGTGAAAATCAATGAGTTTGAGAGGGTATTTATAGAGAGGGAGGCGGTTTAGGGTTTTTAAGAGTTTGATAAAAAGTGAATTTTAACATTAAAAGCCCTAAATAAAGCAATCCGCGATGCCGTTTCGGAACGGTCAGGACCGTTTCGAAACGGGACGACTAGGGTTTGACCGTTTTGAGACAATAGGCTGACCGTTTCGATACGATGTTGACCGTATCGAAGCCCTGTTGACCCGTATCGAAACACGTTTCGATACACTCCTTGGCAGTAGCAAAAACGTTTCGAAACACATTGTAGGCGTTTCGAAACGCCCTTCTCTCAGAACTGGATTTAAGGTATCCGTATCGAAACAGGGTCACCCGTTTCGATACACCTGGGCCTGGAAGTGCAGATGAGGCTCTAAAAGTGTAGAAAAATGAAGTTTTAATAGGCCTAACATGCATAAATGTCATGAATGAGCAGGCAAAACATATTCAAGCATAAACATACTCCCCCTAACTATAGGCATGGATGAAATTAGGAGTTTAAACACATAAACATGGCATTTCACAAAATCAAGCATATTTAAGCACAAAAGAGGTCCTAAAAGGTCAAGATAGGCTAGCTAGACCTAACTCTCTCCTAAGGGACCAAAAACGCTCTTTGTCTAAGGGTTTTGTAAATATGTCCGCTAATTGATTCAAGGTGTCTACGTACTCTATAACCACATCTTCCTTAAGGACATGATCTCTAATGAAATGATGCCTTATTTCTATATGTTTGGTTCTAGAGTGTTGGATGGGATTTTTAGTTAAACATATTGCACTAGTGTTATCACATTTTAGGGGTATGGTTTCAACTTTAATTCCATAATCTAAGAGTTGTTGCTTCATCCAAAGGACTTGAGCACAACAACTCCCTAAGGATATGTACTCGGCTTCGGTGGTAGATAAGGCTACACTTTTTTGTTTCTTAGAGAACCAAGATATGAGCATACTACCTAAGAATTGACAAGTTCCCAAAGTACTTTTCCTATCAATTTTGCAACCCCCATAATCCGCATCCGAGTAAGCATGAAGGTTGAAGGTAGAGTCTCTAGGATACCAAAGACCTAAACAATGAGTGTCTCTAAGGTATCTAAAGATTCTCTTAACGGCTATAAGGTGAGACTCTCTAGGACTAGCTTGAAACCTAGCACACAAGCAAACACTAAACAAGATATCTGGTCTACTTGCGGTAAGGTAAAGCAAAGATCCAATCATAGAACGATAAAGTTTAGAGTCAACACACTTACCTCCTTCATCTTTGTCAAGCTTTGTAGATGAGCTCATAGGAGTGGCTTGAGGCTTTGCATTCTCCAAGCCAAACTTCTTGAGCATATCCTTTATGTATTTTGCTTGGTTGATGAAGGTGCCATCCTTCTTTTGCTTGATTTGGAGTCCCAAAAAGAATGAGAGCTCCCCCATCATGCTCATCTCAAATTCACCTTGCATTAACTTAGCAAACTCTTGACAATGACATTCATTAGTAGAACCAAAAATAATATCATCAACATAAATTTAAACTACTAAGATGTCATTTTTATACATTTTTATAAAAAGTGTAGTGTCCACCTTACCTTTTTCAAATCCTTTTTCAATCAAAAAATTTGAAAGCCTTTCATACCAAGCTCTAGGAGCTTGTTTTAAACCATAAAGAGCTTTGGTAAGTTTGAAAACATGATTTGGAAATTTTGAATCTTCAAAACCCGGTGGTTGTTCCACATACACTTCTTCATTTATGAAACCATTTAAAAATGCGCTTTTAACATCCATTTGAAAAGGCTTGAAATTATGATAACATGCATATGCAAGCAACATCCTAATGGCTTCCATTCTAGCTACGGGTGCATAGGTTTCATCAAAATCTATTCCCTCTTCTTGAGTGTAACCTTGTGCTACAAGTCTAGCTTTATTTCTCACAATGTTACCACTCTCATCTAGCTTGTTCCTAAAGACCCATTTAGTTCCTATTGTAGATTGATTACTAGGCCTATCAACTAATGTCCATACATTACTTCTCTCAAATTGATTTAACTCTTCTTCCATAGCCATAATCCAAAAGTCATCTTTCAATGCTTCTTTTATATTTTTAGGCTCTATGCATGAGATAAATGCAACATGGTTCATTAATCTAAGAGAAGAACGAGTGGTTACCCCCTTGGATGGATCACCCAAGATTTCACCATCTTTGACATAGTTCAATTCCCTTGGGTAGCTCACTTCCTTTTCCTCAATAGCCAAGTCCTTCAAGGCTATAAGAGGTGGATCTTGTGTGTCTTCTTCTTTTGTTGGAATCTCATCCTCCTTTGAAGTTTGACCTCCATCAAAGGCATTTATGATCCTTACATCATCATCATCACAAGAATCCTTCCTAGGAAGGAGGTTATCATCGAATACAACATGAATAGATTCTTCTACTACTAAAGTTCTTTTGTTAAATACCCAATAGGCTTTAGAGGTTAAAGAGTAACCTAAAAAAATGGCTTCATCACTTTTTGCATCAAATTTACCTAAGTTATCTTTCCCATTATTTAAAACAAAACACTTGCACCCAAAAGGGTGGAAATAGCTAATGTTAGGCTTCTTGGATTTTAAAATCTCATAAGGTGTTTTCTTTAAAATTGGCCTAATCATTACTCGATTTATAATATAACAAGCGGTGTTTGTGGCTTCCGCCCAAAAATATTTAGGTAAATTGTTTTCACAAAGCATAGTTCTAGCCATTTCTTGTAAAGTTCTATTTTTCCTCTCAACTACCCCATTTTGTTGAGGAGTTCGCGGAGCCGAAAAATTATGGCTAATACCATTTTCATTTAAAAAATCTTCAAACCCTAAAATTTGAAACTCGGTTCCATGATCACTTCTAATATGTGAAATTCTAAGTTCAAGATCATTTTGGGTTAATTTTGAAAATGTGATGAATTTTTCCAAAGGCTCATCTTTAGTACTTAAAAAGAGAACCCAAGTAAATCTAGAAAAATCATCAACTAGCACAAAAGCATAAGATTTACCACCCAAGCTCATAGTCCTAATTGGCCCAAATAAATCCATGTGAATTAGTTGTAAACATCTACTAGTAGAAACATCATTAATGGATTTAAAGGAGGATCTATGTTGTTTACCCTTTGAGCATGCATCACAAATTTTATCATTTGAAAATTTTATCTTGGGTAAACCTCTAACTAGATTTAGAGAGACTAGTTTTTCCAAAACACTTATGCTAGCATGTCCTAGCTTCCTATGCCACAACCATGCATCATTTTCATTTTGAGCAACTAAGCATGCATGAGATGTATGAATGTCATCTAGATGCACCATGTATATATTCCCTATGCGATGACCTATGAGCATAATGTTATTAGATTTAATGTCTACAATTTTGCATCCATTTTTATCAAACAAAACATTAAATCCTTTATCACATAATTGACTTATGCTCAATAAATTGTGTTTAAGACCATCAACATATAAAACATTTTCAATGAGAATAGTAGAGTGATTACCTATGGAGCCAATACCTTTAATGTGGCCTTTGGAGTTGTCACCAAATGTTACTACTCCTCCACTTTTTGGCTTTAAATCCATGAATCGACTCTTGTCTCCGGTCATGTGCCTTGAGCATCCACTATCAAGGTACCATGAGTTTTGACTTTGTGCTTTGGCCTTGTAGCAATGCTCCCCCTACAAACAAAGATATTAAACTTTGGTTTTTGGTACCCAAATCATTTTGGGTCCATGAGTGTTAGCTCCCAAAACCTTGGTTCCCTTAGGAATCCAAGATGACATAGCAATAATATTATTAGATTTTACAAGTTCCTTAGGAACCCATACACTTCTAATTCTTTTAGCTCTACTATGTCTAGGGTAGCTACCTTGTTTGTAGTAGTTAGTCTTTTTCTTAGGTTGGTGTGTTCTAGATGATTCTCCTACTTCATGCTTGACACTACCAACATTTTTAAAGACTTTTTGAGCTCATTTAGCTCACCCAACACCTTTTGGTGTTCACAATTACATTGAGATAAAAGATTATTATGATCAACATTTTCATCTTGAAAAAATTTAAGTTCATCTTTTAATCCTAATATCTTTTTCTCAAATTTAGAATTAGCTTGAGTAATTGAGTCATTTTTCTCATTTAGTTCTAGAATAATCTTTTTATTCCTAATGACCGACTCCTTATATTTCTCAACTAATTCATCATATACCTCTTGTAACTCATCATATGCATCATTTAATTCTTCATATGAAAAATCTAAAGTAGATGAGTTAGAGGTTACCAAGGAGGAATCTTCCTCAAGTGCCATGAGACAAAGATTAGCCACTTCTTGTTCGTCATCCTCTGATGACTCCTCATCACTCCAAGTAGCAAGCTTGGCTTTGAGTCTCTTCTTCTTCTCAAAGCCCTTCTTCTTGAGTTGAGGGCACTCCGAACGTATGTGGCCGGGTTGTTTGCACTCATAGCAAATGATAGGATCCTTTCCTTCTTCTTTGTTCTTGCCTTTGAAGTCTATCTTCCTTTGGATTTTTCTTCCCCGGTTGGACCTCATGAAACGTGAGAATCGTTTGGCTATCATAGCCAATTCTTCAAGTTCATCCTCATCACTAGATGAGCTCTCATCATGTTGTGAAGCTTTAGCCTTGAGAGCTATTCCCATCTTCTTCTTCTTCTCAACCTCAAGCTTCTCAACCCTTTTCTCTTCTTTCTTCTTCTCATCTTCCCTTCCTTGCTTCATGATCTCATGAGTAAGGAGAGAACCCACAAGCTCATCAAGCTTTAACATTTTCAAGTTCTTTGCTTCGATGATGGCGGTTCTCTTCCCATCCTAAGACTCGGGAAGTGAATGGAGAAGCTTCCGGACAAGCTTGTCTTCCGGTACGATCTCTCCAAAGCTCTTTAGACCATTGACAATCGTGGAGAATCGATCAAACATCTTTGAAACCGTCTCATCGGGCTCCATCTTGAAATTGTCATAACTAAGATTGGGAATTCCAATCTTAGTTTCTTTAACATCATTGGTGCCTTCATAAGTGGTCTCAAGAGTGTCCCACACTTCTTTGGAACTTTCAATTGATGAGACCTTTGAGTAGATGTCCGGACCGAAAGCACAAAATAGCATGTGGAGAGCTTTATCATTGACTTGAATCTTTTTCCTCTCCTCTTCACTCATCTCCACTTTCTTCTTTAACACCATCTTGCCTTCACCATCTTCCTTCAATGGAATATATGGCCCATCCTCAATGACATCCCACACAAGATAGTCATTTGACTTGATGAATAGACGCATTCTATTCTTCCAAAAAGAATAGTTATCACCGTTGAAGAAGGGAGGCTTTGTGGTCGATTGTGACTCGTACATGCCGGAACCGGAGGTTGAAGTCATCTCTTGATACTTTGATGATCACACTCTTCCAAGGAACTCCTCTTGTGGTTGTTAATCCTCAAAGAGTTAGGCTCTGATACCAATTGTTGAGTGGATCACAAGATCGATATTGACCAAGAGGGGGGTGAATTGGAAATTTAAAGGTTTTGTGGTGGAAATTGCAAATTGAAAATAATTGACAAGGGATTTAGAGTGATTCAAGTTCCAAATGAACTCTACATCCACTACCTTAGATTCACTAAGGATTTGCAACAATTCCACTAATTGCTCTTCCCCTTTTCTAGGACAAAGAGGCAACCCTTTACAATTTCGGTTGATTTTTCTACCCAAAAATCAACCCAATCCTCACACAAGTGAACAAAGAAATTTGATGGCCAATTAGATATCTCTCAATACAAATAATAGCCCAATTACAAGAACTCAACCCAATTGAACAAGATATGAATGAAAATTACAATTGGGGTTTTAGACAAAATGGGATTTGTGCACAATTGCTTGGATTTGATGTTTGGATGTTTGCTTTAGGATCAATAGTTGTTGCTGGTGCTTTTAGAAGTCTCTTTTATACCTTCTCATTGATTTCTAGCCGTTGTGGTTGTTGCACTCATCAATAGAGCCGTTGGGGATGTTATCTCACCACCATAAATGCAGTCTGCAACAACCCGTTTCGAAACGCGGGGTACCTGTTTCGGAACGGACTAAAATAGAAAGAGCCGTTGGGGTGCATTTAAGAGCCCGTTTCGAAACGCCTTAGGGCCGTTTCGAAACACTTTTGCCACTGTCAAGGGTCGTTTCGAAACGGTCTTAGCCCGTTTCGAAACACCTTAACGGTTTTCAGAAAATCAGTTAAAAACAACTTCAACGGTCATATTTTATATTTAAGCTTAAGACCTGTTTCGAAACGCATTGGCTTCGTTTCGACACGGATTTGCTACTGTCAAGGGTCGTTTCGAAACAGCCTTAGCCCGTTTCGAAACACCCTATTCATCTTTAAATATTCAGCAAAAATATCTCAATCGTTGTGCTTTTTCAAATCAAATATGAAGAACAGTTTCGAAACGTGAGAGCCCGTTTCGAAACGGGGTCAAGTGTTTCGATACACGTTTCGGAACAGTAGTTGACAGTGATGAAAACGTTTCGAAACGCCTTAGGGCCGTTTCGAAACAGGAACTTGAAAATCACTGTTTTGGCTTGGAACACTTAGAAAAATATTTGAAAAACTTTGTTTTTAACTTGGGCATAATCTTAAAATTATATGGGGATATTTTGAGGACTTAAAATTCGTTTTGACATTTTCAATTTAGTCCTTAGGTTTTTAGTTATATCAAAATTAAAATATTTGTTTCACATAAGTGGTAATGAAAAGCACATGAGTGAATAAAAGTTGTCACGGGATGACTCTACCTACTAGCTCGGGGTGAGAGGTATGCTCCCTACTCATCTAGAGTTAAGGACGGTAGGTGTGATGAGTTGACACCCTTCGCAACAGTACCTTTTACATTTTTGTGGAAGTCTGTAATACTTGAAGATTCATTGCTAAGGCATTATTATTGAGCTTCCTTGAAAATTTTTCTTCGCATATCATGCATAGTTCGAAAGTAATCTTACACACACACGCACTAGAAGCTTGCTCTTATGATAAATTCTTGCCAGTCTCAAATAAATGTTGTTGATATTGAATGCCTATCCTTTTTTTGAAAGCTGAAACACTGCCGTAGTATTAATTCCTCGTTAAATCTTTGCCATAGCATCCCTTTTGTTTATTTTTACTCATTGCTTGAGGACAAGCAATAGCTTAAGTTTGGGGGTGTGATAGCTATGCTATTACCTATATCTTTATGCCTCTTTGCTATAGCAATTGCTTGTTTTCAAGTGCATTACATTGTATATAGGCTGCATTTTTAGTATATTATGTGTGCTTTTCAATTTATTGCTCGTGTGGAGTTGGTGCTGCGTGAAAGGTAGTTTTTGGCTGTTTGTGTGCAGGACGACAGAACAGAATGCGAGGGAAGAAACAAGGAACAAAATGCTATAGCAAGGGAGATAAAGAAGGTTAGCTGGCGCACGAAAGTACAAGCACGTGAAGTGCGGGAAAAGACGCCTGACACTTTCAGACAACTTTATGCAGCAGCCGCACTCCATCTGCAGACCGTCCTCTTGTCGTCTGGTGAACAGAGCTTGTCGGAGGATATTCGTTGGGATCCCCAACGAGATACCAAGGCACCAAAACCCTAGAAGACCACCCCCACTATATAAAGGCTTCATCTCTTCAAGGAGAAATAAGAGGCAATGAGAGAGAAAAGTGTGCAAAATGAAGCACAACAGAGGGGATGAGCACTTCATCGTCAGTCAGCCTTGGTGTCCTTCATCAGGAAGCTCAACATATGGCCTCACCGTCATTTTCTGAGGCGGTGAGCTTAAGGCGGTCATGGCAGTCCACCGACGAACTGGGAGTTTATCTTTCCTTTTTGCTATAGCATTTATTTATCTGGAGGGTTCTATGAGAATGATACGTTTGAAAATTGCCCAGCCATGAACTGTTTTAGATGGCGTGGGTTTTGTTGGATGATACTCTTTTTATTTTCTTAATCTCATGTTGATGTTTACTGTTCTCTCTTGATCTTTTCTTTGTTTATGGTATGCTTAATTTCCTTAAAGTTGTAAAAGCTTAGGGTTGTCAGTGCTTTGAGATATAGGCCCTACCTTAAGTGCCTTCGAGAGTTGGCCTTTCTTTAGGAACAACCCAGGGTTGTAAGAGATTAGGGATGTTAGAGCCTCGAGAGAAAGGCCATTCCTTATGATGCCTTCGAGTGATGGTCGTTCCCTAGGTACAGTTGGGGGTAGTGATTAAGAGAGTAAGCCTTAGCTAATAGTGACATTTAGAGTAGTGTGTAACAACCTTCGAGAGAGGGTCATTGCTTTAGCATTAGATAGGGGAGTGATCGAAAGAACTAGCCTTAGATCCTCATAAACAATGGAGTAACCACCAAGGGGAAGGACTCCAACTTGCCTTAGAGATAAGTGATAAGTTTAAACGGCTAAGAGGGATAGAGATTAGGAGTGTAAAGTGTCGGAGTCAAGTCGAGAGGTATTGCTGTAGCATTTTAGTCTCCCAGCTTTCTTACTAGAGATAGTTTAGGAGCAACCTAAGTAAATCCCACCGAGCATAGTGAGAGAACTAGGATTCGTTAGCAGTGTTAAGAGGTTTGAGAGGATTATCCTTCAGGAGCTATTCAGCCATTCCGTAGAGAGCTTCGTATCCGAGAGAGGACCTATCTGCCATTGATTATCTCTTCTCTATTTGCTTATTTTGCTACCGCATTTTCTTCATTATACCTCAACATACTCACATTACAATTTGGTTACTATAGCAATTTGGAAACAGAACTGTGTTCACCTCCAATCCCTGTGGAGACGATACTCACTCATCACTTTATTACTCGTTCGACGTGTATACTTGCACCATTTGCGTATCATTTATAGTCACTGTACGAACGCAACAAGAAGCTCTATCCACCTACGTTGTCTAAGGTTCAACTCTCTCCGAGTCATCAAGTATTTCAAACTCTTGTGGTCGGTATAACTGTGCACTTCTCACCATAAAGATGGTATCTCCAAATATTCAAAGCAAACACTACTGCGGCTAACTCTATATCATGAGTGGGGTAGTTCTTCTCGTGAACCTTCAACTATCTCGAAGCATAAGATACAACCTTACCCTCTTGCATAAGAACACAACCTAAACCTACATACGATGCATCACTGTAAATCACAAACTCTTTCCCTAGTTCAGACTGAATCAAAATAGGAGCTTCGGTTAAAGCTTTCTTCAACTTCTCAAACGCTTGTTATCTTGCATCTGACTACTCATACGAAACATTCTTCTGGAGCAATTTAGTCAAGGGTGCCGCAATCTTTGAAAATCCCTCGACAAATCTTTGATAATACCCCGCCAAGCCTAGGAAACTACGAATTTCGATCATCGACTTCGGTTGCTTCCAATTCACTATGGCTTCTATCTTCTTGGGGTCCATACTAATTCTATTGGCTAAGATCACATGACCTAAGAAGACTACCTCCCTAATCCAAAACTCGCATTTACTTAACTTGGCATACAACTGATTTTCAAGCAAAGTTTGAAGCACTAGCCGCAATTGCTCATCAAGCTATTCCTCGGTCTTGGAGTACACTAAGATATCATCTATGAACACTACCACAAACCTATCCAAAAACTCGTGGAACACTCGATTCGTCATATCCATAAATGCAGTCGGAGCATTAGTCAAACCGAAAGGCATTACCAAGAACTCATAGTGCCCATAACGTGTATGGAAGGCTGTCTTCGGTATGTCCACATCCTTTACCTTCAATTGATAGTAACCCGATCTCAAATCAATCTTCGAAAACACTGAAGCACCTCTCAACTGATCAAGCAAGTCATCTATCCGTGGCAAATGGTACTTGTTCTTCACTGTTACCTTGTTCAACTGCCTGTAGTCTATACACATCCTCATACTGCCGTCCTTTATCTTCACAAACAAGACCGAAGCACCCCACGGAGAAATACTAGGCCTAATGAAACCTCTATCTGACGGTTCCTGAAGTTGTGTCTTCAACTCTTTCGGTGCCATTCTATACAGAGCGATAGACACGGGTGCAGAATCAGAATACGTCTCAATAGCAAACTCAACTTCCCTATCTGGAGGCAAACCCAACAACTCTTTCAGAAAACACTCGGAAAATCACAAATTGTTCTCATGTCTTGCGGTCTAACCTCACTCATATTCGGATTCATCACATAAGCCAAATACGCCTGACAACCCGAATCCATCAATCTCTAAGCTTCTAAAGCAGAAACAGCATTAGACAAGAACTTAATGTTCTCGCCCATCACTACAACTTCAAAATCATCCGTAAGCCTCAAGGAGACTCTCTTGGTCTCAAAGTCTAACCTAGATCTATGCTCTATGAGCCAATCTATGCCCAGAATCACATCAAAACCATAGAACAACAATTCCATCATGTCAACCGGAAACACATGGTCCTGAATCATCAAAGGACAACTCCTATACATCTTTCTAACTACCAAGGTCTCACCGAAAGAACTAGTAACATTTACACCTACTTCTAACTACTCATACGATAAACCTATAGACCTTGCATGTTCACCCAAAATGTACGAATGTGTCGAACCTGAATCTATCAAAGAAAGCAAAGTCAAAGACTGTAATGAGAAATTACCTGCAATGACATCTGTGTCATTCCTAGCCTCTCGTTGTGCATACACCCTAGCTGGTCCTCCACCCTCAGGCTGAACTGCCACCACACGAGCTAACATTCTCTGACCATCGTTCCACGGCTGAAAATTACCTCGACCACGTCCACAGCCTCTCTAATGCTCAAACCCCCTAGCTAGAGTCGGTCCACCCCTAGCTGAGTGTGGACAGTTACGCCTCAAATGATCTCGAGAACCACAGTTCCAACATACCCCAAAGGTACTCACACACTCGCCCGGATGGCGTCTTCCGCATCTAGTGCACTCAAAAGTGTGAACAACAGCTCCCTGGCCATGATGTCCATGGTTACCGCCCCTATGTCTCGAATCGGGCTGATACCTCCTATCTTTGTGCCTCTTGGCATGATCTCTGTCCCAATCCGCATGTCTCTTCCCGGAATCAGACCCACTAGCACGAGTACTCGAGCCTAAGTTCTTATCAATATCTTTGGCCCTATAGACCAAAACATTAATCTCGATGTAATTAGAAGTGAGCATATAAGTCTTCATATCCCTAGTCAAACCATAACGGAAACGCTCACACCGTTCCCTCTCATTGGGAACCAACTCGGGTGCATACTGGCTCAACCTCACAAATTGAACCTCATACTCTGACACCGTCTTACTACCTTGAACCTAGGCTATAAATTCTTTCTTCTTTTCATCCTGGTATCGGACTCCAAGATACTTCTTCTTAAAGGCTGTTCTGAAGTATTCTCGAGTGATATCCGCTTCTGCCTTACCCAAAGTAACGGTAGTCCACCAAGCATACAGATCTCCTTTAAGAAAGCCTAAGAATTGTGTAGTGCTCTCGAGCCAAGCCTCTGAACCCTCGGGAGTCAAACCACGAAACTCAACTCCACCCAAGCTACAAAGCCTCTCAAGGGGTAAACCTGTTTCTGCATCCTAAGGTGGTGCTGCAGCATGTATACCAGCCAAAGTTGTCTGAAAGGCCCCAGCTATAGTCTGAATCAAATGGGTCATGTCCGCACCTGCCTGACCTTGACCAGCCTGAGCTCCATTAACCCCAACATTTGAACCGGCCTGAGGTCCATTACCATCGCCTCCAACATTCACACCGGCTTGAGGCACATTACCTCCGACATCTGCCCCATTACCATCGAGAGCAGGAGGAACATGAGGCACATCCTCAGGTGCTTGGTCACCCGCTCTAGGCCGTCCTCTCGGTCTTACCATAATGAAGATAAAATCTAAACAATAAACACATCACACACAAGAAAACATTGGGTTACAAAAGGCAAGGATTCGAGTGCTCAAGCTCTTTTAAATCGAAACCATTTTCCAATAACAACACCTAGCAATGGGAACACTCGACTAACTTCAACAAACAACAAGGACGAGAAAACATGCTTCCACACACCATGCAGTGGCAAACAAACCAACTTACCTGACTTACCTTCTCGAGAGACCTCGTAACCTGGCTCTGATACCACCAAATGTAACCCCCTTGTCCCGACCTAGCCAGCAAATCGAACCGAATAGGTTACACAGGGAAAACCGAAGTGAAACCCACTTAGGCCTAACTCCGATTAGCAACCCTATTTTTTCATTTTATTAATATTGTCTAAATGTCACGTTTAACCATATGTGTAATGGCAACCAGCGGAAAAGCGAACACAGATACGAACCGAGCAGAGACATAAAGGTAACTTAGCCTTACAAAGTAGTAATTAGTCAAGTTCCATGCACACGAGGCAAAACCATCACAAAGGATACATATAAACTCAGCTAGGAAGCATACAAGCATTAGGGACTAAACTATAGCATTTGGAAACCTCCAAAGATGCTCTTTAACCGTTTTAACTACCTGCATTTCGAAACATGGCTACCCATTCCGAAACGCGTGCTTCATTCAAAAAGCAACATCATATCATTCCAGAACGGACCCTCATAGTTCCGAAACAGCAGCACCCCCGTTCCGATACGGGTGCCCTTGGAGCTTGGCCGTTCCGAAACTATATTAGACGTTCTGAAACGCCTGGACACAGTTTGGCCTGAAAATACATTTTAGCATCTCCAAACGTTCCCAAACTTACCCCGAAACATCACAAACCACATGGCAACTTACTATACAAACAACCTAGAGGCAAAACACCCTAAAGACAAGCTTCAAACATGCATACACACAAAAACAGATCTCAAACCCAAAAGCTCATAAGAACATTTTAGTTCAAAAACACTAACAAGTCAAAACACATAACAATTAACCCAAGGTCATAACAAGCCTCAACATATCATGGTATCAACATTTAAAAATGCTAGCAACATTAACAAAAGCCAAACATAGGAGTTTGAACACCAACTCCCTAATAACAAGCCTAGCATTCCCATTGCATATGTATTATTACAACTAAGAAAACCATACTTTGAGCTAGCAAAGAACTCCAAGAACTCCTCCCTTGCCTACTTGCCTCCCAGAGCCTCTAACGATATGCATTGTTGGAAAAAGACAGCGTAAGCTGAAAAGCTTAGTGAGTGGAGCTCTAAAACACAACAATGCAGTTCAGAACATATAGCTTAGTTTTAAAAGCAAAACCATTTAAGAAAGAGATACAATAAAATGGAAGCATCAACGAAACATGGTTTGCACATGCACAACCATCCCCGGTAGGACTACACATCACCGTACACAACTAGCATTTTTCGGTGGGACTACACATCGCCGTACTCATCTACTAGTCACTACCAGTGGGACTACACATCACCATGCACAACGACTAACCATCACGTGAGACTTGACATCAACTACGACAACACAACAACATTAAAACGGGGATAAAAGCATTCCGCAAACAACACCACAACACACATAAACACGAACGCCAACAATTAACCAAACAAGGCAAGAATGGACAAAATTACGCTTGGGTCTAGGTTAGCCTCTAAGGCTCCACCCAAACCCCAAGAAAACTCTGTTGAACAATTTAAAGCTTCAAAACAATTTCCATTCACCGATACAGCCAAAACGATAGTTGAATCCTCGATTCAAGCTTCCAAACTACCCGGATTCACGTCCACGAAGCCCAAATACGTTCTCTCTGCTTTAGGCAACACAAAATAGAACATTAGGATGCTAATATACCCACAAACATATCAGCAACTCAAAACTCAACAATCTTGCAACAAAACACATCGACATTCAACCCAAACTTCACCTAAATTCGTTCTAAAGGAACCTCAAGCTGAACTCGTCATTTCAAAACATCAAAACACACCAAATATCATCTAAAAACACCCCCAACAGCAAGGAAATCATCAACCACAATTTCAACCCAAAACCAATCCAAAAACTCTAACTTTTTCAACAAAAAAATCTCATTTTAGACCCATTTCGGGTTTCCTACTATTAGCCACTATTTTAGCATTTTTAAGACACCAAAACAATATTAAAAACACTCTTAAACATGGCATTAAAAGACCCAAACGAAAATCTCTTCATTTTACTATTTTTCAAACTCAAAGCATTTTTGAAATAACTCTAAATAATGGGTTTTAAGAAAAATTTAACTAATAACAAATTTAAGGAAAGAAAAATCAAAACAAGGAAATGCTTACCTTGAAATCTTACTTGTGATAAAGGTGGGAGCAATGAAATAGTAACAATGGAGGTTTTTGAGAAAAGCAAATGTGAAAAGTGTTGGAAAGAAGAAGATGATGATATTTTGAAATAAAAAAACCCTTTCTTTAAAAATTCTCAAAACCCCTTTTTGCCCTTATTCATTAATACCCCTTTTTGTTCCTTAAAAATGTTTTCTTTCAATTAAATTAACCCGAACCAGTTTAACTAAACCCAGTTATCTCCCGAGCCCCAAACCTCGAGCGTTACAAAACTACACCATAAACTCTAAACCATTAACACTAAGGCCTAAACCCTAAGCCATAAACCAAAATTAGGGACCAATTTCACAATATCGCCATAAAATATAGCCTAAAACTAAAACTAGGGATCAATTTAACAATTTGAGAGTCAAGTGACTAATTTCACAATTTTACCATAAAATATAGCATAAAATCGAAATTAGGGACTAATTTGAAAATTTGAAAGTGGAGAAATTTGAGAGTCTGGTGAAAATTTTCATAATTTTACCATAGAAATAAATAGGGGTCAGTTTCAGCTAAAAATTAATTCTTAGGAACTAAAATGAACAAAAATATCATCATGTTGAAATTATTAGACTAAATTAAAAAATAGAAATAAATATGGGTCGATTTTGGCTAAAAGTAAAATTTTAAGTTCTAAATATCACCTTGTTGTTGTTGTTGTTGTTGCTGTTGTTGTTGTTGATGTTGTTGTTGTTGTTGTTGTTGTTGTTGTTGTTATTGTTGTTGTTGTTGCTACTGTTGCTGCTGTTGTTGTTGTTGTTGTTGTTGTTCATATCCAAAAGTTCCAAGTCCAACTCGGGTTCAAGTCAACACCAGTTCAGACTCGAATCAATTTCGAATCAGCACCACCTCAGGTCACAAGCAGTTCTGACTCAAGTCAGTTTCAGTCAGTTTTGCAAGTCGTGTCAGCTTTATACATCCCTACCTCCATTCTATAAGTGCCCGGCTTCGCTACTTTACCCCAGCACAAGGCCTGGGTTCAATTCCTAGATGATGCCACGTGTCATCATCTGGTTGGTAAATTTTTTTTTATAAAATAAATATAAAAAATTATTATTATTTTAAAAATATGTTGATGCCACGTCAGTATCTCCATCCACGTGGCATCGTAACATCAGCAAGTCATGCCATGCAGACATCCCACGTCATCGAAGGGCGTTAACCGTTACTCGACTGACGGTTTCCATCTAACGAGAGTGAAATTTGAACGAAAACCAAACGTTAAGGGTTCGTTTGCACCAAAAAAAAAGAATAGGTGCTAAAGTGACAAAAAAGTCAAACGTTGGAAGTTATTTTTGATTTTATGCATTTTTTATATTAGTGTAATATAACTAAATATTAATTTCATATATTAATAATTATTATATTTAATATTATTTTACAATATTAAATTTTATTATTATTATTATTATTTTATTTTTATTTAAAATATTAATTCTTAATATTTTTATAATTATTATATTTAATATATTTATTAAGTATATATTTAATATAAAAATATTAATTTATTATATTAATATTACTATATTTAATTTTAATATTTTATTATTAATATTAGTGTTAAATAATTAAGGGTAAAAGTACTTATTTTTGACTGAATTAAGGCTAAAAAGTAACTTCACCCAAAAGTGAATTTTCCATCCAAAAAGCTAGAAATTTTAGTGTCCGTTTGATTTTAAAAAATATATTTTTGATTTCATTTTTATTTTTTTAAAAAAATTAGAAAACATGCTTGGTTAATAGGGTTGAAAACTTGTTTTCAAAAATGAAAAGAGTGACCATGTGTTTGGTATTTAGTTTTTCAAAATAGAAATAAAAATAGTTATTAAATAATTAAAATAAAATATAGTTAGATAATAATAATAATAATAATAATAATAATAATAATAATAATAATAATAATAATAATAATAATAATAATAATAATAATAATAATAATAATAATAATAATAATAATAATAAAATATGAGTAAATAAACTAAAATTTTAAAAAATGGCATTAGAAGAATTCATACCCGAATTAAAATAAAGTTAAAATTAAAAAAATTGTTTTCATATTTTCCACTTTCTTAAAACATTTCCATTGATTTTATTTTCCTAAAACATTTCCAATGAAAAACATCTTATTTATATTTTCAAATGTTCATTTATTTCTGTTTTTATTTTCTAATTTCACAACTAAATACATTTTTTTGCCATTTTCATTTTCTAAGAAAATGAAAAGGAAAACGAACTCTATTTTTAGATACAAACGGACCCTTCAATTTTGAGGTTAGGTGGGAAATATTTTTTTAAGTGGTTTTTTACTCCAATATATAAATGTTTGACATTGTTTGTAAAATCTATTTTTACTATAACAATAGTAAAGAGGTCCTAAACTCAAATTCAACCATATTAATAAGGAAAATTCTACAACGTGCGACGAACATCGATGAATACCACTAATGATGAACATCGATGAACATCATTAAATTAATTAATAAAGATTTAAAATTTCAATGACCCATCATACAATTAATAATTATTTTAAAAATTCAATTAAATTATTTTTTATATATATTAAAATTTTATTTTTTTAATAAGGGTGAACTATCTATTTAGTACCACACTTATTTTCGTATTTTATTGAACTCTCATTATTTAAATATTATTTCAATTTGACCATATTCTTTATAAAAAATAATTTAACCCTTAACCTAAAACCCTAAACTATTAAACCTTAAACCCTTAAACTCTTAAACATAAACCCTAAACCATATACCATTAAAAATAATTTCATCATCATTGATTCAATTCAATTCAATGAATCGTACAATTCTTCTAAAAAATTAATTAAATTAATTTTTATATATATCAAAATTAATTAAACTTGAATCTCCTAGAACCCATCGAAAATAAACCTGAGGTTCTTTATTACACTCTGCTTAAAGGGTATGCCAAGCACTCATCGTTGCACGAAGCTTTACTGTTTTTTGTTAGGATAAAAGTTGATAATGTTAAGCCCGTTGTTTATAACTTTACTTACTTGTTGAAAGTTTGTGGGGATAAAGGGGAGCTTAGAAGGGGTAAGGAGATTCATGGGCAGTTAATAAAAAATGGTTTTCTTCTAATGTCTTTGCTATGACTGGTGTTGTAACTTGTACTTGAAATGTAGAAAAATTGAGGAAGCTTATAAGATGTTTGATAGCGTGCCTGATAGAGATTTGGTTTCTTGAAATACGATTATTTCTGGGTTTACACAGAATGGTTTAGCTAAACTTGCTTTGGGTTTAGTTGTTAGGATGCATAGGAAGGGTAGAGGCCTGATTCAATTACCCTTGTTTCCATTTTGCCTTTCGTGGCTAATATGGGGTCGGTTAAGATAGGGAGGTCGGTTCACAGTTATGTTTTTAGAGCTGGTTTTGAAGGGCTTGTGAATGTGAATACTGCATTGGTTGATATGTATTCAAAATGCAGGTATATTCGAATTGGAAAGTTGATCTTTGATGGGATGAGACAGAGGACTACCATTTCGTGGAATTCGATGATTGATGGTTATGTTCGTAGTGGGTATGCTGAGGAAGCGATTGGTATTTTTGACAGGATGTTGGATGAAGGAGATTCGAGTTTATCTTCATCTCAGATAAGATGATAGCATTAACTCTAGGAGATTCAAGTTTAATTAATTTTGATACATATAAAAATTAATTTAATTAAATTTTTTAGAAGAATTCAACGATTCATTGAATTGAATTGAATCGATAATGGTGAAATTATTTTTAATGGTATATGGTTTATGGTATATGTTTAAGAGTTTAACGGTTTAAGGTTAATAGTTTAGGGTTTTAGGTTAAGGGTTAAATTGTTTTTATAAAGAATAGGGTCAAATTGAAATAATATTTAAATAATGAGGGTTCAATAGAAATATGAAAATAAGTGAGGTACTAAATATATAGTTTACCCTTATTAAAAAAATAAAATTTTAATATATATAAAAAATAATTTAATTGAATTTTTAAAATAATTATTAATTGTATGATGGGTCCTTGAAATTTTAAATCTTTATTAATTAATTTAATGGTGTTCATCGGTGTTCATCATTAGTGATGTTCATTGATGTTCGTCGCACATGGTAGACTCATCCTATTAATAATAATATGAAAATTTTAAATTTGATTCGGTTTAACCCAAATTATAGTGAGAGTTATCTCATCTGTCGGAAAAAAACTTTTAGAAATATTTAAATCGAAAAGAAGAGACGAACTTTTTATTATTGTAATTCGATGCGTAGAATAAACAAAGGATTCTATTAAAAAACAGAATAAACAAAGAATGGAAAACAAAAGGCAAGGGGAAAGGGACAAAAGCGTTAGATTCAATGGACAGCTTATTTCACGGGGTATTGTCCGGGCTGAGCAGGACAATATATTCTACATTCACCTCCAACTCCCCGTTCCTTACGAAAATCTCGACACGTACCCTGTCCTGCCAGGGCCACTCACGTGGGTCAGCTAGAGGTGCCTCCAGAAATAAAAAAAAATAATTATTAAATGAGTCCGGCTTATTAAGTCATTTGTGATCTTAGTCAATAATATTTATTATTTTAATTTTAATTTTTCAAATAAATATCCACTTCCTATTGACATGTAGTAGGGGTGTTCAAAAATACATGACCCGATTGACCCCACTCGACTATTCGAACATAAATAATTGAGTATTTACTGAGATTTATTTTGCCCGGATCGGGTACCCGATCTGCCATTTCTTGGGTCAGGCTCGAATCACAAAATTAGAAATTTTTGGGTACCCGATTCTTTTTTAATTTTACATATAATTATTATTTAAACAAAATACTCTTATATTCATTATATTCTTAAATCAAACAACTTAATTTGTAAATCCCGATCTCTCAAACTTTATTTTCAGAAAAGATTTAGAGACTCATTGTAAAAAAAAAAAAGAAAATTAGGATTCATTGTAAAATAATAAATTCAGTTTTTCAAGTTGGCAAAATTTTAACTTTACTCGTGTAGATATACACTATTTTTGCATGTGCATTAACCAAGACGAAACTCAAGATTCTTTATATAATTCAACCATCATGTTGAGATTCTTTACTATTTCTACTTTTTCTTTGGTGTGTGAATTCCTAATGCAGTAATACTAATAGCACAAGAGTAATAACTTTTAAATATGTATTTACTCAAACAACGTTTTGTAAAGTTTATAGTGTAAACTAGTAAGCAGGGACGGAGTTAGGATTTGAAGTTAGAGGAAAAACATAAATTTTGAAAGAGGGGGCAAATTCACAATTATCCCAATTTTTTCAGGAAAAATATAAGGAATCAAAGGGTAAAACATTTTTCCCCCTACCCGGGGGGGCACAGCCCCTCCCATTGGAGCTGTGGCTCCGTCCATGCTAGTAAGGTGATATATTTATATATCCGAATATTTTTCACTTAAAATTGATTTTAAATTATTAATTTTTGTATTTAGATTATGTATTATGTATTATGAATTTTTAAATTTTATGTGTTTTTATGTGATTTTTTTTCAAATTGAATTTAAAAAAAAATGAATCGGGTACCCGATTAACAGGTACTCAAAAACCACGGAACGGGACACGGACCGAGAAATATATTACCCGAAGAATTGGGTACCAACACTTCGGGTACTCGAAAGTCTGGGTAACCAGATTTAAACACCTCTAACATGAAAAAAATGTGAAAAATAAATAAATGAAACTTATTAACTAGAACAACAAATGACGCGGTGAGACATGTCACCTTTCTTTTCATATTCCACTCCTCGGAATACTCCATGCTGGCACTTATGTGTCACCTCTCCAACCGTTTTTCACAAATCAACTCCATCTGCATTTTCCTTATTCTTCACAGTTAGATTGTAGTTATTTGAGTTTGATTTAGTTAAAGTTTAATTAATATTTAATTTGATTAGAGTTTGAAATTGATTCGAGTTTTTAACGAGTTGAATCGAACTTAACACACTTAAATTCAAATCAAACTCAAACTCGACTCAATTTCTTAACAAGCCGAATCAAGCTGAGCACTAATCAAACTTGAGTCAACTCGTTTACGCCCCTAATCGTAGAATTAGAAAATCAAACGGTTCAACACCCAACACAGACGTACGCTAGAGAATTAGAATATTATGTATCGTGTTTGCGTTTGTTTTGTTTTGATTGCAATCATGTCAATTTGTTTGCTTTAAGATTCGTCGCCGAGCTTTCCTCTGCATGTTCTTCCTTTTAAAAAATTCACCGCCCACTTATCATTAAAATAATACATAAGATAAAACAGCAAAATTGGTGTCCATGTTCTTAATTATTCTATTCTGTTGGACATTTGGACATTCATCAAAATTCGAGTTTAAAAAGAGAATTGAAGTTGTTTGGTTTGGTTGGATGAGATGGAGAGATTAAGGTACGGTGGAGGAAGAGGGAAGCATGGTTATGAAAATGGTGTGGTGATTACCAGAGACCCCAATCCCAGGCTGAGATGGACGGCTGATCTTCACGACCGATTCGTGGATGCCGTAACTAAACTCGGTGGCCCCAACAGTTAGTGTTTTTCTAAGATTAATCGTATGCATTTTCCTATTATCACGTCTTAAACTGAGAAATTCTGTTTTCAGAAGCAACTCCAAAGTCTGTCCTAAGACTGATGGGCATGAAGGGCTTGACACTATACCATTTGAAGAGCCATTTACAGGTATACGACACATTGACATTAATGTTTTCGGTTTGTTTCTCAATTGCTTTGGTATAATTTGCTTTTCCAGTAGAAATACAGACTAGGACTGCAGTCGAGGAAGCCAAATGCAGCAGACCAAAACAAAGAGAATGGTGGTAAGTTTGTTGGCTCAAAACCCACATTTCTTTTTCCAAATATTTGATTGAATCAACCGTTGGTATTTGTTATGTTGATGTAGGGAGTTCGTATGTACATTTTAGCAACCATTCTTCGGGGACTGTCATCAATGAGAAGAGGTACACGCAATTAGCTCTATTTGCCTACATTTGTGTCAAATGTTTCTCTAAGTGATCATGGATGTGAATTGAAACAGACAAGTCCCAATGGCAGAGGCACTGAAGACTCAGATGGAAGTACAAAAGACATTGCAAGAGCAACTTGAGGTTCATTTATTCCCTTTTAAGCAAGGACATGTTAGTTTATGTTACTACGTTTCGAATTAGCTCGTGAATTTCGATTAATCCGTAGGTACAGAAGAAACTGCAGATGAGGATAGAGGCTCAGGGGAAGTACTTGCAGGCAATATTAGTGAAAGCCCAAAAGAGCCTTTCGTTTCATAGTATCAACCGTGGAGGGAATGGAGAAGACAGTAAATCAAACGTAGCACGAATGAAAGATGTGATGTACATCAAGGCTAGCTGTTCTGCTAACCTGCAGGATTATGGAGAAGAATACAAAGATGTAAAGCTTAAAGTAGGAGGAAATTCCATGAATTTTGACCTAAACACTAAGGATAGTTTTGAGTTTGTTACTGTAAATGGAAACGAGCTTCAATCACACTTGTTTTCTTTTAAGAGATGAAAAAAAAAACAATGCAGTTATGAATTTATTTTACCATTTCCTCGGGTTCAGTTTTATGGAGGGACATATGCAAAATTTTATGTAAGAAGTACGAACTATGTGGAAGTTATATTAGAAAGAGGTGGGTGCAAAATTACAAAATTCTAAGGGGTGTGAAATTAAATTATCAATAGAAAAAAGCACGAAGTGTTGTAACTTCAACTTTATCCCTAGCAAGGTTTGTTGATTTCTCGTACCTATATAATTCTTAAATCGTCCATTCGCATCTTGCTGATTCTGAATTTGCATGAACAATGTACAAGAATTTGGTATCTGTTTCCTGCATATTTGATTGGTTCCAACAAGCTAAATAATAGTCATATATGCATGTCCACTTTGCAATATTAATATGAAGTTGTAATTAGATAATCTAAAAGGCAACCCTGATTTTCAAAAGATTCGTCGCAATCATACAACTTGATAGAACAAACATAGAAACAGCCTCAATCTTCTGTCATAGGTTATTCTCCCAATAAATCACCCTGCCACAGTTTGGGTAATCTTCACCCATTTGAAATATATAATTTTGGGGAAGATGGTGAAAAATAAAATTTTAAAAGTTTGGGGGTTAAATTAGAAATTATTATTTTTTATTAACGGAGGTTAACGGCTAAGGAACCAAAACAGACACATTCAAAACGTAAGTGACAAGATTGATCTTTTTTTTTGAATTCGGGTGACCAAAATAGAATAAACTCCAAACAAAAGGGACCACTGGTGAAGATTACCCTTTATTTATTGTCATCTACAAATCAAACATGGGTTAACTATTGGAATGATCAATTGATCACTTATGTTTTTCCCTAATATAGGGTTGGTCATCGATTTCAAAAAACGACCAGTAAGGTCATTTACATTTTCGGGGTGTAAATTTTTGGTCACCCAGCCGTTTGTTGCCGTTAAACATTAACGGGGCTGATCTGACACAGTAAAAAGAAAGATAAATTACCTAAATAGTCCCTAAACTATTACTTCAATCTTATTTGGCCACCGAAATAAAAATAATTTGTACAATTACATATTTAATCCTCCATAATTACAATTTTTTTATTTCCTCTCCTCTGCAAAACAATAAACAAACAGGTTATAGCTCTGCAGATCTGGCACAATCAATCTATAATCCAGGAAAAACTTAAGGCTGAGAAACTATTTAATAACAAAATCAATGAACCAAACCAAACTACTCTGGTGCAATGGAATTCTGTTCGGTCCGATTACCTATAACATTCAGTTTGGTTTTAAAAAAACCAGAATACTGCACATTAGCCACGAATTTTTTCCAAAACTGAATCAGACTGTTATCACCCATAAGTTATATAGCAAATCATATGTCGCAGCATAAGAAACACCCTAAACAAAATGCCAGGTTGTGAATCTAAAAGAAGTCTAAACCTAGCATCCTGATATGTGAATTTTTTTGGTTTGGTTCAGTTTTCAGTTCAGAAGTCTAAACATCTTATTCCTATGCAAAGCCACAACTTCAGTATCGTACCTATGGATTTGTAAACTTTTGGATCATCAGGCACCTGACTCAGCTCCTCCAATGTTAAGAAAGCACGCTTCTTTTCACCTTCCTTGGTCCGCATCTGGTTTTGCACCTAAAAGTCATAGGATTCATTTGCTCACCTCAGTCTTGGAGGCTAAATATAGTTTGGAGAAAAATTTAGTTGGGTACAAAACTCACATCAGTTGTACAACAGCCACTCTTGCACATAAGGACCCTTTTCGTTTTATGGGATTATTTAAAAAAAAGGGTTGAGCTACTCCAATGTTAAGACGAGCAACACAGGCAACTCGACAACCTGCCTTTTAGGTACATAAAAACATACGAAGAAGAATATGGAAGATGGTGGAGGGGAGGAGAAATAAAAAAAAATTGTAAATATGGAGGATTAAATGTATAATTATACAAATTATTTTTATTTTGGTGATCGAAATAGGATTGAAGTAATAATTTAGGGACTATTTACGTAATTTATCATTCCTTTTATTGTGTCAGATCAACCTCCCGTTAACGTATAACGGCAAAAAAACGGCTAAGTGACCAGAAGTTTACACCCCAAAAACGTAAGTGACCTTACTGGTCGTTTTTAAAAATCAGTGACCAACTCTGTACTAGGAAAAAGCATAAGTGACAATTCCAGTAGTTAACCCATCAAACAAACATAATAATTTGCGCGCGTTGATTCTCTTTCTCTTCTCCTGATTTAGTTTATTTCTACATCTATTAATTTTTATGACTTCAAAAATCTGAATTCAAATCTTATTTAATTTGATTAAGAATAAATATTAAATGATTTGTAATATCCAAATTTTATCGGGTATATATATACATATATACCATATTAAATAAACAACAACTATAATAAACCCAAAAAATATATAAATCCATAAAATGCCCATTTTACCTAACAAAGGTCATTTACAATAATAAAGCTCAGATTCCTACTTTTACATCTAATATACAACCCCTGCCAGCCCAACAAAACAAAATAAAATCTGACAATTCAGTTTTCTCGCCCAAATCTTCAGCCAAAAGGACACATGACAACTGCCCATTGGCCGAAAAAAATAGGCATGGATTGTGCATTAAGCTTTCTCAAAACTCAGCTGGTGATGACATTTACATGTCATCCATGACATCATCATCTGACAACCCTATAAATAAAAAGAGAAAAAAAAATTCATATCATTAATTAGAATCATTAAGAAAATAATAATAATAATAGTAATAATAATAATAATAATAATAATAATAATAATAATAATAATAATAATAATAATAATAATAAAAGGGGAGAGAGAAAGAATTTACTGTCGGGAATTCGACCGTTCACCAAAAGCGGAGGAGTCAGAGACTTGAATCGACGCCGAGAAACTTGATCGTCACCAGAATATCACCGGAAAAATAGCCTATTTTCTTCCATTTTTATTATTGTAAAAAGCAAGATATCAATTTCATGAGCGCGAAACTAGAAACAAAAAGTGAAAATAAACTGAAAAATATAATAAAAACAAATTGAAAAAAAGGATAATTGTGGCCTGAGCATTTATTAGTGGTGAAGTTGAAGAGTTTCCAGTTGCGGGTAGATTAGATTTAGGAGGGGAAGACGGGTGATTCTGACAAATCAAGTTAGATTTTAGGGTTCTAGGGCGAAAAAAAAAGATTTCTGAAGGTTTAAGGTTTCTGATGGAAGTTAGAGCGACGATTGAAAATCGCTTGTGGCGGCCGAGAATCGTTTCTTACTGGCCAACAAACAGTAGAGGATGATCGAAAGAATCATTGCGGCGGTTGTAGCGGTGGCCGTTGGCCGTGTTCATCGTGTTCTTCGTTTTCACGAAGAACACAAATGAACACCAAGTGAAAACTTGGTGTATTGATCCAATTTGGGGAATAATTTCTGGGAATGGGAGGTTTTTAGAGAGAGGCAGAGAGTTTATTTGGGGTTTCGGTGAGGAGAGAGAGTGGGCGGAAAAAAATAAAGAAGAGAGGGCGAATTTTGACCCAAAAGGGTCTTTATATAGAGATGCTTAAACGCATCGTTTTGGTGCTGGAGCCGGGAAGGATCCTAAGATCTGTAACGCCCCAAATTTGGGCCTAGATATTTTAGAGTTCGAATCGGACCGGTTAAGAACGGTTCGAATCTTAAGGTAGATTTAGGGAACACCTAGTTCGAGATGATTTAAAAATATGGAAAAATGCCTAAAAATCCTCATTTTTTATATGAATGACTATGGTGAAAACAATTTTACAAAATAAGGTTTGGAAATACTACATTTCGGTGTAGTGACCAAATCGTAGTTTTTGCAAAAGTTAAATAGTGACTGTTTTGTAAAGGATTGAAACTTTAAGGAGCTAATTTTACCAAAATATTTTTAATCAGATTTCTCCTTATTTTGGGTGATTTTATTAATGTTTTAATTAAAGGAAATAAAGATTGATTAAAGGAAAAACTATCTTTGACTTTTCATAACTACCTTGTGTCAATTTTCTCTCATATCATTTTCACTCAATTTCTTTTCAGCCAAACACATTTCCTCCATCAATTAGCCTTTTATTTTTATTCCTTTTGATGAGATTTCAATCTCCTTTTGATTCCTAATCTTTTCCCCACCAAATCCTCTTGTTTTCACATTGAATTTTGAAGAAAACTTGCTCAATTCAAGGAGAAATCAACCATTAGAGGTAAGCTTCGTCCTTCTCCTCTAATGATCAGTTATTTATTGAAATTCCCAAGTTATCAATCCTTTGTTAATGATTTTTGAGTTGCTTTAATGTTAGAAACAAGAAATTGTATTAAAACTCAAGGTTTTTGGAGAGATCTTGATGATTTTCGTGGTTGTTGGTTAGGCTCTGTTTTGAGGTTGTTTTCTAATGTATTTTGGATGTTAATTGATGTTATAAATGAGGTTTTTATCAAAATAATCCCGAATAGGCTTGGATTCCTAAGTTTTGTATGCTAGAATGGTGGGTTTTGGGGGTGGTTTTGGTGTTCTGTTATAGCTGGAGGTATAAAGACGAGTTTGTGGTGGTTTTTGATGTTGATTGATGTTTAGAAATGATTAGAAGTGGTAGATCTTGGTTGGGCTTTGTTTTGGGAGAGTTTGGAGATGATTTCGGTAGAGCAGCGAGTGGTTGTTTTTGGTAGCCGAAATGAGGTTCTTGAGTAGAGCAACGAGTTTAGGTGTGTGGCTGATGATTTCAATGCATGATGATGCATTAATCCTTTGCTCTTATGTGTTATAAACAAGGGAGACATCTTCGGATGCCTTTGGTGTTGATCAAAGAGCTTAAATAGCGTTTCAGCGAGCAAGCGAAACGTAATCGGTGAGTGCGAACGGTTTTAGAAGTCCTTGAGGGACAAAGAAACAAGGTTTGGGGATTTAGGAAAGGTTTGAAACACCTTCCTAAGTCTGGAAGTAAGTATTGGCTAGATTGCTCTCTTATGTGTGGTGGTTGCCCCTAAAATGCTTTTACATGCTCATGGTTTGAGATAGATAAATTCCTACTGTTTTTATGCATGATTTGTAGCATGAGATGATGCTTGAAATGATTTCATGAAATAACATGTTGCATTGATGAGTTTTGAGCTTTTGTTTTAAAGCATGGCAAATGTTATTGTTTTGAAATGAGATGAGAAAGATTTGAGAGATGTTGCATGAAAAACAGTAGGTGAGATGATATTTTGACATAATATATTGGTGACATAATATATTGGCATAGAAGATGAGATACTTACCGGATATAATTGATCGATCAATAGGATGAGAGTGCACTATAAACTAAAAATTCGTACGTGCTCTTTGGATTCAATCCAAAGGGAGAGACCGATGATGGGCATTCCATCGGGTAGGACTTGGTGAAATACCCAAGCTTTGTGGCGATGAGAGATTCCGCCATGTGTGTACGGTGATGTGAGATTCCACTAGAAATTATGTTACTAGACAAGTGAGTACGGTGATGTGAGATTCCACCGGAAACGTCTAGTGGTTTGAGAATGTTGTCCGCATATCCGAGTAATAATGAGATGTGAAATGCCAATATAATATATGAAAATGCTTTTGATTCACATGTACCTATTGTTGAGATGATTTATGCAATGAGAAATGCATATGAGATTTGTATATGAAATGCTTTGGTTTTTACAAGCATGTGAATGACCTTGCCATGTGATTTGCATTGGTTTAAATGCATGAGATGGAATTGAGGTACATGTGTTTTCAATGAAGAGTTGCTTTGAAATGGTTTTCAAGCATGAGATAGAATGAGCATGTTCTAGAAAAGGCTTTTGAAAAAGTGTTTTGAATAATGCATTATTGTGTTGGTTTTTTTAGAGCATGCCTCACTAAGAAAATGTGCTTACGCTCTCTTTTACCAATAATGCAGATAATTGAGGTGTTTTCGGGCAACAAGAAGGTTAAGAACATCCAAGGAAGTGCAAAGCTCATGTATGGTGATGTTTTATACACTTTAGTTTTGATATTTGGCAATGAGATACCAAGGTTTTATTTGGGAGATGTATTTTGAACTCCCTAAGTTTGTGGCACGTTTGTGATGGCTTTTATGGGTTGTAAATGGTTCTAGAGGTTTGTTTTGAGGTTTGATAGCTTATATTGGTTTTGTGGCTAGGGAGCATGCATATAGATTGGGTGATTATGCATTTTGAAGCCATGTTTGAGCTTATGCTTCTTATACACGTTCCTTGATGAGTAAATAGGTTGCTGGTATGCTATGATGCTATTTGAAGCATGTTTGAGTGGTTTAAAAGGGGAAAAAACAGAAATTTCTGCTGTCACAGGGCAGGGTGTATCAAAACACCCTTAATTGTTTCGAAACGGGGGCCCGTAATGGCCATAGCGTTTCGGAACAACTGAAGGTGTTTCGGAACACTTTGGCTACTAGAGAGGCCTGTTTCGATATCAGTCTCGGAACGCACTCGAGTACCGAAACGGTCAACTCTGTTTCAATACGAGCGTTTCGGTACGAGGGATTGGTGTTTCGAAATGGATGACCGTTGGATGATGATTTTGAATTGTCTTAAGTTTCCATGTTTTACATTTTAGTCATGAATATTGTGGATGCAATTGCTTGAGCTTGGAATGTTCTTTTAAGCTGAAATTTGGTAGAGGAGCATGTAATATGACTAATTTCAAATTGGTAAACCTAAAATCTGCAAAGTCTTTATAATTTCTAAAAATTACATTTTGGTCCATAAAAGTGTAATTTATGCAATTGAGTCCCTAAATGTTTTCCGATCGTTGTGCCTTTCTCTCAAATGAACCTTGAGTATTCACATAGGCTTAATGTGCATCTAGAAAAGATTAAAAAGAAAAAAAAGGGGTTGTTAATCAAAGTTGACTTTCAAGTTGACTTTGGTTTTCCCCGTGTAATCTTCGTAGTTCGGGTCAAGCGTCTAGGCCAGGCTAAGGGGGTTACATTTGTTGGTATCAGAGCCATGTTATTGAATAATTGAGGCTTGGTAAGTGGTTGTTGTATGTGGTTATGCATGGTTGTGACTTTTTAGTGAAAGTATGATGGTTGAATATTGATGTATGATTCAATTGAGATGAATTTGTGATGCTATGTTATGTTTGGAGTATAGTTGGGGATCCCATTGCCATATCAATACTAATGAGAAGAATTGTTTTTGAAAATGAGCTTGAGTACTTGGATTACTTACCTTATTATGCCTAATTGAGTTTGTTGTATTTTTGTCAGTGCATTGTTTTTATTATGGGGCCACATAGAGAGCTGAAAATCAATACTCAATCTATGGCTGAGAATGAGAATGTAGAGAATGCTGAGGATTTACCTCCTCCTCCCCCTGGTGGACCACCAGGTGGTGGTGGAGCTGGGGTTGATGCTGGTGGAGTTGGTGCTGGGGTTGCTGGACCCGAGGGAGCACAGGGGCAAGCTGCTCCTGATATGACAGTGTTGATACAAGCTATTGCTGGAGCTTTCCAAGCAGCAGTAGCTGGAGCTCATGGAGCTGCACCACAGGATGGTGCTAATGTGAGATTGCCATTGGAGCGTCTTCGCAGTCTGGGAGAGACTGAGTTTAGAGGTTTGACACCGGAAGGTTCTGAGTCTTGATTAGAGAGCACCAAGAGGATTCTTGGACAACTGAATTGCAACAATGTCCAGAAGTTGGGATGCATTGTGTCACTACTGCATGGTGATGCATATACGTGGTAGACTACCACTATTGCGGGAATGGAGGATGATGAAGTGACTTGGACATTCTTTTTGAATGCGTTCAAGCGGAAATACCTAGGAGTTCGTTACGTTGATGAGAAAAAGAGGGAGTTTATGTCTCTTGTGCAAGGGAGCATGTCTGTGGCTGAATATGAGATTCAATTTGTTCGCCTTAGCCAATATGCGCATGAGCTGATTCCTAACGAGAGAGAAAGATGTGAACGGTTTCGTTACGGGCTGGTGGCGGATGTAAAAACCTATATGCTCGCAGCCGATTATACAGATTTCGATGTCTTGGTCACTAGAGCCAAGGACATTGAATTGAATCTTGGTTTGGCGAGCCGAGCAGGTGGATCTAGCTCGGGGAAGCGAGTTGCAGAATGCGATTATGGTAGAGATCGCAACAAGAGGTATAAAGATAGAAAGCCGCATTTTGATGCTAGACGCGAGGGTGGTAACCCTGGAAGAGGTCAGCAAGGAACAAATGCTTTCTTGAGGACTCCTGAGTGTAACCGGTGTGGTAGGAGACACGTTGGTGAGTGTTGGGGTAACCTTGGGACATGCTGGAACTGTGGTAATCGGGGGCATGTGAAGAAGGATTGTCTTCAGCCGTTGAGGGAGGGACATGCTCCGGTGAGAGCAGCCGAGCCACAAAGAGGTCGTGGGCACGACCGTGGTAATTTCCAGCGCAGAGATGAAGGTGGAAGGAATGTGGCGCATGTGGTGGCTGTCCAACCTGAGGGTGGCAGTCAGGCTAGAGTGTATGCCCATCGTGAGGGAAGGAATGACACAGACGTGATCGCATGTACCTTTACTTTGCAATCCTTGTCATTACTTTCTTTGATTGATTCTGGATCTACACACTCGTACATATTGCGTGAACATGCTCAAATGCTTGGTTTGCCTGTTGAGTCTTTGGATGTTGGTATGCGTGTGACTAGTTCCTTTGGTGAGACGGTTGTAACAAGAAAGTTGTATAGGGGATGCCCCTTAAAGGTGCAAGATCATGTGTTTCTTGTTCATCTTATGGAGTTGCCATTTTATGGTTTTGATGTAATTCTTGGCATGGATTGGCTTGTTGAGCATAGAGGCGTTGTAGATTTTGAAAGCAAGCGAGTTTCGTTGAAACTTGCAGATGGTTATGAGGTGGTAGTGGTGGGAGAGAATGTGAAGTTTCTAGCTAATGTGGTGTCTACGTTGGAAGCAAGCCGGATGTTGTGTCAAGGGTGTGAGGCTTATCTAGCCTTTGTTATGAATCCTAGTTCAAAGGAGGTGCGCGTTCAGGATATAAGAACCGTGTGTGAGTTCCCTGGAGTGTTTCCATAGGAATTACTTGGTTTGCCGCCTAGTCGAGAGGTTGAATTTGGAATCGAGTTGTATGAGAACACAACTCCGGTGTTCATTGCTCCCTATCACATGACACCCAAATAGTTAAAAGAGTTAAAGACGCAGCTTCAGGAGTTGCTTGACCGTGGCTTTATTCGGCCTAGTGTGTCACCTTGGGGTGCATCAGTCTTGTTTGTGAAAAAGAATGATGGCACGACGAGGATGTGCATTGATTACCGTCAACTGAATAAGTTGACCGATAAGAATAAGTATCTTTTGCCGAGGATTGATGACCTTTTTGATCAGTTTCGAGGAGCGGCTGCGTTTTCAAAGATTGACTTGAGGTCAGGGTACTATCAGTTAAAGGTGAAGGATGTGGATGTGCTGAAAACAACCTTTAGAACGAGGTATGGGCATTATGAGTTCCTAGTGATTCCGTTTGGTTTGACGAATGCTCTTGCTGCTTTCATGGACATGATGAATAGGGTGTTCCATGAATTCTTGGACAAGTTCGTTGTGGTGTTCATCGATGATATCCTTGTGTACTCTCGTACTGAGGAAGAGCATGAAGGTCATTTGAGGATTGCTTTACAAGCGCTGTTGGAAAATCAACTTTATGCTAAGTTGAGCAAATGTGAGTTTTGGCTAAAGGAAGTTGTTTTCCTTGGTCATGTGGTTTCGGTTGAAGAGATTTGAGTTGATCCCCAGAAGGTTGAGGCGGTGATGAATTGGAAGCCTTCTAAGTTCGTTCATAAAGTCCGTAGTTTTCTTGGGTTGGCAGGATACTACCGGAGGTTTGTGGATGGATTTTTTAAGATTGCTGCCCCTTTGACGAAGTTGTTGCAAAAGGATGTGAAGTATGAGTGGAGGGAAGCGAGACAACAAGCTTTTGAGAAGCTAAAAGCAGCTTTGACGCAAGCTTTTATCTTTGTTCAACCTGAATCAGGGAAAGAGTTTGTGGTGTATATTGACACATCCTATGTTGGTTTGGGGTGTGTGTTAATGCAAGAGGGTAAGGTGGTGGCTTATGCATCGCGATAGTTGAAAGTGCATGAGTGCAATTATCCTACGCATGATATTGAGTTGGCCGCATTGGTTTTTGCTCTAAAGATCTGGAGACATTATCTCTATGGTGAGAAGTGTACTGTGTACACGGATCACAAAAATTTGAAGTATCTTATGTCTCAGAAAGAGTTGAATCTTAGGCAACGTCGATGGGTGGAGTTGCTCAAGGATTACGATCTAACGATCGAGTCTCATCTGGGGAAGGCCAATGTTATGGCTGATGCTTTGAGCAGGAAAGTGGCAGTGGAGTTAAGAGCGATGTTTGCTAACTTGAGCATATCGCGAGATGGTGGCCTTGTTGCTGAATTGCAAGTGAAACCATCTCTAATCCGGTTGATAAAGGATAAACAATTGTTGGATGATTCCTTGGTGCCACATGTTCAGGATATTGCTGAAGATGGGCCATCAGATTTCTGTTTTAATGATGATGGTGTTTTATGTTTTGGGAGTCGGATAGTGGTGCCGAATGATGTTGAGTTGAGGCGCACTATTTTGACCGAAGCTCATAGTAGTCCATTTGCTATGCACCCTGGTAGTACAAAGATGTACCGTGATCTGAAGGATGAGTACTATTGGGTGGGATTGAAGAAAGATGTCGTTGAGTACGTGAGAAAATGTATGGTTTGTCTGCGGGTTAAGGCTGAACATCAGTTTCCTTCAGGGTTGTTACAGCCGTTAAGGATCCTTGAATGGAAATGGGAGATGATCACTATAGACTTTGTGTCTGGTTTGCCTTTGTCGCCATCAAAGAAGAATTTCTTTTGGGTGATTGTGGATCGCCTTACGAAGTGTGCACATTTCTTGCCGGTGCATACTACGTGCACTTTGGATAAGCTTGCAGATTTGTACATTGCTGAGTTTGTACGTTTGCATGGTGTACCAAAATCTATAGTGTCAGATAGAGATCCGAGGTTCACTGCAAGGTTTTGGGAGTGTTTGCATCAAGCATTGGGTACGCGGCTGAATTTCAGTACTTCTTATCATCCGCAAACGGATGGACAGTCGGAGCGTGTTATCCAAGTGCTTGAGGATATGTTTAGGTGCTGTGTTATTGAGTTTCAAGGCTCTTGAGAGAAGCACTTGCCTTTGGTGGAGTTTTCTTATAATAACAGTTACCAGGCGAGTATTCAAATGGCACCTTATGAAGCTTTGTACGGGAGGAAGTGCAGAACTCCTCTTTGCTGGGCTGAAATGGGACAAAAGTTGGTCTCGATGCCGACTTTGTTGAAAGGAACCACCGAGAAGGCGAAGCTCATTTGTGAGCGGTTGAAGGCGGCATCAGATCGGCAAAAGTCTTACGCGGATTTGAGGCATAAGGAGATAGAGTTTGCGGTAGGTGACCGTGCGCTCTTGAAAGTTTCACCTTGGAAGAAGGTGATGAGATTTGGCCGGAAGGGCAAGTTGAGCCCAAGATTCATTGGACCATACGAGGTGATAGAACGTGTGGGTCCTGTTGCTTATAAGTTGAGACTACCTCAAGAGTTAGAAAAGATACATAATGTGTTTCATGTATCCATGCTTCGGAAGTATAGATCGGATCCTTCGCATGTTATGCATGTGGAGGAAGTTGAGTTGAATCCAGATTTAACATATGATGAGGAACCCGTTGAGAATCTGGATTCGGATAGTAAGGTTCTTCGTGGTAAGACCATTGAGCTGGTCAAAGTGTTGTGGAGGCATCGTGGTGTTGAGGAAGCCACATGGGAAAGGAGGGAAGACATGAAGAAGCAATTTCCTTACCTTTTTCCTCCAGGTAAATTTTGAGGATGAAATTTCTTAAGAGGGGGAGAGTTGTAACGCCCCAAATTTGGGCCTAGATGTTTTAGAGTTCGAATCAGACCGGTTAAGAACGGTTCGAATCTTAAGGGAGATTTAGGGAACACCTAGTTCGAGATGTTTTAAAAATGTGGAAAAATGCCTAAAAATCCTCATTTATTATATGAATGACTATGATGAATTTTTTTTTACAAAATAAGGTTTGGAAATACTACATTTCGGTGTAGTGACCAAATCGCAATTTTTGCAAAAGTTAAATACTGACTGTTTTGTAAAGGATTGAAACTTTGAATCTTTAAGGAGCTAATTTTACCAAAATGTTTTTAATCAGATTTCTCCTTATTTTGGGTGATTTTAATAATTTTTTAATTAAAGGAAATAAAGATTGATTAAAGGAAAAACTATCTTTGACTTTTCATAACTACCTTGTGTCAATTTTCTCTCATATCATTTTCTCACAATTTCTTTTCAGCCAAACACATTTCCTCCATCAATTAGCCTTTGATTTTCATTCCTTTTGATGAGATTTCAATCTCCTTTTGATTCCTAATATTTTCCTCACCAAATCCTCTTGTTTTCACATTGAATTTTCAAGAAAACTTGCCCAATTCAAGGAGAAATCAACATTTGAGGTAAGCTTCGCCCTTCTCCTCTAATGATCAGTTATTTACTGAAATTCCCAAGTTATCAATTCTTTGTTAATGATTTTTGAGTTGCTTTAATGTTAGAAACAAGAGATTGTATTAAAACTCAAGGTTTTTGGAGAGATCTTGATGATTTTCGTGGTTGTTGGTTAGGCTCTGTTTTGAGGTTGTTTTCTAATGTATTTTGGATGTTAATTGATGTTATAAATGAGGTTTTATCAAACTAATCCCGAATAGGCTTAGATTCCCAAGTTTTGTATGCTAGAATGGTGGTTTTTGGGGGTGGTTTTGGTGTTCTGTTATAGCTGGAGGTATAAGGACGAGTTTGTGGTGGTTTTTGATGTTTATGGGTGTTTAGAAATGATTAGAAGTGGTAGATCTTGGCTGGGTTTTGTTTTGGGAGTGTTTGGAGATGATTTCGGTTGTTTTTGGTAGCCAAAATGAGGTTCTTGAGTAGAGCAGCGAGTTTAGGTGTGTGGCTGATGATTTCAATGCATGATGATGCATTAATCCTCTACTCTTATGTGTTATAAACAGGGGAGACATCTTCAGACGCCTTTGGTGTTGATCCGGGAGCTTAAATAGCGTTTCGACGAGCAAGCGAAACGTAATCAGTGAGTGCGAATGGTTTTATAAGTCCTTGAGCGATACAGAAACAAAGTTTGGGGATTTAGGAAAGGTTTGAAACACCTTCCTAAGTCCGGAAGTAAGTATTGGCTAGATTGCTCTCTTATATGTGGTGGTTGCCCCTAAAATGCATTTACATGCTCATGGTTTAAGGTAGATAAATTCCTACTATTTTTATGCATGATTTGTAGAATGAGATGATGCTTGAAATGATTTCATGTAATAACATGTTGCATTGATGAGTTTTGAGCTTTTGTTTTAAAGTATGGCAAATGTTATTGTTTTGAAATGAGATGAGAAAGATTTGAGAGATGTTGCATGAAAAACAGTAGGTGAGATGATATTTTGACATAATATATTGGCATGGAAGTTGAGATACTTACCGGATATAATTGGTCGATCAATAGGGTGAGAGTGCACTATAAACTAAAAATTCGTACGCGCTCTTTGGATTCAATCCAAAGGGAGAGACCGATGATGGGCATTCCATCAGGTAGGACTTGGTGAAATACCCAAGCTTTGTGGCGATGTGAGATTCTTCCACGTGAGTACGGTGATGTGAGATTCCACCGGAAATTATGTTACTAGACAAGTGAGTACGGTGATGTGAGATTCCACCGGAAGCGTCTAGTGGTTTGAGAATGTTGTCCGCATATCCGAGTAATAATGAGATGTGAAATGCCAATATAATATATGAAAATGCTTTTGATTCACATGTACCTATTGTTGAGATGATTTATGCAATGAGAAACGCATATGAGATTTGTATATGAAATGCTTTAGTTTTTACAAGCATGTGAATGGCCTTGCCATGAGATTTGCATTGGTTTAAATGCATGAGATAGAATTGAGGTACATGTGTGTTCAATGAAGAGTTGCTTTGAAATGGTTTTCAAGCATGAAATAGAATGAGCATGTTGTAGAAAAGGCTTTTGAAAAAGTGTTTTGAATAATGCATTATTGTGTTGGTGTTTTTAGAGCATGCCTCACTAAGGAAATGTGTTTACGCTCTCTTTTACCAATAATGCAGATAATTGAGGTGTTTTTGGGCAGCAAGAAGGTTAAGAACATCCAAGGAAGTGCAAAGATCATGTATGGTGATATTTTTATACACTTTAGTTTTGATATTTGGCAATGAGATACCAAGGTTGTATTTGGTAGATGTATTTTGAACTCCCTAAGTTTGTGGCACGTTTGTGATGGATTTTATGGGTTGTAAATGGTCCTAGAGGTTTGTTTTGACGTTTGATAGCTTATGTTGGTTTTGTGGATAGGAAGCATGCATATAGATTGGGTGATTATGCGTTTTGAAGCCATGCTTGAGCTTATTTTTCTTATACATGTTCCTTGATGAGTAAATAGGTTGCTGGTATGCTATGATGCTCTTTGAAGCATGTTTGAGTGGTTTAAAAGGGGGAAAACCAGCAATTTCTGCTGTCACAAGGTAGGGTGTATCGAAACACCCTTAACTGTTTCGAAACGGGGGCCTGTAATGGCCATATTGTTTCGGAACAGCTGAAGGTGTTTCGGAACACTTTGGCTAATTAAGAGGCATGTTTCGATACCGGTCTCGGAACGCACCCGAGTACCGAAACGATCAACTCCGTTTTGATACGGGCGTTTCGGTACGAGGGATTGGTGTTTCGAAGCGGATGACCGTTGGATGATGATTTTGAATTGTCTTAAGTTTCCATGTTTTACATTTTAGTCCTGAATGTTGTGGATGCAATTGCTTGAGCTTGGAATGTTCTTTTAAGCTGAAATTTGGCAGAGGAGCATGTAATATGACTAATTTCAAATTGGTAAACCTAAAGTATGCAAAGTCCTTATAATTTCTAAAAAATATATTTTGGTCCCTATAATTGTAATTTATGCAATTGAATCCCTAAATGTTTTCCGATCGCTGTGCCTTTCTCTCAAATGAACCTTGAGTATTCACAGAGGCTTAATGTGCATCTAGAAAAGATTAAAAAGAAAAAAGGGGTTGTTAATCAAAGTTGACTTTCGGGTTGACTTTGGTTTTCCCCATGTAATCTTCGTAGTTCGGGTCAAGCGTCTAGGCCGGGCTAAGGGGGTTACAGGATCCGCGCCCTATTATCCAACCTTTTTGTAATTCAGCTCTTCTTTTTTAATAAAATGCAATTTGGTCCTTATCGTTTGTTTCCAAAGTTCAATTTATTCAATTTATTTCCAATCTATTTAAATTCAAGTTTATTTTAATTCAACTAGGTCCATTTTTCATTAGATTTCAATTTTAATTATTAATGCAATTTAATTCAAAGTTGTTTATATTATTATTAAAGCATGTAGCATTTTTTAGTTTGACTTAAACACCTAATTTTATTTAAATTGTGTTAGAGCCTATTAGTTTAGGAATCTTATAATTTTAGAATTAGATAGTTAGACTATATTTAATTAATCTTAGTAATTAATCGAACACTTTCAAATGATTTAATTGCCCTTATAATGATTAATGCCTTAATGTAATTGAGTGCTAATTCATTTGGGCTTGAAATCATTTGAACAATGTTCTTTAGGCTTTAAAATGAATTAAAATATTAGATGAAGCCATTAAGTTTTAGGATCTTTAAATTGGGATTTTAAATTCATTAATTTGATGCCAATAAAACATAGTAATTAATACACATTATTTAAACAATTTAGAAATTCAATTAGGAATAATGCCCTAATGTAACTGGTGTTAATCCTAAAATTTTTAAATTGGGAAATTAATATTGTTGGGCTCGAATCTATCAATCGAAAACCTCCAAGAGGGTTGAATTTGCTTCCCTAATGAACTGGCTAAAACGAAAATAAAGGACGATATTACATGATGATTTTAGAGTAGTTCGACTTCTAAACCAAGAGTGTAAAGAATAAAAACAATTAAAACAATCTCTATACATTGTATACAAGAGAAATGATAAAATAAAACTTGAAAGCTAATTTCTCTTGATCATGAAGCTTGGATGTGTTCTCTAACCACCTTCAAGTATCCATGGCTTGCTTTTATAGTGTGGAATGTGAATCTAGCCGTTTACAATCGTTGGTGGTAGTTTGGAGCCGTTGTAGGGTGAAAAATCATCCTTAAATGCACTTCTGCAACTGTCGGTATAGGTACTCAATTTGCCTTTTAGATACTTGCTTAAAAAGAAAAAAGTCGTTGAAAAATTTCAGGGCATACATGTACTTGTACTCTACTTGGCATACCTGTACTCAACTTGGCGTACCTGAACCGAAACTCTTTATTTGAATTTTGAAAAACTCCGCGTATCGGTATCAGGATTAGGGTATTGGTACTGGAAGTTATTTTTTGACCCTAAAGGTATTTTGGAAGTATTTGATTAAGTCAAAACACATTAAACCATTTAGAACCACTTTGAACATATTTTTCAAGTGAAAATGGACTTTGAATTATTTTTGAAATATTTGAATAAGTCCAAAAACTTTTATCCTTAAATTGTTATATCAAAATCATTATCTCAGTAATCTTCCCCTTTTTGATATAACAAAAAAACTTGAAAAATTGTTTTGAAAAAGTACTCTACCTTAGAAAAATAAGTTTTGAAAAAGAAAATATTTTTAGAAAAATATTTCAGCTCCCCCTTTTTCTTTTTTGAAAATGAATTTTTCATTTATCTCTCCCCATTTTTGTTATATCAAAAATAATTCAAAACAAAGTTTGAAATCACATTTAAGTTCAAGATAACAATGGAGAGTATATAAAAATTTTTGACAAATGAAAGAATTTAAAATAAAATGGCTCCCATTAATCAATGCATTCCATTTAAAATTTGGCTCAAATTTTGACACTTAAGATATTGAATTTCAAAATAGGATAAAATCACTATAAGAACATAAAAAATTCAATTAATCCAAGACTTTTAAAACTTTAAGCAATTAATCAAATTGACTCAATGAAACACAAATGCATAAAGTATCATAAAATGTCATGCACAAAAAAGATAATCAAATATGTATGAACATTAAAAAATGTTACGCGTAATAAGTGCTTTGCAATTGGTGCAAGTGTACACGTCGCAAGTTATAGTATAGAAAGATATCGTCTCCACAGGGATTGGTGCTACTTCAAGAATTTAACTTCTCGCACTGTAAAATAAAAAGCACAAGTAGGTGATTGTGGGAGTTCTAATTAATAACTAAACTAAGAGAAATCAAATAAAAGAAAGATGTAATCAAGTAAGAGAGAATAGGCCAAGTTATCGTGAGTTAATGAGTGATAGCCGGATGGATCGTCTCGGTAAATGAGTGCAATGGCAACTCAATTGTTGCGGCAATTGGTGTTAATCGAGTTGCCAAGGCATTTCGTATAGCGATTGCCAGGGCAACTAGTATAACGATGCCGGGGCAGTGATTGCAAGAGCAACTGCTTGGGCAACCTTCAAGGTTCGGAGAAGCGTTCTTCAATGGTTCCTTCTTATTCCTAAGTCAAAATTGTAGTTACTGTGCAAGCCTTGATAATACCTCCTAGTATGAATCAAGGGTGAACAACAACCAATCTTGCGCTTCTCTTAGCCATTGAAATTCGTAACTTATTCCTAAGCCGAATTAGCCTTCATCGAATTGGACAAAAACCATGCTCATTCGTTTCTTGAATCTAACTCTCCCAATATTAGATAAATAGATGAAATTACGAGATCCTCTCTCAATTCACTCGCAAATAAAGTTAAAAACCAAGAATGAGCAAACCTTGAATAAAAAGTGCAAACTCAATTTACCTAAACAAAATCCAACCGTTTCTCAAAACCACAAAACACAATAACCCTAGCCAACTAGATTTAGTTCATGGCTAGGTTCCAAAGAAACACAAAACAAAGTTTTCCTAACATTAACCTAATCTAACAAGAAGGAAAAAATTGAAGAAGATGTCGACAACCCCTCTTGGTCTCTCTCTCTCTCTCTCGAACCACTTGAGGCTTGCGGCTTGGCCTTCTTTAAATAGGGGATGGCTAGGTCAAAGTCTTTCTTGAAGAGGAAGTTAAGTTGGATTTTAATTGGATAAAAGAAATATTAAATCTATTCCAACTAAAATTTAATCCCATTTTCTTGGGATTCATCTTCTCTTGACCTCTTCACGAACTTACAACTTTTTTCTCCACGCCACCTATCTCGATTAAGTCAGATTTTTCTGCTCTTCAAGTCGGCTATCACTTCACCTCATTCTTTCTTGTCGAAAGTTTTCGCGGCAACTGGTTCGGCATGTACTTCCTGGGTTGCCACGACAACTTGTTCGACATCTTATTCTTGGGTTGCCATGGCAACTGTCCTAGCAACTAGTCATGCACACATAAAAATAACTTCCGGCAGTATCTTTTTCCACCAAAACTAAGAAAAGCATCAAGTCAAATCCTACCACCAAATAAACAATGCAAACATGTATGAATGGCTAATTATGCGACTAATATGAGCCTAAGTCTAGCAATTTTATGAGTAAAAAGGGTCACAAAAATAGAACTTTTGAACACTTAACAAAAAAACATCAAAATAGACAACCAAATATGTAATCAAATACATTAAGATTAGAGGTTACTCATCTTTCTTCACTTGTGTGACTAGAGCATTTCAATATATTTGTTTTTCTTACTATTGCTCCAACACAGCTATAAGAGACAATCAAACATGTTTTAGTATCCAAATTTCTTTGGATCCATTGACATTAATTTCAATGTCTCTAGTTCCCTTAAGAACTCATACTAGTATAATCCTATAAGATTTTCTTTTCTTTATAGGACAAGTATGTAAAGAATGACCCTGATAATGACAATGTGAGCATTTTGTCATTATGGGATGAGATGAATTATTTGAAATAATTTCATTTTCTTTTGTCAAGCTTTCAATCTTAACCTTTAAATCAAGATTTCATTTTTTCCAAAAGTCCATTGCTCATTTTTGAAAACTCTAAATCATTATTCAAAAATATGATTTTGGTTTCCAAAATCCAATTTTGTTTTCAAAAGAAAATTATTTCCAAATTCATGTTTTGAAATTATTTTTTTAAATTTGGAATTAATGGTCTCAAATTCCAAAAATAATTCATCAAATGCATCTTGTAACTCATAAAAAGAATATGAATTTAATTCATTTGAGTTAGAAGATACATTGGGTTCATCATGAGCCATAACATCATCCACCTTTGATGAGAGGAGGTGTTCACTTTATGCGAGGAGGTTTGTACTTGATCGGAACACTACATCAAAACAAGTTTTTAGCGACTTTTTTAGCCATATAGCGACATTTATAAGCGTCAGTAAAAATTCTTTCGGCGCTAAGGAAAGCACCGCAAGAAGTGTCGTTGAAACCAGCGCCGCAAAATGTCAAGATCTATAGCCGTGTTTGTTTATCAAAGTGCCGCCAAAAAGTTATGGGTTATAGCGGCACTTGTGGACAAACGCCACGAAAAACCTATTTTTGGTGGCGTTTGTATTTAAAAACACCGTGAATAACTGTTCTTTAGTGGCGTTTGTGTTTACAAATGCTGCGAATAACACCATGTTTCCAAAAAAAACTCAAATAAAAAGCATACTATTATATAATAATTTAAAATGCAATCACTAATTTCCACAATTTCAATCCACATTCCTTTTCTGAAATAAAATTGTGGGAACATTCAGAACTATACACTTAAAATAACTTCCAACATTACAAATCCATTTCCCCAAACTCATACTACATAAACATCTATGCAAAGTTAACATGAAATAAAATTGGGATGGAAGAACCCATTCAAATCAGACATGGTGAATCTAATACATAAATCAGAAAGAAGTGAAAATTTTATTATAGACCTAGCTTCTTGTCAAGAGTATTGGTAAATTGGTTCAATTCTGGTGGAACCTTCATACGCTGTTTAAGGATCCTCTTCTTCCTTTGAATGCGAACAACCTTAGGCCACTTCACAAATCGATGCACATCCTTCTTTGCCACAAGAAGGTCAAGACTCATTCTATATAACAACCATCATCGACCCCTACAAAGACCACAACTTCTTTTTAGTGAAGACAAATGGAAGATAAACCGGTATTTGGAAATGTAGATTCAGATAAAATGTAAAACAGAAAGTTCAAATACTTCTACTGCAGCAAAATTCCAGACCAAGTAATTACATTTAGTACTAACACCTCCTGTAAGAAGTCATTGCGTGGAAAATCTAGTGTTATGTAGGAAAAAGGTGGCATTAGAATATGACATGTCATTTTCGGGACTGTGACATGCCTCATATAGCTCATCTGATATCAGGCCCATCCCATGGGGAAATGGAACAAGAGCATTGCTATCAAATTCATCGTCTGTGACTCCGTTTCCAACCAAATATACCTGAATTTTACAACTTAAGATTGTAGCCAGAAGGTAAACATGTGTTTAAACTTTAACAAAATAGTTTCCTGAGATAGTCGCACTTTGAAATTGAGAACAGGCTGAGTACCAACATCAATTCCTGTGAAAGATTCACATATGCAATTTTAGATATATCCTAAAACTTTATGAAGCGTAAACTACGAGGATATACCTTTCACTACTTCATAAGAAAGAGTGGGCACATATGCACTGGCATAAGACTCCGGAAATAAAAATGGGGTTTGGGAGGAACTCGGGGTATAACTCAAACCACTGTCACACAACAGATGCTTAAGTGATTTGAAAGGGATTTAGATATGAAAGACATTCAGGAGCAAAATAAGTTTCAAGACGTCAGATTGGAAACTAAATGGCTTTGTAGATGTTGATAGTGAAACACATCCTATGGATACAAGGAAAAAAATAATAGGAAAAACATTTTAACTATGATGTCCATTATAATACAACCCCATGAAACAAAATGGTAGCTTAAATTCAGATAAAACATTTTCCTTGTATCTTCACGAAGTTAAATAAAAAAAAGAATTTTGAATCGTAAATTATTTTTTTTAGGAAAAAGCATAAGCTATATATTATTAACTGTCGAAAATGGCATTATCAACCAACAAATTCACAATACAATCTGAGGTATCGAACGAAAAAATAAACGGGCCATTACAAAAGAAAATCCAATGGGACAATTCATGGGCAGCTCTATTTGCCTCTCTACAAACATAACAAATAGAGAAAGCATGGTTATTGGCCATAATCAACTTGGCTTCTTCAAGAACTGTTGAGACAATAGATCTGTCCGGAAGGTTGGAGAGCAATATGTTCACAACACTTTGACAATCCCCTTCAATGATCACCCGGTGCCATCCATTATCAGCAACCATCTTCAGCCCTTCCACAAAGGCCAGAGCTTCCACCATTTCAGCCGTGAAAGTGCCTGAAAGGACCGCAGCATATCCATCCACCATCAGACCATAATGATCTCTAGCCACAACTCCAATGGATGCAGCACCGGTGCTTGGTGAAAAGGCTTCATCCACATTGATTTTAAACACAGCTTCAGGGGGGCATCTCCAATTTTTGGACATGTTAACAATATATTGATCTATTGTGAAGTCGTTTGCAGCAAAATAATCAGTAACAAGAAGTTGTACATAGTCAATAACCACACTAGCAGGCAGGAGCACAGATTTATGAATCAGAGAATTTCTTCTATTCTATAAATTCCAGAGCAACATAACCAAAAAGGTAAACTGGTCCTGGTTCATCACATTCAAGCAAGCTTCCAACCACTGTCTACAGTTAAAATAAAGATTCATAGGGATTAAGGACATTAAACCCCACAGATTAAACACATCAATAACAAGAGGACAATCCCTAAAAGCATGCACCAGTGATTCAGTGGACCTAGAACACATAGGGCAGACCCCATTCCCAATACTAGCAGCCCTAAGCTTTTCTCCAACAGGGAGGGCATTATGGCATAACCTCCTAATAAAGATTTTAATTTTTGACAAGGTTTTTAAGGAGTGAAGAACCTTCCAAACTGGAGACAGGCCCCTTTCCACATTCCTATCTTTTTGAATCCAAGTGTAACCAGATTTTGTTGAATATTACCAACTAGAGTGGTGGTTCCACAAAAAAATATCACCAACCACAGGGGTAATAGGGCAGCTAGTAATCCTCTTAGCATCAGACTCCTCAAACACATTATTGATTTTTTCCATGCCCCACAAATTCTGTCCAGGAACCATGAAATCTCCACATGTGACAGGGTTAACCATTCCATCCAAATAAGATCCTTCCAGGTGAACAACAGAGTCAGCTCCCCACTTACTCTTGAACATAGGTGTGGATCTATCAATCCCAATCCTAACATGGAATTCCTCTTTAAACACTTCCTTAGCTTTGAAAATACAATTCCACACAAATGATGCTTTGTCAAAATGCTTGGCCTCGAGAATGTTACCATTTGAGAAATATTTGGCTGAAAGAACTTTGAAACACAATGAATCCTTGTTGGATAGTCAATGATTAGGCACATTTAACCCATGCACCATGGAACAACAATAGTTGGACATGGATGATGGTCTTCCATCTATAGGATGTTGTGCACATACTGACCAGCAACACATGATAGAAGCCAAATCACTCAACACAGTTACTTTTAATTTTTGCCTACCTCATGTTTCCCTACTCTCCTCCACGAAGCAGCGATAGAAAAACTAAAGTTCCTAACAATTTGACTACTCACAATGAATAAATGCTTGTATGAAAAAAGGGGAATAAATGCTTGTAAAATTTTTATGTACTAAACCATGTCATTTGGAGGTTGTTTGATGAAACAAAATAGCATTAGCAATGGCATTTGTAAAAACAAATACCACTAAAAGTGATACCTATCGTAGAGTTTGTTTTAAAAACGCTACTAAAATATAAATTTTTGTAGCGTTTTTCAAATAAACACCACCATATGTTATTTTATAGCGACGTTTTACAAATAAATGCCATAAGTTTTGCATTTTGTGGTATTTTTTCTTCAAACGCCGCGAGATGTAAACAATTAGTTTACAAACGTCACAAAAAGTGCCACTATATGCCAAAAGAGATGTAAACAATTAGTTTACAAATGCCGCAAGACGTGAACAATTAGTTTTGTAAAAAATCGAATTGTTGAGATCCTCGGCTCGGGAATAAGTGTTTAAATTTTTCGACTTCTCCTCAGATGTGAACAAGGTCCAAAGAAGTTTGGTGTTGGCCTGGATCACATCATTCCCCCTTCTTGAAAGCAATTTGTCCCCAAATCGACGCCTATTATAGAAGGGAACAACTTCGACTTCCGTAGGGCCGAGAACTTCTTCACTCGCCTTTCGAACCAAAATTATTCTTCAGGTTCAAAGATGATTCTTTTGCTCTTTCGGGAAATTTTGCTTTCATGTTGCTTCACTGGTGTTGAACGGATTGTTTGGCGACTTCTAGAGTCATGGTTCACAAGACATTGGGATTCTTTTTCTTTATTTCCTCGCACCTTTCTGTTGCTCCTTCTCAAACTTATATTTTCTTTCATCGCCCACAATCTCAATGGTATTAGTAGGAAAAAGAATAAAATATTGATGATTAGAAAAATCAAACCTGTCAAGGTTTTTAAATGGCAGGTTCTTAGTGGCAGAGGGGTTTGACTATTTTCTATTGACAAAATCACATGGCAAACATCCTTCCCATATTTTCAAACTTCTCCAAATAATCACTTTCGACTATGTGGACAATTTTCGTTTCAGATTGAAAATTTTAAGAATTAACTGAAGGTATGTTGCGAAGAGAACTGGCTTGGTCTCACTCCTCAATAGTTTTCCAACAAAACCATAGAGTTTTGTGCTTCCGTGTCTTAAATCCTCAAACGTGTTATCTGTTGGAAAAATTGACTTCACAAGTTCAACGTCGTGTCCCGCGTACAAAACTTGATTAATAGGAAAAGTAATCAATTATATAGAAGATAAGAAATTGAACCTGTCAAATTCTTTGAATGGTCGATGGTACGCTATTTGCTTGGTGTTTGTTGCTCTCCAAAATTTCTTCCAAAAATGGTTAAGAAGAAACTAATCCTTCTGGTTTGAATCCAATCCGATGAATAATTTATTTATTTATTTCCCACATATGTTGAATGTTCCGAATGGGTGGTTGATGTTCGGTGTCCTTAATGAGGGGCAACTTTCTTGGACAATTTTCTGAATATTCGTCATGGAAATTCTGAAACAATGACAAAGAAGAAGAATTGTTGATTTCATTAGTGCAATAGAAAAATGGTGTGTCCTTTTTCGTACTAGAATTTTCAATGTCTCCCCTTAGAATGTGGTCGAAGAGTGTCAACTCTTTTAGAATGTCCTCGAAGAATTATCCCATAGAATCCTGAGAAGATGTCAAAATAAAAGTAGCAAATTATTGTTAGTACAAAACACTTTCGTTTCCTCTATTTTTTTTGCAAAAATAATTTTTTTAAGACCACTCTTTTCTTGCCTCTCACACTCACATGATTTTACATTAAACTCAATTTCTTCTTTTTCACAAGAATTTTCCTCACTCTCATATTCTTTTCTTGTTATAATTTTTCGTACACAAATCTTTCTTTTTCTTCAAAAATCTCTTCTTTTTCACAATTTTTTTTCTCCTCCCTCAATTTTTCTCTCTCTTCTTTCAATTTTTTTTACAAACATTTTTATTTTCTAGCAATTCTTGCAATTACGTTTCCTTAACAAATTTGTCAAAACACTTTTGAAATCGTGCTAGGCTTTCGGAACTGAAAGAATTATAAGTGTTTGCCTTGCTCCGTGTTGAACCTCTAGAATTGAAAGAAGATGTGCCAGGCTTGCTAGAATTGAACTTTGAACAACGCCTCTTGATTGTGAGGTGAAATTCTTCTCACAAGATTTTTGACTCCATTTTGATGTAGAACTAGAGACGGATTTAGAGTTATCTCTCTATTTTAGTTGTCTTTGTTCCTTCAATGGAGGACTTTGCTTCAGACAATAAACTTTCTCAAGGCGGTCCAAACTCTTACTAATGGGCTCAAATGCTCGTTGCATCACCTTTGTCATCTCACGACTAAGATCTTGTAGAGCAAAGTTTGGTGCTTTGTTTCCTATAGGAACATTAAATCTTTTGTACTTTTGAGATAATATGTATCAAAGAAGTAAAATTTAAAAATATCCTCACAAAAAAACTTCACTATTTCTCTCCAAAAAATACTCAACAGTATCCTCACTAAGTCACTCAAAAGAAAAAGTACACTCACACTCGTGTCTCACTCGGGATAGGCTTTTCCCCTTGATGCACACTCTTGCCTTTTACCACTCTTGCTTCCTTTTCAAGTTCTAATAGAACTCCCTCAAGGCTTACAAGGTCTCTTGTGGAATTCGGCTGAAACAAACTTGATTAGGTTGTAGTTTGAAGTGAGTAGAAGAGAAAATTGGCTACAAAGAACAGAAATGGTGGCAATAGGTAAAGGAAAAAGAAATAGGCAAAATAAATAAATTATGAATATCTACTTCTAGATTTTTTTTTCTTTTTTTAAAGATGAAAAGAATATTCTCTCTCTATTTAAAATTTATTTTTTTCACTAACCCAGGAGAGAGAAAATTACAATCTTACTGAATCAAATTGCTCTTATACCAAATGATATGATCCCGGTAGAGAGTTCAGGATCATATATGCTATTGCCTGGTCGTGATTCGAGTAATAACTTGAATGTCGTTTGTCGTGGCAAGTTAGTTACCGAGACAACTAGGTTGTGAAGTTTTCTGTGGCAACTGGGTTTAAGATATGAATGGATAGTGTTGGAAATAATGGTAGAAGAAAATATGAATATGGAAGATAGTGGTGGTGGCATGTGCTTTGTAGGTTTGAAAAGGATGACAGGTTGTGACCTACTAGATATAGAGAGCTAGGAACCAGCAATATAAAGCGATGGAATCGAAGTGATAGAGGGTGGAACGTGACCCACTAGCTATAGAAGAGATAGGAACCAATGCCATAAATAAATGAATGGATGAATACCACAAGATAAACTTGAAACTGATAAAGTTCTTTAAAAGAACTAGAAAGAAAGCAACTCTCAAAGAGGATTTTTATATATCAAAGTCTAATTACAAATGAAAGAAAAATGGGGTTGTTTATAGTGTTCATAGGCTGGATTTTTTTATATACCACTAAGATTTCCAATTATTCGATATCCGAAAATTCAATTTTTTTTATAAATATGAATCTTGTTATATTCGATATTTTTACTTGTTATATATGAAAAATTAAATTTTCCATGTATAGAAATCTTGTTATATTCAATAATTTGTTGATTAATATATTTAAAACCTAAACTTTTCATGGATAGGACCGCCAAATTAAAAAAAATAATTAAATCAAGTTATAAATTTGGATATTAGAATATCCGATCTGAAATTTCAGATATCCAAAAATCAGGTATTTGATTTTTTCGGGTCGGATACGAATCGTTAAATTGCCTATCAAAAAATTTCGGATATCTAAAATGCATACCCCTACCTGCAGGGCCCCCTCTGTTCTACCCCTTCTTTCTACTATTAACTCCTGGATTAGTCCTTCATTCTTTTTTATCTTCTATCATCTATCTCTCCATATGCTCTTTCATAAATTTTAATTGTTGCTCCAACTTTCTTTGTGAAGCTAGCATAGTTTCTTCCATCGCTTTTAATTTCTCTTGCATGTCGGTGAATTGTTGATTACTGGCTTCTGAAGACGCCACTAGCATGATAGATATTAATTTTTGAATTGACAAACCATGGGGGTTGAGGCCAAAATTGTTGCCATTGTTGCATGTTTGGCGACATGACCTGTTCCACTAGAGTTAAAGTTGCCCCTGAGTTTACATTCAAATCTTTTGTATGCTTTTCGGTCATCTCATCTTGTTGATTTCTTGTCATTCTTTTTCTCTTGTGTGAAAATTAAATTAAAAATTTGTAGGTCCGAAAGTCTGAAGGTCACGTGTTGAATCCACGCTCACCGCATCATTTGTTGACTAATAGAGTGAACAACATTATGAGGTAATGGTAGGATGATGGTTCTGATGGTAGGTCGAGTTAGTTCTGATATGTTCTGGTTTTGTTTGGATAAAGAAGAGTGATTGTTTCCTCTCTCTCTCTCTCTCTCTCTCTCTCTCTCTCTCTCTCTCTCTCTCTCTCTCTCTCTCTCTCTCTCTCTCTCTCTCTCTCTCTCTCTCTCTCTCTCTCTCTCTCTCTCTCTCTCTCTCTCTCTCTTTGTTGCATGGCCATTTATAAGAGTTTAAACAAGTGACAGCAGGTGTCGATAGAGAGATGTCATGGCAAGGGTATTTATTGGACGCCTTAGGGAAAGATGACCTAGATTAATTTTTCATCATCCTGAGCCACGTGTACTGACACGTGGTATAGGATGATGCTCGCATGTTCGCGGATGGATCGTAGGTGGCCATCTGCGTTGGAGGTTCGCATGGTGGCGGTTTGCTGGTGGCCATCCACATGTTTGGAGGTTCACATCCTAATATTCTGGTGTGTTCGCATGGTGGTAGTTCGCAAGTGATAACACGTGTATACAATTTATTTATTTGTTCTTCAAAGGGTCACTATAACAATATTACCATTTTACGAGATAAAAATAAATTTATAATCATGGTTGGGGTAAGTTCATTTATTCTTCAGATTGAGCGTTGTAACATAAATGGAGAAGTATTTTATATAATTCTATGTTCATTTTCTGCCACTGGCTGTCCAGAACCAATAAAAATTATTATTTTGATCTTGTTTGTCAGACATTATGAGAAATTGGCTTATAAAAATTGAAAAATTAATAATTATAATCATAAATATAAGAATCATATTCATACGTAAAGCATACTGAAATGTAAATACAAAGGTTTTATTTTATTAATTATCTTATAAAAATTGAAAAATTAATAATTATAATCATAAATATAAGAATCATATTCATACGTAAAGCATACTGAAATGTAAATACAAAGGTTTTATTTTATTAATTATCTTATAAAAATTGAAAAATTAATAATTATAACAATAAATTTTAGTTCTTCATTTCTTTTTTAATAGTCTTAAGGTGATTACAAGGTAATATATATTCATACATATTCTTAATCATTTGAGAATGTACATACGCCTTACATACAAAGCGATTTGAACCAGGATCACCTAGAATGAACATCATCCTTTTTTCCACTAGGACCACTTGTTGGGACATGAAACGTGACCCACTAGCTATAGAAGAGTTAGGAACCAACTCTATAAATAAATGAATGGATGAACATCACAAGAAAAACATGAAACCAATAAAGTTATTCAAAAGAACTAGAAAGAAAGCAACTCACAAAGAGGATTTTTATATATCAAAGTCTAATTACAAATGAAAGAAAAAAATGGGCCTATTTATAGTGTTCATGGGCTGGTTATGAAAGGACACACAAAAGAAATGAATGCTTCATCAAAATGGTGTTGAATGCTCTTGAATGCTTTGTTTCTTCTTATCTTCTTTAGTGGTTGAATATTCTAAACAGTCTATGATGAATTTAGACACTTTTGAGGCTGAATATGCCTTAATTTCGTCCAAGGGATGAAGGACTCTTAGGTTTCCATGTCTTGTTTTCCTATAAAAAAGAAAGGGGAATGAATGTAGACATTGAATGAATGTAGACACCCTTGTCGTCCACTAAAAGGTGACTCTTTCTGTTCTATGTTGATCTTCATAACTAAATTGTCTTAATAAGTGAATAAAATTAGCTTTCATTGCATGTTCCCTTGAAGAATTTGAACAATCACTTGAATTGGATGATTAAATCAGCTTTAAATGCCTTAAATAGGTGCATAAAGAAGGCCTTAATGGCTTGTCTCTTGGCTGAAGTTGAAAAGACTCCTCCTTGGTTCAAGCTTTATTCATACGTCCAAGCACCTAGACACAAATGTAGGTTTGATTCAAACTTTAATAAAAAAACATGCATGAAACAATTAAGAGCTAGTTTGATTAATGAACTAGTTTAATCAATGAAGTAGTTTAATTAATGAACTAACTTTATTTAATGAACTCACAAACATTATTAAACTAATATGCATTAAGTGAACTAACATGCATTGTTAAACTGATATGCAATAATGAAACGAACAAACTTAAATGAAACATCGTGCTTAAATATTCTAAACAAGCATTATTTATTCATGCACACATGCTGAAATTAAATTTAAAACTTAATAAAAGCTCATGCAAACTCATGCACGAGTAGGAGGCTGCATTATTCAAAAGATGGCCAAGGCTCCAAGCTCATATTCAAGGCTAGAAAACTTAAATTGTTGAGATCCTCGACTTGAGAACAAGTGTTTAAATTTTGTGACTTCTCCTCTGATGTGAACAAGGCCCAAAAAAGTTTGGTGCTAGCCTAGATCACATCAAGAATTCTGCAAGTTTCATCTTACTCTTTAATGCACGTTGTGCTTCATCCTCCATAGGATAACAGTCTGAATCCTCAGCTTCTTCCTCTTTGCCGCAATCACCCATATGAAATTCTTGAAATTCTAGATTATGAACACCCACATTGGCGTGATTTACTCATTTTCTATCATGTAGGTAGGGGTATGCAAAAAAATTTGATCCAATTGATATGATCCATTTATCCGTTGATCCGATCTGGAATTTTAGATATTCGATCTATTTTTTTATTTTTCAGATAATTCAGATCGGATTTCCAAAAATTTTGGATCGGATACGAACAGTTATTTCACATTAGAATCGGGTATCTGAAAATTTAATTTTTTTATAAATTTGAATCTTGTTATATTCGATATTTTTACTTGTTATATATGAAAAATTAAAATTTGCATGGATAGAATTCTTGTTATATTCAATAATTTGTTGATTGTTATATTCGAAAGCCTAAAATTTTCATGGATAGGACCGCCAAATTAAAAAAAATAATAATAAAATTAAGTTATAAATTCTGGTATTAGAATATCCGATCCGAAATTTTTGATATCTGAAAATCGAGTATCCGATTTTTTCAAATCGGATACGAATCGTTAAATTACCTATCCAAAATTTCGAATATTTGAAATGCACACTCCTACCTGCAGGGCCCCCTCTGTTCTACCCCTTCTTTCTATTGTTAACTCCTGAGTTAGTCTTTCATTTTTTATCTTCTATCCTCTGTCTCTCCATTCTATTGTTGTTCTAACTGTCTTTGTGAAGCTAACATAGTTTCTTCCATCACTTTTAATTTCTCTTGCATGTCGGTGAAATGTTGATTACTAGCTTCTGAAGGCCCCACTAGCATGATGGACATTCATTCCTGAATTGACAAACCATGGGGGTTGAGGCCAAAATTGTTTCCATTGTTGCATGTTTGGCGACATGACCTGTTCTACTAGAATAAAAGTTTCTCCTAGTTTACATTCAAATCTTTTGTATGCTTTTCGGTCATCTCATCTTGCTGATTTCTTGTCATCCTTTTTCTCTTGTGTAAAAATTAAATTAAAAATTTGTAGGTCCGAAAGTCTGAAGGTCACGTGTTGAATCCACGCTTACCGTACCAATTATTGACTGATAAAGTGAACAACATTCTGAGGTAATAGTAGGATGATGTTTCTGATGGTGGGTCAAGCTGGTTCTGATATGTTCTGGTTTTGTTTGGATAAAGAAGAGTGATTGTTTCCTCTCTCTGTTGCATGGCCATTTATAAGAGTTTAAACAAGTGGCAGCAAGTGTTGATAGAAAGATGTTGTGGCAAGGGTATTTATTGGACGTCCTAGGGAGAGATGACCTAGATTAATTTGTCATCATCATGTGCCACGTGTACTGACACGTGATATAGGATGATGCTCGCATGTACGCGGGGAACGTAGGTGGCCATCTGCGTTGGAGGTTCGCATGGTGGCGGTTTGCTGGTGGCCATCCACATGTTTGAAGGTTCGCATCTTAATATTCTAGTGTGTTTGCATAGTGACGGTTCGCAAGTGATAACATATGTATACATGTTTATTAGTTCTTCAAAGGGTCACTATAACAATATTACTATTTTACTAGATAAAAATAAATTTATATTCAGGGTTGAGGGAAGTTCATTTATTCTTTAGATTGAGCATTGTTACATAAATGGAGAAGTATTTTATATAATTTTATATTCATTTTTTTGCCACTGGCTGTCCAGAACTAATAAAAATTATTATTTTGATCTAATTTGTCAGACATTATAAGAAATTGGCTTATAAAAATTGAAAAATTAATAATTATAACCATAAATATAAAAATCATATTCATACGTTAAATCATACTGAATTGTAAATACAAAGTTTTATTTTATTAATATAACCATAATTATAGTCGATTTGAATCCGAATCACCTAAGATGAACATCATTTTTTTTCCACTAGGACTACTTGTTGAGTTCATAAGTTTTTCATTTCAAAAGTGGATAAATAAAACTTTGTTACATACATCCGATAATCCTTGCATCAAAATAAATCTTAAACAAAGATTCTTAAGAAACCTGTCGCTGTTTCTGTTACAATTATTTTCAATGCTTCCTTTTTTATATGTTGGAGTCTTGGGAAATAAATAAAAATAAATGGTACCTTCTCAACTTGTATTGTGGCTTGTAAATTGATGTATTCTTTGTCTAAAATTTATTTTCAAATACTTGAATAGAATATAATCGAAATCTTTCCGAATGTTCTTTCAGACATATTCTACCAATAGAACCTTTAGAGTTCACCCTTAATTATAATTTGTTTCGTAAATGATTTTAGTCGTCAATTATTGAGTTATATCTTAACTATCACGTTACTTCACACCGTGACAAAGTGGATACGGGTAAAATCATGATGTCAAGCTACCAAATTAATCTTAGTGTAAACTACACAGATAACCATTTAATTATTGAGTTGATATCAATTTGACCACTATACTTTTAATTTTGACAATTTTATCACATAACTATTTAAATAGTTTCAATCAAGCCATCAACCGTTAAAACATAACAGAGATACTGACGGGCAGTTAAATAAAATTAGTATAATTATACATTTGGTCCCCGTTATTTACACAATCTATCAATTTGATCTTAATTTTAATTTAATAAAATAAATTGATTATTTTGAGGAGAAAAAATAAAGCAAAGAAATGGCTCTCAACGAATTCAAATTTGAGTATCCCTAGTGGGAGTAGCATAAGTTTGCCACTAGGCCAATGATTGTTTTGTGAAATGAAGTACATCATTTAATATGTGTTAATTGGTTGTTAATGCCAAGAAAAAAAGAAGTAAATGTGGTTTTAGGGAATTCAAACATGACACACTTATGATGCATAAAAACATCTAATTCAACTAAATAAATCTAATAATTAAATTAAATTTAACCGTATTTTTTATATATTTTAAATTATAGTTATTGCACGATTTAAAATCAAAATTTAAATTATATTAAATTCATTTAGCGAATTCAAACTCAAAAATATAATTCAAAATTATATTATGTTCGTGAGTTTGGACATTCGCAAAATGAATTTAATACAATTTTAATTTTTTTATTGTTTTAATATAATTATATATATATAATAACTTAATTAAAATTTTAATTAATATTAAAATTATTAATTAAGTTAAAAAATCAATTCAATGATTGTATACGTGAAATTATAAAATTAAATCTAGAAATGAAAAATATATTAAATTTAGTTTAAAAATGTAAAAATCATAAAAAATTATATTAAAAATAAAAAATTTAAAATATATTAAATTTATTTAGTGAATCCAAACACACTACCATAATATAATTTTGATTTATGTTCGTGAGTTTGGATTCGCTAAATGAATTTAATATAATTTTAAATTTTTTATTTTAAATTGTGTATTAACTATAATTTAAAATATATATAAAATGTTGTAAACTTTAATTTAATTATTAAATAATTTTTTTAAACCCAACAAATGTCTCAGTGAAAAATTAGTGTTATCACATTATACATAGGTGTACGTAAACGTTTTTAACACTTAAAACCACGTAATTAATTGCTCATTCAGACCAATTAATTTCACCGTCAATTAAATTAATAAGAAAAAAAGAAGACGATGAAAACACAAATAATTCATTTAGGACATAGAAACAAGATAGACATTAACAAGAGTTGATGTAAATAAGAAGGAAATGGTTTTCAACGCTTTGGGAAGAAAAGTCATCACCTGCTGCTTTAAGTAGACGTGAGAAAGATTTAGGTAATAAATCCCTTATTTTGTTTGGTGAGAAAGATTTATATTATTTAATTCAAACATAGATTTTCAAGTAATCCTCCATGCGGGTGTACTCCACTTGGGGATAAAGCTTTGACGCTTCTTCACCTCCTTCCCCTATTTCAAAGTTTGTTAAACATCCTTCGTAGAATATGTGGTAGAAATGCCCCACCCCGACCTGCCCTGCCAAGTCCAACCCTGCACGCATTTCATCCATCAATACATACATACATACATACATGCATACATACATACATACATACATACATACATACATACATACATACATACATACATACATAAAGATTCAGTACCTTTCATGGAGGCAAGGAAATCATCTGCAGAAATGCTGATTTTCTGCAGATTCTTCCTAGAAAGTGTTTCCCACTTCTGGATAAGTTGTGATTGTGTAAGAATGTTATCCGGTGGCCTTATGTACAATGTTTTGTTCAATGTTCTGGGATCATCTATTGCTTTGATGGTGTATGTGGCAACGTCGTCTTCGTCCATGTAAACCACTGCAGATATGCATATATATGATCATCAAAAAACTAAACAAGATTTGTGTGAATTAAATTATGAATGGATTAATGTACCTTTAGTATTTCCATCACCATAAAGAAAAACCTTGTCTTTAGGAGGAGTGAGCCTTTCAAGCTGGGAAAGATTGCCCGCAAAGTAACCAGCAAAGCAGTTGGCAACAACGTAGGTGAAGGGGATGTTGGCCTCTTCGATTGCCTTTCTCACTACCATTTTCTCATCAAATGTTACTCTTCCTGGCTCCAGTGCATGCCCCATCAGCGCTGGATCCATGCCAAACTCTGACGGCAAAAATCGCTTCCCCAAGCCACAAGTTTAAGATCAAATTATGGAGTAACTTTTTAACACCCAAACTAGCATGCTTTATTCATGTCATAATATAATTTAAATATCTGATCTTGTTTAAGATATTTAATTTGTCAATCCCAAGACAAACTGCTAGTTGATTCTAAAAATATTTCTTTATGAATGAGTGATGCAGAAATTTCTGGATTCCTTTTTTTTTTTGTTTCTATCGTTATTGTTTTGTTTTCGTACGTGTGCTTTCGGTGATAGTGGAACATCCAGAGCCTGATAAAGGAAAAATATAAAAGGGGAGTTTGTTTTCGAATAGAAATTATATGCCTGTTTTCGATACCCCTATTTATGTCCACACTAAAAATTAGGTTTATGATTTAATGTTAGAATTTGTGGTTAAAATTTAGAGAATTTGGGGTAAGATGTATTTTTTAGGGTATAGGGTGTACGATTTAGAATTTAGGACTAGAGCTTGAAATATATTTTTTAATATTTTTAAGTGTTAAGCATAGAAAAGAGAAAAAAAATAAAAGATTTTTATCTGTTTGTTTCCTAGCTTAAAATGGACTTATGGATTACATATCCCATCTGCCATAATTAAGAAAGGATAATTCAAGAGAATGCTAATTATTATAAAGTGTGCACTAACAATTAATTAACATTTCTTTTCTGCGATAAAATGGTATGGATTTATACGTATGTAATGCGTGAGATCAGTTCGATTCAGCATATGTTTTGAATTTTTGAATAGTATACTTTAATTAAGTTGGGTTCTTGTTTTTTTTTTAATATTAGTTTTGAGTTTTAATTTTTAATTTAATTAAGTTGGGTCCTTGATTCATAATACAATACCTTTAAACCATGAAAAAGCCAAGTGTATAAGTATATACCTTAACATTCCCAGCTTGTTTGATGGCGTCCACAAGCTTGAGCTGCAGCAGAAGGTTGTGACTGCGGAAATGAACACCGGACATGGTGCATATAACCACATCGACTTGCTTAACAGCCTCTACCAAGCTTTTAGGATCATTAAACGATGCTTCAATCAGACGAGCTCCCTGCCTCTTGAATGACAGTAAGGTCTGCAGCTTCTCGATATCAAGCCCGATCTCAGGGCGTTGAAGCACATAGGTTTCATGCCCCTCCGCCAAGCTCGCCTTCACAATCTTCCGCCCGATGTACCCTGTTCCCCCTACCACTAGAACTTTACACTTCCCCATTTATGTTTTAGTACCCCTCTTGTTTCTCTAATTGCTTCGTAAATATAACACACAACCCAACTGCAAGGTGTTGTATATATAAGGAAATGGGGATTTTATGCCTACATGTGAAGTTATGTCGGTGTTGGCTGTTGTGTTTGGTTTTGCCACACTGACTCGAAAATGCCACTGAACTTCAAAAAGCTACAAATCTAACACTGAACTTTAGTTTTTGACTAAAAAAATCACTCTGCCGTTAACATTTACCCAAAATGACGTCGTTTTGTTAGAAGAAAACTATTAAAATCTTACACCTAGAAGGTTTTGAACCTAAGACCTTTAACTACACGTGTTAAGCCTTAACTACTGAATCAACATAATTTATATAATGTTTTACCAAAAACATTATATATCTCAAACTATTTGAGATTAATGCAAATTATTTTATAAAATAATTAATACTATAAATAATAATATATAAACATATAAAATATATTATTTGCATATATATATATATACATATATTATTTTTATATTTTATATATTATTAATAATATAAATATATTATTTAAAAAATTCAAAATATTCATAAAATAATATGTTTATATTGTTAATAATATATAAACCCCCCTAAACCCTAAATTATTAACTCACAATCCCCAAACCTCAAACCTAAACCTTAAAGTTTAGGTTTTAGGGGTTTTTTATATATTAATTTTATGAATATTTTAGGTTTTTAAAAATAATATAATTATAATATAAATAATATATAAAAATATAAAAACAACATATTTTTATTTAAATATATAAACTTATCCATTTGATTCAGGTAAATTATTTTATGAAAAAATAATACTATAAATAATATAAAGTATATTATTTATATATATATATATATATATCAATAAAAATATATTATTTTATATATTATTTATAGTATAAATATATTAGTTTTAAAAAACTAGAAATATTTAAAAATAATATATTTATATTAGAAATAATATATAAAATCTTTGAACCCTAACCTCTAAGCCTCAAATCGTAAAATTTTAAGGTTTGAGGTTTGTGCTTTGTAGGTTTTTTTTTACATATTATTAATAATATAAATATATTATTTTTTGTAAATATTTTGGAGTTTTTAATAATATATTTACATTATTAATAATATGTAAAATATAAAAATAATAAATACTTGTTTATTTATATATATTGATATATATATATATATATATATATATAAATAATATTTTTATTTTTTTATATATATAAATAGTATTATTTATTTCTTAAAATAATTTAAATTAATCCCAACTAGTTTGAGATATAATATTTGTGGTAAACCTTATATAATATAATGTTGATTAAGTGGTTAAGGCTTAGTCCTTGTATTTAAAGGACTTGGATTTGAAACCGTCATTTTAACTTAACGGGGACGTTAAGAATTAACGATAGAGTGATATTCTCGTGTCAAAAACTAAAATTCAGTATTAAATTTATAGCTTTTTAAAGTTCGGTAGTATTTTCGAGTAACAGACTATAATTCAGTGACATTTGGTGTAGTTTAAAAAAATGGTTCTCAAGTTATCCGACAATGAGACTGCAGTTGGTTTGGATAATCAACTAATAAGAGCGGGACCACTTTGAAACTTTGAAAAGCATACAAGAATTTTTTACAACCACATCTCCATTATTGTAAAATTAAAAGACCAAATTATACGAGATCAAAATCATTAATTTAGTTAAATATTTTATTAATTATCATTATAAAAGAGTATCGTACTTGTTATTTTTTTTGAAAGTTCAACCATTTGACAACGCATGTTCAATTACCTTATTACAACTGCTGGTGCTTGAACTCATGACCTCTAAGAACAATAACCGTTTCCTTAACCACTGAGGCAAGTTAGTTCGTGCACCGTACTTGTTATTAAAACCCTATCATTTATTTATTTTTCATGTTTTGTTTAATTAGTGGTGGTGGTGAATATGATGAGTTTTATTTATGTTATATGGGATATATTTGTTGAACATTGGGTTGGTGTGTTAGGTGCTGCATACTTGCAGAGTTTGATTCCGCCTTAAGTTCTCATTCATTAATACTTCCACATCAATCAACACATGCTTTGACCAGAACTTCTGCCCTAACGTTTCAGTATCCATTATGTAAGCTACATTTTCAAATTCAACATTATGATGCATGCATGATCTCAACCCCACCCTTCCTTTTTTCTAATTTTAATTTTATACAGAAAAAAGTTTCATTTATATCCATAATGTTTTACTATATTATTACTAATAATATTTTGGATTTTAATATAAAACAATACGTGTCTTTAATTATTTATGTAAACTTAAGTTAAAGATATATGTTAATAAATTAAAGTCGTTCGTAAAAAAAAGTATATCGTCCATGCATAAAAAATAACCATATAATATTGAATTCTTTTAAAATTTTATGTGCGAGATGCGACACTAAATTTTTCAATCAAGGTCTGAGTTTAAAATTATGACTAGACCTGGCAAACTTGACCCGAGACCCGAAACCCGAACCGAACCGAACCGAACCGAAACTGATTTTGACCCGAACATGATGATCAGAAGTTGATCCGAAACCCGAATCGAACCGAACCGAACCGAACCGAACCGAAATTTTTTGTTGAACCGAAATGGACCCGAACCGAAATGGACCCGAACCGAATGGACCCGAACCGATTTGACCCGAACCGAATGCTACCCGAACCGAAAGCTGAACCGAAAGCTGAACCGAATATCGACCCGATTTTAACCCGATTTTGACCCGATTTTGACCCGATTTTGACCCGAATATCTATTTTTAACAATATAATAAATAATAAAAAGAAGTATATTTTATTATCTTTTTATACTATATCATGGAAGAGACTGTTCCTCTTGTCAAAGTTGTGGTATAATAATATTTTATGTTATTTTACGTTTCAATATTAATTAAATAAACTAATTTTTAAATTTAGAGTTTCAATGTACTATTTTCTCTCCCAATATTTAATCTTACATTTACAAAGAAAAAAATGTCAAAAGATTGCATTAAAAGAAATGGATACATAATAGACCAATTCATTGGGGGCAACCTTTAATTGCATCACTAGTCCATGCATTAAAAAAACTAGTTTTCTTTTCCCTCTTTATTTTGTCATTTCTCTCTCTATTTTTTCTAATTGTCTTTTTCTTTTTTTTTTCAATCTAGCTTAAAAAATTGGTGGCTTATTTCCCTCCAAATTTTTGTCTTTTCCCTCTTTATTTTTACCAATTGTCTTTCTCTTTTTTCTTTTTTTAAATTTAATTGAGTTTTAATTTAGATTAATTTAATTGAAATTTCACATTTAGTTTTAGAATTATTTTAATTATGTCCGTGATTTATGCTTTTAGATTTTAGTTAGCTCAATTAGATCATAAGTTTAATAAATTAATTCATTTCAGAAATTATTATTATTATTATTATTATTATTATTATTATTATTATTATTATTATTATTATTATTATTATTATTATTATTATTACATATAATAAACTTTGATTTAATATAATTTTACAAAAAATTTTGATATGGATACATGAAGCTTTGATTTAAATATTTAATCAAATTCAAATGCATAGATTAACAAGTTGAATCAGAATTAATTTCATACACCAATAACTCTAAACTAAACCATAAATATTAAACCTCAAACCTTTAATTCAACTCAAATCGAATTGACCCAAAAATTTAAATGTTGACCTGACCCGAAATTGACCCGAAATCGACCCGATTTTGACCCGACCCGAAAGCGACCCGAACGACCCGATTTTGACCCGAACCGAAAGGGACCGATCCGATATTGACCCGACCCGAAAACAACCGATCCGATTCTGACCCGATCCAATACCCGAACCGAATCCGACTCATCACAAACCCGAATCAGACCCGAACCCGAACCGAACCGACCCGAACCGAATCTAAACCGATTCTAGATAGACCCGAAATGACCCGAACCGAAACGACCCGAACCGAACCCGAACCGAATGACCCGATTGCCACCTCTAATTATGACATTATGAATTAAATAAGTTGGGTTTGAAGGGTTGATACGTGAAAAAAGTAGTGAATTTTGTATCCCTTTACAACGATTATTGTTTGTATTTTGGGCCATTTTAGTAGCATTATCTCATTTTCTTGCATATATTAATAGTTTTCCGTTTTATGGGCCTTGAGTTCCCCATTTATAAAAGGGAGTGATTGCAAATCCAGAGAGAGAGAGAGAGCCATTCACCAAGATACAAAGGGGAAATCCTAGCTTCATCTTATCCATTGAGGAGCAACCGCCATTGTTGGATTTTCGGTGGAGCATCCATCGAGCTAGGATATCGACGAAAACCTAGCCCTATTGCACCACACAATCCTGGCGAGATGTAGACCGAGGAGATCCAATCTGGTCATACTCAACCATGAACTAATTGATTCAATGTTTAGGTTTATTATGTCATTGATTCATACTCAACCATGAACTAATTAAATTGGCTTAGGTTATTGGGTTCTATTATTGTGAACGAATGCTTTATCTTTGGCTTTAATCTATTTAGATGTTATCCAATATATTGTTCTTCAATGTGATTCAAGTAGTTTAGAAATAAATGCTTGATGCATATCCATTTACTTAGGCTCGAGAGAGTCAGGCTCACAAAATATCTTTATTGGATATATGTTTTCATTACTCGAGAGTTATTGAAAGCTAATTCACCTTAGACATAAGTGAGAATTTCAAGAGACTAAAAGGAGTACAGTTAATCGGTGAAGAACATTCCACGGTTCACACATGCATGCATTGTCGTGGCATGTTCTTCAATTGTGATCTTGTTACCGTCTGACTTGTCGTGGCAATTTCACACATTTAGATGCTCGACAGAGGTTTCGTTTATGCCTTCAATTTTTGTCTAACAGAAGACTCTATAGCCAACATGCCACGAAAATACATGTTCGCGTGAACCGTAGAATGTTCTTCACCGATTAAGTATACTCCTTTTACATCTCTCTTCTAATGGTCCTTTTATAGCCCGATCCTAGGAGGACACCTGCCCTTCATGTAAAATTGGCATCAAAATATCGTACATATATGTTATAATAGATAGTACAGCTGGTGCTCTTCGACCCTGTAACACCCCAATTTTGAGCCTAGGAGTTTGTAGGTTGATTAGACGATCCGATGAACTGGAGTTAGAGATTCGAGATAAAAATCAGAATAAATATTTTTGAGTGAGAAAATATTTGGGAAAAATATCTAAAAATAATTATTTAAAATATGAATATTATTGTTCAAGTCAATTTTGAAAAATGAAATTTGGAGATTGGACATTTTGGTTGGTGACCAAAATGTAAAGATTGAAAAACTATTTTTAATGATTGTTTTGTAAAAGGATCAAAACTTTGAATCTTTAAGGAGCTATTTAACCTAAATATTTTTATCAGAAATTTCTCTCAATTATGATTATTTTAATGAGTTTTAAATAAGGATTAAAGAGATTAATAAAAGGTGAGTTGGTTATTTCTTAAAAACAACTTTTGACGTAACTTTCTTTCTCTCATGTTTTCTCTCAAAATTTCTTCAGCCAAACACCCTCTTTTTCATAAAATATTTCAGGTAATACTATTGATTTACTAATCTCTTGATTTCTAATGAATTCTTCAATCCTGTTTTCCCAAAACTCACTGTTTTTCCTTTGTTTTTAAAGAATAAAACATCCAATTGAGAGAAAATTCATTCATTAGAGGTAAGGTTCATTCTTCTCCTCTAATGATTGGTTCTTTATTGAAATTCCCAAGTTATTGGTCCTTTATATATGTTTTCTAATGGGTTTTAATGATTTAATTATGGAAAATTGGTTAAATCAAGGGTTAATTGGTGAGATTATGTGATTTTCAAATTGGATCTGTTTTGCTGGGTTATTAATTGATTTTAATCATGATTATGATATTTTATAATATTAATAAGTTGTTTTAACATTGTAATCCCAAAGCTAGGTGAATCTCTAATTTCCTAGGTTGCTAGTTATGTGTTTTTGAGGATTTGTGGAGGTTTAATGAATGCTGGAGGTATAAGGTTGATGTTAAGTTGTTTTTGGATGTTAATTGAAGGTAATTGATGGTTTAAATCGTTAGGTTTTGGCTGAGTTAAGTTTAGAAGATGTTTGATGTTAGTTCCGGTTGTTTTGGAGAGGTTTCGGCTAGTGTTTGAAAAGGATTGTTGTGAATTGATGTTGCTGGGTTTGTGAATGCATTTTGATGCATTGAATCCTCTCTTTTTTGTGTGATAAAATCAGTGAAGATTGATCCTCAAGCTTGTGGCACCGTTTCAAAAGCTTTGGGAAAGTGGTTCGCATCGGCGAACGAAGCTTTACATTGTTGGTGAGTGAGAACGTGGTTTACAGTGTTAAAATAGGTTAAAGGTTGTTTTGGGAGTTTGAACTTAAGCTTGAAACACTAGTTTAAACTCGGAAGTAAGTATATTGAGATTTCTCCCTCGGCCGTGCTATGATGAAAATTGGTTTTATGCACTTGTTTTCGAATTACAAGGTACCTACTGTTTATGCATGATTTGAGTATGATATATACTGGTTTTGATCATATACTGATGATGAATGCATTGGTAAATGATCTATGTAAGTATGGTTTATACTTGTGAATGCATTGTTTAATGCATTGGAAATGTTTTGCTTAAATGCATATGAAAACAATGAGGTACATGGTTATAATGAATTATATTGGCAAGTGATATGGTTTAAAATGTTATCTGATATAGTTGGCCGGTCATAGGATTGATAGTGCACTATAAATAAGTCGCCTCGGGTGTTGAGGGGTTTATGTGTATTGAATACTCCACCACGAGTACCTTAACGGTCGAGGGGTTATATGGTACCAAAATCTTTCGTTAGTGGATTATGCGTCTAACCGATGATTGAGGTTGTGATTGTACATGGTTGTGAATATACCTTTATTTCGGTTGAGATGACATGAAGTGTTGAGAGGATACTTGTTGAATCCGTGTATCCAATGTAATATTTTGGAAAGTGGAATTGGTTTATGATCACTTGAAAGCCAATATAGTTGTTAATGTATCATGTTGATGGATTATGATGTTGGTTTATACATGTTTTCTCTTTAAAACTTGCATATGGGTTGTTATGCATGGTAAAGCTTAAATTGAGGGTTAGCAAATGGGATTTTATTGTTGATCCATGATACATGTAGCATATGGTTTTAATATGCTGGTTTTTGGAAGTGTTAAGTGCATGGTTTTCAAAGGAATGATGTTTAAATGATGTTTCATATGATTATTGAAATGGAGTTTACAATGTGGTTTTGGAAAATGGTTTTAAAATGCATTGATGGTGTGTTTGTTAGAGCGTTCCTCACTAATACTAGTGTGCTTACGCTCTCTTTGTCCATCAATGCAGAGAATTAAGAAATGAATGCAGCGATCAAGAGAGGGAAAATCCAAGGACTTCAGCTATTTGGAAGTATGATTTCAAACTAGACTCGTTGTAATAAAGGCAATGAGGTTCTCTGTTGTTTTGGGAGGATTTTTGTTAAACTCCCTATTTGAGCAAGTTTATATTGCTATTTTGGGTTTGTAAATGGCCTTTTTATATTTGGTTATTACTTGGGTTTATGTTTGGTATATCGGTTGGCCTGGTTTCTTAAGAAGCATGCCTATATTCTTTGATTACAGTATTCTATCTTTTGATCATGTTTCCTTGATGTTTTGGCATGGTTTGATCCTTAGAATAGTTGTGTTTATGTTTTTGGCATGTTAAAGCATGTTTGAATCCTTGAAAGCTTGAAAAACCAGCAAAATTATACATTACAGGTTTGGGTGTATCGATACACGAGAAGGTGTATCGAGACAGATAAGTGTATTTTGGCTGGGCATATTGATACGTGGGAAGGTGTATCGATACATGTAAGTGTATTTTTGGCCTGAGTATCGGTACGTGTAGAGGTGTATCAATACGATTTTGAGCTACTAGAATTATGATAAAATTGGTTTGTAACTCGCGTATCGATACGCCTTAAGGGTTGTATCGATACGCCTCCACGTATTTGTACACTCTGGGACCGTATCTGTATGCCTAGTTGCTATGTATATTATTATTGATGTTAAAAGTTTAGATTCTTCCGTTTGGTCCCTAATTGTTATGCATGCAATTAAATGAGTTCGGATGGTCCTTTAGAGCTGAAATTTGACAAGTGAGCACGAAACCTGACTAATTAAAGCTCGGTAACCTTAAATTTAACCAAGTCCCCATAATTTTCTAGAAATTATGTTTTGGTCCCTAAAGTGCTATGTTTACAATTGAGTGCCTTATTGTTTTCTGTTTTGTACGATATTTGAACCACTGCTTGTATGAACACCATATGATCTATATTGCATCTAGACAAGATAAAAGAAAAAATGGACCGTTTTTCGAGTTAGTTCTTCCGGGTTTGCTTCGGCAAACCCAATGTGATGCTCTTGATTCGGTCTAGCGTCTAAGCCGGGTCAAGGGGGTTAAACTTGTTGGTATCAGAGCTAGGTTTGCGATATTTGGGGTGAGGTTTGCGATAATTGGGATGTTGTTAATGGTTGATTGCTATTGTTTGCTATACACGATGATTGTTATATGCACGTTGGTTGCTATATGCCATGTTGGGGGATATTTTGGGGACACATTTCCTTATTACTACAGTTAGAAATGTTTTTGATTTGAAATGGAAGTCTTGGATCCTTGCTTGAAGCTGGCCTGATTGTTTTGTTTTGATGTAATTATCATACCTTAGTTATATTAGCACGATAGGACCGAGAGGAGAAATGAGAGCTAGCACGAGTGCGGCTGTCGTTGGGCAGGGAAATTAGGAGGATATTGTTCCTCCTAGGGGTTTTCGCTTAATCCTCTTGAGGGAGTGGAACAAGTACCACATATGCCATTTGGGTCGGGGTTGGGTGATATGACGCCTTTGATATAGGCAATGACTAGAGTTTTTCAAGCTACCGTTGCTGGAGTGCATGTACACGTACCAACTGTTGGACAAACGAGGTTGCCGTTGGGGAGCCTGCGAAGTCTGGAAGGAGTTGAGTTCAAAGGGTCGGCACCCGAAGCATCCGAGGGGGTGGATGGCTTGCTAGTACTGATCAGATTTCGGATCAAGTGGGGTGTAGTGACGCCCGTAAGCTGGGATGTGATGTATCTATGTTGCAAGGAGATGCGTATAGTTTGTGGACAATTGTAATCACGGGTATAAAACCCGATGATGTAACCCGAGAGTTCTTTCGAACTGCCTTTAAGAGGAAGTATTTAGGAGTTAGATACTTGGATGAGAAGAAATGCGAGTTCATGGCCTTGGTTCAGGGCACTCTGTTTGTGGCAATGTATTAGGTACAATTTGTTTGGTTGAGTCAGTATGCTCCTGAACTGGTGCTGTATGAGAGACAATGCTATGATCGATTCTGTTACGTATTGGTCCAGAATGTAAAGACTTATATGTTGGCTTCTGATTATGCTGATTTCGACGTGTTGGTGACAAAGGGCGAGGAATTTTAAGCAAAACTTGAGTTATCCGTTCTAATGGGAGGTTCTGGCTCTTGCTCTGGCAAGAGAGTTGTGGATTCTAGTTCTTGTGGTGGTCAATATAAGAGGCACCGTGATAAGTGGTATCTCCCTGATTTGAGGCGTGGTGGAGGTAGTGCTAGGCAAGGTTCATAGGGTCATGGTACCTAGGTTAGAGCAGCGTTTGATACCTGTTGAGTATGTGGATCGCGTGATCATTTGAGGTGAGACTATTCGCGTTTGACTCATGATGGACATACTCTTACGGTTGTAGTTGCTAATTCTTGATGGAGTTGTGGTTGAGCGATCTTTTGAAATAGTTGTTGTGAGGAAGCAATATAGGAGATGTCCTTTGACGTTCAAGGTCATGTGTTTACGGTTGATTTGATGGAGTTGCTGTATTATGGTTTTCATGTAATCTTAGGCATGGATTGGTTGTCTGAGCATAGTGTAACCCTCTTACCCTGATCTAGGCATTTGACTCGAACTAAGAGAATTACACGGGGAAAACCGAAGTCAACTCGTTAAAGTCAAGCCCGATTAGCAACCCTTTGTTTAACGAATATATTTTTGATTAAACCGAACATCAACTATTCATTCATTTGCAACAATCCGATTAAGGTCAAATCACAAAATTATTGTTACCAACCTTTAATTAGGTTCAATACATGCTTGCATGTGAAATATCAACATCATACGATCATTCAATCATCCATAATTGCAAATCTTACAAACATGGACTAAAATGTAAACATTCAAAATTGACAGATTATGCCATTTTAACTAACTTAACGACCTCGTTTCGAAACAGTCATCCTGTAACCCCTTAGCCCGGCCTAGACGGTTGACCCGAACTACGAAGATTAAACGGGGAAAACCAAAGTCAACCTGAAAGTCAACCTTGATTCACAATCTTTTTTTTTCTTTTTAATCTTGTCTAGATGCACATTAACCCTAAGTGAGTTTCCATAAAACTTATTTAAGAAAGGCACAACGATCGGTTAACAAACAGGGACTCAATTTCACTTATTACAAGAATAGGGACCAAAATGTAAATTCTGCGAATTAGAGGGTCTTTACTGATTTTTATGTTACCTATATGAAATTAGTTGTATTACATGCTTCCCTGTCAAATTGCATCTTAACTGGACATCTCAAACTCATACAATTGCATACTCAACTTTCAGGACTAAAATGTAAAGCCTGCAAACTTCAGCACCATTCAAATCAGTGCCCAACGGTCACCTGTTTCGAAACGTTCACCTGCTGTATTGGAACGAGGACCGAAACGATGTTGACTGTTCCGAAACGCGGGTTGGTTCCGAGACTGGTTCCGAAACGAGGCCTTCCAGTAGCCAAATCGTTTCGAAACAACCTCCAGTCGTTTCGAAACACGAAGGCCATTACAGGCCCCTGTTTCAAAACGCCAGAGAGTGTTTCGATACGGTTTGCCAAGAAACTGCAGATTTTGCTGGTTTTTCACACACAAACCCATTCAAACTCATCCTAATGACTTCCCAAACATACCAACAAGTCATCAAACATATAAGGTGCATGTTTAGAACTCCTAAACTCATTCATAGCATCAATCATGAAATATCACATGTCTAGAGGCATACTTCCTATTATCCAAAACCAAGTTGGCAAACAAACTTCAAATCAAGCATTTAAAGGCCATTTACAACTCAAACCAACAAAGGTAAACATGCCACAACCTTAGGAAGTTCAACACATCTCCCAAAACAAATCTTAGGTTCCCATTGCCAATTTATCAAAACTAATAATGTATGAAAACATCACCATACGTGAGCTTGGATTTTCTTGGATGCACTTAGCTTCCTTGATGCCCAAAGCACCTCAATTGTCTGCATTATTGGTAAAAGAGAGCGTAAGAACAAATGCTTAGTGAGGCATGCTCTAAACAAAACCATTACAATAATGCATTTTTAGAAAACACATTTAACAAAGCTTTTAAACCACATGCACATCTCTTTCTCATGCTACCTTGCATCTCTTTCAAGCATCTCATGCTTCATTACATTCAATACAATATATTGGCTTTCAAGTGATAGTTCATAACCATTTCAACACAAAACACAACCGGATACGCGGATTACAAGCGTTATCCCACACGCTTCATACACACTACCGGACTACACAAGGTTCACACTCAAGAGCAATCCCTTCATTGATGTGACACCCGTGGTGGAGTATAACGGTACAATCACAACCCCTCAACACCACTCACCGGTAGTTGTATACTTCCACTAACGAGAGTAAGGGACATATGACACAAGATCCACACATGGAATTTACAACCACCATTGTGATCTTACCTCAATCGTTAGGGTACTTGGATGGAGTTTACGGTACAATCACAACCCCTCAACATCCAATGTGACTTTACTTACGGTGCACCCATTCCTATAGCCGGCTAGCTATATCCGATTCAAGTACTTTAAAATCATTTCATCACTTGCCAATATACAACAAATATCATCAACAACTCACTGTTTTAAAGCATTAATCAAAGCCACTTAACAACATGCATCTCCATGCATCATAACCATACTAATAATATGATAAACCAAGGATCTCTTACCTTGAGCATCCTTCAATACATGACTTTCAAAACCAGCATTAATCATGCTAAAACATGCTTTCAAAACAGTAATTAAACATGCATTTCATAACCAATGCATCAAACCACAATCTTGCACATCCGAGGGAGTTTTTCCGAAAACTTACTCTTGAGCTTAGCTAAATTGTTTAGACTTAAACTAAGCTCCCAAAACCTCCAAATAATTGTTCCAAAGCTGGAAACCAACTCCACCCACCAATTTTGTTTCGCTTGCTTGCCGAAACACCAATTAAGCTTGCGGATCAACTCCAAAAGTTTCCGAAGATGTCTCCCCTGTTTTAGACACATCAAAGAAGAGGATTAATGCATCATCATGCATTGAAATATTCAGCCAATACTCCTAAACTCGCTGCTCTACCCAAAACCAACATTTCGGCTACCAAACACAACCGAAAACACCTCCAAACTCTTCCAAAACTTAACCCATCCAAGATCCATCACTTCTAACCATTTCTAAACATCAATTAACATCCAAAATAAACCTAAACTCGTCCTTATACCTCCAGCTATAACAGAACACCAAGATCACCTAAAAAACCACCATTTTCATAAACAAAAACTTAGGAAATTCAACCTATTCAGGATTGGATTGATAAAACCTCATTTCTAACATCATTAGACATCCAAAATACATTAGAGAATCATCTCAAAACAGAGCCCAAACCATTACAACGAAAATCTTCAAGATCTCTTCCAAATCTTGAGTTTTAAGCCAAAATCAAGTTTCCAACATTAAATCCATTTATAAAACTTTAATAAAAGATTGAAAACTTGGGAATTTCAGTAAAGAACCGAGTATTTAGAGGAGAAGAACATCCTTACCTCTAAATAATGATTTCTCCTAGATTTGGGCCAAATTCCATGAAAATCCAATGTGGAAATCAAAAGGATTTGATGCAAGATTGATTAGGAACCAATAGATGATAGAAATCTCATCAATTGAAATGAAAATCAATGTGAATTTTTCTGGAGAAATGTGTTTGGATGATAGAATTTTGAGAGAAAAAAGAATGAGAGAAAATTAGGAAAAGGTAGTTATGAAAATCCAAAAAGTAGTTTCCCTTTTCTTTTTATTTAATTAAAGCATTAATTAAATCACCCAAATTAAGGAAAAATCTGGAGAAAAACATTTTGGGTAAATTAGCTCCTTAAAGATTCAAAGTTTCAATCCTTTACAAAACAGTCACTACAAAACTTTGCAAAAATCGCATTTTGGTCACTACACCGAAATGTAGTATTTCCAAACCTAATTTTGTAAAATTGATTTCACCACTCTCTTATATATATTAAATGAGGATTTTTAGATATTTTTATATATTTTTAAAACATTCCAAACTAGGTTTTCCCTAAAACCTCATTTTATATTCGAACCGCCTATCAGACCGGTCCGGTTCAGATCCTAAACTTCTAAGCCCAAAATTGGGGTGTTACAACTCTCCCCCTCTTAAGAAATTTCTTCCTCGAAATTTACGTGGAGGAAAAGGGTAAGGAAACTGCTTCTTCATGTCATCTCTCCTTTCCCAAGTGGCTTCCTTAACACCACGATGCCTCCACAATACCTTAACCAACTCAATGGTCTTACCTCGAAGAACTTTACTGTCCGAATCCAGAATCTCAACCGGGTCCTCGTCATAGGTCAAATCTGGATTCAACTCTACTTCCTCCACATGCATAACATGCGAAGGATCCGATCTATACCTCCGAAGCATAGAGACATGAAACACATCATGTATCTTTTCCAACTCTTGCGGTAACCTCAACTTATAAGCAACATGACCCACACGTTCAATCACCTCGTATGGTCCAATATACCTAGGGCTCAACTTACCCTTCCGGCCAAACCTCATCACCTTCTCCCAAGGCGAAACCTTCAAAAACACACGGTCACCCATCGCAAACTCAATCTCCTTACGCTTTAAATCCGCGTAAGACTTCTGTCGATCAGAAGCTTCCTTCAACCGCTCACAAATGAGCTTCATCTTCTCGGTGGTTCCTTTCAACAAAGCCGGCACTGAAACCAACTTCTGTCCTGTTTCAGCCCAGCAAAGAGGAGTTCTGCACTTCCTCCCATACAAGGCTTCATAAGGTGCCATTTGAATACTTGCCTGGAAGCTATTATTATAAGAAAACTCTACCAAAGGAAAATGCTTCTCCCAAGAGCCTTGAAACTCAATCACTCAGCACCTCAACATATCCTCAAGCACTTGGACGACACGCTCAGACTGTCCACCCGACTGTGAATGATAAGAAGTACTGAAATTCAGCCGCGTACCCATAGCTTGATGCAAACACTCCCAAAAAAAGCGATGTGAACCTCAGATCTCTATCCGACACGATAGACTTTGGCACACCATGCAGTCGCACAATCTCAGCAATGTACAACTCTGCAAGCTTATCCAAAGTATACGTAGTATGCACATGTAGGAAATGCGCACACTTCGTAAGGCGATCCACAATCACCCACACCGAATTTTTCTTCGATGGCGACAAAGGCAAACCAGACACAAAGTCCATGGTGATTCTTTCCCACTTCCATTCAGGGATCCTCAATGGTTGCAACAACCCTGAAGGAAACTGGTGCTCAGCCTTAACCCGCTGACAAACCATACATTTACTCACATACTCTGCAACATCTTTCTTCAAACCCACCCAATAATACTCATCCTTTAAATCACGATACATCTTTGTACTACCAGGGTGCATAGCAAAAGGACTACTATGAGCTTCAGACAGAATAGTACGCCTCAACTCCGCATCATTTGGTACTACTATCTGCTTTCCGAAACACAAAACTCCATCATCATTAAAACCAGAAATCCGACGGTCTATCCTCAGCAATATCCTGAACATGTGGCACCAAAGAATCATCCAACAACTGCTTATCCTTTATCAACAGAACCAAAGATGGTTTCACTTGCAATTCAGCCACCAGACCTCCATCTTGCGAAATGCTCAAGCTAGCAAACATAGCCCTTAGCTCTACCGCCACCTTCCTACTCAAGGCATCCGCTACAACATTAGCTTTTCCCGGATGATACTCGATCGTCAGATCGTAATCTTTTAGCAACTCCACCCAACGTCGTTGCCTAAGATTCAATTCCTTCTAAGACATCATATACTTCAAACCTTTATGATTCGTGTACACAGTACACTTCTCACCATACAGATAATGTCTCCAGATCTCTAAAGCAAAAACCACCGCAGCTAACTCAATATCATGAGTAGGATAGTTGCGTTCATGCACCTTCAACTGACGCGATGCATAAGCCACCACCTTACCCTCCTGCATTAGTACACACCCCAAACCAACATAGGATGCATCGCTGTACACCACAAACTCTTTTCTTGATTCAGGTTGAACCAAGATAGGAGCTTGCGTCAATCTGCCTTAAGCTTCTCAAAAGCTTGTTGTCTCGCTTCCGTCCACTCATATTTAACATCCTTTTGCAACAACTTTGTCAAAGGGGCAGCAATCTTTGAAAATTCATCCACAAACCTCCGATAATATCTTGCCAACCCAAGGAAACTACGGATTTCATGAACGGACTTAGGAGGCTTCCTATTCATCACTGCCTCAACCTTCTGAGGATCAACACGAATCCCCTCAGTAGAAACCACATGACCAAGGAAAACAACTTTCTTAAGCCAAAATTCGCACTTGCTCAACTTAGATAAAGCTGATTCTCCAGGAGCGCTTGTAAGACAACCCTCAAATGACCTTCATGCTCCTCCTCAGTACGAGAGTACACAAGGATATCGTTAATGAACACTACAACAAACTTATCCAAGTATTCATGGAACACTCTATTCATCATGTCCATAAAAGCTGCAGGAGCATTCATCAAGCCAAACGACATTACAAGGAACTCATAATGCCCATACCTCGTCGTAAAGGCTGTTTTTGGCACATCCACATCTTTCAACTTAAGCTGGTAGTATCCTGACCTTAAATCAATCTTGGAGAACATTGCCGCTCCCCGAAATTGATCAAAAAGATCATCAATCCTCGGCAAAGGATACCGATTCTTGATAGTCAACTTGTTCAGCTGACGATAATCAATGCACATTCTCATAGTGCCATCCTTCTTCTTCACAAATAAGACCGGTGCACCCCACGGTGACACACTAGGTCGAATGAAACCACGGTCAAGCAACTCCTGAAGCTGTGTCTTCAATTCCTTCAACTCCTTAGGTGTCATGCGATAAGGAGCAATGGACACTGGGGTTGTGTTTTCATACAACTCAATTTCAAACTCCACCTCTCGGCTAGGCGGCAATCCAGGTAATTCCTCCGGAAACACTCCAGGAAACTCTCGTACGGTTCTGATATCCTGAACACGCAACTCTTTTGAACCAGGATTCATCACAAAAGCTAGGTAAGCCTCGCAACCTTGCCTCAGCATTCGACTTGCTTCCAACGTAGACACCACATTGGCAAGAAACTTCACATTCTCACCAACCACCACTACTTCGTAATCATCCGCTAGTTTCAGCGAAACTCGCTTACTTTCAAAATCTACCACAGCTCGATGCTCAACAAGCCAATCCATACCAAGGATTACATCAAAACCATAGAATGGAAACTCCATGAGATCAACAAGAAAAACATGGTTTTGCACTTTCAAGGGACATATTCTATACAACTTTCGTGTTACAACTGTCTCACCAAAGGAACTAGTCACACGCATACCAACATCCAAAGACTCAACAGGTAAACCAAGCATTTGAGCATGTTCACGCAATATGTATGAGTGTGTAGATCCAGAATCAATCAAAGAAAGTAATGATAAGGATTGCAAAGTAAATGGTACCTGTGATCACATCCGTATCATTCCTTCCCTCACGCTGAGCATACACTCGAGCCTGGCCACCACCCTCAGGTTGAACGGCCACAACATGCGCTACATTCCTCCCACCATCATCTCTGCGCTGAAAGTTACCACGCCCGCGCCCACGGCCTCTCTGAGGTGCAACAACCCCAGGAGCACGTCCCTGACCACCACCAGCCAACAAAGGACACTCTCTCCTCATGTGGTCCGCCGAACCACAATTCCAGCATGAGTTACCGGTCAATGCAGCAGGAGCTTGAACCTCCCTCGTTGCCCGAGGACAATCTCGCCTCAAATGGCCATGAGATCCACACGTCCAGCACGTGTTCTGATCAACCCTCATTCTGTCTCCCTGAACAACCGTACCATGTCCTCCACCACCACGCCTAGCAGTAGGCTGATACCTCCTATCTCGTCCTCTCTTGTTCCGTCCACCACTAGAACTATGATCAGCGACTCTTTTCCCGAGCCAGAACTAACGCCTCTGGAAGACAAACCCAGGTTCTGCTCGATGTCCTTTGCTCGACACACAAACACATCAAAATCGGTATAATCAGTCGCAAGCATATATGTCTTCACATCCATCACCAATCCATAACAGAAACGTTCACACCTCTCCCGCTCATCAGGGATCAGCTCAGGTGCATACTAACTAAGGCGAACAAACTGGATCTCATACTCAGTTACCGTCATGTTGCCTTGCACAAGAGACATAAATTCTCTTTTCTTCTCATCTAGGTATCGCACACCCAGATACTTCCTCTTGAACGCATTCAGGAAAAACGTCCAAGTTACATCATTGTTCTCCATTCTAGAGATAGTGGTCGTCTACCACGTATAAGCATCACCATGCAGCAGTGACACCACACATCCCAACTTCTGCACATTATTGCAGTTCATTTGCCCAAAAATCCTTTTTGTGCTTTCCAACCAAGACTCAGATCCCTCTAGAGACAAACCATCGAACTCAGTCCCTCTCAGATTGCGGAGACGCTCTAAAGGCAATCTCACATTAGCATCATCCTGATGCACAGCTCCATAAGTTCCAGCTACTGCTGCCTGAAAGGCTCCAGCAATAGCCTGAATCAACACAGTCATGTCAGGAGCAGCTTGCCCCTGCACACCTTAAGGTCCAGTGACCCCAGCACCAGCATTACCAGCTCCAGCACCACCATCACCACCAGGTGGTCCACCACCAGGAGGAGGTAAATCCACAACATTCTCAACATTCTCCTCATTCTCATTCTAAGCCATAGCTCTTGTATTAATCCTCGTTTCTCTACGTGGCCCCATTTACAAGAAAACAATGCACTGACACAAATGCAATAAACACAATTAGGCTCAACAAGGTAAGTAATCCAAGTACTCAAGCTCATTTTCCAAAAAAAATTCCTTTCATTAGTTTTGATATCGCAATGGGTTCCCCTAACACGCTTCAACATAGCATAACATCACAATTGCAACAATGCATCACGATTCATAAAACATTCTTTTACTCAAAAGGCATATCATGCATTTACACATACAACATCCACATCACTAATCCCAATTACACGAGAACCAAGCTCTGATAACAACAAATGTAACCCCCTTAGCCCGGCCTAGACGGTTGACCCGAACTACGAAGATTACACGGGGAAAACCAAAGTCAACCTGAAAGTCAACCTTGATTCACAACCCTTTTTTTCTTTTTAATCTTGTCTAGATGCACATTAACCCTAAGTGAGTTTCCATAAAACTTATTTGAGAAAGGCACAACGATCGGTTAACAAACAGGGACTCAATTGCACTTATTATAAGAATAGGGACCAAAATGTAAATTCTGCGAATTATAGGGTATTTACTGGTTTTTATGTTACCGATATGAAATTAGTTGTATTACATGCTTTCCTGTCAAATTTCACCTTAATTGGACATCTCAAACTCATACAATTGCATACTCAACTTTCAGGACTAAAATGTAAAGCCTGGAAACTTTAGCACCATTCAAATCAGTGCCCAACGCTCACCTGTTTCGAAACGTTCACCTGTTGTATCGGAACGAGGACCGAAATGGCGTTGACCGTTTCAAGATACGGGTTGGTTTCGAGACTGGTTCCGAAACGAGGCATTCTAGTAGCCAAATCGTTTCGAAACAGCCTCCAGTCGTTTCGAAACACGAAAGCCATTACAGGCCCCCGTTTCGCAACGCCAAAGAGTGTTTCGATACAGTTTGCCAAGAAACTGCAGATTTTGCTGGTTTTTCATACACAAACCCATTCAAACTCATCCTAATGACTTCCCAAACATACCAACAAGTCATCAAACATATAAGATGCATGTTTAGAACTCCTAAACTCATTCATAGCATCAATCATGAAATATCACATGTCTAGAGGCATACTTCCTATTATCCAAAACCAAGTTGGCAAACAAACTTCAAATCTAGTATTTAAAGGCCATTTACAACTCAAACCAACAAAGGCAAACGTGCCACAACCTTAGGGAGTTCAACACATCTCCCAAAACAAATCTTAGGTTCCCATTGCCAATTTATCAAAACTAATAGTGTATGAAAACATCACCATACGCGAGCTTGGATTTCCTTGGATGCACTTAGCTCCCTTGATGCCCAAAGCACCTCAATTATCTGCATTATTGGTAAAAGAGAGCGTAAGCACAAATGCTTAGTGAGGCATGCTCTAAACAAAACCATTACAATAATGCATTTTTAGAAAACACTTTTAACAAAGCTTTTAAACCACGTGCACATCTCTTTCTCATGCTACCATGCATCTCTTTCAAGCATCTTATGCTTCATTACATTCAATACAATATATTGGCTTTCAAGTGATAGTTCATAACCGTTTCAACACAAAACACAATCGGATACGCAGATTACAAGCGTTGTCCCACACGCTTCATACACACTACCGGACTATACAAGGTTCACACTCAAGAGCAAACCCTCCATTGACGTGACACCCGTGGTGGAGTATAACGGTACAATGACAACCCCTCAACACCACTCACCGGTAGTTGTATACTTCCACTAACGAGAGTAAGGGACACATGACACAAGATTCACACATGGAATTTACAACCACCATTGTGATCTTACCTCAATCGTTAGGGTACTTGGATAGAGTTTACGGTACAATCACAACCCCTCAACATCCAAGGCGACTTTACTTACGGTGCACACAATCCTATAGCCGGCTAACTATATCCGATTCGAGTACTTTAAAATCATTTCATCACTTGCCAATATACAACAAATATCATCAATAACTCACTGTTTTAAAGCATTAACCAAAGCAACTTAACAACATGCATCTCCATGCATCATAACCATATTAATAATATGATAAACCAAGGATCTCTTACCTTGAGCATCCTTCAATACATGACTTTCAAAACCAACATTAATCATGCTAAAACATGCTTTCAAAACAGTAATTAAACATGCATTTCATAACCAATGCATCAAACCACAATCTTGCATATCCGAGGGAGTTTTTCTGAAAACTTACTCTTGAGCTTAGCTAAGTTGTTTAGACTTAAACTAAGCTCCCCAAACCTACAAATAATGTTTCCAAAGCTGGAAACCAACTCCACTCACCAATTTCGTTTCGCTTGCTTGCCGAAACGCCAATTAAGCTTCCGGATCAACTCCAAAAGTGTCCAAAGATGTCTCCCTTGTTTTAGACACATCAAAACAGAGGATTAATGCATCATCATGCATTGAAATATTCAGCCAATACTCCTAAACTCGCTGCTCTACCCAAAACCAACATTTCGGCTACCAAACACAACCAAAAACACCTCCAAACTCTTCCAAAACTTAACCCAACCAAGATCCATCACTTCTAACCATTTTTAAACATCAATTAACATCCAAATTAAACCTAAACTCGTCCTTATACCTCCAGCTATAACAGAACACCATGATCACCTCAAAAACCACCATTTTCATAAACAAAAACTTAGGAAATTCAACCTATTCGGGATTGGATTGATAAAACCTCATTTCTAACATCATTAGACATCCAAAATACATTAGAGAATTATCTCAAAACAGAGCCCAAACCATTACAACGAAAATCTTCAAGATCTCTTCCAAATCTTGAGTTTTAAGCCAAAATCAAGTTTCCAACATTAAATCCATTTATAAAACTTTAATAAAGGATTGACAACTTGAGAATTTCAGTAAAGAATTGAATATTTAAAGGAGAAGAACATCCTTACCTCTAAATGATGATTTCTCCTTGATTTGGGCCAAATTCCATGAAAATCCAATGTGGAAATTAAAAGGATTTGATGCAAGATTGATTAGGAACCAATAGATGATAGAAATCTCATCAATTGAAATGAAGATCAATGTGAATTTTGCTGGAGAAATGTGTTTGGATGATGGAATTTTGAGAGAAAAAAGAAAGAGAAAATTAGGGAAAGGTAGTTATGAAAATCCAAAAAGTAGTTTCCCTTTTCTTTTTATTTAATTAAAGCATTAATTAAATCACCCAAATTAAGGAAAAATCTGGAGAAAAACATTTTGGGTAAATTAGCTTCTTAAAGATTCAAAGTTTCAATCCTTTATAAAACAGTCACTACTAAACTTTGCAAAAATCGCATTTTGGTCACTACACCGAAATGTAGTATTTCCAAACCTAATTTTGTAAAATTGATTTCACCACTCTCTTATATATATTAAATGAGGATTTTTAGATATTTTTTTCTATATTTTTAAAACATCCCGAACTAGGTTTTCCCTAAAACCTCCTTTTATATTCGAACCGCCTATCAGACCGGTCCGGTTCAGACCCTAAACTTCTAAACCCAAAATTAGGGTGTTACACACCCCCTGTTCTAAAACCATGCATTCCATTAGCATTTGGTCTCGAAACGACCCTTACCCATTTCAAAACCAAATCCCCAAATTGATCTCCCTTGCATTCAGACAACAGAGAGCCGTATCGAAATGACCCCGAGTTTCGATACGGGACCAAAATATAACTTGAGGTCTCAAAACGGTCTAGTAGTGTTCTGAAACATTAAGGCCAAATATGCAAGCTATATCGAAACAACTGCTACTGTTTCGAAACACTTGCCAGAACTACATTAAAACAACAACAATTAAGCATCTTAAATCACACCATATGGCCACCAATCATCATGAAAACATACGTAAACATCAACCACATATTTATCCAACACATAGGCATCATCAAAGGCATCTATCATCACGAATTGCAAAACATGACTACTCTAGAGGCATGCAACCTATAAGCAATCCACAAAACAAAGCATATCAACAAATAAAGGCCCATTGCATGTCTCAAAAGGCAAAACACACTTGCCAAACCAGGGAGTTTAAACAATCATCTCCCAAATACAGAGGTACCCTCCCCATTGCCATTTCTACCTTATTAAAGTGTCAAAACCCATACTTGTAAATCGAGTTTCTTCTTGGGTGGAATTCCTTGCTAATTTCCTGCCAATGAGTTCACTAATACTTGTAAAAGCACATCATGCTCAACTTTCTCATGCTTTTAAAACCACATTAAAGCATCATTTATAAACCACATGTATCATTTCCTCATGCATATCTCAATGCAACCAAGCCAAAGCTTCACATGCTTAAATCTCATAAAGCATAATCATCATGTATAAAAGTCTTTATACAAAATCATTTCAAAAACAATGATACATGTTCAACTCATATATTGGCATTTCAAGTGAACCAGATAGAATCTACCCCTATCCATTAATGATCGGATATACGGACACACTTGACGAAATCAACCCCCGCCAAGCCCTTGATAGAATCAACCCCTATCAAGTCACATGATGAAATCAACCCTCACCATAATCTCACTTCAGTCGGGATGCCACTACCCACATTGCCCGTGGTGATATAATCTACCCCTATCACTCGCAACACAATAGGATCTACCCCTATTGTGTAACCGAAGAATTTATCACACGCACGGATTTTATGTATTATAGTGCACTTTACATCTTATTGGTCGACCAACATATCCGATAATAGAAATCTCATCACTAAGCCAATATATCATTAAAATCCATGTTAACTCACTGCTTTCAATGCATTAATAAAATCACCATATATCCCATCTTAAAACATGCTTCAAATATAGCATAATATTTCATCAAGAATATAACCTCTTGAAACATAACCAAATCATTTCATGGGATATAAATCAACAAAACCATGCTTATAAAACATGCATAACAATGAGTAACAAAATATAAATCCAAAACGTGAGCATGATAATCCACATGGACTTTAAACCGAAAACCGAGAGCTTTAGTAACCATACTTACTTCCGAGATTAGCTAAGTGTTTCAAGCTTACACTAACCTCCAAAAACCTTGTTTCCAAGCTTATGAAAATGTTCAAACCACATCCACTCACCAATACAACTTCGCCTCACTTGCCGAAGCTATTCCAAGCTTCCGAAACTCCAAAAAGGTGCCCTCCAATGATCAAGCAATGTCTTGCCCTGCTTCTAACCCAGAGAAAAAAGAGGATTAATGTACACTATTGCATTAAAACCTCCAACAACACAAACTCCCACTCAACTCCAACATTCGCCAAGCAATTAACAACCGATACAACCTGAAAACATCGGCAAAACCACTCTAAACCGTTCCCAATCATTACCCAACAAAAGAAACCATCAATCTTCATCCATTTACAACCTAAAACACTTCCCCAATCTCTATAAACCTCCAACTATCAAGAAATCACAACAACAACCCCTAAAACTTAAGATTTCAACACTAACATCTAGTAATCTAACTTGTTTCGGGATTACTCAACAAAATCTATCAAGTTAACATTATTAACCATTAACAACATGTTAATAATCAAACATTAACTCAGAAATTAACATCAAATCCAAAGATCCACCATAAATCTTCAAGAAACCTCAATTAAACATGATTTCATCAATTAATATATAAAAACCCATTAAAAAAAATATGTAAAAGACTAAATACTTGAGAATTTCAATAAAGAACATGTCATTAAAGGAGAAGAACGAACCTACCTCTAATGATTAGCGCTTCCTCCATTTTTGAAAAGAAACCAAAAAGAAACCAAAGAGAAAAGAGCAGATTCAATAGGAAATCAATAGAAAATAGATAAGACTTTAAAATTAAAATCAAATTTAGAGTTTACCTTAAAAATATTGATGTTTGGATGAAGGAAACTTGAGAGAAAATGAGAGAAGACAACTATTATCAAATGAAAATGAGTAACCGTCTCTACAAATTCCCTCCATCCTTTTTTATTATAATAATTTAATTAAAAGGGAAAACTACACCGGTGGTCCCCTAACTATCACCGTTCTCCTGTTTTGGTCCCAAAACTATGTTTTTCGGCAAACTCATCCCTTCTGTTACATAGTTCTCATGTTTTGGTCCCCCGACGTTAAATAGCTAACGGTTTGCTGACGTGGCATTTTTAAATATTTTTTAATCATTTCTCTCTACTCTTATATTATTTTTATTTAATTTTATTCACCCAATCATGTCGTGACACGTGTCACTACCCTATTAGGTGAAAAAAAACCCCAAAAATCCTTAAAACTAGATTTGGTGCCGCTGGGATTCAAACCCAGGACCACCAACGCATAAGGCAATCACGTGAACCAACTAAGCTAGGCGGGTTACTTGATTCAAATCAGTTAACACTTATATTTAAGATGTACAAATAAACCCAAAAAAACCTAAAAACACAATTGGTACTGCTGGGATTCGAACCCAGGACCACCAGCACATAAGGCATGCGCATGAACGAACTATGCTAGGCTTGTTACTTGATTTAAATCTACTAACATTTATATTTAAGCTGTACAAATTAACCCAAAAAAACCTAAAAACACAATTACACTAAGCCAACTATTTGATTTAAATTTTCTAACATTTATATTTAACCTATACAAATTAGAAACAACACATTCGAACGCAATACCTTATTGATTTTTTTTATATATTTAACCACCAAGTTAAACTAGCAAATTGTGCTATTTTTAAATTAAATATATTTAACTAAATTATGTTTAAAATTAAAAAATCAAACTAATTTTTTTACTTTGATTGATAATAACAAAACTAATTAAATATTTATTTATTATTATAAAATTATTATAAATTAATATTTATTAATAATATAAGAGGAGAGAGAACTAATCAAAAAATATTAAACTAATAATATTTATTAATATTATATTTAATATAATAAATAAATATTAATTTATAATAATTTTATAATAATAAATAAATATTTAATTAGTTTTGTTATTATCAATCAAAGTAAAAAAATTAGTTTGATTTTTTAATTTTAAACATAATTTAGTTAAATATATTTAATTTAAAAATAGCACAATTTATTAGTTTAACTTGGTGGTTAAATATTTTTAAAAAAATCAATAAGGTATTGCCTTCGAATGTGTTGTTTCTAATTTGTATATGTTAAATATAAATGTTAGAAAATTTAAACCAAATAGTTGGCTTAGTGTAATTGTGTTTTTAGGTTTTTTTGGGTTAATTTGTACAGCTTAAATATAAATGTTAGTAGATTTGAATCAAATAACCAGCCTAGCATAGTTGGTTCACGCGCATGCCTTATGCACTAGTGGTCCTGGGTTCGAATCCTAGCGGTACCAATTGTTTTTTTTAGGTTTTTTTGGGTTAATTTGTACAGCTTAAATATAAGTGTTAGTAGATTTGAATTAAGTAACCAGCCTAGCATAGTTGGTTCACGCCTACCTTATGCGCTGGTGGTCCTGGGTTTGAATCTCAGCGGCACTAAATCCAGTTTTAAGGATTTTTGGGGTTTTTTTTCACCTAATAGGGTAGTGACACGTGTCACGACATGATTGGATGAATAAAATTAAATAAAAATAATATAAGAGGAGAGAGAAATGATTTAAAAAATATTAAAAAATTCCACGTCAGTAAAACCGTTAGCTATTTAACGTCGAGGGACCAAAACAGGAGAACTATGTAACAGAAGGGACGAGTTTGCCGAAAAACATAGTTTTGGGACCAAAACAGGAGAACGATGATAGTTAGGGGACCACTGGTGTAGTTTTCCCTAATTAAAATTGTAAAATAGGAGGAAAATCTCTATTAGCCATTGGTATTGCTCCTTAAAGATTCAAAGCATTAGCCTTTTATGTTTTTACCCTTAAATCAAACTTTACCATTTTACATTTTAGTCACTAAACCAAAATGTCAAATTTCCAAAATTGTTTTCTTTAAATTACCTTTACCAAAATTAGTCAAATATATAATTATGATTTTAGGAATTTTTCTCATATTTTTATCTGACCAAAACCCTTTGATTTAATCATTTCTCGAAACTTGACTAGACCGCTAAACTGGTTCGAACCGAACCGCCTTACCAAACCTGGCTAACACCTAGGCCCAGAACCAGGGCATTACACATATGGCTGAAGCTCACTTACGATTACGAAGTGTATGTTGTGGATGAAAATGCTAAGTTCTTGTCGTATGTTGTTTTTGCTCTAGAAGCGAGCCATTTGTTGGATTCTCGGTGTCAGGCATTCTTGGCCTATGTTATGAATCTGGGATCAAAGAAGGTGCAAGTTCAGGACATCCACACGGTATGTGAGTTTTCAGGTGTTTTTTAGAGAAGTTATCGGGTTTGCCACCGAATAGAGATGTTTAGTTTACCATTGAGTTGTGTGCGCATACAACTCCGGTGCCTGTTGCTCCACATCATATGGCACCGAAGAAGTTGAAGGAGTTAAAGACGCAACTTCAAGAGTTGCTAGATCAAGGGTTTATTAGACCTAGTGTTTCATCGTGGGGTGCGCCGATGTTGTTTGTAAAGAATAAGAATGGCACGATACGGATGTGCATTGATTATTGACAATTGAACAAGTTGACGATTAAGAATAAGTATCCTTTACCGCATATTGATGATTTGTTAGATAATGTGTTTTAATGTTTCAATGTTTTCTAAGATTGATTTGAGGTCTGAGTATTATCAGTTGAAGGTAAAGGATGCAAATGTGCCTAAAACTTCTTTTCGTACGAGGTACAAGCATTATGAGTTCTTGGTGAAACTGTTTGGTTTGACCAATACATCGACTGCATTTATGGATATGATGATACTGAGGTTTTCATGAGTTTTTGGATTAGTTTGTAGTTGTGTTTATTGATGATATCCTTGTGTACCCTCATACCGAGGAGGATCATGATAGACATTTGCGAATTGTGCTTCAGGCACAGTTGGATCATCAGTTGTATGCTAAGTTGAGCAAGTGTGGGTTTTGGCTTAAGGGGGTTGTTTTTCTTGGGCATGTTGTGTCAGCTGAAGGGATTTGGGTTGATCCACGCAAGGTTGAGGCGGTGATAGGTTGGAAGCCAACTAAGTCTGTGTTGGAGGTTCAAAGTTTCCTAGGGTTGGCTGGTTATTACTATAGGTTTGTGGATGGTTTTTTGAGGATTGCTGCTCCGTTGACCAAGTTGTTGCAGAAGGACATCTGTTTTGAGAGGAAGAAGGATAGACAACGCACTTTTGAAAAGTTGAAGGAGGCATTGACGCGAGCTCCAATCTTGATTCAACTTGAGTCAGGTAAGGCGTTGAAAAAGAAGGATTCCATTTGGGTTATTGTTGACCGGTTTACGAAGTGTGCACATTTTGTACCAGTGCATACGACATATACTTTGGATAAGTTGGCGGATTTGTATATTGCAGAGATTTTGCATTTGCACGGGGTGCCTAAGTCCATAGTTTCAAATAGAGATCCAGGATTTACAGCAAGGTTTTGGGCGCGTGTTGAGTGCATAAAAGTTCTATATTTTACCCCTCATTGACCCATATTTCTGTTGCACTCAAGCATAATTCATTGTATTTAGGATAGATTTTTGCATATACATCACAATTAGATAAAATGGCACAGTTGCTGCTGATTTTGGTTACTTTTGCAGGTATCTGCTGCGGCAGACCCATGGCAGCAAAGGAGTAGAGGCAGATTGCAGAGCTGGAGGCGGATTGCAGAGCTGGAGTCGAGAAGAAAAGGCTGTCGTGCCATCTGCCGTGACAGCCATGACGACAGTAGAATGCTGAGGTGGAAAACTGAAGTGGAGCTCGACAGATAGAGGATTTCAAGCCAATATGTCATGGACCACTCCCATATTTTTCTGAGCCCTGAAGCAGAATGAAGGCCAAGCCCAAAGTTCAAGGAAGGAACTCAAGGCAAGAAAAGAGGACAAATTCAAGGCATATACTCAGAAGATTTAGTCTTTAATAGAGTTGCACTTTAATTTGAAATTGTATTCTTCCATATTAGAAAACTTGAACCCAATGCCTATATAAAGGCATGTAATTCGACCTAGGGAAGGATATCTCATTCCTAGCTGTCTTCCCCTAAACCCTTGTCGTTTTCCCTTCTCCACCATGTTCTAAACTTCCCCTAGGGCCAAGGGTTGATTCTGTAAAGTAGTTGCAAGGATTGTATTGTTTTAGGAATTTTCTGTCAAGTAATAAAATCTTCAAGTTTATTTACTCTGGTTTTTCATATCTCATAAGAGCATCAGGAGAGCATTGTGAGGTTACCCATTTGTTTGATATTGGGAGAGTCAAGCATACGAAAAGAGTAGATACGTAATTTCCAGTTTATGGTTAACCCATCTTGGCTTAGGGATAAGTACAAGGCTAAGTGGCTAAAGAAGAATTCAACAACTTTGGTGTTCACCCTTTGATTAATGTCGGGAGGTATCATCCAAGAAGTGTTCATCAACAGAACTTGGGCCTAAGGATAGGACAAGTCATAACAGGGATTCTTGCCAAGCTTGAAGTACAGAGTTGTTGATCGCTGCCGCGACATCAACAGACCTCTGCCGCGACAGGAACGATGACAGGCAACGAAAGTTCCTCTAACAGTGCAACACCTGCACTACTGAGCAAATCAATACCAGTCTATTCTCTAAATTTAATTCTTTATTCTTTTACTTTAGTTGTTTCTCAAGATTACTTCACCAATTCAATTAAACTATTTCTTTCTCTTGTGCAGCAATTCAAAGATAGAGTTATTTCCAGTCCCTGTGGAGACGATATCCGATACTCTAGTATCACTTTACTACTTGCGTCGTGTACACTTGCACTATTTGTGATAGGACTCTTTTACACACAATAAGTTTTTTGCACCGTTGCCGGGGACTGACAACATATCTTTACCTTTTTATTACTGCACTTTTCTTTTTATATTTCTGTTTTTAGTGGTGTTATTTACCCCGTGCTTTTCACAAGGTTTTCTATTTGCTTATGCGCAGATCTAGACGAGGTAAAGAACTTGAGTACGAATTAGACTCAGAAATCGAACGCACGTACCAACTCAGGAACCAAGCCCAACTCTTGATAGAAAGAAACAACTATCTTGAGGAGATTCTAGAAGCAATGGTGAACGGAAGGCAAAACAATGGGATAAGTGACCCCAACAACACTGACCATAGGGTTATTGTTGATCCTCCTAACGATGCCCGAAACGAACGGCTGCCGCCTGCTGCCGCAACCGCACGACAGACCTGTCGAGACTACATGGACAATGACCATGTTGAACTGGAAACTACCCTGCCAGACGTGGAAGCTGAAAACTTCAAACTGAAACCTGTCATGTTCAACATGATAAATTCCGCTGGCCAATTTAGTGGTTATGCTACTGAGGATGCCCGAGAACATCTTAAAACGTTCCAAGAAATCTGTGGATCAATCAAACTTCCAGGAATAAATCCGGAAGTACTGAGGCTCTGGTTATTTCCTTATTCATTGAGAGATAAAGCTAAAACTTGGTGGAACAAATTAACGCAAGGTTCAATAAGAACTTGGGCAGATCTCTCTCATGAATTCCTTTCTCGTTTTAATCCTTCTCATTTATCTGAAAGATTGCGTAACGAGATTGCTACTTTTCAACAGGAAGATGACGAACCAATGCACGAGGCGTGGGACAGATTCGTGGAGTGTTGTAGTTGCTCTAGGTTGAACGGTTGTTGTAGGTTTCAGTTGTGGTTTTTAAAGTGCGTTGCATTCTTGCTTGAATAGTCATAGTAGGATAATTGTTTTAGATGGATAAGGTTTTGACGGAGACCTTGAAGGAGTTCCAAGGAAGTTCTGACAATAGTTTTAATCGAGGTTTAGCTGGGGTTGAGTAGAGAGTTCTTAACTCTTGCATAAGTTGTAGTATATGCTTTTAGTCGAATGCAAGTGCTTGGGGAATGAGCTTTACGTGTGGTTATGTAAGCTTAAAAGCCGTGATGTTTTGGCTGGTTTCTCGTGAGAGGGTGGTCTGTTGGCTGAGTGTAAGTAAACCTTTTTGAGATAGTTGCTGTAAGTGAAGTAATAGTTGGAGACGATGTTAGAGTCTCGTGATGAGGTATCAGGTTGGAAAGGCCAACGTTGTGGCCAATGCTTTGAGTATGAAGGTGGTTGTGGAGTAGAGGGCGATGTTTACTTGCTCGATCATATCGCAAGATGGTGATCTTGTTACCAAATTATGGATGAAACCGTCCCTGAACCAGTTGATCAAGGATAAATAACTGCTTGATGATTCCCTTGTATCGTGTGTTCAAGATATCATGGATGGAAAGCCTTGAGGCTTGGTGTCAACGATGTTGGTGTTTTGAGCTTTGGGAATTAAATAGTGGTGCCAAATGATGTTGAGTTGAGGTGCTCTAATCTGTTTGAACTCTTAGAGGTTCTTCCGTAGTGTGCCCTGTTTGTATAAAGGTGTATCATAATTTGAGAGTTTCCGGTTAAGGTAGAAAATGATGTTAACGAATTTGTAGGCAAATTTTTGGGTTGTTGGTAGGTGGAAGCTGAGTTTTTCTTACCTTTTAGGTGTGGTAACCATTAGGGTTTCCAGGAAGGGATTTGAGGGGGATGGATTGTCGTGGATTCGTGGTTGGATTATTGTGGATTTTATCAAGAGGAATATTGTTGAGTGGTTGTTGATCATTTTGTGAAGAATGCGCTTTCCTTGGCAGTGCATACTGCATCTGAGTTGGATAAGTTGGTTGTGTTGTTTGTCGCTAAGATTGTGCGATTGCACGGAGTGTTGTAGTCTGTTGTTTTGGATAGAGATTCAAGGTTTGCATTGGGGTTTTGGGAATGGATGAGTCGAGCTTGGGGTACGCGGTTGGGTTTCGGTACTTCTTATCATCCTTTGACGGATAGGTAACCGGAGCATGTTATTCAAGTGCTTGAGGTTATGTTGAGATGTTGTGTTTAGATTTCCAAGGTTCACCGGAATGGCATTCGCCCTTGGTTGAGATTGCTTGTAACATTAGTTATCAGGCAAGTTTCGAGTGGCTCCTTATGAGGCTTTGTATGGGAGAAGATGTAGAACCCCTCTCTGTTAGGCAGAAGCTGGGAAAAAGTTGATCTCGATGCCAGCTGTGCTAAAGGGAACCACTGAGAAGGTGAAGCTCATTTGTGAGTGTTTGAAGGTAGCATCGGATAGGCAAAAGTCTTACACGGATCTGAAGCGTAAGGAGATTGAGTTCGTGATTGGCGAACGTGTGTTCTTGAAAGTATCGCCTTGGAAAAAGGTGATGAGATTTGGGCGTAAGGGTAAGCTTAGCCCAAGGTTCATTGGACCTTATGAGGTTGTGAAGCGAATTGGTCCTGTGGCATATCGGTTGAGATTGCCTGCAGAGTTGGAGAAGATACATGATGTGTTTCATGTCTCCATGCTACGGAAATACAGATCGAATCCTTCGCATGTGATGCCTGTTGAGGAAATAGAGTTGAATCCGGATCTGTCGTATGATGAGGAACTAGTGAAGGTTCTGGACGTGAGTAGCAAAGTTCTTCGTAGCAAGATGATAGAACTTGTGAAGGTGTTGTGGCGACACCGAAGAGTTGAGGAGGCCACGTGGGAAAGTAAGACGGACATGCTGAGGCAGTTTCTGCATCTCTTTCCATCAGGTAAGAATTTCAAGGACGAAATTTCCTAAGTGGGGGAGAGTTGTAACGCCCTGGTTTTGGGCCTAGATGTTTTAGACATCAGATCGGATCGATCAAGAACGGTTCGAATCGCGTAAGGTGATTTAAGGAAATCAAGGATCGAGATAGGATAAAATTGTGATAAAAATTGCTAAAATCCTCTAAAAATATGTTTATGAGGCTGGTCAAGTCAATTTTACAAAATGGATTTCGGAAATGGGACATTTTGAGTAGTGACCAAATTGTAAAGTTTCAAAACTAGGAAAAATGTGATTTTTAATGTGGAAGCCAAAATCTTAGAATCTTTAGGGGGCTTTAAGTCAATTTGACCTTTTCTCAATATGACATGTGTTTTTAAAGGTTTTTAATTAAATGGATTTAATTGGGTTTATATTAAATAATTAATAAAGTTAGTTAAAGTGAGATTTCATTTGACGCAACTACCAACTCTTTCTCATTTTCAGCCAAACACTAACTCTCTCATCTTTTCTCAGAATTATTCTTCCAAAAACTCTCTCAACATTTTCTAAACCATTTTTTCAAGAGATCTTTTCTAATTCTTCAAGATTTTGCTAAGGAAAACTTGTCATTCATTGAGAGAAGCAAGGATTGGAGGTAAATCCCGTTCTCAACCTCTAATCTAATTTCTTTATTGAAATTCCCAAGATATTTGGCTTCTAAATACTATTTTTGGTTGAGTTTTCATTATAGTTTTGATTGGAGATCAAAATCTTGTGAAATTATGGTTGAAATCTTAATTTTCGGACTTGTTGAGTTAGGCTCTGTTTTGTGTTGATTTTAATTGAGTTTTAAGTTGATTTATATGTTAAAATGAGTTGTTGATAACATAGATCCCGAAATCCTTGATATCCTTGAAGTTCTTGATAGTTTTAAGTGAGTTTTTGGGGTGAAATGGTGGAATCTTGCTTGCTGGAGGTATAAGGTTGGATTAGGATGTTTGTTAGATGTGTTTTGATGTTTATAATGCTTTGGAAGTGATGTATGTTGGCTAGGCTTGGTTTATGAAGCAATCGGTTGAGTTTTCAGTTGTTTTGGAAGGGTATTTTAGTGTAGTTTGGGTGAGCAACGAGTTTGTGAATTGTTGCTGGTGTTAGAATGCATTTTAATGCATTTAGATCTCTGTTTTGATGATGTGAAAACAGGGGATCTTGATCCAGAAGAAAAAAAGGTGTTGTTGGAGGCTCCAGAGGAGTAATTTTTGTGTCGGCGAACAAGGCTTCGCGTATCTTTGAGTGGAAAAGAGTTTTCCAGCTTTGAAACGTTTTGAACGTGGTTTTGGGGGCTTAGTGTAAGTTTGAAACACTTAGCTAAGCTAAAGAGTAAGTAAATCAAAAGTCTCTCTCGGATTGTACTATGTTTTGGTTTAAAACGCACTTGATTTAAATGTGTTTTGATTGTTGTTTTAAAGCATGTTTTGAGCAATGATGTTGCTGGTTTTAAATGCCATTTTGTTAAGGATGCAGTAGGTAAGTGATCCTTGGTTTGCATGTGTTGAATGCATATGATATTAAGCATGTGATGCTTGTGGAAATGGCATTGTGGTTATGCTTGTAAAACAGTGGATTAATGTGGTTAAATGATTATATTGGCAAGTGATGAAAATTGTTTTTGGTTACTTTAATCGGATATAGTTAGCCGGCTATAGGATTAGGTGCACCGTGAATAAAGTCGCCTTGGATGTCGAGGGGTTATGATTGTACCATAAACTCCATCCAAGTACACTAGCGATTGAGGAAATTGGTGTCACCACGATGGAGGATGGCTCTCGTGGGTGGACTTGGTTAAGCGTCACAAGGGTAGAGGATTGCTCCCGTGTGTGAGCTTGGTTAAGGTGATTACAATGGTTGAGGTAGCTCCCGTGTGTAAGCCTTGTGGTGTGTCCCGGCTCTCGCTTGTGGGTTATACAACTACCGATGAGTGATGTTGAGGGGTTGTGATTGTACCGTTAAACTCCATCACGGGTGTTGAGGGGTTGTGATTGTACCGATAAACTCCACCTTGTAAAGCCGGTAGTGTGTATGAAGCGTGTGGGACAACGCTTGTAATCCGCGTATCCGATTGTGTCAAATGTGATGTGTTTTGCTATGATTTATGTTTAAGATCACTTGCGAGCCAATATGATGACGTTGACATAATGATTTAATGAAGAACATTTATTTTGAGAAAGCATGTGATGCTTGAGAATTATGCTAGAATGCATATGATGCTTGGTTTAAGCATGAGCAAAGGTTCTTGTTGTTGTAATTAATGATGCTATGAGCATCTGGTTTTGAAATTGATTTGGTGTTCTAAAGTGAATGTTTGGTTTTATAACGGACCTCACTAAGCTTTATGCTTACGCTCATTTGTTTCACCAATGCAGAGATTTGAGCAATCAAGGCAGCCCAAGAGCAAGGGGATTCCAAGAGTTTTTGGCTAAACAATGTATGTGGTTTTACTTTAGTGTAATAAGAGGCAATGAGAGGGATTTCCATTCATGTGATGCTTGGTGTTATGTGACACCTTGAACAAGTTTGGTTTATGGTTTGGGACTTGTAAATGGCCATTACGTGGTATTTGGGTCCTCATTTTGCATTTTTGGATATGCTATGGTTTATGTTTTAAAAGCATGCTTGAATAGTTAGTGACTCTCCATGAATTGCCATGCTTGATGCTTATATGGTGAATATTTGTTGATACATAAGTGTCGGTATGTTGATTATTGTATGTATGAATGATTAGGACATTATTAGATGATGTTAAAAGTGTTTTTGAGGCTATTTCTTGAGCATTTCTAGTATGTGTATCGATACTCGGGCAAGTGTATCGATACCCTTAAGCTAAAATGGTGCAGGTGTATTGATACGGGTATCATGTGTATTGATACGCCTGTGCAATCTTCGAAGGGTGTATCGATACCCTTAAGCTAAAATGGTACAGGTGTATTGATACACCTGCGAAATTTTAGTAGGGTGTATCGATACACGAGGGAAGTGTATCGATACCCTTTCTCAACTTTGGCTACTGCCATTTTGCGTATCGATACGGGATAAGGCGTATCGATACGGGTAGTTGAAATTCAGTTAAAAGAATCCTTTTAAGTTTTGAAATGTTGTATTTTGGTCCCTAAATATTGTGTATGCAATTGAATAAGTTTGGATGATCCGTTTGAGCTTAAATTTGGCATGTTCGCGTGTTACATGACTAATTGAAGATTGGTAGCTTTCAAATCTTGAAAGTCCCTTTATTTTATGGAAAATACAGTTTAGTCCCTAAAAGTCTAATGTATGCAATTGAACCCCTAATTGAACTCCGATCGCTGTGCCGTTTTCACCTGATAGCTTTGCTGAACATATAGGATAATAATAAGAATCTAGAGAAGATAAAAAGAAAAAAAGGGTCGTTAATCGAGGTTGAATTTAAGGATTTGGCTTCGGTTTTCCCCGTGTAATCTTCTTAGTTCGGGTCGGACGTCCAGGTCGGGTTAAGGGGGTTACACGTCTCTCATTAGTGGGCAATAAATCTTCCAATGAGTGGTGTTGAGGGGCTGTGATTGTACCGAATACTCCACCATAGGTGTCACAACGATAGAGGGTTGCTCTCGTGTGCGAGCCTTGAGATACCGGTAGAGTGTATGAAGGGTGTGGGACAACCCTTGGTAATCCGTGTATCTGATGTGTTTTGAGAATGTTGTTTGTCACTTGCAAGACAATATAATGGAATGAAATGTCAAGGACAATGATGTGATGCATTTTATGAAAATGCATGTTTTGACTTAAGCTTAGCATAATGGTGTTTATGCTCGGAAGGCTTGCTAATTGTGTAGCAATGGGTTAATTGCTGGAAAAATTCATGAATCATGTTGCATGATGTTTGGTATGATGATTTTGATGATAATGTGCATGGTTTGTAAAATGAGGCATGGCGATTTTGAAAAGAGTGAAAAATGGTTTTGTGCATTGATGTTGCTTTTGGTTTTGAGCATTCCTCACTAAGCTTGTATGCTTATGCTCTCTTTGTTCATCAATGCAGACAACTAGGCGTTTGGAGGCAGCATCTACAAGGGATCTTTCCAGGAAACCCTTTAAAAGTATGTTGAGTTTTTGAACTAGAGTAATAAAGTCAATGGGGTGTCTAATGCTAAGAATGTTGTTAGTGTTGTATTTTCTGCTTTGGTGCAAGTTTATTATGCATATTTGGTTGTGTAAATGGCCTATAAGTTTTGCATGGTTTTGAAATTTGACCTTTTGGTACATATTTCTTCTAGGAAGCATGCCTTTAGTCTCATTGTTATTGTTAACGATGCTAGGATGATGCCTATGCCAAGTACTCTTGGTTGCGAATGTATATTTGAGTTGCAAACAAGTTTGGGTAGATGTCGGGATGGTTTCGGATGGATTAAATCGAGTTAAATCAGCTTTTTAAAACATTACAGACCCAAGTGTTTCGAAACACCCTTGCCTGTTCTAAAACGGCGGCTTGAAATGGCCTTGGGGTTTCGAAACGGTGAGGCATGTTTTGAAACATTTTGCCTCTGTGAAACCCTGTTCCAAAACGGGTCTTAGATGGTTTTGAAACAAACCTGCGTTTCGAAACGGTCATCAATGTATCGAAATTCCCGTTCCGATACAAGGCTCACTGTTCCGAAACATTTGGTAGTTAATTCAATTTTTGGAATATTTTGAGTTTCTGTTTTCTTACATTTTGGTCCTTGTTGATCATGTATGCAATATATGAGTTGTAGTGGTCGTTTTGAGCTGAGATTTCACAGAGAAGTTTGTAATGAATATAATTAAAGGTTGGTACCAGAATTTGGTAATAACCCTTACAATTTGGCCAAGTTTACAAAATGATCCCTAAACCGTAAATTGGTTAAAATCAATGAGTGTTTGTGATATTGTTTTATGTGCTGCTTGTGTACACACATAAGAACTTATGTTGCATCTAAACAAGATAAAAAGAAAAAAAGGTTGTTTGTTGAGGTAAGCATTCCCAATTTACTTCAATATTCCCCGTGTGGTCTGTTCGGTTCAGTCTATCGTCCAGGCCGGGTCGAGGGGGTTACAATTGGTGGTATCGGGGCCAGGTTGGGATGATGGTAAGTTGTTGGTAAGTAAATGTGTTGTGAATATGTGTTTTGGTGATGTTTGTTTGGACCGATGAATTTTTAAAGTATGTTAATGTGGATTATGTGATGGTGATGCTATATATCATGGTTGAATATGAATGTGAGTTGTTATGCTGAACTTTGATGCTTGAGTCGCATGATAGTTATGACATGCATGTAGTATGCTTTATGTTAAGTTGGGGGGAAATTGGGATGCTCGTTGCCTTATTACTTAGTGAAGTGTTTTAAATTGGTTTTGGAAGTCTTGGATCCTTGTTAGGAGCTGGCCTGATCTTTTGTTTGTTTTATGTTTATGCCTTAATGTTAACTAGCACAATGGGACCGAGACGAGAGTTATGTTCTGGAGCAGTTGCTCCTACTGATGGGAAACGTGACTAGGAGAACGAGGTTCTGCCTGGTGGAAATTTACCTCTTCCACCGCCGCCACCCCCTGGGGGGTGAGAAGCAGGAGCAACAAGGACATGCAATGACGGGAGCATTCCAGGCTGGTGTTTCTGGGGTACATGTACAAGAGCCTACTTCTGGGCAATCGGGATTGCCATTGAAGCACTTGAGAAGTTTAGAAGGAGTAGAATTTCATGGATTATCTCCTGAGGCTTCTGAGGCTTGGATGGCTAGCACGATCCCGATATTGGATCAGATGGGGTGCAACGATGCACGAAAGTTGAGTTGTGCAGTGTCGCTATTGCATGGTGATGCATACACGTGGTGGACGACTGCGACCGCAGAATTAGAGCCGGAAGAGGTAGATTGGATGTTCTTTCAGTCTGTATTTAAGAGAAATAATCTTGGAGTTAAATACTTGGACGATAAGAAGAGGGAGTTCATGCCTCTAGTTCAAGGGAACATGACAGTGGCTGAGTACGAGGTCAAGTTCGTACGATTGAGCCAATATGCTCCGGGATTGGTGCCGGGTGATAGGCATCATTGTGACCGATTCCGGTATGGCCTGGTACAGGACGTGAAGACGTTTATGCTCGCGACTGATTATACAGATTTTGATGTACCGGTGACTCAGGCCAAGGACATAAAGCAGATCTTGGGTCTGACCTCGCGTGGGGGTGGTTCTAGTTTGAGCAAGAGAGCTGCTGATGTTGGCCCTAGTGGTGGGCAAAATAAGAGGAACTGAGACCATAGATATCAGCCTGCGGCTAGGCGAGGTAACTTTGGGCGAGGTGCGCCAGCTTAGGGCAACCGGCCGAGGTTTGAGCAGAACATATGTTGGTCGTGTGGTTCGCGTGAGCACTTGAGGCGAGATTGTCCTCGTGCGGCTCATGAGGTGCAGGCTACGGTGGCTGCAGCAAATTCCTGTTGGAACTGCAGAGCTGCTGATCACATGAGGCGTGAGTGTCCCCTTTTGGCAAGAGGTGGTCAGGGTCGTGCACCAGTTGCTGCACCACAGAGAGGCCGTGGGTGCAGGTGTGGCAACTTTTAGAGGAGAGAGGTGTGGCTCATGTCGTTGCAGTTCAGCCAGAGGGAGGTGGTCCTACGAGGGTGTATGCACATCGCGAGGGACGGAACGACAAACACGTGATTGCAGGTACCTTCACCTTGCAATCCTTGCCTTTGTTAGCATTGATTGATTATGAGTCTACGCATTCATACATCTTGAGTGAGCATGTGCATTTTCTTGATACCTGTTGAGATGGTAGACGTAGGAATGCAAGTGACGAGTTCTTTTGGTGAAACTGTTATTATATGGAAATTGTATAATATGTGCCCATTATCAGTTCAGGGTCATGTGTTTTCTGTTGATTTGATGGAACTGTCTTTTTATTGTTTTGATGTGATTCTTGGAATGGATTGGTTGGTTGAGCATCAAGATGATGTGGATTTTAATGTTAAGCGACTTACCCTGAAGCTTGCGAATGATTACAAGGTAGTAGTCGTGGGCGAGAACATGAAGTTCTTGTCTAACACAATTTCGAATCTTAAAGCGAGTCAGATGATGGAGTTGGGATGTGAAGGTTTCTTGGTGTGTGTGATGAATCCTAGTACAGAGAAAGTGCGGGTACAAGACATACGAACCGTATGTGAGTTTCCGTGTGTGTTTTCAGAAGAACTGCATGGGTTTCCACCAAACCGAGAGGTTGAGTTTGGTATCGAGTTGTATGAGAATACGACTACTGTGTCCATTGCTCCTTATCGTATGGCACCTAAGGAGTTGAATACGCAACTTCAGGAGTTGCTTGACCGAGGATTTATAAGGCCGAGTATTTCACCTTAAGGTGCGCCGGTCTTGTTTGTGAAGAAGAAGGATGGTACAATGCGTATGTGCATTTATTATCGGAAGCTGAACAAGTTGACGATTAAGAATAAGTACCCTTTGCCGAGGATTGATGATTTGTTTGACCAGTTTCATGGTGCTTTAGTGTTTTCGAAGATATATTTGCGGTCTGGGTACTATCTACTAAAGGTTAACGATGTGGATGTGCTTAAACCAACTTTTCGAACTAAGTATGGTCATTATGAGTTCCTAGTGATGTTGTTTAGGTTGACAAATGCACTGGCTGCATTCATGGATATGATGAATAGGATATTCCATGAGTTTTTGGATCAGTTTGTGGTAGTGTTTATCGATGATATTCTCGTGTTCTCGCGTACCGAGGGTGATCATGATAAGCATTTGAGAATTGGTGATAGAAGTGCGAAGTTTCCTTGGGTTGGGTGGATATTATCGAAGTTTTGTTGAGGGTTTTCTAAGATTGTTGCACCTTTGACCAAGTTGTTGCAAAATAATGTTTGCTTTGAGTGGACGGATGTTAGGTAACAAGCTTTCGAGAAGTTGAAGGTGGCTTTGACGCAAGCTCCTATCTTCATTCAACCAGAATTGGGTAAGGAGTTTGTAGTCTATAATGATACATCATATGTTGGTTTGGGTTGCGTATTGATGCAAGGTGGGAAGGTTGTAGCTTATGTGTCTAGACAGTTGAAGGTGCATGAGCGTAACTACCCTACGCATGATCTAGAGCTCGCTGCAGTGGTGTTTGCTTTGAAGATTTGGAGACACTACCTTTATGGTGAAATTACACCGACCATAAGAGTTTGAAGTATCTTATGTCGCAGAAGGAGTTGAATCTTAGGCTACGAAGGTGGTTATAGTTGCTTAAGGATTATGATTTGACAATTGAGTATCATCCTGGAAAGGCCAATGTTGTGGCCGATGCTTTGAGTAGGAAGGTAGCCGTTGAGCTGAGGGCAATGTTTGCTCGGTTGAGTATATCGCGTGATGGTGGGTTGATAGCCGATTTGCAGGTGAAATTTTCCTTGATTCAGTTGATCAAGGAGAAGTAGTTTTTGGATGATTTGTTGGTACCTCATGTTCAGGACATAGCTGATGGTAAGGCAACAGACTTCTGGTTTGATGATGATGGAGTTCTATGTTTCAAAAGTCGAATAGTTGTGCTAGAAGTTGTTGAGTTGAGGAGCACTATTTTGACTGAGGCTCATAATAGTATTTTTGCTTTGCATCCTGGTAGTACTAAGATGTATCGGGGCTTGAAGGATGATTACTATTGAGTGATGTTGAAAAAGGATGTTGCTGATTTTGTAAGCAAATGTATGGTTTGCCAACGTGTGAAGGCTGAGCATTAATTTCCTTTCGGTTTATTACAACCTTTTAGTATACCGGAGTGGAAATATGAAAGGATTACAATGGATTTTGTATCCGGTTTGCCTTTGAAACCATCAAAGAAGAACTTTGTATGAGTGATTGTGGATCGTCTTACGAAGTATGGACATTTCTTGGTTATGCATACTACATATACGTTGGATAAGTTAGCTGAGTTGTATATTGCTGAGATTGTACGGTTGCATGGTGTGCCCAAGTCCATAGTGTCAGATAGAGATCCGAGGTTTACAACGAGGTTTTGGGAATGTTTACATCAGGCGTTGGGTACGCGGTTGAATTTCAGCACTTCATATCATCCTCAAACGGATGGACAGTCAGAAAGAGTTATCTAGGTGCTAGAGGACATGTTGCGATGTTGTGTGATTGATTTTCAAGGTTCTTGGGAGAAGCATCTGCCTTTGGTTGAGTTTGCCTATAATAACAGTTTTCAGGCAAGTATACAAATGACTCCTTATGAGGCCTTGTATGAGAGGAAGTGTAGGACGCCTCTTTGTTGGGCTGAGGCGGGCAGAAGTTGCTTTTCGTACCGGATATGCTCAAGGGAACAACTGAGAAAGTGAAGCTCATATGTGAGTGGTTGAAGGCTGCATCGGATCGTTAGAAGTCTTACGCAGATTTAAAGCATAGAGAAATTGAGTTTGCAGTTGGAGATCACGTGTTCCTTAAGGTATCACCTTGGAAGAAGGTGATGAGGTTCGGACGTAAGGGGAAGCTCAGTCCGAGGTTTATTGGTCCTTATGAGGTTGTGGAGCGAGTTGGTCTTGTAGCTTATCGGTTGAGATTACCTCCCGAGTTGGAAAAGATCCATGATGAGTTTCATGTTTCTATGTTGCGGAGGTAAAGATCGGATCCTTCGCATGTGATGCCAGTTGAAGAAATTGAGTTAAATCTGGATTTATCCTATGATGAGGAACCGGTGAGAATTCTGGATTCGAGTAATAAAGTTCTTCGTGGCAAGACGATTGATCTTGTGAAGGTGTTGTGGCGACACCGAGGAGTTGAGGAGGCCACGTGGGAAAGCAAGGCAGACATGCTGAGGTAATTTCCGCATCTTTTTCCTACAGGTAAAATTTCGAGGACGAAGTTTCCTAAGTGGGGGAGAGTTATAATGCACTGGTTTTGGGCCTAGGTGTTTTGCCAGTCCGGTTGGGCCGGTGGAACCGATGTCGGTTATTCGAACCCTAAAAAGGTGGTTTAGGGAAATCAAGGTTCGAGATGGGATAAAAATATGATAAAATTTCCTAAAATCCTTTAAAAAGGTTGGTTAAATCAATTTTGCAAAATAAGTTTCGGAAAGCATACATTTTGGATAGTGACCAAAATGTAAAGTTTTAAAATTGTGGAAATTGTGTTTTTCAAAAAGAGTCAAAATCTTAGAATCTTTAGGGAGCTTATTGGTAATTAAGCCTTTTCTATAATTTTCATGTGTTTTAAATGTTTTATTAAAAATTAAAAGGCTTTTAATTGATTTAATTAGAAAAGTAGTTAATTAGTTAACAAACAAATTGGCGATCTTTTCATTTCTCTTTTTCAATTCAGCCAAACACTCTTCATTTCTCTCAAATTCCATATTTTCTTCATTCTCAAATTCTCTCTTGATTCCCAACTTTTCCTCGGTGATTTCTCTTTTTTTCCTTCAAGTTCTTTTAAGTTAATCTTGCCAAATTTGATGAGAAGCAAGGATTGGAGGTAAATTTTGTGCTAACCCTCTAATAAAGGTTCTTTAATGAAATTCCAAAGATATTTGGCTCTTTATTCATGATTTTGATTGAGGTTTTTGTTATTAGTTTGATAAAATATTGAAATCTTGGTAGAAAAGTGATTTAAAATGTGATTTTAGGAGTTGTGATGATTTGGTTTGTTTGAGATGATTTATAAATGAGTTTTGAAAGGATTTTAGTGTTGAAATGGAGTCTGAATCATAGTGATCCCGAAATCCTTGAGGTTCTCTATTTTTGAAGTGTTTTTGGTTGGGTTTTTAGGGTGTAATGTGGAATCTGAGTTGCTGGAGGTATAAGGATGGTTTTAGTTGTATTTAGATGTTGAAGTATGCCTAAAATGTGTTGGATGTGTTGGGTAATGGCTGGGCTGAGGTTGGAGATCAATCGATTGAGTGTTCGATTGTTTCGGATGGGTGATTTGATGCTTTAGAGTAGGGCTGCTGGTTTTCTTTTGAGAGTTGGTGTTTTGGATGCATTATAATGCATTGAACCTCTGTTTTAATGTGTTGAAAGCATGGGATAGTATTCCAGAATCAAACGAATTGTTTTTGAAAGCTTCGGACGATCGATAGTTGCGTCGGCAAGTGTGGTTCGCAAGTCGGTGAGTGGAACTTGGTTTTCTAGCATGGAAACACTTTAGAAAAGGTTTTGGGAATGTAGTAAGAGCTTGAAACGCTTTACAAAGTTCAGAAGTAAGTAAAGTGAATTTCTCTCCCGGATTGTGCTAGTTGGAGCTTTTTGTTTCTCTTGATTTTAAATGCGTTTACCTACTGTTTTAAAGCATGTTTTTGAGTATATAAATGTGTTTGATGATGCCATGTGGTTTAAGGATGCACTGGGTAAGTGATCCTTGTATGCATGTGTTGATGCATGAGTTTTGAAGCATGATTTAATGCTTGAGTTTATGTCTATCATGAATGCTTTGTACAAAAAGTGAGGTATATATGAAATGTGGATTATATTGGCAAGTGTTGTTGAATAAAGTGTTTTGTAAATGAAATCGGATATAGTTAGCCAACTATAGGATTGAGTGCACTATAAACAAGTCGCCTTGGATGTTGAGGGGTTGTGATTGTACCGAAAACTCCATCCAAGTACCCTAACAATTGAGGATTGTTTAAGGTTGCAACGGTTGAGGGTAGCTCCCGGGTGCAAACCTTATGTGTGTCCCGTCTCTCGTTAGTGGGCTATACATCTACCGATGAATGGTGTTGAGGGGTTGTGATTGTACCAAATACTCCACCACTGGTGTCACAACGATGGAGGGTTGCTATCGTGTGTGAGCCTTGAGATGTCGGTAGAGTGTATGAAGGGTGTGGGACAACCCTTGGTAATCCGTGTAACCGATGTGTTTTGAGAATGTTGTTTGTCACTTGTGAGCCAATATAATGGAATGAAATGTTATGGATAATGATGTGATGTATATTATGAAAATGCATGATTTTACTTAAGCTTAGCATAATGGTGTTTATGCTCGGAAGGCTTGCTAATTGTGTAACAATGGGTTAATTGCTGGAAAAGTTCATGAATCATGTTGCATGATGTTTAGTATGAAGATTTTGATGATAATGTACATGGTTTGTCAAAGGAGGCATGATGATTTTGAAAAGAGTGAAAAATGGTTTTGTGCATTGATGATGTTTTTTGTTTTGAGCATTCCTCATTAAGCTTGTATGCTTATGCTCTCTTTGTTCATTAATGCAGACAACTAGGCGTTTGGAGGCAGCATCTACAAGGGATTATTCCAAGAAACCCTTTAAAAGTATGTTGAGTTTTTTAACTAGAGTAATAATGGCAATGAGGGTGTCCAATGCTAAGAATGTCGTTAGTGTGGTATTTTCTGCTTTGGTGCAAGTTTATTATGCATATTTGGTTGTGTAAATGGCCTATAAGTTTTGCATGGTTTTGGAATTTGACCTTTTGGTACCTATTTCTTCTAGGAAGCATTCCTTTAGTCTCATTGTTATTGTTAACAATGCTAGGATGATGCCTATGCCACGCACTCTTGGTTGTGGATGTATATTTGAGTTGCAAACAAGTTTGGGTAGTTTTCAAGATGGTTTCGGATGGCTTAAACCGAGTTAAATCAGCTTTTTAAAACATTACAGGCCCATGTGTTTCGAAACACCCTTGCATGTTTCAAAAATGTGGCTTGAAATGGCCTTGGGGTTTCGAAACGGTGAGGCCTATTTCGAATCAATTTGACTCTGTGAAACCCTGTTCCGAAACGAGTCTTAAATTGTTTCCAAACAAACTCGCGTTTCGAAACGGTCATCAATGTATGGAAACACCCATTCCGATATAGGGCTCATTGTTCTGAAATGTTTGGTAGTTAATTCAGTTTTTGGAATATTCTTTGTTTCTGTTTTCTTACATTTTGGTCCCTGTTGATCATGTATGCAATATGTGAGTTCTAGTGGTCATTTTGAGTTGAGATTTCACATAGAAGTTTGTAATGAATATTATTAAGGGTTGGTACCCGAATTTGGTAATAACCCTTACAATTTGGCCAAGTTTACAAAATGGTCCCTAAACCATACATTGGTTAAAATCAATGAGCGATTATGATGTTGTTTTATCCGCTGCTTGTGTACACACATAAGAACTTAAGTTTCATCTAGACAAGAAAAAAAGGGTTGTTTATTAAGATAAACCTTCCCGGTTTACTTCAATATTCCCCGTGTGGTCCGTTCAGTTCAGTCTATCGGCCATGCCGGGTCAAGAGGGTTACATTTGGTGGTATCAGAGCCAAGTTCCGAAAGTTTAGAATGATGGTAAGTTGTTGGTAAGTAAATGTGTTGTGAATATGTGTTTTGGTGATGTTTGTTTCGAGCGGTGAATGTTTAAAGTATGTTAATGTGGATTATGTGATGGTGATGCTATATATCATGGTTGAATATGAATTTGAGTTGTTATATGATGTTTGATTAAGCAAGTATTCAAGAAAGTATTCAAATGACATCGTACGAGGCTTTGTGTGGTAGGAAGTGTCGTACGCCTTTGTGTTGGGCTGAAGTTGGGGAAAAGCATGCTTCTTTCCCTGATGTGTTAAAAAGCACAAATATGAAGGTGAAGCTTATTTGTGATCATCTAAAAGCTACCTCATATCGTCATAAATCCTTCGCGGATTTGAGCATAGAGAGATTGAGTATGCGGTTGGTGATCATGTGTTTTTGAAAGTGTCGCCTTGGAAGAATGTGATAAGGTTTGGATGTAAGGGTAAGCTTAGTCTGAGGTTTATTGGACCATATGAGGTTATGGAGCGTGTTGGTCATGTTGCGTATCTTTTTAAGTTACCTCTCGAGTTGGAGAAAATTCATAATGTGTTTCATGTGTCAATGTTGTGGAGGTATAGGTCAGATCTGTCGTATGTTATGCCAGTAGAGGATATTGAGTTGGGACCAAATTTGTCTTATGATGAGGAACCAATTGAGATTCTTGATTCTAGTAGCAAAGTTCTTCGTGGTAAGTCGATTGAACTTGTAAAGGTGTTGTGGTGCCATCGAGGAGTTGAGGAAGCCACGTGGGAAAGCAAGGTGGACATGTTGAAACAGTTTCCGCACCTTTTTCCTCCATGTAAAATTTCGAGGGCGAAATTTCCTTAGTGGGGGAGTGTTGTGACGCCCTAGTTTTGGGCCTAGGAGTTTTTAGGTTGGGTTTAGGGTTCATTGGATCGAGACTAGAGATTCGGGTTAGTTCAGGATTGGTTCAGGGAAAACCTAGTTCAGGAAGTGATAAAAATATGAGAAAATTTTCTAAAATCCTTTTTAAATATATATAAGGGTGTGTGTAGAGCGTTTGGGTGTTCTCTATTTATGAGCGCAAGTGCACACTCCTGTCAAGTTATAGTATAAAATATATCGTCTCCCACAGGGATTGGACAACTTGATTTGAATTGTTGTTCCTACACAAGGAAAAGTAAATTCACAATTAATGTGATTGTTGAGAAGAAAAGTATAAAAACACAAGTAATTGAATAAGAAGAAATCAAGTTCAAAGAATGGGCAGGGTTATGCTGCTGCTTAGTGTGAAACTGTGTTGAATAGGACAAGTTGTCTTGCGCTGCCAGACTCTGCTGCCTCGGCGGGGGATGACAGGTAGACTGCAGAGACCCTTTCGCTGCCTCGGCAGGGGAATGGAATTGTGTCTTGGCGGAAAACTCGGCAGAACAACAAGGCTCGACAGAATGCTTCGAAAGTGACTCAACTTATGTCTAAGTTAGAGTGCTGTTGATGCCCACTCCAAAGTTCTTGATCCTTTATATGTGTTTTCTAATGCGGTTTTATGATTTAATTGGGTAATATGATTAAATCAAGGTTTCACTGATGGATTTATATGATTTTCGGATTGGATCTGTTTTGCTGGGTTTATGATTGATTTTAATCATGATTTTGAATTTTGATAATGTCAAGATAAAGGTTTTAACATTGTAACCTTGAAAATATGTGAATCTCTAATTGTTTAGGTTACTATTTTGAGTTTTTGTGCAGTTGTGGTGGTTTTATGAATGTTGGAGGTATAAGGATGATAATATGATAATTTTGGATTTTAATCAATGGTGATTAGTGGTTTGAAACATTAGTTTGTGGCTGGGTTAAGTTTAGAAGTGTTCTGGTGATGATTTCAGTTGTTCCGAGTAGGAGATTGATAGCTTTTGGCAAGGCAATGTTGTGGAATTGTTTGCTGGGATTTTGAATACATTGAGATGCATTAATCTTATATTATTATGTGGTTAAAACAAGGGAGAATGATCTACTAACAACCGGTGATGCTTTGGAGGCTTCGGACACTTAGTTTCGCGTCGGCGAATCGAGGTTTCACGTGTCGGTGAGTGAGAACGTGGATTTCAGCTTTGAAATGTTTTAAAGGTGGTTTAGGGAACTTATATTTAAGCTTGAAACGTTTTTCAAATTTTGAAAGTAAGTATAAGTGGTTTTCTCTCTCAGTCGTGCTTTTACGAAAAGGTTTATGCACTTGATTTTGATTACATGGATTTACCTACTATTTATGCATGTTTTAAGTATGTAATATATTGTTTTTAATCATGACATGATGATGGGTGTACGTGGTAAGTGATCTATGTAAGCAAGTGTTTTATACTTGTGTTTAAAGCATGGTTTGTTGCTTTGGAAAATGGTTTTATGTTGATGCATATGAAAACAGTGAGGCCTGTGGTTATAATGAATTATATTGGCAAGTGATGTGGTTTTAAAAGTGCTATAGGAAGTGTGGTGTCCCGTCTCTCGTTAGTGCGGTTATACATCTACCGATGAGTGGTGTCGAGGGGTTTGTACGGTGTACTGAATACTACACCACATGTGTCACAACAGTTGAGAGGTTTATATTGTGTACTGAATACTCTCATGTGTGAACCTTGAGGTGCCAGTGAGAATGTAAACACTTGTGAATCCGTGTATCCGATGATGTTGTGATTTGGAAATGGAACTTGGTTAGATCACATGTAAGTCAATATAATTGTTGATGTATCATGTGATCTATAATGGGATTTATACATGTTTACTCTTTAAGCTTTGCATATGGTATCTTATGCATGGGAAGGCTTAAATTGAGGTTAGCAATGTGAGTTGTTGTGATTTTATTATACATGTTGCATATGGTTTAATATGCTGATTTTGATTGGTTAAAGTGCATGGTGTTTGAAATGATGATTTAAAGTAATTGAACTGAGATTAGAATGTGGTTTTAGAAAATAGTTAAAAATGCAGTGATCGTGTTTTGTTTTTGACCACTCCTCACTAAGCCTTGTGTGCTTACGCTCTCTTTATCCATAAATGCGGAGAATTAGAGCTTGGAAGGCATCAAGAAGCAACGATTTTGCTTTCAATTGACAACATACATGTTCCGGAACCATATAGTAATTTTATTAAATTATAGGGACTTTAGCCAATTTATGGTTACCAATCTTTACTTAGACATATTCCATGCCACTGTGTCAAATCTCAGCTCAATTCGATCATCTAAACTTATTTGATTGTATCCACAACATTTAGGGACTGGTCAAACAGATCAATCTTAGAAAACACCGAAGCACCTAGAAATCGGTTAAACAAATCATCAATCCTTGACAAAGGATACTTGTTCTTAATCGTCAACTTGTTCAGTTCCCAATAATCAATGCACATCTGCATCGTGCTATCTTTCTTTTTCACAAACAACACTGGCACACCCCAAGGCGAAACACTAGGCCTAATAAACACTAGATCAAGCAACTCATGTAGTTTCGTCTTCATCTCCTTCAACTCTTTCGGAGCCATACGATATGGAGCAATAGACACTGGAGCTGTATTTTCATACAACTCAATGCCAAACTCAACCTCTCTATTCGACGGCAAACCAGGAAATTCTTTCAGAAATACACCCGGAAACTCACATATTGTACGTCTTGTACTCGCACTTCCTTTGATCCCGGATTCATAACATAAGCTAAGAAGGCCTCACAACTCGATTCCATCAAACGACTCGCTTCCAGAGCCGAAACAACATTGGACAAGAAATTAACATTCTCACCCACGATTACAATTCGTAATCATCAGCAAGTTTCAATGTAACTCGCTTGGTTTCAAAATCAATCACAACCTTATTCTCAAACAACCAATCCATACCCAAGATTACATCAAAACCGTGGAACAGAAACTCCATCAAACCAACCGGAAACACGTGACCTCCTGAACAACCTTCTTGTAACAATCGTTTCACCAAATGAACTAGTTACTTGCATTCCCACATCTAACACTTCTGAGATGATCGTTCAAACCACAAACCCCACAAGTGTTAGCAACAATAGGCGCAAAAGTCTATACCCCACAGATCAAACATAGGCAATCTCGCCTCATATGATCACACGATCAACATACCTAACAAGTATTAAATGCTACTCTAGCCTGGATACACTGACTCTACGGTCCTCGTCCAACACTACCACTACCTCGCACGAACTGAGGCGATACCTTTTATCATGATTCTTCTTTAACTGACTATTATCAAACCAGAGTCCGAAACTCTCTTGTTAGAGCCAAAACCTCCCATACGAGAAGATAAACTCAAGTTTCCCTCAATACCCTTCGCCCATGTAACCAATACATCAAAAACGGTGTAACCAAAAGCCAACATTTATATCCTAACATCATCAAACTTGACCACGAACATTTTGCCTTGAACCAAAGCCTTGAATTAATATTCCTTGTCATCCAAATATCTAACTCTTAGATACTTCTTCTTAAAGACAGTTCGAAAGAACTCTCAGGTTACAACACCAAGGTCCACACCCACAACCACATTTGTCCACCAACTGTACACATCATGTGCAACTAGAGAGACAATACATTTTCAACTTACGACCATCATTACGACCCATTTGTTTCATAATCTGGACAGTACATGCCATCCAATCTATAGATGCCTCGGGTGCCAACCCTCGAGCTCAACTACTCCCAAACTACGGAGGCGTTCTAACAACAACTCGCAGTTGTCCAACAGCTGGTGTAGTCTCATACATTCCAACAATGACAACTTCACAAGCTCCAGACATCGCCTATATCTGTGATGCTATGTCACCCAACACTGGCCCAACCGGCATAGCTGGTACTTACTTTGGGGTCGCAAACCCCCATGAGGTATAACATTCTCCTATACTCCTTGCCCAAAGGTAATAGAACCACACTAGTTCTCATTTCATCTTTCGGTCGTGACATAAAACATTTATAAGGCATGATAATTTTACCAAAACAAAAACAATCAGGACAACTTCAGGCAAGGATCCAAGACATCCTTTTTAAATCAAAACATTTCAAGATACTTTTCAAACTATAGTACTAAGGCAATGAGTATCCCAACTATCCTCCCCCAACACAGCATAACGCAACAAACGTACATTTTGCAAATACTATGCATAGAAAATAGCACAATATAATTGACAACAACCTACCAACATCCAACCTTTAGAAAGCTTACCCTACAAAGCATATCACGATCAACATATATATAACAATCATCGTGCATAACAATAATCAACACTCAACCAATATCAACATTCTAAATTATTACAAACTTGGTTTAAGCAATCAACAACAACACTAATCAATCAAAACATACCTCCCAATTATCACAAACCTAGCTCTAATACCAGCAAATGTAATCCCCTCGACCCAGCCTAGATGCGAGACCAAACCGAACGAGTCACACGGGAAATATTGGAGTAAACCGGGAAGGTTACTTCAATAAACGACACTATTTTTTCTTTTATCTTGTCTCTAGGAACATTATCATCCTATGTTATTTAGAATTGTAGCGAAAAAAAAACTTGAATTCAAACAAACAACGATTTGGGATTCAATTGACAACATACATGTTCTGAAGATCAAATAGTAATTTTAATAAATTACAAGGACTTCAGCCAATTTACGGTTACCAACCTTTAATTAGTCATATTCCATGTCACTGTGTCAAATCTCAGCTCAATTCCATCATCTAAACTCTTTTAATTGCATCCAAAATATTCAGGGACTAAAACGTAAGAAATCGGAACTATGAAAGATTCCAAATCAACTACTTTACCCGTTACCGTATCGATACACAAAGCATCGTATCGGTGCGGTTTTAAGGTAATTTAAATCCCAAATTCCAGTAGCTTTAAACTGTATTGATACGGTTTCGCGTACTGATTCACCCAGTGTACTGATATGCATGGGCCTAAAATGCTCGTATTGATACGGTACCCCACGTACCGATATGCTAAGCCAAATTTGGCCTACCCGTACTGATACGGTACCCCGCGTACCGATATGCATGGGCCTAAAATTCCCATTTTTTGTTGGTTTAACATACAATTAAGCTAAGCAATCCACTTAATCATGCTTCTAAGACATATACAACATATCTAAGGATCGATCCTCAACCAAACATAGCATATTCAACATCAATTCATTGCATCATGCTTCAAAAAGGAATCTATAGGCATGCTTCATAAAACCACATCAAGTAAGATATCAAAAACCATAGCAAAGCATAATCCAAACATCAAAGGCCATTTACAAGTCCAAAAAAACAATATAAACTTGCTCAAACAAGGGAGTTTACACATATCTCCCAAAAACATAACGTATTCCCCATTGCCCTTATTACTTATAGTCTAAATCGAAAACATACTTTCAAGTAACGAAGTCTCTTTTGATCCCTTGCTTCTCACTTCCTTCCAAGCTCTGAATCTCTACATTGATGGATAAAGAGAGAGTAAGCTTACAAGGCTTATTGAGGAGTGCTAAAAAACAAAACACTATCCATGCATTTTTAACCGTTTTCTAAAACCACATTGAAATCTCATTTCAATTACTTCAAATCATCATTTGAAACACCATGCACTTTAACCAATCAAAATCATCATATTAAACCATATGCAACACATGATACATCAACAATTATATTGACATACAAGTGATCAATAACCAAGTTCCATTTCCAATTCATAACATCATCAGATACACGGATTCACAAGTGTTGTCCCCACACTTCATACATTCTCACCGGCACCTCAAGCTTCACACACGAGATTATTTGGTACACAATATAAACCCATCAACCATTGTGACACCCGTGGTGGAGTATTCGGTACACCGTATAAACCCCTCGACACCACTCATTGGTAGATGTATAACCCCACTAACGAGAGATGGGACAACACACTTCCTCGATCGTTAGGGTACTTCAATGGAGTATTAAGTACACCGTATAAACCACTCAACATCCAAGGTGACTTGTTTATAGTGCTCTCAATCCTATAATCGGATAAATATTTCCGATAGTATTTTCAAAACCATTTCCATACCATTACTTGCCAATATAATTCACATTTAATCACATACCTCACTGTTTTCAAAGCATCAACAATAAACCATTTTTTCTAAGCAATAAACCATGCTTTAAATACAAGTATAAACATATACATACAATGATCACTTAACAATTTGCATCCTTCATCATCTCATGATTAAAAACAGTATATAACATGCTTTAACAGTAGGTAACATTAAACCAAAACCAAGTGCATAAAACCATTTCATAATAGCACAACTGAGAGAGAAAACAACTTTATACTTAATTCCGAACTTAATAAAGCGTTTCAAGTTTAAATCTAAGTTCCCAAACCACCTTTAAAATATTTCAAAGCTAAAATCCACATTCTCACTCACTGGCACGCAAAACCTTGATTCGTCAATGCGAAACTTGGCGTCTGAAGCCTCCAAAGCTTCATCGAGTGTTATTGGATCGTTCTCCCCTGTTTTAACCATATAATAACAGAGGATTAATGCACCTCAATGCATTCAAAATCTCAGCAAGAAATTCCGCAACATTGGCTTGCCAAAAGCTACCAATCGCCTATCCGAAACAACCGATAACAACATTGATTAACCTTCAAACTTAACCCAACCAAAACCTAACACTTACAACCATCAATTATCATTGATTAACATCCAAAATCATCATATTATCAACCTTATACCTCCATGTAGAGTGTCCAAAAGTTCTATATTTTGTCCACATTCGTTCCCTTATTATTGTTGTTCTTAAGTACATTTAGGCATATTTAGGTGCATTGCATGCATTATAACAATATCTTCTCTTTTACCATGTTTTTATTGAATATTTTACGTTTGGTGGAGAAAGGTTACTGTTTTAGTTTAGTTTTTATTTTCAGGTGATATAGCAAGGAGAGCAGAAGAGAGGACAGGAAAGCTGGAACAAAAGGAGCTGTATTGAAGTAGTTCCAGATGTCGCCAAGGACACTACCAAAGCAGCAGTGCCGCCCGGGCAGGAGTTACACCGACTTAGCCAAGATGGGTCGCGATTAAAAGAGGGCAATTTCCTAAGCCCAATAAGCCCAATCTTGCAATTTTTTGAAGCCTGTAGCGGCCAATAGAGTTGATCCAAGATCAATAAGTAGGAGCACTTATCCTTACTTGCGAAAGAAGGCAACGTCCAAAGAGTCCATATTTACGAAATAAAGGAGTTTGTATTTAATGTAATTTACTTTTAGAACTCCTACTTCAAGGAGGACTCGAATTTAGGCCATGAGCCCTATATATACCCAGTGTATGTAAGGGTATAGGGGCATGACGAGGTTGAGGGGATGCGAGCCTGAGCAGCCGCACAATGGAGCTGTAGCTAGATAGGTTGGAGTTGTTGGGGGTCACAACCCAACTCTCCTAGGGTTTAGGCGCGTGTATGTAAAGTAGTTTGAGGGAAACGGTTGTATAGTTTTGAGCTGTTTTCAATAAAATTCTGAGTTTGCTTAATCTATGTTCTTTGTTCGTTCAATTAGTCTACACCAGTTAGTTGAAGAGAAAATCCATTTGTCGGGCACGAAAGTGCAAGGCTCACGAAAGGGTTAAGCACGGTCACAACTTACAAGGGTGTGACTAACTTGGTTCCACACTAGTCCACAAGTTTCAGCGGCTAAAAGGGAGTACCAATCGGGTTGACTAATTTGGTTCCACACTAGTCCTCAAGTTAGCATATCGAGCATCCTAACCTAAAAATAGGAGGGATCAATGTTGACTATCTTTCCTGATACGTATCCGGTTGTGTGATGACCGAATTCGTATGTTATGTTGCCCGATCTTGATTCTAGTATGAAGTTGCAAACTTGAAACTTGAGTGTAGAAGTGATGTATTTGGAATGAAGATGGTGAAACTTGTTGTTTTAATAGGTGCTGGAATGGTTGGTGATTACGGTTTGAAAGATAGATGTAAGGGAAAAAGGAAATGGATAGAAGTTGATATGGATGGAATAGAATCAGTGTGGAACAAGGAAGAACCAACAAAATAGTGAATGTTGACCCAAACCTTACACGTTCTTACCCTTTGTGAAATGATGGAAGAAGGTTGAATGGTGACCCTTTAACTATAATTGAGCTAAGAACCAACAATACAATCAAATGGAAGTGATGGTGGAAGGGTGGAACGTGACCCACTAGCTAGAAAGCTAGGAACCAACGCTATAAACAGAATGGAACGAAAATGGGAAATTTGCCACAAGACTAGCTTGAAAGTTGATAAAGTTCTTAAAGAACAATGAAGAGAACACTATCATATATTTTTATGCCAAAAAAGGTGCTTACAAAGGCAAATGAGCATCTTATTTATAGTACATGGCAGCCTAGAATTTGAATGGACAAAACATGCATTAAGGCTCCAATTTATGAAATTCAATGGTTTGTCTTCAATCCTATCAAGTGTGGCCGACCATTTGTGTATTTTAGAATGAATTTGGACATAATAAGGCTTGAATGAAGACTTATACACGTCCAAGTGATGCATCCTTTGATATTCCACTTGCTTGGCTTTTAAAAGTGCATGTAGATGACTTGGAATGAATCTGCCCATGTTTGCATCTAAGTGTAGGTGTCTCTTCCACTTTTTTTCTTTATTTCTCAACTTTAATGGCTGAATAAAAGCATAATAAAGTCTTCCAAATGCTTCATCGTCCATGGAATTCAAAAAGACTCTCTCTTTGAATGGTGATAAAGATGACATGTCTCCTTGAAGAAGATGAAAAGTCTTCAATCGTTTCCATCTTAATCACAATGTGTAATGACACTAAGAACACATAAAATATTAATAAAAATATGATAAAAATGTTATGCAAACTTAAAGAATTAATTGAACAAGTTCATTGAATGAACTAGTTTAATTAATGAACCTACATGCTTAAATGAAACACATACATAAGTGAAGTATTTTCATAAATGAAGTGCTTGCATAAATGCAACAACAAGCATATTTATTCTCATGGAATGAATGAACTATTATACAACTACTCATGCAAATTCTTATGCAACTTATTTCAACTTTCCATCAAACTTAAAACGTTGCAAGATCTAATTGTTGTTGTCATTTCTTCATTCATTTTCCAGCATTGGCAAAGCAAACTTTCCACAACATCTTGAATCATTTTAGCTCTTGCACGAGTCATAGGATCTCTAGGAAATTCATTGGAATTCTTGTTGGTTGCAGTCACATCAGTCCCTCCCTCTTGAAAGCGATTTGCCCCTAAATTGTCATCTGCATCATAAGGAGATAGATCAGCAACATTGAAAGTAGCACTCACATTATACTCACCGGGAAGGTCTATTTGATAAGAATTATCATTAATCCTCTTGACCACTTGGAAAGGACCATCTCCTCGAGGCATAAATTTCGATTTGTGTTGGGCTGGAAACCTCTCTTTCCTCAAGTGCAACCAAACCCAATCTCTGGGTTCAAAAGTTATTCGTTTCCTCTCTTTGTTAACTTGCTGCTCATTTTGCTTTGTTCTCCTCTCAATGTTCTCCTGCACTTGTTGGTTAAGCTGCTTCACAAATTCAGCTATATTTTGCCCATCCTTATTTTTGAATTAATCAATAAGATAAGGAAGGAAATCAATTGGGGTCAAATGATTGAAACCATATACCACTTCAAATGGAGAACATTTAGTGGCGGTATGCATGGAGAAATTGTATGCAAACTCAACATGTGGCAAGTCCTCTTCCCAAGTCCTTAGATTCTTGTGTATAATTGTCCTAAGAAGCATGGACAATACACGATTGACAACTTTAGTTTGGCCATCCGTTTGTGGATGACAAGTTGTAGAAAACAACAGCTTCTTTCCAATCTTACTCCATAGTGTCCTCCAAAAGTGACTCAAGAACTTCACATCTCGATCAGACACAATAGTTCTTGGAACTCCATGTAATCTCACAACTTCCCTAAAAACAGATTAGCAATATGGGAAGCATCATTAGTCTTGTTGCATTGAATGAAATTAGCCATTTTTGAGAATCTATCTACTACAACAAAAATGAAACCTTTGTTATTCCTTGTGCGTGGAAGTCCTAGCACAAAATCTATGGAAATATCCTCCCATGGTGAATTTGGAATTGGTAATGGTGTGTAAAGTCCATGGGGCATGACTTTCGACTTTGCCTTTGCAATGCTCACACCACTTCTCCATGTCTCGTTTCATCTTTGGCCAATGCAAATGTTCTTGCAATATAGAGTGCGTTTTGGCCACTCCAAAGTGTCCCATTAGTCCTCCACAATGGGCCGCTTTGGTAAGTGATTCTCTAATGGATCCTTGAGGGATACAAAGCTTTCCTTCCTTGAAAAGATACCCATAAACCCTACAAAACTTCGCATATGTTCCTCTTTCACATGCTTTGTAAATTTCACCAAAATCATAATCAGATTCATAAAGCACTTTGATTAAGGCAAAACCTACCAATCTAGAATCCAAAAGGTTAAGAAGAGTATACCTTCTTGATAAGGCATCAACAACAACATTTTCCTTACCCTTCTTATATTTGATAACATATGTGAATGTTTCTAGGAATTCAACCCATTTGGCATGCCTCTTATTAAGCTTGTGTTGTCCCTTCAAGTGTTTCAGCGCCTCATGATCCGAGTGGATGATAAACTTCTTAGGCCATAGATAGTGTTTCCACGTTTCTAATTCCCTAGTGAGAGCATACATCTCCTTGTCATAAGTTGAATAATTTAGAGTTGCTCCACTCAATTTCTCGCTGAAATATGCAATAGGACGTCCTTCTTGAGATAATACAGCTCCAACTCCTAAACCTGATGCATCACATTCAATTTCAAATACTTTATCAAAATCAGATAAAGATAATAAGGGTGCATTGATTAAAAGTTGTTTAATCAAACAAAAAGACTTCTCTTGTTCGTCTTCCCAAAAGAAGCTAGAGTTCTTTTTGATAACTCCGGTCAAAGGTGCGTCTATGGTGCTGAAATTGGGAACAAACCGGCGATAGAAACTAGCAAGTCCATGAAAACTCCTCACTTGACTAATGTTAGTAGGTCTCGGCCATTCCTTAATTGCTTTAATCTTCTCTTGATCAACCTCCAAACCCTTTGAACTAACAACAAAACCTAAGAACACAACTTTTTTAGTGCAGAATGTACATTTTTGTAGGTTAGCATACAACTTTTCTTTTCGCAAAACATCCAATACTAACCTCAAATGTTGAGCATGATCATTCAAAGTTTGGCTACACACAAGTATGTCATCAAAATACACCACACAAAACTTACCCAAGAATGGTCAAAGTATATGATTCATTAACCTCATGAATGTACTTGGTGCATTAGTTAAGCCAAATGGCATAACCATCCACTCATACAAACCTTGCTTGGTTTTGAATGATGTCTTCCACTTATCTCCTTCTCGCATTCTTATTTAGTGGTACCCACTCTTAAGATCAATCTTAGAAAAGATGTTAGAACCACTTAATTCATCAAGCATATCATCTAATCGAGGAATAGGATGATGATACTTTACCGTTATCTTGTTCACTGCTCGACAGTCCACACACATACGCCAAGTTCCATCCTTCTTAGGTACAAGTAAAACCAACATGGCACATGGACTAAGGCTCTCTCTCACATAGCCTTTTTCCATTAACTCGGATACTTGTCTTTGCAACTCCTTAGTTTCTTCCGAATTACTTCTATATGCTGGTCGATTTGGAATGATGGCTCCGGGAATGAAATCAATTTGGTGCTCTATTCCTCGAATAAGTGGAAACCCATTCGGAATCTCCTCAGAAACAAGTCTTCAAATTCATGCAATAAAGAGACAATAAAAGATGGCAAACCAGGATCAAGATCATTAATGTTCAAAATATTTTCCTTGTACATGAGTACAAGTGTCCATTTCTCTGAAAGCAAACACCTTTTGATCTCCTTCTCTCTTGCAAAAGGAATGGTTTGTTTTCCCTCATTTTGTCACTCTCTTTGGATTTAAACTCTATTTCTTTCTCTTTGGATGTTTTGAAACTCTCTCTCAAGTGGATTTGGTCTTTATGGACTTGTTTTGGTGAAAGAAGGGCTAAAGTGATCTTTTTGGTTTGATGGGTGAAAGTGTAACGGTTGGTATAACCATCATGGATAGCCCTTTTGTCGAATTGCCACGGTCTCCCCAACAAGATATGGTTAGCCTACATTGGTACAACATCACACAACACCTCGTCTTTGTATTTTCCAATGGAAAATTGCACAAAAACTTGCTTGGTGACTTTGAGTTCTCCTCCATCATTGAGCCATTGTAGCTTGTAAGGATGAGGATGCTTTGTTGTTGTCAATCTAAGCTTCTCTACCATCAAAGTACTAGAAACATTAGTACAACTTCCTCCATCAATAATGACAAAGCATACCTTTTCGTTTACATGGCAGCGAGTATGGAAGATGTTCTCGCGTTGATCTTCTCCTTCTATGGCTTGCATGCTTAGGCTTCTTTTCACAACAAGAACCTCACCATCTACAGCATGTTCCATCTCTTCTTATTCTTGGATAGGAACATCATCTTCTTCCTCCTCTTGGCCAGTTTCGATCTCTCCATCTTCACGAATGAGCATTGTGTTGCGATTTGGACATTGGCTAGCAATGTGACCTCACCCCAAGCATTTGAAGCATTGCACATCACGAGGTCGAACTGGCATAGCGATGCTCTTTCCCTTACTAGTTTCAGCAATGGGTTTGGCACTCTTTGTTGGAACGCTTCGTTCATTAGTCGTAAAGGATGCCTTCTGTTTGTAGGTACCCTGCCCCCATTTAGAAGAAGAGCCTCCATAGGCACGGGTTGTGCCCTTCCTTTTGAGTTGCCTCTCGACCTTCATGGCCATATGAACCATATCTTCGATCTTCACATAATGTTGCAACTCAACAGTGGCCGTAATATTAGGATCAAGGTCGGATAGAAATCTGGCCATGGTGGCTTCTCGATCCTCATCAATGTTGTCTTGGATCATGGCTACTTCCATCTCTTTAAAGTAATCCTCAACACTACGGTTTCCTTGGGTGAGATTTTGAAGCTTGTCGAACAACTCCCTATGATAGTGAGTTGGAACGAACCTCCTACGCATAATGGCCTTCATCTCATTCCAAGTAGAAATTGGATTTTTGCCATTGCGTCTCCTACTAGATGTCAACTGATCCCACCATATTAGTGCATAATCTGTAAATTCAATGGCTGCAAGTTTTACCTTCTTAAGCTCGGAGTAGTTGTGGCACTCAAAGATGTGCTCAACTTTTTTTCACATGCAAGATAAGCTTCAGGATCCGTTCTTCTTTGGAAAGAATGAATGGTTATTTTGATGTTGCTAAGATTATCATCAACTCTTGGTCGAGCTCTTTGGTACCTAGGTTCTCGACGCCTCAAACTTTGCTGGGAGGCTCGCTTGTCTATGAGTTCTTCATCCACCTCTCCCTCATACTCTTCCTCGTGATCTGAATTATACCTTCCTTGAGATCTTTCCTCCAAATGATCTAATCGTTCTTGAATCGGCCCCAACCTTTGTTGTAACAACCTATCCATCTCTCGGATAACATCTTGAAGATTGGAGTTAGTTGCATCTACGTTAACATTATTACTAGCACCAATAGTGTTTCTCACGGAATCTTGAGACATAATTAACTAATAAACCTCACTAGCACAAATTCTCACTCTTACACTCCAAGAAAAACACTCACACTCGGGTTTCACTCGGGATGGCTTTTACCCTTGATGTGCATTCTTGCCTTTTAGCGCTCTTGTTCTCCTATCAAAGTCCTTAGAGAACTTACTCAAGGCTTAACAAGTTCGCTTGTGGATGTTGGCTGAAAAAAAGGCTATATGTAGAAAAGTAGAATGATTAGAAAATAACAAGGCAATAGGAAATAATAATTTGTTGAATTGAGTAATATCAACAACACCCAAACTTCCCTTTTATCTTTTTTTATACAAACCGAGAGAGAGAAACATTGAACTTACTGAATCAAAACACCTCTAATACCAAATGATATGTATCTGGTTTTGTGATGACCGGATTCGTATGTGATGTTGCCCGGTCGTAATTCTAGTATGAAGTTGCAAACTTGAAACTTGAGTGTCCAAGTGATGTATTTGGAATGAAGATGGTGAAAGTTGTTGTTTTAATAGGTACTGGAATGGTTGGTGATTATGGTTTGAAAGATAGATGTAAGGGAAAAAGAAAATGGATAGAAGTTGATATGGAGAGAATAGAATCGGTGTGGAACAAGGAAGAACCAACAAAATAATGAATGTTGACCCAAACCTTACACGTTCTTACCCTTTGTGAAATGATGGAAGAAGGTTGAATGGTGACCCTTTAGCTATAATTGAGCTAAGAACCAACAATACAATCAAATGGAAGTGATGGTGGAAGGATGGAACGTGACCCGCTAAGTAGAAAGTTAGGAACCAACGCTATAAAACAGAATGCAACACAAATGGGAAATTTGCCACAAGACTAGCTTGAAAGCTGATAAAGTTATTAAAGAACAATGAAGAGAACACTCTCATATATTTTCATGCAAAAAAGGTGCTTACAAAGGCAAATGAGCATCTTATTTATAGTACATGGCAGCCTAGAATTTGAATGGACAAAACAATGCATTAAGGCTCCAATTTATGACATTCAATGGTTTGTCTACAATTCTATCAAGTGTGGTCGGCCATTTGTGTATTTTAGAATGAATTTGGACATAATAAGGCTTGAATGAAAACTTATACACATCCAAGTGATGGATCCTTTGATATTCCACTTGCTTGGCTCTTAAAAGTGCATGTAGATGACTTGGAATGAATCTGCCCATGTTTGCATCTAAGTGTAGGTGTCTCTTCCATTTTATTTCTTTATTTCTCAACTTTATTGGCTGAATAAAAGCATAATAAAGTCTTCTAAATGCTTCATCCTCCATAGAATTAAAAAAGACTCTCTCTTTGAGTGGTGATAAAGATGACATGTCTCCTTGAAGAAGATGAAAAGTATTCAATTGTTTCCATCTTAATCCCAACGTGTAATGACACTAAAAACACATAAAATATTAATCAAAATATGATAAAATTGTTATGCAAACTTAAAGAATTAATTGAACAAGTTCAATGAATGAACTAGTTTAATTAATGAACCTACATGCTTAAATGAAACACATACATAAGTGAAGTATTTTCATAAATGAAGTGCTTGCATAAATGCAACAACAAGCATATTTATTCACATGGGATGAGTGAACTATTATGCAACTACTCAGGAAAATTCTTATGCAACATATTTCAACTTTCCAACAAACTCAAAACGTTGCAAGATCTAATTGTTGTTGTCATTTCTTCATTCATTTTCCAACATTGGAAAAGAAAACTTTCCATAGCATCTTGAATCATTTTAGCTCTTGCACGATTCATAAGAACTCTAGGAAATTCATTGGGATTCTTGATGGTTGTGATCACATCACTACCGAACTTGGAATGCTTGCTAGACTTGCCGCCAGGACTTCTTTCCGCTCCATCTGCCGAGACAGTACACTCCTGCAGTGGCAGTGACCTGTTGTGGTCACGTGACAGGGTCGTAGTTTGCCTCTTGCCATCCCGCCGAGATAGCAATTCATGGAAGCACAAAACATGCTCAACCTATACAATGCAGTCCACAGGCTACACAGCTACACTTGCCTTACCCAGCCTATCGCCCAAATCTCTCCCTATCATCTCTCTCATCACTATCTTTATCTTTACTTGTGTTTTTATATTTCCACATCATGAGATTTAATTGTGCATTTACTAAATCTTTGTGCAGGAAACCATTCATAGGAGCTGTTCCAATCTCTGTGGGAGACGATATCTTTTATACTATAACTTTACAAGAGTGTGCACTTGCGCTCATAAATGGAGAACACCTAGTCGCTCTACATGTTTTTGGAGCCATTGCTGGGGATTGGCAACAACATCTACGTTTGAATTTCTGCACTTCTATTTAGTTTTTGCACATTAAATCTCTTTTCATTATTTGCTTAAAAAGGCCTCTTTGTTTTCTTGGTGAATGTCCCGCAAGGGCAGCAAGGTTGGCAACAACATCCACCTGAGGAGGGGAATGACATGCCCTGATGAATAGCCAAACACAAAGACCCTCAGGAAGTGGTTATGTTTGGGAAAAGCGCAGCCCGACATAACCCCATTTTTATTTTTATCTTTAATTTATTTTTATGCATTAGGATTAGATTTATTTTTTATTTAATTCATGTATTTAATTTATTTTAGGATTAGGAATGAAGGAAAGATCAAGAAACATGAAAGAATAAAGGAGAGGCCCATCTAGCGGCTAAGGCAGCCCAAGGCATATAAGCATAAAGGCTAGCCGCAACGGCTATATTTTGCCCCAACGAGCGGAACAAATATCTTCGTAACGACTAGAATCTCGTTATTTGCGCTGCAATAATTGTCGCCCGTTGACAGTGTGCCCGCCAAGGCAGTGGAGAGAAACGGCTATATAAAGCCAACTATCCCCCCCTCATTCTTCACTTTTCTTTCTCCTCTACTCTGAATTCTTTCTGCAATCTTTGCTTCCAAGATTTTCTTTGCTTAATTTTCTTTCACGCTCTTTCTTTTCTTTCTTTAGGAAAAACAACCATCCCACAAACTATGGCCTCATCATAGCAACCCGCCGCCACCTCTAAAACTTCAAACAAAAGGTTCTTGAAACCTGCTGTCGAGGAGACCTACAACAAGTTTTACAGACAAAGGCAACTATGGGAGGAGACGGGCTTCCAATACACCCAATCTGATGGTGATTTTGGGTTGGAACCCTTCCTATTCGAAAGGATCCACAATATGGGTTGGGACCAATTCGCACGGCAGCCAAAAGGAATCAACAACAACCATGTGCGAGAGTTTTACACCCACCGGCCAAACCCATATAGCCCTTTCTTCTACGTCCGGGGAGAAGGTGTCAAGTTCACTACTGACATGATCAACAGCTTTTACAGCATAGAGATCAGCGGCGACCCACACAGTTAGTGGGAATCATATCTAATAGGGGCTGACTACAACAAGATAAAAAAGGAGCTCCGTAAGCAAAACACCAAATGGCTGACAGGCAAAAACAATGGATCAGTCAATCATCGAGACTTGCTTCCAGAGGCAACCCTTTGGAGTTACTTTATCCATCGTCGTCTGATGCCCACCTCGCATGGATCAACAATAAACAGGTCGTGGCTCACCCTTATCTGCAGTATCATGAAGGGGCGGCAGATCAACGTTGGCGAAGTAATAATAAAGGAGATCTACGCCCACGCAGAGAAGCCAAACGTCAAAGGTCCACCCTTCTTCCTTGAACTCATCACTGGCATGTGTGCCAATTTTAGCGTGTCGCTGCACCCAAAAGACAAAATTCTTCCTGCCAAGAAAGGATGGACAAGAAGGGTACGCCAACAAATGATGCATAGCGCGAAGCCAGACACACCTTCCACCACCCAGCCGTCGTCCCAAGCTGCCACCACCCCAGCCGCAGCAGGCAGTGCTGAAGCTGCCCTCCCGTCTGTGGTAATCCCTTTACTGCGCAGCCTAGTGGAAAGCTGCCAGAGGATTTAGCACAAACAGGTGATATTCACCAAATATGTAGCGGACGTGAAGGAGGCCTTTGTGGCCTACCAGCTGGATAAGTATAAGCACGGCCACCCACAATTGTCTACCTTTCCCACGGAGTTAAACTTTTGCAAAAAAATCAATTAAGACCTTAAAGTTTTTTCGCACTCAATGTCACCCTCAAATCCCAAAAATTAACCAATCCGACCCTTTGACTGACAGAATCTGTCGTTGATCGTGATAGTGCTGACGTGGCGGTCCACAATAAAAAAAGTGATGACGTGGAATAGGAGCTTAATTGATTTTCTTTAAAGTTGGAGGGTTTAATTGTTTATTTTATAAAGTTTAAGGGCTTATTTAATCTTTAAGCAAAAATAAAAAATTGTTAAAATATTATAAAAATAAATATTAAATTACTAAAAATAAAAAATATATGACCATTGTAATAACAAAATAATATTAAAATTATGATATATCATATTAAGTTGTGTAAAATCTAAAGTATATTCTAATACATTTAATGCAAACTCATGTCACAACATAGTTACATACCTTTTATTTGGTTGAACCAGCAGCTTTCATGGAATTTAAGTTAGAAAATAAGAAAATTTAAGAAACACTCTTGCGGCATACACATACTCTATGGTGCTTGACTTTATTAAATATTTTTTCATCCGGTCAAACAATGATCTTCATCTTGCTCGATGCATCCAAGTAGTAGTATCATAGGAAAATCCAAGCATTTTTTTATAGTGAGATCACTTCCTTGGTCAAATAAGATTTTTTTATATTAGAAAATGTAACTTTATATTTCTAAAAATTCATTGATAGTATTTTTTATTTTAGTATTTTTTTATTTTTTAGTATTATAATATTTCTTTATATTTTTAATATTTCAAGTTAATTCAATTAATTTCTTAATTTTACTTTTTTTCTTTAAGATTAAATAAGCCCTCAAACTTTCTAACAAAACCAATTAAGCCTCTTTAGACATGTCACAATTCACACGTGGACTACCACGTCAGCATTGTGAACTGCCATGTCAGCACTGTCACGGTCAACGATGAATTCTGTCAGTCAAAGGGTCTGATTGGTTAATTTTTAGGGTTTGAGGGTGACATTGAGTGCGAAAAAACTTTAAAGGCTTAATTGATTTTTTTTCAAAAGTTCAGGGGCTTCTCGAGCCCTTAAGCCTTTAAAATAAGCCAATTAAGGGATAAAAGTTTGATATTAGACTTTGGGAAACTAGCTCCTTAAAGATTCAAAGTTCTGATCCTTTTACAAAATAGTTTTCTAAGTTTACATTTTGGTCACTAAATCCAAAATGCCATATTTCCAAAACTCATTTTCCGAAATTGATTTCGTCAAAGCCTTCTATATAGTTAAAAGGATTTTAGATAATTTTTCGATATTTTTATCACATTCCAAAATAGGTTTTCCCTGAACTCATCCAAAACTCACTCGAATCTCTAATATCAGTCCAACGGACCCTAAAACCTCCCAAAAACCCAAAGGCGCAAAAATGGGGCGTTACAATTTCCCCCCACTTAGGAAATTTCATCCATAAAGCTTTACCCAAAGGAAAAAAGTGCAAAAACCACTCCATCCAATCCGCCTTACACTCCCACATGGACTCCTTAACACCATAGTGTTGCCACAAGACTTTCACAAGCACCATTATTACCATGGTGAACTTTGTTATACGAATAAAAGATCTCCATAGGTTCCTTATCAAAGGACAACCTCGGTCACAACTCCATATCCTCTACCAACATAACATATGATGGATCCGACCTAAACCTCCGCAACATCGACACATGAAACACATCATGAACTTTTTCCAACTCAGGAGGTAAATTCAAACGATACGCAACAGGACCAACACGCTCCACAACATCATGTGGCCCAATAAACCTTGGACTAAGCTTACCCTTACATCCAAACATCATCACCTTCTTCCAAGGCGACACTTTCAAAAACACACGGTCACCAACCGCGTACTCAATCTCCCATACATTTCAAATCCACATAGAATTTCTGACGATCTGATGAAGCTTTTAGACGATCAAAAATAAGCTTCGCTTTCTCATTTGTGGTTTTCAACACATCAGGCAAAGAAACGTGCTTTTCCCCCGCCTCAACCCAACACAAAGGCATATGACACTTCCTAGCATACAAAGCCTCGTACGGTGCCATTTGAATACATGCCTGATAACTGTTATTATACGCAAACTCCACCAAAGGAAATTGTTTCTCCCAGGTTCCTTAGAACTAAACTCCACAACATCTCAACATATCTTCGAAAACCTGAATAACACGTTCAGACTGGCCATCCGTCTAAGGATGATAAGAAGTACTAAAATTCAATTGTGTACCCAAAGCTTGACGTAGGCACTTCCAAAACCTCGTTGTAAACTGCACTCTCTATCCGAAACTATAAACTTGGGTACTCAATGAAAACGCACAATCTTAGTGATGTATAAATCTGTCAATTTATCCAAAGTATAAGTTGTATGCATAGGCACAAAATGTGCACACTTCGTAAACCGATTAACAATCAACTAAATAGAATCCTTCTTAATTGGCGTTAACGTCACCCCAGACACAAAATCCATGGTGATTCTCTCCCATTTCCATTTTGGTATCCTCAATGGTTGTAACAGCCCAGAAGGAAACTGATGCTCAGCCTTAACTCATTGACAGACCATACACTTAGCAACAAATTCAGCCACATCTTTCTTTAGAACAACCCAATAGTACTCTTCTTTCAAACCTTGAAACGTCTTAGTACTAGCGGGATGCATAGAAAAAGGACTACTATGTGCTTCTCTCAAAATAGTTCTCCTCAACTCATCATCATTGGGCACCACTATCCGATCTTTGAATCACAACACTCCATCATCATGAAAATCTGTCGAATTTCCATCCATTATATCCTTAACAGGCGGTACCAATTCTTCATCATAAGGTTGCTTCTCTTTAATAAACTATGACAAAGACTGCTTAACTTACAACCCAGCGAACAAACCTCCATCTTGCGTCACACTTAACTGCACAAACACCACTCGCAACTCCACCACAACCTTTCTACCCAAAGCATCAACGACATCATTAGCCTTAATCGGGTAATTCTCAAATCGTCAAATCAAAATCCTTAAGAAACTCCAACCATCTATGTTGCCTAAGATTCAATTCCTTTTGAGTCATCAAATATTTCAAACTCTTGTGATCTGTGTACACAATACACTTCTCACCATAAAGATGATGGCTCCGAAATCTTTACGCAAACCCAATCGCGACAAGCTCCACACCATACATGAAACGAGAGCGATTAAGCACCCTCAACCATCTAGATTCATAAGCCACAATCTTCGTTTGCGATGCCACAATCTTAGAAAATTTCCTTAACAAAACTCGATGTTAATTAACTAGATCTAGCAAACCCATAAACTTCTAACACTAACCTTGGTTGCTCCAAAACTAAGACAAGCCAAACTCCCAAGAACCAAGTTTAACATCCTATTCATACCTTAAGAACTCCAAAAACCATATTACCAAAGCTACTTACATAAGCTACCTAGCTTACACCATCACCCCATCGGCCTCCGAACAGTCATTCGTTAGTGTGAATACATGTATGCATGATTACTTATATGCCCTCGTAGATGTCTTTGAGTATGTATGCAAAACCTCTAATGTCATGCCCAAATGTATGCATGCAATGGCATAATTATATATATACATATAAGTGTTTTTGCACTATGCATGTTAAATTGTTCAAAATTACTAATAACGTTCTCAAACCCATATTCCTTCTAACATATCCAAAACTTGTACTTCCCAAATAAAGAGCAACATATGTTCCTCTACAAAAGCCTGCTAGCCTATTCTTACATACCGATTAAAATCCTTCCCTTTACCTTTATGCACTAGAATTTCACCAACAAACACAACAACACCTTGATCCAAAAACTCATGGAAAAAACGATTCGATACATTCCTAAACGCACTGATGCATTGGACAAACCAAACGACATCACCAAGAACTCACAATGCTCGTAACTTGTACAAAACGTAGTCTTAGGTACGTCCACATCCTTCACCTTCAAGTGATAATACCTAGACCTCAGATCAATCTTAGAAAACGCCGAAGCACCTAGAAACAGGTCAAAAAGATCAGCAATCTTTGACAAAGGATACTTGTTCTTAATCATCAACTTATTCAGTTGCCGATAATCAATGCACATCTGCATCGTGCCATCTTTATTTTTCACAAACAACACCAGCAGACCCCAAAGGCGAAACACTAAGCTTAATAAACCCTCGATCAAGTAACTTTTGTAGTTTTTTCTTCATCTCCTTCAACTCTTTTGGAGCCATACGATAGGGAGCAATACACACTGGAGCTGTATTTTCATACAACTCAATGCCAAACTCAACCTCTCTATTCAGCGGCAAACCAAGCAATTCTTCCAGAACTACGCCCAAAAACTCACATATCGTACATATGTCTTGTATTCGCACTTCATTCGATCCCAGATTCATAACATAAACTAAGAAGGCCTTACAACTTGATTCCATCAAATGACTCGCTTCCAAAGCTGAAACAGCATTAGACAAGAATTTAACATTCTCACATATGATTACCACTTCGTAATCGTAACCAAGTTCAAAGATAACTCGCTTGGTTTCAAACAACCAATCCATACCCATGATTACATCAAAACCGTGGAATGACAACTCTATCAAACCAACCAGGAAACACAAGACCTTGAACAATCAAAGGACATATCCTGAACAAACTTCTTGTAACAATCATTTCACCAAAGGAACTAGTTACTTGCATTCCTACATCTAACACTTCTGAGATGATCGTTCAAACCACAACTCCACATGCGTTAGCAACAACAGGCAGTGAAGTCTATACCTTACAAATTAAACGTAGACAATCCCGCTTCATGTGATCACACGATCTACATACCTAACAAGTAATAAATGCTACTCTATCCTGGATAAACTGACTCTACGGTCTTCGCCCAACACTACCACTACCTCGCCTCAACTCAGGCAATACCTTTTATCATGATTCTTCTTAAACTGACTAGCATTGAACAAGAGTTCGCAACTCTATTGTTAGAGCCAGACCCTCCCACACAAGAAGATAAACCCATGTTTCAGTCAATATCCTTCTCCCGTGTAACCAACACGTCGAAAATGGTGTAACCAAAAGCCAACATGTATATCCTAACATCCTCAAACTTGACCACAAACATTTTCCCTTGAACCAAAGCCTTGAATTCATATTTCTTGTCATCCAAGTATCTAACTCTCATATTTTTCTTCTTAAAGATAGTTCGAAAGAACACTCAGGTTACAACACCAAGTTCCACGCCCACAACCATAACTGTCCACCAACTGTACACGTCACATCCAACCAGAGACACAACATATTTTCAACTTACGACCATCATTACACCCCATTTATTCCATAATCTGGATAGTACATGCCATCAAATCTATGGATGCCTTGGGTGCCAACCCTCAAGCTCAACTTCTCCCAAACTACGGAGGCGTTCTAACAACAACTCACAGTTGTCCAACAGCTGGTGCAGTCTCATACATTTCAACAATGACAGCTTTACAAGCTCCGGACATCGCCTATATCCTAGGCGCTATGTCACCCAACACTGGCCCAATTGGCGCAGAATGTACTTACTTCGGGGTGGCAAACCCCAAGGAGGTATAACATTCTCCTCTACTCCTTGCCCAAAGGCAGCAGAACCACTCTAGTTCTCACTTCATCTCTCGGTCGTGACATAACACATTTCTAAGGCATGATAATTTTACCAAAACAAAAACAATCAGGCTAGCTTCAAGCAAGGATCCAAGACTTCCTTTTTAAATCAAAACTTTTCAGAAAACTTTTCAAACTATAGTAATAAGGCAATAAGCATCCCAACTTTTCTCCCCCAACATGGCATAACGCAACCAACGTATATTTTGCAAACACCATGCATAGCAAACAATAGAATATAATTCACAACAACTCACCAACATCCAACCTTTCAAAAGCTTACCCCACAAAGCATATCACGATCAAAATATACATAAAAATCACAATGCATAGCAATAATCAACACTCAACCAATATCAACATTCCAAATCATTACAAACTTTGTTTAAGCAATCAACAACAACACTAATCAATCACAACTTAACTCCCAATTATCGCAAACATGTCTTTGATACCAACAAATGTAACCCCTCGACCTGGCCTGGATGCGAGATCGAACCGAACGAGTCACGCGAGGAACATTGGAGTAAATCGGGAAGGTTTACCTCAATAAACGGCCCTATTTTTTTCTTTTATCTTGTCTCTAGGAACATTATCATCCTATGTGATTTAGAGTTGCAACGGAAGAAACTTCAATTCAAAAAAATGATTTGGCATTCAATTGACAACATATATGTTCCGGGGACCAAATTGTAATTTTAATAAATTATAGGGACTTTAGCCAATTTATATTTACCAACCTTTAATTAGTCATATTCCATGCCATTGTGTCAAATCTCAGCTCAATTCGATCATATAAACTCTTAATTACATCTACAACATTTAGGAAATAAAACGTAAGAAATCAAAACTTCAAAAGATTCCCAATCAACTACTTTACATGTCACCGTATCGATACACCAAGCACTGTATCAATACAACTTTGAGGTAATTTAAATCCCATATTCCTGTAGCTCAAAATCGTATTGATACGGTCCTGCGTACCGGTTCTCCCAGCCATTTTGCTCTAAGCCAAAGTTGGCCTACTTGTACCGATACGGTACCGCGCATACCTATACGTCTGGGCCTAAAATGTCCATTTTTGTTGGTTTAACATACAATTAAGCTACGCAATCCACTTAATCATGCTTCTAAGACATATACAACATATTTAAGGATCGATCCTTAACCAAACATAGCATATTTAGTATAAATTCATTGCATCATGCTTCAAAAAGGAATCTATAGGCATGTTTCCTAAAACCACATCAAGTAAGATACCAAAAACCATAGCAAAGCATAATCCAAACATCAAAGGCCATTTACAAGTCCAAAACGGCAAAATAAACTTACTTAAATAGGGAGTTTACACATATCTCCCAAAAACACAACGGATTCTCCATTGCCCTTATTACTTATAGTATAAATCGAAAACATACTTTCAAGTAACGAAGTCTCTTTTGATCCACTACTTCTCATTGCCTTCCAAGCTCTAATTCTCTGCATTGATGGATAAAGAGAGCGTAAGCACACAAGGCTTAGTGAGGAGTGCTCAAAAACAAAACACCATCAATGCATTTTTAACTGTTTTCTAAAACCATATTGAAATCTCATTTCAATTACTCCAAATCAACATTTGAAACATCATGCGCTTAAAACCATGCACTTTAACCAATCAAAAACCAACATATTAAACCATATGCAGCATGCATCATAAAATCACAACAACTCATATTGCTAACCTCAATTTAAGCTTTCCCATGCAAAACATACCATATGCTAAGCTTAAAGAGTAAACATGTATAAATCCCATTATACAACACATAATACATCAACAATTATATTGGCTTACAAGTGATCAATAACCAAGTTCCATTTCCAAATCATAACATCATCGGATACACTGATTCACAAGTGTTGTCCCCACACTTCATACATTCTCATCGGCACCTCAAGGTTCACACACGGGAGTATTCGGTACACAATATAAACCCCTCAACAATTGTGACACCTGTGGTGGAGTATTCGGTACACCGTATAAACCCCTCGATTGTTAGGGTACTTGGGTGGAGTATTCGGTACACCGTACAAACCCCTGAACATCCAGGGTGATTTGTTTATAGTGCGCTCAATCCTATAGCCGGCTAACTATATCCTATAGCATTTTCAAAACAATTTCCTTACCATCACTTGCCAATATAATTCACATTTAATCGCATACCTCACTGTTTTCAAAGCATCAACAATAAACCATTTTTCCCAAGCAACGAACCATGCTTTAAATACAAGTATAAACATATACTTACAAGGATCACTTACCATGTGCATCCTTCAACATCTCATGATTAAAAATAGTATATCACATACTTTAAAAATGCTTTAACAGTAGGTAACATAAAACCAAAACCAAGTGCAAAAAACCATTTCATAATATCACGACCGAGAGAGAAAAACACTTTATAATTACTTTATAACTTAGTCAAGCGTTTCAAGATCAAATCTAAGTTCCCAAACCTCCTTTAAAACATTTCAAAGCTGAAATCCACGTTCTCACTCACCGACACGCGAAACCTTAATTTGTCGATGCGAAACTAGGTGTCTGAAGCCTCCAAAGATTCATCGGTTGTTAGTTTATCGTTCTTTCCAATTTTAACCACATAATAACAGAATATTAATGCATCTCAATGCATTCAAAATCCCATCAAGTAACTCCACAACATTGCCTTACCAAAAACTACCAATCGCCTATCTGAAACAACCGAAAACAACATCGATTAACCTCCAAACTTAACCCAGCCAAAACCTAACAATTACAACCATCAATTATCTTTGATTAACATCCAAAATCATCATATTATCAACCTTATACCTCTAGAATTCACAAAACCACCACAACTCCACAAAAACACAAATCTAGCAACCTAAACAACTAGAGATTCACATAGTTTCAGGATTACAATGTTAAAACCTTTATTTTAACATTATTAAACTTCAAAATCATGATTAAAATCAATCATAAAACCAACAAAACAGACCCAATTCGAAAAATCATATAAATACATCAATAAAACCTTGATTTAATCATATTACCTAATTAAAACATAAAACCACATTAGAAAAGACATATAAAGGATCAAAAACTTGGGAATTTCAGTAAAGAACCTTACATTAGAGGAGAAAATGCAGCTCACCTCTAATGGATCCTTTTCCCCTTAATCGAATAGACTTACATTTAAAAACAAGATTAAAACAATAAGGTTTTGATAGGAAACCAACAAGAAATCATTTGATAACAAAAAATTAGAGAAATCAAGAGTTTACCATAAGATTTTGAAGAAGAAATGAGTGTTTGGCTGGAGACAATTTGAATAAAAGTCTTTGAGAGAAAAGAAGTTGCGTCAAATTTGTTTTAATGAAATAACCACCAATTAATTCCTCCAACCCGTTGTATTATTTAAAAACCATTCAAAATAAACCAATTAAGGGATAAAATTCTGATATTAGACTTTGGGCAATTAGCTTCTTAAAGATTCAAAGTTCTGGTCCTTTTACAAAACAGTCACTAAAAACAATTTTCTAGGTTTACATTTTGGTCACTAAATCCAAAAAGTCATATTTCCAAAACTCGTTTTCCGAAATTGATTTCCCCAAAGCCTTTTATATAGTTAAAAAAATTTAGATGATTTTTTCATTTTTTTATCACATTCCGAAATAGGATTTCCCTGAACTCATCTGAAACTCACCCGAATCTCTAATCTTGGTCCAACGAAGCCTAAAACCATCCCAAAAACCTCTAGGCCCAAACCCGGGGTGTTACAACTCTCCCCCACTTAGGAAATATCGTCCTCAAAATTTTACTCGAAGGAAACAAGTCCATAAAACCACTCCATCCAATCCGCCTTACACTCCCACATGGCTTTCTCAACACTACGGTGTTGCCACAAGACTTTCACAAGCACCATTATTACTATACGAATAAAAGATCTCAACAGGTTCCTTATCAAAAGACAACCTTGGTCACAACTCCATATCCTCCCCAAACATAACATATGATGGATCTGACCTAAACCTCCGCAACATCGACACATGAAACACATCATGAATTTTCTCCAACTCAGGAGGTAACTTCAAACGATACGCAACATGAACAACACGATCCACAACATCATATGGCCCAATAAACCTTGGACTAAGCTTACCCTTACGTCCAAACCACAACACCTTCCTCCAAGGCGACACTTTCAAAAACACACAATCAGCAACTGTATAGTAAATCTCCGTACGTTTCAAATCAACATAGAATTTCTAACAATCTGAGGCATCTTTTAGACGATAACGAATAAGCTTCACTTTCTCATTTGTGATTTTCAACACATCAGAAAAAGAAACATGATTTTCCCATGCCTCAGCCCAACACAAAGGCGTACGACACTTCCTACCATACAAAGCCTCGTACGGTGCCATTTGAATACTTTCCTGATAACTGTTATTATATGCAAACTCCACCAAAGGCAATTGTTTCTCCCAGGTTCCTTGGAACTCAATGACACAACATCTCAACATAACTTCCAAAACTTGAATAACACATTCAGATTGGCCATCCGTCTAAGGATGATAAGAAGTTCTAAAATTCAACCGTGTACCCAAAGCTCGATGTAGACACTCCCAAAACTTCACTGTAAACTGCGGATCTCTATCTGAAACTATAGACTTGGGTACACCGTGCAAACGCACAATCTCAGTGATGTATAAATCTGCCAACTTATCCAAAGTATACGTCGTATGCACAGGTACAAAATATGCACACTTCATAAACCGGTCAACAATCACCAAAATGGAATCCTTCTTAGTTGGTATTAATGACAACCCAGACACAAAATCCATGGTTATTCTCTCCCATTTCTATTTCGGTATCCTCAATGGTTGTAACATCCCGGAAGGAAACCGATGCTCAAGCTTAACTCACTAACATCCCATACACTTAGCAACAAATTCAGCCACATCTTTCTTTAGACCAACCCAATAGTGCTCTTCTTTCAAGCCTTGATACGTCTTAGTAGTACCGGGATGCATAGAAAAAGAACTATCATGTACTTCGGTCAGAATGGTTCACCTCAACTCATCATCATTAGGCACCACTATCTTATCCTTGAATCACAACACTCCATCGTCATTAAAATCTGTCAAATTTCCATCCATGATATCCTTAACAGGCGGTACCAATTCTTCATCCTAAGGTTGCTTCTCTTTGATCAACTGAGACAAGGAATGCTTAACTTGTAACTCGGTCAACAAACCTCCATCTTGTGTCACACTTAACTGCGCAAACACCACTCGCAACTCCACCACAAAATTTCTACCCAAAGCATAGGCGACATCAATTGCCTTACCCAGGTGATACTCAAATCATCAAATCGTAATCCTTAAGCAACTCCAACCATCTATGTTGCCTAAGATTCAATTTCTTTTGAGTCATTAAATATTTCAAACTCTTGTGATCCGTGTACACAATACACTTCTTACCATAAAGATGGTGTCTCCGATATCTTTACACAAACCCAACTGCGACAAGCTCCACCATGCATAAAACGATTTCGCTTAAGAACCCTCAGTCGTCTAGATGCATAAGCCACAATCTTTGCTTGTGATACCATAATCTTAGCAAATTCCTTAACAAACCTTGATGTTAATTAACTTGATCTAGCAAACCCACAAACTTCTAACTTTAACCTTGGTTGCTCCAAAACTAGCACAAGCCAAACTCCCAAGAACCAAGTTTAACATCCTCTTCATACCTTGCGAACACTAAAAACCATATTACCAAAGCTACTTACATAAGCTACCTAGCTTACATCATTACCCCTCCGGCCTCTAAACAGTCATCCGTAAGTGTGATCACATGTATGTATGATTACTTATATGCTCTCATAGATGTCTATGTGTATGTATACAAAACCTCCAATGTCATGCCCAAATGTATGCATGTAATGGCATAGTTATATATATACATATAAGTGTTTCTGCACTTTCATGTTAAACTGTTCACACTTACTAATAACATACTCAAACCAGTATTCCTTCCAACATATCCAAAACTCATACTACCCGAATAAAGAGCAACATTCGTTCCTCCACAAAAGCCTACTAACCTATTCATACATGCTGATTCGACACCACCGAGAAACACAACAACTTGATCTAAAAACTCATGTAACACCCAATACGACACATCTCTGAATGCACCGACGTATTGGTCAAACCAAAAGACATCCCCAAGAACTCACAATGCTCTTACCTTGTACAAAACGCAGTCTTAGGTACGTCCACATCCTTCGCCTTCAACTGATAATACACAGACCTCATATCAATCTTATAAAACACCGAAGCACCTAGAAACTGGTTAAACAGATCATCAATCCTTGACAAACGGTACTTTCTCTTAATCGTCAACTTGTTTTCTTGTCGATAATCAATGCACATCCGCATCATGCCATCTTTTTTACAAACAACTTCGGTGCACCCCCAAGGCGAAACACTAGGCCTAATAAACTCTCGATCAAGCAACTTATGTAGTTTCGTCTTCATCTCCTTCAACTCTTTCGGAGCCATACGATAGGGAGCAATAGACACTGGAGCTGTATTTTCATACAACTCAATGCCAAACTCAACCTCTCTATTCAACAGCAAACAAGACAATTCTTCCAGAAATACGCCCGGAAACTCACATATCGTACGTCCTGTACTCACACTTACTTCGATCTCGGATTGATAACATAAGCTAAGAAGGCCTCACAACCCTATTTCATCAAATGACTCGCTTATAGAGCCGAAACAGCATTGGACAAGAACTTAACATTCTCACTCACAATTACCACTTCATAATCGTCAGCAAGTTTCAAGGTAACTCGCTTGGTTTCAAAATCAACCATAGCCATATGCTTAAACAACCAATCCATACCCAGGATTACATCAAAACCGTGGAACGGCAACTCCATCAAACCAACCAGAATCACATGACCTTGAACAGTCAAAGGACATCTCCTAAAAAACCTTTTTGTAACAATCGTTTCACCAAAGGAACTAGTTACTTGAATTCCCACACCTAACACTTCTAAGACGATCTGTCAAACCATAACTCCCACAAGCGTTAGCAACAACAGGTGGTAAAGTCTATACCCTACAGATCAAACGTGGACAATCCCCCCATGTGATCACATTATCCACATACCTAACAGGTATTAAATGCTACTCTAGTCTGGATACACTAACTCTACGGTCCTTAAATTATTGGAAAAAAACTCAGCTCACCTCTAATGGATGCTTTTACCCTTAATCAGATAGATTTACATGTAAAAACAATATTAAAACAATAAGGTTTTGATAGGAAACCAACAAGAAATCATTTGATAACAAAATATTAGAGAAATCAAGAGTTTACCTTAAGATTTTGAAGAAGAAATGAGTGTTTGGTTGGATAGAATTTGAGAGAAAGTTTTTGAGAGAAAAGAAGTTACGTCAAATTTGTTTTAACGAAATAACCACCAATTAATTCCTCCAACCCATTATATTAATTTAAAACCATTTAAAATAAGCCAATTAAGGGATAAAAGGCTGATATTAGACTTTGGGAAATAATCTCCTTAAAGATTCAAAGTTTCGATCCTTTTACAAAACAGTCACTAAAAACAGTTTTCTAGGTTTACATTTTGGTCACTAAATCCAAAATGTCATATTTCCAAAACTCGTTTTCCAAAATTGATTTCACCAAAGCCTTTTACATATTTAAAAATGATTTTAGATAATTTTCCATAGTTTTATCACCTTCCAAAATAGGTTTTCCCTAAACTCATCTCGAAACTCACACGAATCTCTAGGTCCAAAAATGGGGCGTTAGAGCATGCCTATAGATTCCATTTTGGAGCTTGATGCTATGAATTGGTGAAGTTTCTGATGTTCTTGGTTGAGGATCGATCCTTGGTTATGTTGGTTATGCTTTAGAAGCATGCTTAGGTGTTTTTGTTTGCTCGAATACATGATAAACCAGCAAAAATGGACATTATGAGCCCAAACGTAGCGGTACGTGACCTTCCACATGGATACGGGCCTTGTGAAATAGGCTAAGCGTATCGGTTAGATGGGAACCGTATCGATACGGTTCATGAGTAAAATAGATGGGTGTTTCGATAGGCGGGGGGTATTGGTACGGTAAATGGCTACTAGAATCTAGGATTTAAAATCCAACAAGACCGTACTGATACAGAGCTAGGTGTATCAATAAGGTGACATGTAAATTGGTTGAATGGAATCTTTGAAGTTTTGTTTTCTTACGTTTTTGTCCCTATGTGTTGTTGATACAATTAAATGAGTTTGGATGATCGAACTAAGCTGAGATTTGACACAGTGGAATGGAATATGAGTAATTAAAGGTTGGTAACCATAATTTAGCTGAAGTCTCTGTAATTTATTAAAATTACAATTTGGTCCCCAAAACATGTATGCTTTCAATTGAATGTCAAATCGTTGTTTGTTTGAATTGAAGTTTCTTCTGCTATAAGATTAAATTACATAGGATGATAATGTGCCTCTAGAAAAGATAAAAGAAAAAAATAGGGTTTTTTATTTAGGTAAACCTTCCCGATTTACTCCAATGTTCCCCGTGTGACTCATTCGGTTCGGTCTCACATCTAGGTCGGATCGAGGGGGTTACATAATAGAAATCAAGAGATCTGCATCGAAGACGGGATAGTTTGCCAAGGCAAGATCAATGGCAATATCCTGCATGTCTTTCATGTAGTCGGAGATAGACTTGGAACCACGCGGATTGTGAGCCAACTTGGACTTGAAAGCAAGGATGCAACAAGGAGATGCTCGAACATAACTTGCAACTAGAGTATCCTATGTAATTTTGGCGGTGATAGTGGATGAAGTAAGTGATTGAACTTGATCATCACAACTGCAAAGAAGAGCACTGATAAGAATTTGATGCTGACCAAACCATCATAGATATTTAGGATTAGCAATTCTTGTCGCGGCATCGGTAAACTTAGATGGGGAAGGCTGTGAACCATCAATATAACCGAGTAGCCCAAAACCAATGAGATAGCCTCCACTTGGTGACGCAAAACAGGAAAGTTAGCAGACGTAAGTTTGATTGGGAAGTTGGTCGGTGCACTAAGATGCACAAGATCATTAGAAGTAGAAGACGAAGCCATGAAAGGAGATCCAGTTTAAAGATGAGTGGAAAAGAGAGGAAATGAGTAGAGAAATTCTACTTGGCTCTGAGTACCATGTAAAGGATTTATATATTTTGATAAATAATAATGTTTACAATTGACCTATATATAGGCTTACAAATAAATATACAAGGATAAGGAAAATCAAATATTAAATACAAATCAAACATTTAAATACAAGATAAGATTTGAGAAAGAGATATGATAAGATAGGATTTGAATGAGATTTGACTAAAAGTTATCTTATGGATTTGAATAAGATAAAAGTTATCTTATCTTATCTTTATCCTTAATATGATGCTCATATGCTTGATTATTTCTGGCTTTTGCCTTTCAAACATCAGTCTACTTAATTAATATGATGATCACACCTGTTTTACAAAATAAAACTCCATTTGAACTAATGTTTCAACGAGAAACAAATTACAAAAAATATTGAAAATCTTTGGTTGTCTTTTCTATCCTTGGAATAAACCTTTTCAAGACGGAAAACTCAAAGCCAAATCTAGACCATGTGTTTTTTAAGGATACTCACCCACACAGAGTGCATACAAATGCTTCGATTCTACTAGTAACAAGTTGATTTTATCTCGGTATGTTAAGTTTGTTGAAAATTGTTTTCCGTTTAAAGAAAAATTCTTTGCTACTCAATAGGCTACAATTGATGCTACACGAGAGGGAGAAGTTGCTCAATTTGTTCCTGTAGTCAGCACCAACCTCGGAAATCAAACCACCATAGGTATGTCACTTGACCCAAGTCAATTGAAACATCTACACTCCTTGAAGCTTCTCACCCACCTAATCAGCCTACATCACCACCTATCGAAATCGTACCTTCATCCAAACCACAACCTACAGTTGATACACCCCTCATCGATACCAATCTCACACATGATTCATCTACATACATATTCGATCATATCCCAACCTTAAACATCCACCCAATGAAAACAAGATCGAAAACGAAAGTTACAAAACCAAACCCAAAATACCTTTACCATCTCATAGATAGCTCAACTAGCCCTTAAATTGAACCAAGGTGTGCAACTGAATCTATGAAGGTGGTCGAATAGAGAGAAGCTATGACCAACGAATTCAATGCCTTAATTTCCAATGACACGTGGTTCCTCGCTCCTCTAGACCCCAAACACAATATTGTAGGTAACAAATGGGTGTTCCGAAGAAAAAAGAAATCCAAATGGTTCAATGGAGAGATTCAAATTAAGATTTGTTGCTAAGGGGTTTCATCAACGTCTGGGAATTGACATCAAGGAGACCTTCAGCCCAGTGATTAAATTGTCTACTATACGAACAATTCTTGCCATTGTGATCTTTAATAACTGGGCACTCACTCACCTTGATGTCAACAATGCCTTCCTCCAAGCGCATCTTGACGAGGAAGTCTATATGGCTCAACCGATAGGGTTCATTTACAAAGACAAAAGAGATTATGTGTGTAAATTGAAAAAGGCGATCTATGGGCTAAAACAAGCTCATAGGGCTTGGTACAAAGAACTCAGCAAGTTTGTCATTGACTATGGCTTCCAAAGCAATTCGGCCGAAGCATCACTTTTTGTGTACACTAAAAGAGGTAATATAATTTACTTCTTAGCTTATGTTGACGATCTAATCATTATAGGGAATAGCAAGGCTACAACTCAACAATTTGTTGAAGAATTATCGAAAAAGTTTTCCCTAAAAGACCTTGGAAGCTTAAGGCACTTCTTAAGAATATAAGTAATACAAACTAATAATGGTCTCCTTCTTCTTCAACGCAAATATATACTTGACCTCCTTCAACAGTTCCATATGGAGGGAGCCAATCCTACGTCTACACTAATGTCTACAACCACAATGATCAAAGCCAACAATGGTTCAGGCGAGACAAATGCCACTGCATTTAGGCAATTCCTGGGGTCCCTACAATATGTACTTTTGACAAGATAGAACATTGTTTATTTAGTAAATTGATTGGAAAAATACATGCATGGTCCAACAGCTAGTCATTGGGCAATGGGAAAATGTATCCTTCGCTATCTCAAAGGTACGGTACGTCATGGGTTATTTTTGAAGAAGGGAAATGCAACAACAATAACATCCTTTGGTGATGCTGATTGGGGAGGTAACATAGATGATAGAACCTCTACAAGTGACTATGTGGTATATCTAGGTTGCAATCTAATCTATTGGAAGTCAATAAAGCGAAAAAACCGTCACAAGGAGCTCAACCGAAGTTGAGTATCGGCCTCTAGCTAATGTCGCGACAGAGGTCAAATGGCTCATCAACTTGTTGCATGAATTACATTCCTCAATCGATAAACTGCCAAACTTATTTTGTGACAACATTGGCACAACATACTTGAGTGTCAATCTTGTCTTCCACTCAAGAATGAAACACTTAGCTCTAGACTATCACTTTGTACGGCAACAGATACAAGAGAATGAGTTGAAGGTGCAATATGTTTTCTCTACATAACAATATAAAAATGAACTTACGAAACCCCTTTCTAGGCAACGGTTCGAGCATCTACGGAACAAGAATGGCATCCTTGATGGGAGCTCATTCTTGTGGGGGCATGTTAAGAGGAAGTCTAATGTCGAAAGTTATCGCTCAAAGTCAACCGAAATTAGTTTCGCCAAATCTGCCTAACTGATTGCAATTAATATTCTTTATTGTAATTGATTGCAATTTGACTAACATCTTACATATGAGTTGTATATAAACCTACCTTTGTGAATAATAAAAATATACTAAAAAATCCTAAACATTATCACCTTTTACAATACGAAAAACATTAAGTGTATTTGATTTGAAATATTATATTGGCTTGTGACAATGAAAATTATAGTCGAATATAGTTGGCATGCCATAAGATAAGAGTACTCTGTATATTTACAAAGTTTTTGATGAACTTTTTGAGTCTAATCGACCATCTTATGAAAAGTATCCTAAAGGTCAGATGTCTATAATCGTTCGCTCCACTCATTTTTTAGGTGTAGAGCGGAAGGTCTGATGGCTAATGGTTTTGGGATATATATATATATATATGATTTGATGAGGGTGGGAACCTAAGCCTGCATTTTGATAAGTTCGATCTGTGTATCTGATGTTTTTGAAACTACTAAAGTCACAAGTAATATTGTTAATATAAAAGTGTATAATATGATCCAAACATTTGTACAAGATTTGTATTTGATTTGATAAGAATATGAATTTGAAGATGATTAAGTTTTGGAAAGTGCTTATGCACAATGATTTAGTTTTCAACATTGCATAGATGAACTATTTGATGAGCTTCCTCACTAGGCATTATATGTTTATGCTCATTTTCCATCTTTGTAGAGGATTAAAGCTTTTGAGGGTTGTACTTTGGGCAAGAGTCACCAACAAAACAAACCAAAATCTTTTAGTATACTTTGGATCTATTTTTTTGTATGTGTAATAAGACAATGTGGACCTTTTACTTTGGGATTTGTAAGTTGGGTTTGATGAGATAATTTGCCATGTTTTGAAGTGATTTGATGTTGTGGATTCATGATTTAGAATGTTGATATTGTTCATGTTGAATTTCATGAGTAGTTTTTACTAGTTGAATTTTGAGTTTGAAGTTCAATTGAAGATAGATTGGTGTGGTTGTGGTTTGAGCATGTTTGAAATGAGTAGTAGGCCACTTGTGACTTGTCTAAATAGGTAAAAGACCAAATATGCATAAAATGACTAATTAGGTTCGATCTAAACTTTTTTGAACTATCTGGTGTAATTATAAGATAAAATTTGTTCATTAAGTCTAGCCCTTTGATAATACACACACATTGTGCATATAAACTGCTCGAACCTGGGTCACCTAGAGATAACAACATTCTCTTTTCCACTGAATCCGTTGGTTTCCGATCTAAACTTTGAAGAGATTATGAATATAATTCATATATGACAAGAAGAAATCATAATTTTGTGACAAAATAATTGATTTTATTATAGTATAAATAGATGTTGAAAGTTGGAGTTATTTTTCGGGCTTGGATGCATGGCTGGATTTTGCATTTACAAAATAAAGAAATAAAAGTTGGGTTCAACCTAATAAAATAAAAGGAAGGTTGGTTCAAAGATGAAAACCATTACAGAGAGCAGCCCATAACTGCTTTGGTTCTACCCATTTCATCAGTTTAAAGCAAGGTAATCCGATCCAACGGTCTGACCTCGGCTTTTTCTTATAATTAAATCAATGTCCATTCTTCAAAGTTTTGACCATATGGGGATAGATGACTCACCATCTGAACCTGAACCACTGATGCTCCTGTTGGAAAAAATCGATAATTTTGGAACTTTGAATGAGAAATTGATTCAAACGTTGTTGAGGAAAATGTGGAACCAACTGTTGGTTTGTAAATGTGCAGACGTGCACGACGTGGGTAACGCAAATGTCTGAACCAGTCGGGTCCTTCATGGGCTTGCAGATATTTTGACCCAAATTTGAAATAAATTTTTCCTCAAATAAGAGCATATATTTGAAAAATTTTATCTTGGAATTAAAAGGGTAAATATTGAAAGTTACCTTTATTTCAAATAGTAATTTTGGAAATTAATCTATAGAAGAATCAAGTGATTCTCAATATTAAATGCTCCATTGGGTCAAAATTTCCACTTATACCCTCATAAAACTCCTATAAATAGAGAGTAAACCTTTTAGGTTTTACACAACTCAAAACCACATAAATTTTTTATTATTTTACTCTATGGATTTTACAAGTGGTTTGCGGTGGTAGGCAAAGGCAAGGGTTAGTTCGTGATCTCCACAGTAGTGCAACTATAACACCCCAAAATTCGATCTAGTCGAAATTGGATTCCGGTGATCGGAAATTTTGCATTGATAAAGTCTAAATATAGTATTGGATAGTTAGTCATTGATATTGGACTCTAATTGAGTTAATTTATCAAGTATTAGCTTTATCGAATTTGTTAAAAAGCTTCTAGTGACCAAATTATAGCTATCGGAAAGTTTTGAGGATAAAATCATAAAGTATTGAGAGTTGAGGGACTAACCTTGTGATTAGCCCCTCCTCAATTATAAATTGCAACTACGTGGATAAAGGAAATTAGTTTCCTTCATAGTAAGGAAAGCCATTCGGCTATCTAGTGCTTTAAGAGTAAAACAATTAAGAAATAAATGAAAAGAGATAGGAACTTACCGAGTCTTGAAAAGCAAACACCTCAATAGTCATCTCCATCTTCTTCATCTCCTACCTAAGTAAGCACCTCCATTGGAGCTAGCTTTAAGCTTTGTTTTTCCTTCGTTCTATTGCTATCTAATCGTTGCTAGTGACCGGGTAAGCTTTTCCCCTCAAGTTAATAATGGAAATCCATAGTATTTTGAGATTAATCTCAAGTTAGGTTTTGGCCATCTATGGAAATTCTTGACTAATAATTATGTTGAGCTTGGACATTGATTTTGATGTCGCTGTATTGATTCTTATATCGTAATATTGATTTTAATAATCTCCTTATTGATTTCCTAGCTCAAGATAACGAGAAAGAGTATCCATTAAATTCACTAAAGGCTAGGAACAAGGGAGTTGTCATCCGAGAGCTGTAGAAGCATCGAATTAGTAAGGTGAGTGTAGTCAGAGTCTCGGGATTAGGCGAGGAGCCTTCCCGAATCTCTTATTGTTGTTTTCGGTTATATCACTAACAATACCATTAAAGAGGATGCATTGGGTTGTTAATCGGATTCATTGGTAAGTATCAGTAAGTGTGTTCATGACCATCGGACATAGATATTGACAATAAAATTAAGAAATATTGATATTGAGTCATGTTCACTATTAGTAACTTTAAAGACATTGGTTATTGGAATTATCATTGATTATTGACATTGGTTATTGGAATTATCATTGATTATTGACATTAGTATTGAAACCTTGGATTTGAATGAACTTTGGATACAATTGGCATGCCATAGAATTCATGAGCTCATTGTACGGGTGGAATACGATCCTAGGGATACGGCCTATATTGATTTGGCGAGGCAGAGGGATGTGTTTGATATTGGACCATTCATTAATTTGGCGCGGCGTAGGAATTCGTGTATCCACTATCTTGATTCAATCCAAGGATTAATAATGAATTTGATATGCTAAACATTGTATATTGAGGCATTGCATTAACATTGATGAGCATGAGATTATGTAAAAAACTCCATACATTGTTATTCATATTGTTGTGACTACCTCACTAGGCGGTGTATGCCTAACGTGTCTCATCTTATGCATTTCATAATGAGGAATCGACCCCTTTTGAAGATTGACAATTCGCGGCAAGACAAGTCACTACAAGCCAATTAATGTAAATTGTCCTTAATAACTCCTAGGATGGTGGCAAAGTAGTTGAACAAGTCTCATATGCCTATTTTGTTATGCCAAATATGTTTAATAGTTGAAAAGTGGTTAAGGGCCTAAAAATGACTTTTGGTTTGGCTATAACTTGACAAAAATGGTATATTTGGCTCATAAAGGTCAAAACCTAGTAAACGTATTCACATGTTGATGAAATTTTGCGTGCCAGTAGTTTATAACATTAAAAAGTTGTGTGTAAAGTTTCATTGCATTTGAACACTGTTTGGCAGGTCAATTCGAATAAAAACCAGCAAAATTCTGTCATTACAGGTTAGGTTGTATCGATACGGGTAATGGCGTATCGAAACGGTTAAGCTTAATTGGACCCTAGGAACATAGCGTTTCGATATAGTTTGAGGTTGTATCGGAACATTCTGCTACTGGAATTCACTATTTCGATACAGGTTTTTAGTGTACCGAAACGGGTCAAAAGGAGTCAACTCGTACTAATACAGGGCTTGCCCGTATCGATATGATTTAAAGGACAAGTCAACTTAGGTTGACCATCGTTCACCTATTTCGAAACATCCTTAAGGTGTTTCGATACAGGGTTAGTTAAGTTAGTTAAAAAGCACAATCTGGCAGTTTGCGAAGTTTACAGTTTGATCACTAAGTTTTGGATGTTTGAATTAAATGAGTAAATGAACTCCAAAATGTATGAAATTTTACAGACTTGTTATTATCGTAATGAATTTTATTGAGGTATAGTCAACTACATAGAAGGATCTTGAATTTTTCAGATTTACAATTTGGTCCCTAAAACTTGTAATAGTTATAAATTGGTCCTAATTGGATAGTTATTATTTCATAATGGAATAATTGGTTTAAGAAGCATGTTGAGTATTGATTTAATGTTATTTCATTGATTATTGTTTTAAATGATGATAACAAAAATGAAATTTTATTACACCGATCACTATATTGTTCGTCGGGTTTTCACTTCCGACCCAGTTCTCGACCAGACCGGGAATGGGGTGTTACAGCAACTTTGGCTGATTATTTGTTATTATATCCTGGAAGACGGATGACCAACAAGCTCAAGCACTATAGGAGTGGCTGAAAATCTATTTAAAGAAACTACGTTCGTGCAAGCCTTAAAATGTTTCCTTTAAGTTTTCGTTTAAAATCGGTTTGATTTACATATTGTTGTATCTAATTTATTTCTTGTTCGTTCAATATCAATATAATATTTCTATTTTATTAATTATATTATGTCTTGGGTTAACAATTTTCTAACAATCTTAAGACAAATTCTTCTCAAGTTTTAATCCATGAAGAACAGGACGATCAACGGTTTATTTCTAAGAATAGTTTTAATCCAAGTTTAATATGTGTACGCCATCACAACATCTTGAACAATATTGGATTTTTCTCTAGTGGCAGAAACAATATGCCTACTTGGAAAGCAAGGTGAAATAGAAACCTGCCAATTAAGATTGGAATGTTATCCACGTTTGACTCATTGATTGCTACAAGGTGTTAAAAGGTAACACCTTGATTTATGGTATGTATTTTAAGGTAATCTTTAATTATTCCTCAATTGTTTTTTGCCTTAATATGGCATTTAATATGGAATATGGTAAGATTAACTATTTATGTCGTTTCTTAAAATAAAATACATGTGTGCATGTATTATGATAATACTCTTGGACCTTATATTTTTCGGCCTTAATTATAATTATTATTAAATGTGATAATTGTTAATTATATTTTTGGAAATACTATGGATATTTATCTCGTACTAATAATTTTCTTTTGAGAAATTTTATAGTGGCGAACAATGATGCTCATGCGAAATCGTAATTTGTTTTGGAAACAAAGATCTCGTAAATAATTAGTTTCAGGAATTAAATCTCATCGTTTTAACGAGTTTACTTGATCTTCCAAACAAGAATTAATGGAATTAAAATCAAAGGATTAATTTCTTTTTATTTTTGTTGGTTAAATAGAATTAAGTTGGATTGATATCTATGTTGTTTAATAGAAGATATAATGGAAATAAATTACTAAATTAGAATCTTGTGTTGATTCTAATTTTGGAAAAGAAGATAAATCATTGAATTTATTTTCAAGAGAATCTTGTATGATTCTAACGTTGCGGGGAAAATAAATCATTGAATTTATTTTCGTAAGAATCTTGTGTGATTCTAATTTTGTAAGAAAAATAAATTGTTGAATTTATTTTATTAGGAATCAAATATCATTCTATTTTGTAAAATGAAATAAATCGTTGAATTTATTTCTTGAGAATTAAGTATGATTCAATTTTGTAAAAGGAAATAGATTGTTGAATTTGTGTCTTGGGAATAAAGTATGATTCTATTATAGAAATAAATCGTTGAGTTTATTTCTTGAGAATCTTGATCAGTTGTAAACTGAGATCTAGTAAATAAATTTTTTTTCAGGAATTTAATTTATGTCGTTTAAACAGGTTTATGTGATATCTCTTTCAAACAAAGGAAAATCTAAATAAATCTATTTATTCAAATTTGTTGTGGACAAATCTGTTTAAATAGAAAATTTTATTGGAAATAACATTGGTTACTGGTTTTGTTTCGAAATTATAATTTTGTTTGATAACAAAATCGAAATAATCAAGAATTAATTTTTTGGTTATTACAAAATTATTTTTAATTCTGGAAAAAACTCATAAACGGTGATTGAAAGGAAATTTAAAAGTGCATGTCTAGTATTGGTTCTTTGAGAGACCTGGTATTTAAGCGTGCCTAGTGCGCCAACTCTTTTTCATAAGTTACCTACTGGTGCACTGTTTATTATTATTCTTTTTATTAATACCGTGTGAACTTTTGTTTGGGGTTTAGTTTACTAAATATTTGTCCTCTAACAAAAGTTAGAAATTATGTTTCTGGTTTTTGTTTTAGTCTCTGGCAAAATTCTTAATGTTTAACAGATTCATAATACTTTAGTTTTGAATTGTGTTTATGGGGAAAAATCAGTGAAATTCATTGGAAAGAATTTCAAACGTGACAAAAAAAGATGTTACATATTTGACCATGATAAACTTGGTCAAATATCTAAAGGATGATCCTCCTATGATTAGAGAGGATAAGGTAAATGGTGTTACCACATTCAAATGTTACTAAGGTAAATATTGCTAAGGCAAATATTGTTGTGACAAATATTACAAGGGCAAATGTAGTGGAAGTCAAAAAGAACTTCAAGAAAACAAACTGTAGACAAGGTCTTATCTAAAACTAAAAAGGCAGTGTGTTCAAGAAGAAAAAAATCATGGGAAATGCTTCAATTACCATAAGATGGGGAACAAGTCTTCGGACTATAGACTTCTAAACGATGTCAATGTTAATGACATAACAATTGACATGGCAAAATAATGTTGAAGGAATACATTTATTACCTTCATTGACAATAAAAAGTGTTTTGTACATTTGCTTAAAAACAAAATTCAAGCTACAGAGAAAATCGTTCTCTGTAAGCATGATGTTGAAACCCAATGTTAATTATGGGATTAAGATGGGGAGGAGCCTTATATGAGTAACGTTGGTACCATAATGTGCCTAACACGGGGGAGTTGTTAAATCAACTAATTACCTTTTAAATAAGGTTTCCCATAATAAAAGAAACAAGACACCATATGAGTTATGAAAGGTAACTAAACCTTCATACAACAACTTGAAAATGTGGGGGTGTCTTGCAAAGGTAATGACCTCATTACTGAAGTAAATGGAAATAAATCCCTAAAAATGGTGGATTGTATTTTTATTGGCTATACAGAACATATCAACGAATATCGATTTCTTGTGTATGAATCGAAGAACCCTGAGATTCACAAGAATACAATAATGGAATCAAAGAATGCCTCATTCTTTGAAAATGTATTCCCTTGTAAAGTTAGGTAAGTTGGTCAAAGTTTAATGAAACGAACTTCGAAGACTATCGATAAAGATGGCTTAATTGATCAACAAGGGGTTGAGCTTGAAATAGAGTCACAAAGAAGTAAACAAGCAAGGGTAAAAATATTCTTTGGATCATATTTTTCTTACCTTTATGCTAGAGGTTGAACCTCTAACGTATACGTTCATCTAAAGGCACCTTATGGAGGGATGCCATTAAGAGTGAAATTGATTCCATCATGCAAAATCATACGTGGGAATTAGTGAGTTCTAAATGGATTTTCAAACGGAAAATGAAAGCAGATGGAACAATTGATAAGTACAAGGCCAAATTGGTAATAAAAAGTTACCGACAAAAGAAAGGCCTTGACTATTTTGATACATACTCTCATGTAACAAGGATAACCTCCATAAGGATGATACTTGCAATTGCCGCTTTGCGAGATCTAGAAGTACATCAAATAGATGTTAAAACAGTTTTCCTAAATGGAAATCTTGATGAACAAATATACATGGAACAACCTAAGGGTCATGTGGTTTCAAGTCAATAGAGGAAAGTCTGTAAATTGGTGAAGTCCTTGTATAGACATAAACAAGCACCAAAGTAAAGACATGAGAAGTTTGATAATGTCATGATGACAAATGACTTCAAGATAATTGAGTGTTACAAATGTGTATATGTCAAAATTACTAACATTGGATATATTATTCTATGTTTGTATGTTGATAACATACTCATTGTTCGAAGCAACAATGAAATGGTAAACGTGCCAAAGACTTGTCAAATTCAAGATTGACATGAAAAATAAGAGATTGACAGATTTGATTTTGGGCATCCAAATCAAACGACCACTTGAAGGTCTCATATTGACGTAGTCACACTACTTGGACAAGAGAAGTTTGGCAAGGATGTTTCTAGCACAGCCAGAACTCCAATAAATGCATGTCAACATTTGTCCAAGAACAAAGACAAAAGTGTTAACCAAGTGGAATATGCAAGGGTCATAGGCAGTTTAATGTACCTCATGAGCTACACTAGACAAGATATTGCTTTTACTGTGAGCAATTTAAGCATATTCACAAGTAATCCAAGTGAAAATCAGTGGAAAGAGATTGTGAGGATACTGAGATATCTTAGATATACTCGGAACTATTGATTGTATTATTCCAGAAATCATAATGTTTAGAAGGATACTCTAATGCTAGTTGGATATCTGATATTCAAGATACCACAAGCACAAGTGGATATGTCTTCACTTTGGGAGGAGGAAATGTGTCATGGAAATCCTTAAGACAAACAATTATAACCATATCCACAATGGAATCTGAGTTTGTAGCTCTAGACTAGTCTAGAGAAGAAGTCGAATGGCTTCAAAAATTTCTTAGAGGATATTCCTGAACGACCAAATCCAGTTCCCTCAATGTGCATACATTGTGATGACCAAGAAAAAATTGGCAGAGCATAGAGCTTTGTGTATAATGGTAAGTCAATACATATGTGTTGTCGACATAATACCGTTAGACAACTGATCTCAAATGAACTTATCTCTATTGATTTTGTGAAATCAAAGGACAACGTTGTGGATCCACCAACCAAAGGGTTAAATCGAGATTAAGTTGAGAAAACATTGAAATGTATGGGACTAAAGCCCAGGAAAATTTAAGGCGATATGTGAAGGAAAACCCTACCTAGTTGACTGGAGATCTCAAGATCTAGGTTCAAAGGGACAACCTAATTGCATAGACATGTGCGGACACTATAGGGGTTTTTATTCCTAAGTCCATTCCTCTGATGTAAACAATGATCAAAGTGGTTTAGGCTAAGCAATGCTTTTAATGACCATTGTGTGCTTTGGTGAGTCAAGCAATATAAGTGTAACCCCCTTAGCCCGGCCTAGACGGTTGACCCGAACTACGAAGATTACATGGGGAAAACCAAAGTCAACCTGAAAGTCAACCTTGATTAATGACCCCTTTTTTCTTTTAAATCTTGTCTAGATGCACATTAACCCTAATCTAACTCTTGAAAAACATTTACATGAAAAGCACATCGATCAAATTTCAATAAGGGACTCAAATGTACAAAATACAAATGTTAGGGACCAAATTGTAAATTCTGGAAATTAGGAAGTCAAAACTGATTTTAAGGTTACCAATATCAAATTAGTCATATTACATGATTCCCTGTCAAATTTCACCTTAATCGGACATCTCAAACTCATGCAATTGCAATTATAATTTTCGGGACTAAAACGTAAAGCTTGCAAACCTCATTACCATTCAAATCAGTGCCCAACGGTCACCTGTTTCGAAACGGTGTTGACCGTTCCGAAACACGGGTTCGTTTCGAGACTTGTTCCGAAACAGCGCCTTCCAGTGGCCAAACCGTTTCGAAACAGCCCCAGCCGTTTCGAAGCACGAAGGCTATTTCAGGCCCCCGTTTCGAAACGCCAGTGGGTGTTCCGATACGGTTTGCCCAGAAGCTGCAGATTTTGCTGGTTTTTCATACATAAAACCACTCAAACACATCTTAATGACTTCCTAACCATGCCAACAAGTCATCATACATATAAGGTACATGTTTGCAACTCCTAAACACATTCATAGCATCACACATGGAAATTCACATATCTATAGGCATGCTTCCTATTATCCAAACCAATCAATCAACCAATCTCCAAAACAAGCATTGAAAGGCCATTTACAATCTCAAACCATTAAAAGCAACCATATACAATCTAGGGAGTTCAACACATCTCCCAAAACACATATTAGGTTCTCATTGCCAAAATACCAAAACTACTAGTGTATGAAAACATCACCATACATGAGCTTAGTTTCCCTTGGACTCTTATCTTCCTTGTCGCCCTCAACCACTTCAATAGTCCGCATTATTGGTACAAAAGAAAGAGCGTAAGCACAAAAGCTTAGTGAGGCATGCTCTAAATAAACCAACTCAATAATGCATTTTTAGAAAACATTTAAGCAAGGCTTAAAACCATAAGCCCATCTCTTTTAATGCAACTTTGCATACTTTACAAGCATCTCATGCTTCAATACATTCAATACAACATATTGGCTTTCAAGTGATAGTTCATAACCATTTACAATCCAAAACACAATCGGATACGCGGATTACAAGCGTTGTCCCAAACGCTTCATACACACCACCGAACAACATAAGGTGGAGTTTAACGGTACAATCACAACCCCTCAACACCCGCGATGGAGTATAACGGTACAATCACAACCCCTCAACATCACTCATCGGTAGTTGTATAATTCCACTAACGAGAGCAAGTGACACATGACACAAGATCCACACACGGACTTTTAACCACCGTTGTGATCTTACCTCTCTCGTTAGGGTACTTGGATGGAGTTTTCGGTACAATTACAACCCCTCAACATCCAAAGCGACTTTATTCATGGTGCACCCAATCCTATAGCCGGCTAACTATATCCGATTCAAGTACTTTAAAACCATTACATCACTTGCCAATACACATCATTTACCATCAACAATTCACTGTTTTAAAGCATTAATCAAAGCCATTTATCATCATGCATCACTATGCATCAAAACCATATTTACAATATGTCAAACCAAGGATCTCTTACCTTGAGCATCCTTCAACACATGGCTTTCAAAACCAGCATTAACCATGCTAAAACATGCTTTCAAAACAGAATTTAAACATGCATATTATAAACAATGCATCAAACCACTTCATGGCTCATCCAAGAGAGTTTTTCCGAAAACTTGCTCTTGAGCTTAGTTAAGTTGCTTAGACTTAAACTAAGCTCCCAAAACCTTCAAACAATTGTTTCAAAGCTGGAAATCCAACTCCACTCACCAATTACGTTTCGCTAGCTTGCCGAAACGCCAATCAAGCCTCCGGATCAACTCCAAAGGTGTCCGAAGATGCCTCCCATGTTTTAAACACATCAAAGCAGAGGATTAATGCATCATCATGCATTAAAATCTTCAGTCATCACACCTAAACTCGCTGCTCTAACCAAAACCAACATTTCGGCTACCAAACATAACCGAAAACACCTCCAAACTCTTCCAAAACTTAACCCAGCCAAGATCCATCACTTCTAACCATTTCTAAACATCAATCAACATCCAAAATAAACCTAAACTCGTCCTTATACCTCCAGCTATAACAGAACACCATAAACACCTCAAAAACCACCATTTACATAAGCAAAAACTTAGGAAATACAACCTATTCGGGATTGCATTGATAAAACCTCATTTACACATCATTAGACATCCAAAATACATTTAAGAATCATCTCAAAACAGAGCCCAAACAATCACAACGAAATTCTTCAAGATTTCCTCCAAATCTTGAGTTTTAAGCCAAAATCAAGTTCATATCATTAAAACCATTTATAAGACTTAAATTAAGGATTGATAACTTGGGAATTCAGTAAAGAACTGAGTATTTAGAGGAGAAGAACAACCTTGCCTCTAAATGGTGATTTCTCCTTGATTTGAGCCTATTTTCTTGAAAATCCAATGAGGAAATCAAAAGGATTTGGTGTGAGATGGATTAGGAACTAATTGATGATTGAAATCTCATCAATTGAAGTGAAGATCAAAGGAAAAGTTGCTTGAGAAAAGTGTTTGGATGATGGAATTTTGAGAGAAAAAGGAATGAGAAAGTTTTAAGAAAAAGTAGTTATGATTTTAACAAAAGGTAGTTTCTCCTCACTTCTAATTAATTAAAACATTAATTAATTCACTCAAATTAAAGAAAAATCTGGAGAAATCATTTTTGGGTAAATTAGCTCCTTAAAGATTCAAAGTTTCAATCCTTACAAAACAGTCACCACTAAACTTTACAAAAATCGCATTTTAGTCACTAATCCAAAATGTAATATTTCCAAACCTTATTTTGTAAAATTTATTTCACCACTCTCTTATATATATTAAAAGAGGATTTTTAAATATTTTTCCATATTTTTAAAGCATCCCGAACTAGGCTTTCCCTAAAACCTCCTTTTATATTCGAACCGAAAATCAGACCGGTCTGGTTCAGACCCTAAACTTCTAAGCCCAAAATTGGGGTGTTACAATAAGTTACCTATGTGAGAGTGAAGTGGGGCCTCTTCAAGGAGACTATTGGGCATAGTTCTTTCAAACTCTTGCAGATCTAGGCCATGTCCACGGCCATATGGACATACCTATGAGAACTAATACTCTTGTTAGAGAGGTAGTTGTGTGAAGTATATCATCGTTTACACAAATGACAAATAGTTCAAAGACACCACGTCTACTAATCAGCCAGTAAAGTGAATATACTTTCACAAGGGAAGGTTCAAGGGTTGGACACCTACCTATCCTATGCAGCTATCGATCGTTGAATCTATCACCACATCAAGTCAAAATGTTTTTTATTAAATAACACATTGAAACTTTGAATGAGAAACTGATTTAAACATTGTTGAGGAAAATGTGGAACCAATTGTTGGTTCGTAAATGTGCAGACGTGCACAACGTGGGTAACACAAATGTTTGAACCGATCTGGTCCTTCGTGGGCTTACAGATATTTTGTCCCAAATTTGAAATGAATTTTTCCTCAAATAAGAGCATATATTTGCCAAATTTTATCTTGGAATTAAAATGGTAAATATTGAAAGTTACATTTAATTCAAATAGTAATTTTAGAAATTGCTCTATAGAAGAATCAATTGATTCTCAATATTAAATGCTCCATTAGGTCAAAATTTCCACTTATACCCTCATTAAACTCCTATAAATATGGAGTAAACCTTTTAGGTTATACGCAACTCAAAACCAAAGAAAATTTTTATTGTTTTACTCTATGGATTTTACAAGTGGTTTTCGGTGGTAGGCGAAGGCAAGGGTCAGTTCGTGATCTCCGCAGTAGTGCAACTGTGGGTGATTACCTGTCTTAAGGAAGCTACGTTCGTGTGGGAGACATACGACCAACGAGCTCAACACCATAGAAGTGGTCGAAAATATGTCTTAAGGAAATTGCGTTCGTGCAGGCCTTAACATGTTTCCTTTCGGTTTTCGTTTCAAATCGGTTTGATTTACATATTGTTTTATCTAATTTATTTCTTGTTCATTCAATATCAATATAATATTTCTATTTTATTGATTATATTATGTCTTGGATTAACGATTTTCTAACAGCTCCAACTTTCCATCTTTGATGTTGGTTATTTTAACTTCTAATGAAACAATTAAAAATCAATCGCTTCTACCATAACTCACGGTCGATGATATAATTTCGTCTTAATGTAGAGCAAATTTAAAAACTTGAATCAAAGTCAACCCTAATATAGATCACCAGAACAAAGAATTAGTCACTAGCATAGGGAGATTCTAGGGAACGACCCTTAATTGAAGACTAAATGACAGCTGACCGGTTAACCAGGTAAAAATTTGTACACAATTCCTTACAAAAAGTGTGAGAAAACGGTACATACATAAAATGTTACATCGTAAGGATTTGGGTACATACATAAATCCTTACCAAAACTGTAAGAAAAACGGTATATACATAAAAATGTTATAACGTAAGGATTTGTGTACATACACAACTTCCTACGAGAAAGCATAATTTGGTACAAGACATGTAAGGATTTGTGTATGTACACAAATTACTACAAAGTATACATAAATTCCTAAAAAAGTTGTAAGAAAAACAATCTGTACCTAATTTCTTACCAAATTTCACCAAGGGCCAAATGGGCTGGACTTAGCGTAATGATTTGTGTACATACACAATTTCCTACGAGAAAACATAATTTGTTACAAGATATGTAATGATTTGTATATGTACACAATTTCTTACAGTGTATACACAAATTCTTAAAAATGTTGTAAGGAAAACGACATGTACCAAAATTCTTACAAAGTTCCACCAAGGGCCAAAGGGGCTCAACCTATGGTAAGGATTTGTGTACATACACAATTTCCTGCGAGAAAACATAATTTGTTACAGGATATGTAAGGATTTGTGTATGTACACAATTTCTTACAGACTATACACATATTCTTACAAATGTTGTAAGAGAAACAGTACGTACCGAATTTCTTAAAAAATTTCACCAAGGGCCAAAGGGGATCAACTTAGGGTAAGGATTTGTGAACATACACAATTTCCTACGAGAAAACGAAATTTGTTACAAGATATGTAAGGATTTGTGTATGTACACAATTTCTTACAAAGTATACACAAATTCTTACAAATGTTGTAAGAAAAACGGTATGTACCGAATTTCTTACAAATTTCACCAACGGCCAGAGAGGCTCAACTTAGGGTAAGGATTTGTGTACATACAGAATTTCCTGCAAGAAAACATAATTTGTTACAAGATATGTAAGGATTTGTGTATGTACACAATTTTTTACAGTGTATACACGAATCTTTAAAAAAGTTGTAAGAAAAACGGTATGTACCATATTTCATACAAAGTTTCACCAAGGGCCAAAGGGGCTCAACATAGGGGAAAGATTTGTGTACATACACAATTTCCTACGAGAAAACATAATTTGTTACAAGATATGTAAGGATTTGTGTATGTACACAATTTTTTAAAGAGTATACACAAATTCTTACAAATGTTGTAAGAAAAACGGTATGTACTGAATTTCTTACAAAGTTTGACCAAGGGCCAAAGAGACTCAATTTAGGGTAAGTATTTTTATACATACAGAATTTCCTACGAGAAAACATAATTTGTTACTAGATATATAAGGATTTGTGTATGTAAACAATTTGCTACAGAGATACACAAATCCGTACAAATGTTGTAAGAAAAACGGTATTTACCGAATATCTTACAAAGTTTCACCAAGGGCCAAAGGGACTCAACTTAGGGTAAGGATTTGTGTACATACACAATTTCATACGAGAAAACATAATTTGGTACACGAAATGTAAGGATTTGTGTATGTACACAAATTACTACAAGGTATACACAAATCCTTACACAAGTTGTAAGAAAGACGGTATGTACTGAATTTCTTACAAAATTTTACCACGGATCAAAGGGGCTTAACTTAGTGTAAGGATTTGTGTTCATACACATTTTCCTACGAGAAAACATAATCTGGTACAAGAAATGTAAGGATTTGTGTATGTACACAAATTACTACAAAGAATACACAAATTTACAAAGAATACACAAATCCTTATATAAGTTGTAAGAAAAATGGTTTGTACCAAATTTCTTACAAATTTTCACTAAGGGCCAAAGGGGCTCAACTTAATGTAAGGATTTGTGTACATACACAATTTCTTACAAGAAAACATAATTTGGTACAAGAAATGTAAGGATTTGTGTATGTACAGAAATTACTACAAAGAATATACAAATCCTTACATAAGTTGTAAGAGAAACAATATGTACCGAATTTCTTATAAAATCTCACCAAGGGCCAAAGGGCTCAACTTAGAGTAAGGATTTGTGTACATACACAATTTCCTACGAGAAAACATAATATATTACCAGGTATGTAAGGATTTGTGTATGAACACAAATTACTACAAAGGACAAACAAATCCTTACATAAGTTGTAATAAAAACAGTATGTACCGAATTTCTTACAAAATTTCACCAAGGACCAAAGGGGCTCAACTTAGTGTAAGGATTTGTGTACAGACATAATTTCCTACGAGAAAACATAATTTGGTACAAGAAATGTAAGGATTTGTGTATGTACATAAATTACTACAAAGAATACACAAATCCTTACATAAGTTGTAAGAGAAATAGTATTTACCGAATTTATTACAAAATTTCACCAAGGGCCAAAGGGGCTCACCTTAGTGTAAGGATTTGTGTACATACACAATTTTCTACGAGAAAACTTAATTTGGTACAAGAAATGTAAGGATTTGTGTATATACAGAAATTACTACAAAGTATACACAAATCCGTACAGAAGTTATAAGAAAACGGTATGTGCCAAATTTCTTACAAAATTTCACCAAGGACTAAATGGGCTCAACTTAGTGTAAGGAGTTTTGTACATACACAATTTCCTACGAGAAAACATAATTTGGTACAGGAAATGTAAGGATTTGTGTATGTACACAAATTACTACAAAGAATACACAAATCCTTACATAAGTTGTAAGAGAAACAATATGTACCAAATTTCTTACAAAATTTCACCAAGGGCCAAAGGGGCTCAACTTAGTGTAAGGATTTGTGTACATACACCATTTTCTACGAGAAAACTTAATTTGGTAAAAGAAATGTAAGGATTTGTGTGTGTACATAAATTACTACAAAGTATACACAAATCCTTACAGAAGTTGTAAGAAAAACGGTATGTACCGAATTTCTTACAAACTTTCACCCAGGGCCAAAGGGGCTTAACTTAGTGTAAGGATTTGTGTACATACAAAATCTCCTACGAAAAAAATAATTTGGTACAAGAAATGTAAGGATTTGTGTATGTACACAAATTACTATAAAGAATACACAAATTCTTACATAAGTTGTAAGAGAAAAAGTATGTATTGAATTTCTTATGGTATGTACCGGTTCACCGGGTAACCTTTTTTTCAATCTAACGTCTATTACTAATCCGGCTTGATCCAACTTATAAAAAAAAGTGGCCTCTTTTTAGTCTGTTTTTAAGGGGCCACCTTTTAGAATTTCCCCACTAGCACGTATTAATAGATAACTTGGGAAAGCAAAAAATAATTGTTTTTTCACACCTACTACAATCAACAATACACCAAAGCAAAAGACAAACAATTTGCTTGACATGTAATCATTTCATTGGGATAATCACAAGTACAAATGGCTCAGGGAAATTCTAAGGAAAGGCGGACTAATATACGACTAAAAAACAGCGTTACCGAAAATATTATAAGATAAATAACAAAATAGGTAAAGCTCTGCCAGGTATGTTGATATAATATAATGTATCAGGTAGAAAACATGAAAAAATATTAAAAAAATTGTAACCGGCAAACTTAAGTTATATGTAGGTATCGATACAAACATAACAAAATAGGTAAAATTACTTATTTATTTATAAGAGTATCAACATATTAGGTAGCGCCTATTATGTTATTAAAGTTTAAGCTGATGGGGCCTTGGAAATCCGATGATAACAAAATAGGTAAAATTACTTATTTTGTTGATAAGAGTATCAACATATTAGGTAGCGCATATTATGTTATTAAAGTTTAAGTTGATGGTGCCTTGGAAATCCGTCGATAACAAAATAGGTAAAATTACTTATTTTGTTTATAAGAGTATCAACATATTAGGTAGCGCCTATTATGTTATTAAAGTTTAAGCTGATGGGGCATTGGAAAGTATCTATACTTTTTGAGTAAATTATTTATTTTGTTGATACTTTTGAGTAAATTACTTACTTTGTTGATACTTTCGAAAGTATCTATATTTTTTTTAAAAGTATCAATACTTTTTTAAAAAGCAATGTAACCGGTCGCAATGTGGCTCGAAAGTATCTATATTTTTATGCAACCGGTTACAATGTTTTTTAAAAAAGTATAGATACTTTCGAAAGTATGAACAAAATAAGTAATTTACTCAAAAGTATCAACAAAATAAATAATTTACTCAAAAAGTATAGATACTTTCCAATGCTCTATCAGTTTAAAATAAGTAATTTACTGGATATGTTGATACTTTTATCAACAAAATAGGTAATTTTACCTATTTTGTTGTGTTTAACCGGTCATCTATTTAACCGGTCACGCCGTATATTAATCGTATATTAACCGCCTCAGAGCAGAACTGCCCCATGATCTATCAACTTCTTTTCAAATTAATGTAGAGTTGGGAACTTAACTCTCAACTCTAAAGATAGAAGAAGCTTGGAGAACAAGTTCTGTGATATCAAATAAAATCAAAGCCATGCTCTCCCTCCTTTATTCTCTAAATTCCATTAATGCTTTTTTAGTGGGTAAAAGAACAGGACCATGCCTTCTTTTCCTTCTTTTTATATGCATTTATTTCGATTCAATTTTGACAAAATCTGAAGCAAGAAAAGCAGTGAAAGAGAAAACTCTACTATTTCTTGTACCAAAAGGCGGTGAACTGATCAATGGCTTGATGGGTGCATGTTGGTTGGTAAGCAAAGATGAGAATGGGCAACAAACGTAACCATGAACTCAGGCCATTATCCTATAAGATGTATAGTGACACCGTTTTTATATCTCATAACTTTTACTTTTATTTCCGATATAGATTAATATTTCTTGTCTTTCTCACGTGTGACTCTCTGAACTCAAACGTTGGACGGATCATTAATGATATGATTTCTTATAACATGGGTACTTTCATGCATTCATTTTGCTCGTGAAATTTGAATTTAGTCCTTATATCTTCACGGGTAATACCTTTGATCACTAATATAGGATTGATACTCCGAACAAACCCCAGGATGCTTTGACTGGTTTAGTCAATATCCTTTTTCAAACTTTTTTTTTAGATTGTTGCTTTGTTAATGGTTAAGTTTTGGTTTTGGTCCCTCTACCATGCTCAAATTTGAGATTTAGTCCATATATTTTAGTTTGACATAATTTAATCATCTACTTTCATAATGTCATTAGTTTGTCCAAATATGTTTCAGGGTTACTTATTTCAATTAAAATGATATTGTGATTTGACCCCTTATTTGAAATGGACCAATAATGACATTGACTAAATTTGAGTATTACAAATGGGCCAAAATCAGAATTTGACCCATTATTAATTTGCTACACGCAAAGGAAGTGGAACTCAAACCCATGAATCCTAAAAAAAATTTGAACTCCCTCAACTAGCATGTAACACCCAAAAACTGGTCTAGTCAAAATTGGATTCCGATGATCGAAGTATTAATATTAAAATATTGAAATATCGAACTCTTGCTATAGATTATATTGTTATAGGACCTTAATTGAACCAAGTCTTTCGTTAAGAATGTCTTGAAAATGCCTAATATGATATTTTGAGCTAGGCGTTTCGATACAGTCAGGCACGTAATGAAACGGCCTAGGTAAAGCGTTTCGAAATGGTTAAGGAGTATTACGATACGGTGTAACTATATTAACTAACTTTTGGACTTTTGTTTGACCATTTCGAAACGCCTAGCTCAAAATATCATATTAGGCATTTTCAAGACATTCTTAACGAAAGACTTGGTTCAATTAAGGTCCTATAACAATATAATCTATATCAAGGGTTCGATATTTCAATATTTTAATATCAATACTTCGAATTATCGGAATCCAATTTCGACTTGACCGATTTTTGGGGTGCTACATGGCATTAAAAGAGAAAAAAATACGATACAAAACCGAACAAGAACAATCAATGGGCAACACGACGAAACAAACAAAAAAAGTCACAAGCCGACCAAAAATGAAAACAAACAGAAACAGAGAAACAACAAAGGAACAACACAAACGGTCATAGAAACTAACAAATAATCAACGAAAACACAAAAAGCACGACTAGAGGAACCTGTGGAAGCAGAGGAGAAAACATGTGCAACCGACCGAAGCCGGAGAAAGAAGATGTCAGTAACCGGAGCCAATAACTGCATGTCATTCTGGTGGTCGTCGGACGATGAAGACGGTCATAGAAATGCAGTGAAGCAACAAACGGCATCTTCACGTCTAGATTTGTAGAGTCATCGAAGGCTGAATGGGCGAGGGGAGGCAGAGCCAGAGCACATTGTCACAGACCAAACTTTTGGGATCGAGTCATTGGCGCAAACATCGAGCAGCGAGGTTGTGCGCGGAGCATCGGGCTCGCCAAGACCATCAGACTTGGCCTGGAACTTGGAGAATGCTATAAAGCCCGCAAGCCCACTAGACTTAGCAAATTCTTTAGAGGATTTACCGGGGTAACTTGGATGGTAAAATCTGATAAGCCATCGTGACTATCACTTATATTATTTGTAATTATCTTAGAGATAATGTTTGTGATAATTAGAGATTTAAACTAAGAGATAGGATAGATCTCGACCGTCGATGTAATTTAAACTGTACAGTTGGATCTGAGGGAGTTCAACTATAAATAGAGGCTCCCCAGCTCTGTTGTAATCACTTCATTCCATCTATTCTTTGAGTAATACAAGAAGCATTTACTATAAACTCTATGGTTGTTCTTCGTCGTTCTTAAATGTTCTTGAGTGTTCTTGTGCCAATCTCTTTCAGAGTTTATTTGATTAGCTTCCGCATTGAACGATCTTTCGTTCGAGGGCTTTAGAAGTGTTTGATCTTCTAGAGCGAGAATCCAGTTTAACATAGGCGTTTGTCAGGAGAGCTTCGCCTCAGGTTGCGTGGTTTTGCTAGCAGGAGTCTAGCCCCGTGACGAGTGGATTTAGGCTTACTTAGTCGCACAAGGTTTCGCGAGTCGACTAAGGCCGCACGATCGAGTTGGCTACAGTCTACCGACGTGATAAGTGGTATCAGAGCGAGTCGAGGGGACTTGCGTTCGAGCTAGCTTGCAGTTGCAGTCAAACATGGTGGTGATTTGCGCTCGAGTTAGTCGAAGTGATCATGGATCAGACTAGTTCGTGGCAAACGGAGATTGAGATGGCGAAACAAGGAAGTGGTATTTCCATGGGAAAAGGCAAGGAGTGTCGTGGTGGAAACTATTGGAGAACATTGACATTGAACCAGATCCGAGATTGTATCGAAGATTTTGACGGTAGATTTGATTATATCAGATCCGAGATTGAACTGTGTGAAGCCACACCGTTGTTGGTGAAGAGGGTTGATCGACTTAGCGAATCCGAAGAGAAGGCCAAGCAGATCCAAGGTGTTGTGGAGTCACGTCTTGAACAGGTAGAGTCTATGGGGGACAAGTTCAAGGATGAGACACAACGCATCCTCCACGAGGTGAAGGCTTTGCGAAGTGAGATAGATGAGCTCAAGGGTGAGCTGCTCAGTTGCAAGATCGCAATAAGTGAATGGAGTGGGCTCAAGACCTTCTTAGAGGGACTTAGACCGGGGGCGAAGCTCGCAGTGGAGCAAGGTGATGCCCAGAGACTTTCAGAGGCTATCGAAGTTGGCGAACCTCCGAACGAGCTTGCTGGAAGAAAGCAAGTCAGTGATGAGACAACCAGTCCCAGTTCGAAAGACAAGGGGAATGGTGAGGCTAAGTCTGTGCCGAAGAAGAAGGTGAGCGGGAAGTTGAAGTGTTACTTCTGTAATGGTCCTCATTTGATAAGAGGATGTCCCGACAAGAACCGTATGGCCGCCATGGTGAAGACAACAGACGAGTCTAAGGGGGAAGTAGCGAGACTTGGGGCGATTGTGTATACCAGTGCCGCCAAGAGACAAGGTTCGACTACAAGTGCCAAAGTAGTCAAACCGAGGGTGCAACTGGAGTGCTACCAGTGTAAGGGGCCACACAAGTTGTACGGTTGCCCGGTTCGAGCCAAGGGGTCCGAGAGAAGGGATGAGGTTGGGAATAAAGAGCCTGTAAAGCTTGGTTCGAAGTTGTCTGGTTCTGTCAAGGTGAGTGAAAACCGAAAGCAGAATGGGTTGAGATTCTCTAAAAAGGCCGTCGTTGATGTTCGGGGGAAAAACATCATTGTGGAGACCACACAGTGGCGAGGGTCGGGAAAGGGTGTTGGAGATAACACCAAGACGAGTGCCAGGAAATGGTCGAGGGTCGGAGCCTACCCAAGAGACATATCAACCGAAACTACAGCACCTCTGGGCAAGGTGGGGAAGCGAAGGGCTTCAGGGAAGAAGCGCCAACTCAAGGGAAAGCACCGATCTTCGAGGAAGAAGGATCGATGCGTGAGTGCGCCAAACTTCAAGTCAGAGGGGCGGATGCACCGAGGAGCAAAGGACCTTGGGCAAAAGGTGCCGATGCGTGCAAAGGGCTTCAGTAAGGAAGCTTCGATGTAGAGGGGGCCAGACTTCAAGGAGAAAGAAGGGCTGACCCATTTTAGAGTAAATGCGACCGAGAGGAAGGTACATCTCAAACACAACTCTAGTGTTTTTGGTTTTGATTTGCCATCTTTGATGAGCGTAGGTCGAGTGAGACCTAGCCTTCGTTGCGGGGGGAAAGATTGGAAGGGGCCTTTCAGAGTTCTGGGAGCTCGACATGTGTTTAATATTGTGACTTCCAAGTCTTTGCCCCGGGATCAAGAGGATCCGAGTCGAGGCAGACTAGAGTTTGTAGGAGAGGGCTCCTATGATGGTGATGTACCAAGTGGCGTCTTAGTACGCTATTGTTCGAGTCAGTTTGAACCGAGGCAAGCTGTTCGTATGGGAGGATTGCACGAAGCCGAGGCATCGACGGGTTATCAAGTTGACCCTGCTCAGGATCGTTCGAGTGCAGCGACGAGGGCGTCGCTAAGTTCAGTAGGGGAGAATGTCACGGACCAAACTTTTGGGACCGAGTCATTGGCGCAAACATCGAGCAGTGAGGTTGTGCGCGGAGCATCGGGCTCGCCAAGACCATCAGACTTGGCCTGGAACTTGGAGAATGCTATAAACCCCGCAAGCCCACTAGACATAGTAAATTCTTTAGAGGATTTACCGGGGTAACTTGGATGGTAAAATCTGATAAGCCATCGTGACTATCACTTATATTATTTGTAATTATCTTAGAGATAATGTTTGTGATAATTAGAGATTTAAACTAAGAGATAGGATAGATCTCGATCGTCGATGTAATTAAAACTGTACCGTTGGATCTGGGGGAGTTCAACTATAAATAGAGGCTCCCCAGCTCAGTTGTAATCACTTCATTCCATCTATTCTTTGAGTAATACAAGAAGCATTTACTCTAAACTCTCTGGTTGTTCTTCGTCGTTCTTAAATGTTCTTGAGTGTTCTTGTGCCAATCTCTTTCAGAGTTCATTTGATTAGCTTCCGCATTGAAAGATCTTTCGTTCGAGGGCTTTAAAGTGTTTGATCTTCTAGAGCGAGAATCCAGTTTAACTTAGGCGTTTGTCAGGAGAGCTTCGCCTAAGGTTGCGTGGTTTTGTTAGCAGGAGTCTAGCCCCGTGACGAGTGGATTTAGGCTTACTTAGTCGCACAAGGTTCCGCGAGTCGACTAAGGCCGCACGATCGGGTTAGCTACAGTCTACCGACGTGACAACATCATCAAACGAGCAGCAAAAAAGCGGATCAACACCAACACGCCTCGCCTGCGACAAAACGAAAAGAGAAAAAAATAGAGGGAGATAAAAACACCATAAGGTGAGAGCGTTGCCTAGCTTCTAGGCCGTCGGTGAGCTAGGCCACCCAAAACATACGCCGGAGTAACAGTTTCATGAAGAAGGCCATCAACCACCGATAGAGTCAGAAAACTCAGCAAGGATAGAGAGATTATTAAGTCGGAGGGATACATGGTCGGACCACTGGCAGCCAGTGGTCAGCGAACGAGCGTCGCTACAAAGTTAGGGTTTCTTTAGAGAGAAGGGAGAGAGTTTTAAGAGAGAGAGTTTTGCTGCTTTTAGATTATTGTGGCAATGAATTCTTAACTTTTATGTTGGGGTTTTCAAAACAATATTGCATGTGCCTTGCAATGCCTAAAGAAAGATCCCATTCCCCATCATCCTCGCTCTTATTTCTTAACTCCTTCATCCTTAACTGACATGTAACTTAGCCGGATGATGCGAGGCTCAGATCTCAAAGGTATTTGCTAGTATTTCTGAGATATCATCATTTAGATCTAGTTTACCCCCAAAAGGCAAAGAAGGAAATAATCTGTCACATTGCCACTACACTGCTGTTGTTATTGACAAGTGTGCTGGCAGGAGAAAATGAGATGTGGGTCTGGTTTTCCCAAACCTAACAACTGAAGAAAAGGCCAAAAACCCTGTACTGAAAAGCATGCACGTTAGCTATTCAAGTACCCCCAAAATATGCAATTCACCGATGGATCCACCTTTCCTGTCCCTGTTTTGTCAAACTGCCAAGGGCCCTCCTTTCCCTTACAATGCTTTATATATCACGCCATTATCTCCAAGGCTTCCTTTATCATTGAATTTAATTGCCAAAAGACAGCTCGTACTCGATATCAAAAAACTTTTACAGGTTGAAACACGAGAGAAATTACCTAACATTGTTAATTAAGCTTTTTATTGCAAATTTATGACAAGGAAAGTTTCAGACAACTTGTGGCACACTGTATACTTGAAAATAAGTATACATACTTGAAAGAAAGAAAAAACAATCGAAAATGTTATTAAAAAGTTTAACACTTTCGATTCATAGACAAATTTCAAAATTTACCATCTTTTAGCCGCAGCCTAAACATGACACAAGTTAAACTTGCCCAAACAATCATTTTCAGGGGCAAACTATGTTTACAGTCCCTTTTCCTTAAGACATCTTCTGACTTTTGAATTTGACAATGGGAGAGAGGTGTGCATTGATGGGATGGGCATGCCATGTGATCATCACCACCTGCAAGTTAGAGACACTGTTAAAGTTGCATAAAACTATTGCTCCCATTTTTATATATGCCTTTGATCCAATCTGCTCCACATACCACTTTTTCTATTCAAAGCATACAGTTTTGGGTTTAAACCTCCATTTATGAGATTGGAGTTTTATTCCCAGACCAGATGTAGCCTAATTGTACGAGTAAATAAAATTATCTAAAAGATCAATCTTGATTCCCTCCAACCCACTTCAAAAGAGCTTCAAGCTCACCCTGTGGAATTTTATGGAGAATAATTGAGTTATGCAAAAAAGAAGGGAAAAAAGTTATTGTGAACATGCATACAATCTATTGGATTTTGTCTCAAAAAACTGACCCAATAAAAAGGAAATATTGATGATGTGCTGTTAGCCTGTTACCATTCTTTTATGTAGCCTACTAGATCTATCTCTTGGTTGTTATATGTGATTTTCTCAAATCTTATTTCATTCTCCTTTCATATGTCTATTTATCTTTTTCTTGAATTATTGCTTTAGATATTGAATCCTATATCTTCTGCATGTACGTTTATGGGGCCAATGGCAATGTTTCAGCATCTTCAGTAGTAGTTGCCATGGGACCAAACCCAACAGCGGCATATGCAATGACTTCAACTTGAAGCACCAACTTGCAAAATGAGACCGCTTGATTGCATCAAGCCATATCCGGAAACGTCCATCGTTTTGCAGGGAGAAAACGCCGATAAGAACACGAGTATCGCGGATATATACAAGGCGGATTATTGGACACCGGTCACTAGATCAGACATCGTAAACGAGTGCATTGAATCTGGCACTGCCACTACGAACCGGATTGCGTAGGGTATGCTTGGATCCTTTTTGAAATAGGGTAAGCATGTTTTCAAGGGATTTGCCTCCGAAAGGAAATAATTAAAAACCCTTTATAGTGGTTGTTGATGCTTATAATGGAGACATTGTGCAGCTCTGCAACACCATTGACTGTTACGACTTGGATCATATGATTGTGCTTTTCATTCATTATCTCTTGATCTGCCTTTTAATTTAAGTCATAAACAAAATGTTAGATCAAACTGTTTTAGAGTTCCCAACACGAAAACGGTGGCCAATCTTTTGATCCCAAGGCAATTTGTGAATTCATGTTTTTGGCACCATCAAGCAAAATACAAGTTGTTGATTTTGTAAGGAACTGCATTGCTTTTCACTCATAACA